>LR990502.1:1224772-1832158 GCA_905147785.2 Thyatira batis
TCAAACTGAGCAGAGCTTGTGATATGGTAACTAGATAGCTGATATACCGACTACATATAGGTACTATCGAGTTATGCAGTTATCATGTATTACAAAGAGAATAGATTTGTATTTTTGTATGTAACGAATAAACATATAAGCTACTAGCTGCCTCCGCGCGGTTTTACCCGCGTAGTTCCCGTTCCCGTGGGAATACAGGGATAAAATATAGCCTATGTTACTCAGTGATAATTTAGCTTTCTAATGAAAAAAGAATTATTAAAATAGGTCCAGTACTTTTTGAGTTTATTCGTTACCTACATACAAAAATACAAATCATTCCTCTTTATAATATTAGTGTAGATTGGATCTGAATAATAATTTTACCTATGGAAAGCTACATTATCAAGGAGTAATTCCCGTTCCCGTAAGAATACGGGTTATAAATATAGTCTATAATGTCGAAAGAAATGAAAAACAAAAGTTTTGTGGTTACAAACAAACTAGTATTCGCATTAATAATATTAGTAAGGATTTACATCCAGACTTGAAACAAACACACATACTTACTGCTCATACATATTTATTTTGGGTGGAAATCAAAGGCCAACGGCTTTGTATACAAGTTAAGTAGGGAGCAATAGCTTGTATAACATATGGCATGAGTAACTTACAAATGATTGTATATCGTTATAAAGTTTTATTAAACATGGCCATGTAGTGTAGGTATGACCTAGATAGATAGTAGGTACCGTTGTCATAGCAACGGGTTCACGGGCATGACATTTACCTATGGACAATTTTTAATATTATGTAGGTATAATAACTCATGTTCAATTATCTCAAAATATATCTATATACATTGTATATATAAAACAAAGTCCCCGCCACCTCTGTCTGTCTGAACGCGATGAACACAAAAATACTGAACAGATTGTCATGCGGTTTTCACCAAATTACGGAGTATTTCATGGGGAAGGTTTTTATGTATAATACATCAATCGTTTCGGAGGAGTAAGTATGGTAACTAACATTTTGACATGAGAATTTTATTTATTTATTAGCTTTTAGGAAGATTCACAGCAAAATAGTAGCCATAGGTTATACAGATTAGCTTTTTTCTGACTTTTATATGTGGTTAACATAGTAGTTAAGTAAGTAATTGATGGATTTAATTTTACCTCATCATATGTCTGTTTGTTCATCTCAGTTGAAGGTGATTTCTGAACCGGTAGTACGAGTAGCTTCAGCAGCATTGACCTACATGAGTGCCCTATTAAATATTAACCTGGATGGCTTTATATTTTGTATCTAGTTCTAGATATCTATACTTAATTTTGCCGTAAAAAGCCGTAGTGGCTCAGTTGGGAACGCACCGACTCACGATCATGAGGGTACCGGTTCAAATCCCTGGCCCGTACCTCTGAGTTTATAAAAACTTACGTACGGATTCACACCACTGGCTTTCGGTGAAGGAAAACATCGTGAGGAAACCTGCATGCCTGAGATGTCACAATTAAAGGCATGTGAAGTCCGCCAATCCGCACTAGGCCCGCGTGGTGGACTATGGCCTAAACCCCCTCGATGTTAGGGGAGGCTCGAGCTCCTCGGTGGAGACGTATATGAGCTGTTGATGATGATACTTAATTTTATAAATGCGAAAGTAACTCTGTCTATCTGTTTGTCTCGCTTTTTTTTTTGCGTCGGCAGTGGGAAATCCTCGTGGATAGCCATAGGCCCAGGCCATATGGTATGCCCGATTCTATTGAGAAGATGACTCAGTAGCCTACGTACTAAAACCCCCTTCCGTTGTATCTCCTGCTCTTTCTTCTGTCTTTTATATTGTAATTCCTTGTCTTTATCTTTCGTCTTTTAACTCTAAAACTACTGAATCTATTTAAATACAATTTGGTACACAGATAGTCTAATCTAAAGCCTGAGAAAGGATATGGGCTACTTTTTATCCCGGGAAAATGGAAGGTTAAAAGTAGCCTTTGTGTTAATCCAGAACATTTTCTAACTCTGTGCCAAATTTCAAGCAGATCCCTTCAGGCGTTTTGGTGTGAAACAAAGATATATTCGCTAGGAAACCTCTGACTAGTTCGAAATAAAATTTGTGTAAAGAGTCCTGGAATATTAATTAAATAATATAGTAGATATCCAGTCATGGTTTAGCGGTAAAACTTAATTTAAAAACTAACCGAGATATATTAACATGTCGGCGAGGTTGTCGACTTCGCTAGGGGTGCCACACGAATAAATAAACTACTGTACTTATATAATACTAGTGGCTCCCCGCGGTTTCACCCGCGTACCCGGGAGGTCTTCCATTTTCCCGGGATAAAAAGTAGCCTATATGTTAATCCAGGTTATAAGCTATCTTTATTCCAAATTTCATTCAAATCCATTCAGTAGTTTTTACGTGAAAGAGTAACAAACATCCATACATCCATACATACAAACTTTCGCCTTTATAATATTAGTAGGATAATTGATATATGTAGTTCATTCAGATGTTCCATTCAGTTGGAAG
This sequence comes from Thyatira batis, assembly GCA_905147785.2. Classification (NCBI taxonomy): domain Eukaryota; kingdom Metazoa; phylum Arthropoda; class Insecta; order Lepidoptera; family Drepanidae; genus Thyatira; species Thyatira batis. Next base: position 1,227,285 of record LR990502.1, read on the forward strand.
CATTCACTCATATTATAAAAGGTACCTATATAAAACCGAAATGTAATAGGTACATGCCCAATTAGATTGAATAGTAATCTATACATAATACATTCTTCTTCCGTTGTCTGGTAATAAAGTTGACTTATTTTTAAAATTGTAAAGTAATTGGTTGACAAATAAAAAGCTTCCTTATTCCTCAAGTTCCATACAGTATTTGTATACATATATTGAATTGGATAAAACTTTATACAAAAAATCTCTAATTTCTTTTAAAAATGCAACGCTCCTTCGAGCAGCGGCCTTCTCACCTGCTTACGTTATTAAGAAAGAGACAGAACATTCTAAATTAACCACATATCCGTGCCTTAGCTTTATGAAATGAACGTCTCATTTAGCAGCATAGAACTTGACATATATAACCTCACACTAAAAAAACACATTTTTTTGTTAAATAGTGTTGTTTAAATAAATCAAAACTGCCACGTCAGCGCACTGCTATAAAAGTAGTGTAATAGTTTCGTGTTCCCCCGCCCCTGGCGGCTGGCACCGGCTGTGACAACCCTAGCTGTCACCATTAAAGTTATTAAGCTTGCAATCTCCGCCCACCGCCTTGTGAGCTTGATTAATAGTACGTTAATTACCTATTTGTTAAGCTGTTTGTATATTCGGTGATTTAATAATAATAATAATAAATACCCTGGGACATTTTTCACATACGGCCAATCTGATTCCAAAGTAAGCTTCAAAGTGAGCTTGTGTTATGGGTAACCAGATAGCTGATATACTACATAGGTATACTATTTTTAAATACATAGGATGGACAGGATGTAAATATCTATATAAGTACATAGGTATGTATTTAAAAAGTAGTATATGTAGTATATCAGCTATCTGGTTCCCATAACACAAGCTCACTTTGATGCTTAATTTGGAATCAGATTGGCCGTGTGTAAAAAATGTGTCAGGATATTTATTTATTATTTATCTACTATCAGTTATCTTGATTGAACATAACACTCTTTTAGCAACTGTTTTTACCCGACTGCGTCAGAATAATGGTTGTTTTTCGAGTAGGTACACATATTTCTTTGGCACGTTTTTTTTCAGTGTAATGGATTTTATTTTATTTATTTATTATTATATTTCAGAAAATATTGTAGTATTTATATGGAAGCTTTCGTTAGATACGTATCTAATAATGTAAGAGTGCGGGTTACGTCAACATTTTAACGCTTCACGTGTTCAATGATTTTGTTTACCTATTGGGAAAAAGATATTTATTTTTTATTTGGTTTGGATAAATAAAGATAACACTTAAATACATTTAAAAAAATATGAATTACACATGCGCTTTTATGAGTGCCTATTCAATTACAGGACATCAAGAAACCACAAACATTATTCATAAATTTTTTTTAGTTTACAGAAATTTAAGACAGAAAACACTGTCTTAATTTTTTACAATAATTCCTCCGCAAAACTCACATGATTTTAATGTTAGTTTTGACTTAAATATTCATATAAGTTTCTTACCCTTAGAAGGACTACCTACTACATACATAATTGACTTATGAGTTAGCTGCATAATTTAACCATATATAGCTAAAATGTTCCCTCTAGCCCTAAGGGGTATTTCAGTAAGTAAACTTCCCAACTGTAAATCTGAATTTATGCTTTATCTCCCTCTAACTACACCAATCTGATGAGAAGTCCGTGTACATATAAATTGTTTCATTTATTAGATTACCACATTTGCGTCCTTCAGTTGTTAGAGACAAAGGCTTGTTTCAGGGGTTTAAATTACATTGGAAATTGTTCTCAAGTCATCTTAATTTTATATTATGTATACTATGTATGTGTGAGTGTTTGTTTAGGCAGGTTCCGTAATAATTGAATGATAGAATTAGATATAGGTATTATATGCGGATGATCAGCAAGGGGTTCTTCAAGAAGGGGGTGAAGAGATTTTTACAGGGTCGGCAACGCGTGAGTGACTATTATATTATTATTATTATTATTAGGTGGGACCATATGCCTTTTTACCACCTTTGTAGTATAAAAAAATAAACTAGGTTCCGAAATAACTGAATGATAGAATTAGATATATCAATATCCGGATGGGGCGTGAGGGTTGTTACGTTGCATCTCGTAAGATCAATTTTGTTTAAGCGAATTTTAGGTTTGTCAAAAAGATATGTCTGTTGGTTTTACTATAGGTATGGTATGTAGTGAAATGCAGTATTATAAATTGCATATTATTAGTAGCCCGAGTTTTACTTAGTTTGAAACTTGATCTGATGATCTGAAGATCTCTGTCATGTGTCTATAATTTCCATACATATAATAAATATTCATTCAATCCATCGCTTATTAGTACTTTTTGTAACTCCAGCTTCAACAAGCTGCTCCTCCAAAAGGAGGAATTGGAACAGAAGCAGCTCCACCTCCTGCAGGTGGTGGAAAGCGAGAGGACATCCCGGTGGCAATACGCGCAGCAGTGCGACGAGCTCAGCAACGAGGTCAAGAAACTGAGGACTGAGGTAGTGGATATTAGTTAATTTATCATGGAAATACAAAGCTAAAAAAAAACAGTAGAATGTCACATAAAACCCGCGTGCGGAATCACACCACTGGGTTTCGGTGAAGGAAAACATCGTGAGGTAAACTGCATGCCCATGAAGTACGACAATCCGCACTAGGCCCGCGTGGTAGACTATGGCCTAAACCCCCTCATTGTTAGGGGAGGCTCGAGCTCCTCGGTGAAGACGTATGTAAACTGATGATGGTGGGACGCATAGTTAAGGTTTTACAACAATGGTCTCAGAATACTCTGAATTATTTCTATACATTATGTAATATACATTCAAGCTATGCACATTCAAGAAAGAACACGAGCCAACAACTCGGGCGGACTCCACCGCCAGCTCATCGCCGAGCCATTCACCGGAAATAGACCCGGCAGAGCTGAGGAAGATCAAGAAAGTCCAGGTTAGTCTACTTGGTCAACCGGCAGACATGACATTTGCGATAGAGGCATCACCAATGAGAAGACTGTGGGATATGAAGCTGTTGAATCTCAGGATGTCACACTATTGGCACAATTATCTTCTAAATTGAAACATAATAATTGTACTGCTTTGCAGTGCTGATCAACTAGATTAATCTGCAGATGTTGTCTCCGTATAACTATATGACAGATAGCTCTTTATCTCATCCACCTAACAGACAATACTTTCTACTATTTTAGAGTAACTCTTACGAACAAGTGATGCTTAAAAAAAACTGGTAGTATGTATATTTTGGGTGTAGAAGAATGTAAATGATTTTGTCCAGAGTTTCTTCCGAGGCTGGCTGTGCAGACGTCGGTGGAAGCAGATCGTCGATCAATACATAAAGAGTCCTCATGCCGAGAGTATGCGGAAGAGGAACAGGTAAGCAATCATTATTTATTATCCCTTATAACCTCCTTAGAATCTGTCTAGTCAACCCTTTACTAAGCCATGGTACAAATTGGACATCTTGTGAGATCCACTTGATATTTGATAATCGAATAATAAATTTAAATTCGAAACAGAAAGCTTTAATAGCCGATTCGAAAGTCCCAAGTTAAAGTGAAAAAGAGAAAGGATTTCAGTAAGACAATATCTTTTGCAGCCTGGTTTTCAAGATGGTAGAGGCTGAAGAAGAATATTTGGAGCAAATGGAGATACTGGTGAGTATAAACTGACAGCCCGGAGATTTCATACTGTCCTTTGCAGTTTCATCTTAAAGGACAAGGATGGAGATAGTTTCTTTATATAATGTACTAGCGGCCTCCGCGCGGCTTGAAGTAGTTCACGTTCCCGTAAGAATACGAGGATAAAATAAAGCTTATGTTACTCAGGGTGAATGTAGCTTTCTAATGTTGAAAGATTTTTTTAAATGGGCACAGTAGTTTTTGAGATAATTCATTAAAACACACAAAAACATAATAAAAATCCTCTTCATTATATTAGTAGATGTAAATGTTTTAGTTTTGTTTGTCCATTGCTTAAATATTTTTTCTCCAAAGGTAACTTGCTTCCTTCGGCCATTCAAAATGGCGGCCAGCTCTAAGAAGCCACCGTGCACCCACGAGGATGTGAACTCCATATTCCTGAACAGTGAGACGGTGCTGTTCCTCCATCAGATATTCTTCAAAGGTCTCACGTCTCGAATGGAGTCGTGGCCCACATTAGTACTAGGTGAGAATCATTTCCGCGTTTTTAAATTATCTCAATTCGCCTTAAAAGTTTTATTCCAATACATACAAAGTGAATCAGCAAAGCTGTTCTTATTCTACCAGTGCACAAAATCTATTTGGCATTACGCCACTCTCAGCACTCAGATTCTACTGATTTTCACCTCATCTTCTTACGAATAATGTAAACGTAACCTTTTTGCACCACTAGCTTCAGTAGTTTTGCCACGTATACCTTCCTGATTTTAACAAGCTCTTCATATACTTAGTGAGTACGATGCACACAGGAGACCTATTCGACATGCTGCTCCCGATGCTGACAATATACCAGGAGTACGTGCGCAACCACCACTACTCGCTCCAGGTCCTTACTGAGTGCAAGCAGTCGCAACCGTTCGCACAGCTGCTGGCACGGTTGGAGACTAAGTCTGCTTGCCAGGGACGCTCGCTGGAGACCTTCCTGACGTATCCGATGCATCAGGTTTGTTTCAGCTTTTGAAGGGTAGATTGGTTTGTAGTGTTGCAATACATCTCACTATGGTATGTGATGAAGTGGCAAAGATGGCAAAGACTAGAATAAAGTCCACATTAGTGTAGAAGCAATTTAGCGTGACATAAAGAGCGTAAAGAGAACTCTTCAAGGTTGGCAACACATCGGCGATCCCCTTGGTATTGCAAATGTCCATAAGCGGTGACCACTTACCATTATGTGGACCGTCTGGCTGTTTGTCAACCTTTTGGCATAAAAACCACTTGACACTTTGACGTAAAGACGAACAGTGTAAGACGGAGCAGGACCGACTGTCGAACATTTTAGTTCAGGCTGTAACCAAAAGCTAAGTCAGAGTAGGTAGCAGGCAATGTTTTAGGACAGTAGAGGGTGTATAATGAGGGTTGTCCCCTCGTGTCCAGATCCCGCGGTACATAATCACCCTGCACGAGCTGCTGGCGCATACCCCTCACGACCACGTGGAGCGCCGCTCGCTGCAGCACGCGCGCGCGCAGCTCGAGGAGCTCTCTCGCCAGATGCACGATGAGGTATGACTAGCTATAAAGTTTGTAGCTGGAGCTAAATTATCAAGGTACTTTTAAAAACTCAAGCAAATAAATATACTATGTACAACAGTAAAATAATGGTGTTATATATAAATAAGGAAATGAATGAGATTTATTTTCGAACAACATGACACTGAGAAGAATGCACTTTGTATATTCTTAAAACTCACGATCTATATTTTATTTGTACTTCAGAAAATACTAATAAATCTCATATATATGATTATGTATACTTTGTTTCTTACTCATATTTGCGGCACATATTGCAGGTCAGCGAAACCGAAAACCTCAGAAAGAACTTGGCGGTGGAGCGTATGATCATCGAGGGTTGTGATATTCTGCTGGATGTCAACCAAGTCTTTATACGGCAAGGTAGAAAATGCTCTTCTTTCCTGTTTTTTTACTGCTACACTTAATCAATATGTATTGATTGATGAAAGTGATCCCTAATTTAGCATATTTTACATTCAAAACTAAAATTTTCACAAGTGTCTAATAGCTTTGTCTCTTTCTAGGCACTCTATCCCAAGTGGTTGGTAAAGGACGGCGAGCATCGCTACAGTCTCGACAGGCGTTCCTCTTCAGCAACCATCTCTTACTTACTACCAGAGCTACTGGAGGCCGGCTGCACTTACCCCCGGCTGGTAGACTTCCACTACACGATGCGCTATTGGTCGAAGATCCTTCCAATCATGATGATGATGGTAATATACGTTGCTTATTGATGAGAGGTTTCCTAGAACAAGTGGGTGTCTTTTGTCGTTTGTTCGTCTCTTTTTGGTACATGAATCATCATCATCAGCTCATACGTTTCTATGCAGGGGCACGATAGGGGAGGCTACTGAACATAATGTATATTATAAATAAGTATGAACCTAGGTATATGGACTTTTTATTAAGTGGTAAAGTTCTTATATATCGAGAAAAAGGTTTTTAAAATAAGAAATAGTCAATTCCATCATAACTGAACCTTAAGCAGCAAACAATCTTTTTTTTGTCTGATATGTTATATGTTTTTAGATTCTACATCAGTGTGCTCGTCGCCCGGTGGTGACATATATGGTGGCAAGGATTTCAAGATCCTGGTGGAAGTGAAGGGAGAACAAATATGTGCACATCTGGGTAAGTGCTGTAAGCTAGTCGTTATCGGCTTAGAGTATCGTCCCAAGCAGTAAAAGTGTGTTACTTGTCACGCAACAACCTTGAAGGGACCTTACCACACTCTTGATTAACATATAAGACATATTTTAAATTGTTTTGATGAGTCGTTGAATCTGACTATCATAAGTGCATGTAAAAGCTTATTTGAATAAAAAAGCATTTTAAATTTTTGGAATATGTTTATAAGTCTTTGCATATTATTAAGGATAGTTAGTAGAGGAACTTCCTCCCATGGACGCTCCGATTGTGGAATGAACTCCCTGCTGAGGTTTTCGCCGGGGAATACAGAATGGGGTTCTTCAAAAGAGGGGTCAATAGATTTCTGAAGGGTTGGCAACGCACCCGTGAAGCCTCTGGTGTTGCAGGTGTCCATAGGCTGCTGTGACCGATTTCCATCAGGTGGGCCGCATGCCTGTTTGCCACCGACGTGGTATAAAAAAAAAGAAGTTTTATCTCGGTAACTTTACGTTGATGACTCTAAGTATACACTTAGCTTCACATATCATAATGGGACAAACAAAAAGACTTTCACATAATGTATATGTATTCTTAGTTTTAAGGTATATATGCTATAGGCCTTGTAGCCTGCAATAAAGATTTATCTATACTAATATTATAAAGAGGAAAGATTTGTTTGTTTGTTTGTTTGTTTGTAATGAATAGGCTCCGAAACTACTGGACCGATTTCAAAAATTCTTTCACCTTTGGAAAGCTACATTATCCCGGAGTAACATAGGCTATATTTTATCCCTGTATTCCCACGGGAACGGGAACTACGCGGGTAAAACCGCGGGGAGGCAGCTAGTTATTAATATTATTATTACCAATATATGGTGACAGTGGCAGCAACAGTGGAGGAGAAGGCGGCGTGGACGAGCGAGGTGGCGCAGTGCATGGAGAGCGCGGCGCTGACGGAGCTGCTGCGCGCGTGCGGCGCGTGCGGCGCCAGCGCGTCGCTGCCCGCGTGCCGCTCCGACCGCGCGCTCTACACCGACGACGTCGACATCCGCTTCAGCCGCACGCTCAACTCGTGCAAGGTGCCGCAGATACGATCCGCTACGCCGCAACGGTTGCTGCAGCGACTCACCGGTATGTTAACAAACGCTAGAATCGATTAAAAGTGTTGTCGAGCGGTAGACACCTTTACGATAACATGGAATCGATTAGGAAAGTGCTGAAGATCTTAACGGCTAAGAAGAGCATCAAAATTGAAGTATTGGTATACGATGACGTAGAGGATAGATGTAAATTGAATTTGATTAATTTTGGTATATGTCGAAATGACTGCATAGGTAATAGATAAGCTATGATGTAGACGGTTAGTAGATTGTTCGCAGCAAATTTCAGAAAAAAAAAACTTGTTGTTCTACAACGTAAAGCCAGTAATTTCTAGATCAATCACTTGAATGTTTATATTTGCTAATCCTTTAATCACGTTTTCCCTAACCACGTGATCATCAACGAGCCTCTCACTGATGATACGATCAAGTCAAACCTCATTTTTATTCCAGATCTCCGCTTCCTATCGGTGGACTTTCTGAACACCTTCCTGCTGACATACCGTGTCTTCACTGATGGAGTGACGGTTCTCGAGGCCCTGAAGCAGGTCTTCTACGAGCAGTCCCAGCAGGAGATGGAGCTGGCGCCACCCCCTGATGCGACCAGGAAGACCAGCGCAGCGAGCACTGTTTCTGGTAAGTAGGGAGACTTATAGCTTTTTACATGAAACAGACGTAGATATTTAGAGTCCAAGAATTCTTCGAATTAATGTTACGTATGAAAATATTATTAGCAGTAATTAAGAATGAGAATAAAGGACCTGTTGATGAAGAATGATGATTCAAAATGTTAACAGGTTACGGCTCAGAATATAGCGACAAAGACTGGCAGTCGAGATTCTGGAAAGCTTCTAGGAAGAGTAAGTTGATATGAATTATTTATTTAGTCGTGTTCACTTACTATTCTCAGATAAATGTAAATACATTCTATCTATCAACCTCTACCATCATGTTGTTATAATGTTTATTCTTTTTTAGGTGAAGAAGATGACAAACTGTCTCCATATTTAATGGCACCATCTCGAAGGACATCGTCTGTTAGTAAGGTAAGTCACTATTACGAGCTTTTATATTCACATGTATATTTGTATTACAAAACCAATAAGAAACTGTATTTCCCATAAATGCTTATCGAAGGCCGAAGAGGACAACAGCCACTTAACGATTCCAAAGATAATGGCAACATCGTCCAGCAATGAAACTCTGAAAGGTAAAGTAAAATATTGTAGTTTGTAAAGAACAATCCGTAGATTTGAAGATATTATACTATAGATCATTATATATGACATAGGTCAACAGCATTCACAATATCGGTCATAATATGCATTAGTGTCGCGCATTTTTGCATTGGACCATCTAATGTCTAAGAAATTCATAGTACTATAGATGTCAAAGAACTGGATACCTACATTAGTTCAAATTAGAAAACAAAACCATCCTGTGCAATAATGGGTCTATTGCAAAAAATTTACAATAACATTAATTTTAAAGGAACCTCTCCATCATCGCCTGGAGCAATCAGCTCGGTGACACTGGTAGGGAGTCCAAAAAAGGTCAGTCCAGGTGAAGGTGAAGTTCAGGATCCCAAACCTGAAACCAACCAAACTAAATCACCAACAAAAGACAATGATGCTGCTGCTGGCATCACTAAAGATGAGAGCATAGAAATGGTGGACCAGAGTGACGAAGACATTAAATACAAAGAGGAAGAACCGGAGAAGGTTAAAATAAAAAAAGACGACAAGTTTAAAATATCTCAGAGGTTTTCGGAGGTATGTAATGTAAGTGTATCAGAGTTTTCTTTACCTTTTTCTCCTCCTATTTATCACTTTTACCATTTGACTATTTTTTTGCCATCAAATATGCTTGCACTTCATATTTACTTCATTATTTAATCATGATTCTAACTACCATAATAACTTATTCATTTAATCTAAAATTCTTCTAACAAATCCAAAAATCATGTCCTATCAACTTCAGATAATTCTGACATATTCGCAGTGTAAAATGGATCATTAAAAACTACTTAACGACGAAATACTACGCGACTGAAATACAAAACGAATAATAAATAATACAAAATAAGAACTTTTTACGCATTAAGTTAAATCTGCCGATGTGTCAGAATTATAAACCAGAGTAATCATATATTACAAACTACTATAACGAATTAATATTACAGCGTGTCCGCACAATGTCGGAGAGTCCCCGACGCCTCCAGCCATCAGCTGCAGCCGCTGCTTCAGAAGCACGAAGACGATCAGAAAGCGCCAGGGAAGCTGCACATGCAGCTGAAGAACAACGCAGAGCTTCTGACTCGGGACGATATGCACCAAGGAGATCTGTTAGGTAAGGGACACTACCACATTAGACCTAGTTAGACCGCAGCAATATTAGCTCTGACAGAGATTCAAAACAGCCACCTAACCCAAGTAATAATGACAAATTAAGATCTAATGATAAAACTACATCATTGGCAATCAGAGGTAACTAGTGCGCTATTAATTCTAAGATACATGAACGTTCAATTTAGAACAAGTGAAAGAAGCAATCTATATGCCTGAAAATCGAAATAAGACGGTAGAAGAAATACTAGGATTATCGTTGACTAAGGATATAGAGTTAAGATTTATGTATAAATGAATGTATAATTTTGTTGTTTGCAGCGAACGTCGCTACACCAATTCATCTATCAATAGCGAGCGTCGTCGCTACTGGGGTGGTTCTGAACCAAGATCATCGGTCACCTCTCAAGTGTCACAAGCGACTCAGGTACTTAAAATGTTACCATAATCACCTTTTGTACTATCTTTAGTCTTTAAAATTATTATCATGTTTGATTAGTTTGGGTTCGTGTTCTAAACCATTCTTAATGCGCTTCCGTCTATACATTAAAATTTTAACATGTAATTAATCTTTATGATTTAGAACTACCGCCGTGAAACCAGCCAACCCAAAGCAGGCGTCGTCATCACATCCTTCAGACAATCCCATAGAAGGTAAGACCAATTTTCGATCATTTATTTCAAAATCATCTTCTCTATTATTCACATTGATAATTTAAACTCATGATAATTCAATAACTATTAGTGGGAATTTACAATTCTCAATGTTGTGGCATGATATCACCTTTTTCATTTTTAAATTTTAACGGTTAATCTACCGTTTAGCTTTTGCACGATACATTCTTAAATCTTCGAGTTCGAATCATATCTTCTAGTTTCACTAATATTCTTGTCGTGACTAAAAATTTTGATCAAATAATAATTCATATTCATTTAACAGCTTTGGGAAAGACCTGTTGTGGTGAGTGATTGGTGAAGGTAATGGTAGCATTCAGTCCTTGTAGAGGCGTACATGCTGTAGAGGAGTATTTTTCGAAATTATGCTTTCCTTTAGAACATTCTGTTTTATAGACCCTTTCTATAAACATTTTATGTACAATACCAGATAGTAGATTTATAGATGCCCGTTTACATGACACCACGACAATAACACCTTTATTATTGATAGGATTTTATAATAATTTGGGACTAATAATGTAGCACTTACCTACTATACTACTTAATTACTTTGTGTGATGATCTATTTTGATACTTTTAAGTTCTCTATAATATAATATCTAATTTTAATCATCATTATCATCATAAACACTAAACATTTCAACAATAATATTTTACAGTGATTTGTTTTATTATGCTTATGATAGATTTTTCCAAATTATATAAATTTGCACAATTTAATTACTTTCATTATTAGCTGATATAAAGTAATTGGCACAAAGATTATATAAGTAAACTATTTTTTTTATATTACTCTCGTTGTTGATATTGTATAATTACAAAAAAATCCAAAAGCGGATCATTTAGCCCGTAAATATATAATAATTATAAATTATATAAATGTTCTTAAATCTCTGCATGATTTCCATTTATAAAAAAACCTCTTTAACCTTCCTAAAATTTTCAACTTAAACCATTCTTAATACTTAAAAAAAATCTACACTTCCTTACCTGCCTGTCTTTAAAACTGAACTTCACCTAGATTCTTTGCATGATCACTATTTATCTACTTTCTGTTTCACTTAACTGTCTATATCTTTCAAAACCGGATCACTGAATACCGAATTATATATCACATCTAAAAGTCCTTTGTCTGGTATTAAAGCACCTTTAACGGTATGATAGTCTAATGTCACATGTTGATTTAGGAGCAGTACATCAACGGCTGCGGTTGCCTTCGCTGTTGCTACTTCAGCATCATCTAATCCAAGGTCCCCACCGCCGACTTCACCACCAGCGACCAGACGCGATTCGGTAATATCCACAGCTGCTACGATGAGGGTTTTGAATGTATTGAGGTAAGTACTTCTTATACTTTCATCTTGTTTAGTGTATGTTTCCATTTAAGCAGATGTTGTGACACCTTAAAAGGTTGTGCATTTACATATATTTTTTTGTAATCTAGTTTAAATTGATGTAATAACCACTGGCTGGTCCATGAATAAATAAAGTATTTACTGGACATTCACATATTTTTTATTTCAAAAATAGCCAAAATACTCACATTTGAAATAATATATAGTATTAAAAAGGTTCTCCTAACTAAATCCGTTGCCATCTGTAATAGTTTTGTCCTGGACAAATTTCATTTGGGCCTAAAATAAAGAAATATACTGATCCGTTTAGTGTAGTAACGATAGTGGTCCAACGCATGACTGAAAACCCAACTCCATAATCTTTCCATTAGACACTGGATCTCCAAGCATTGCACCGACTTCTGGTCCAACGAGCGTCTCCGGGGCCTCACTATGGACTTCCTCAAGGAGATCGAGGGCAGTCCTGGTCTGCTGCCGGCGGAGCACAAGGCTGCAGCACAGTTGCTCCGCCTGTTAGAACGTGCTCCAGATAGGCTGGTCGATTTGCAGATGCTGCTTGCCCCACCACGCGTGAGTATACTACTAGTGGCTCTCCGCAGTTTTACGCGCGTTCCCAGGGGATCTTTATTTTACCCTGGTAAAAAGTTGTCTATATGTTATTCCAGAATCTAATCTAACTCTGTGCCAAATTTTATTGCCTTTAACCGTTCTGGCGTGAAAGAGTAACAAACACACGTCATACATATATGCATATAATTTATACTTTTAACAATAAAAAGAAAAGTCAAAATAAGTAATACTTAATATACCTATCATTCATACCTAATCATGCTCTTTTCAGATACCAACAAAAGAAAGCGTTGAAACTTTATCAGCTCTAGAAATCGCTGAGCAGATGACTTACTTGGACTATCAAATATTCAGAAACATTCATAGCGAGTAAGTACTGGTCTCTTGCACCCTATCTATTGTTCTGGAACAATCTAACTTTGGTTTTATACTCTTCAGGGAGTTCCTTGGTCAGGCATGGACAAAGGCAGACAAAGCAGAGAGGGCACCTCATATCTTGATGATGACTGCACATTTCAATCACATATCAAATCTCGTGATATCTGAGATACTCAAAAAAATTACGCTATCTGGTAAGCAATATTTTTTGTATGTTGTGTTAATTTTTAAGTTTCTACAATCATGGCGCCCCTAGGTTTGTCCGCGTTTTTGGAGATCTTCAAATTTTATACAAATTCCTTAAGCCATTATATAGCCTAATTAATAAATGGGCTATCCGACACTAAAATTATTTTGCAACGCGAATTAGTAGTTCCTTAGGTTTTCTCATTCAACCCAAAAAAACAAACTCTTCAGCTTTATATATTAATAATATAGATTTAAAGATGAAGGCACTAAATAGTAGGTATTTCATTTAAAAATACTATTATCCAAGGTCGAGTTGCATCAATTGAGAAATGGGCAGCAGTGGCAGATATAGCGCGTTGCTTGCACAATTTCAACGGCGTGCTGCAAGTTTGCGCGGCACTGTCTAACACTTCAGTGTATCGCCTGAAGAAGACTTGGGAGAAGGTGTCTAAGACTGTAAGTAAAGTCAACGTAAAGTTTATAACCAGTTATGCCACCGTTTATCCTACTAGTAGTTTACTTCTAGTGGCATATCTCGTATCTAAACTTAATGTACAAAAAATTTTGGCTCTTAGATTATGTATAAATTAATTAAATTCTAAATTTATCAGAATTACCTAATAAATAGTGCAATATTGGGATTAGTTTTGGTAATACGCAATAAATAGAACAATGATCACCACATTCATTTCACGAAAAGTTTGACTTAAAATATATTCAGATTTATAAGAGCTCTTAAAGCGTATATAACAGCTCTTAAAGCGTATATAAAAATTATATTTTAGATCTAACTCCAATTATATCATTATCAATCTCTTTCTATATCATTATACTAAACAACTTCTTACAGAGCAAGCAAACCATCGAGAGAATGCAGACAATCATATCAAATGAGTGTCGGTTCAGGATCTTGAGAGACGCCTTACACAGATGTGATCCACCGTGCATCCCGTACTTGGGAATGTATCTGTCGGACCTTTCCTTCATAGAAGAAGGCACATCGAACTACACGCCAGACGGCCTTCTTAATTTCTCTAAGATGAGAATGGTAAGCTATAAAATAAATAATACGTATGCTAGTTTTCTTTCTATCGAATACTGTTTGACCAATATAATGCAACAAAATAGCCAAAAGACTGTTGGAATATTTCGTCTGCCCCAAATATCATGACTCACTAAATTAATTTAAAAACGATGAAACCAAATTTAATGCAAAGCTCCGAGTACTTAGTAGAGAAATAATTAATTTTAAATCAGGTAAAACTGTAAACTATTCAGTAAATTATTGCTAAATTCATTACAATCCAAGTGAAGTTGAAATATTTCCCGACTACTGTAAGTAAAACTTTCTATTTTCAGATCGCGCATGTTATAAGAGAGATAAGGAACTTTCAACAAACCCCATATAAGATTGATCATATACCCAAGGTAAGTCACTAAATGCCTATTTTAAAGACGATGAAAGCTTATCTAAGTCAAACGCCACATGTTAGGTCAAGTATCATGAGAGTCCCATAGCCTATACCATACCACAATAGAAAGGTACATTGTAGTAACCTGCTTGGCCGGCTACTACTCTCAAGTTAATGTGCAGCCTGAAAACTACATCTCTTACAGGTTTTGTATTCCTTAAAACTTTGGTAATAACTGTAACATGTCTTAATCATGACATTCCACCAGGTATGCGAATACCTGCTCGACCGTTCGCTAGTGATAGCCGAGGAGCAACAGTACACGTTGTCCCTCGAGCTGGAGCCCCGCGTGGCCCGCGGTTCCACGGCAGGGCTCCACTCGCACAGCGCGGCGCCCGCGTCCCCGGCCTCCTAGCGCCGGCGCCGCGCCTCCCTCGCCGCACTCGCACCGCTGCGTCCAGAGCGTTAGGGAGACGCGTTTATATACTGTATTTTTTGCTGGAGTACTTCAGTAGCATCAAAGCCCTGTTAGGGCCAGAACTTTAAGTTTCTTGTTCTATCTTCTAAGCTTCTAGCAAAATTATGGCCAGGCCTGGACTTTGATTTTTGAATCTATCTCTGGTTTATTTTGCGCTTATTGCTCCCGAGGTATAAATGTTTTGCGAATTATATGACCTTTGACTATCCCTTTGCAGAAAGGCATTGAGTCAAGGAGAAACAAAATCAATTTGACAAAATGAGATAGTCTATATGACTTATTTGTCTCATTCTTGGTTGTGTGCACCTGAGAGACATGTAATGTTGTTAAATTATGATACAATACAAGCGCCATACAATGTCAAGAGATAACCTCAAACTCTTTTTGCATCATTTAAAGTAATTAAAAACTATACTTTTTGGCACACTTTACCAATACTCTAACCTAGATTATGGTAATTTTTGGGTAAATGTCATGCTGATTAAAATTTAAGTAAACTTATCTCTTTTAGACGTAAAACTGTATTATTATAAATATTCGCAATTTGTCAATATCATAAGTTGCGACAAGTTATATCCATGCGATGCAGCTAATGGGAGAAAATTATATTATGTAGTTGTAAAACCCAGTAATTTTACTTAATGTGTAATTTATAAATAAGAAATAGATACATTTTTTGGACACTTATATTCGCAATTCGAAATAATGCTTATTAAATGACTGTATAAACAGAAAACCACGTTTGAATAAAACGAAACCGAGATAGATCTTGAGATGTTATTAGAACTAAAAAAATTGTATGGATCGAATCGATTTTCTTCACAATTGTCTTACTGATAGTGGCTTCAAACGGACGGTCTGTTTATCACAATTACCATGATTCTCAAATAAATAAAGCTAAAAGCCATATTTTCTAAATAGGTATACATCTAACTAGTTATAGAGTTACAAAATTTATCACGAAATAATTTTGATACATATAAAACCGCAAACGTTTCTTTTACATCACAACGCTTTATATTTTTACGACAATACATACAACTTAAATAAGTATTAAAGTTAGTGATAGATTTTACATAAACTTAACGGCATTCTCTGTGAACTTGATATTATATACGCAATTAAAACAGAAATATATTGTAACTTATCTAGACTGAAAACTCACTCTCATAATATTTATTTCAATTTAAAATAATATTGTACTAACACTGTTATAACTCTTCACGAACAATTTATTTAAATAAATGGCAAATTGAGCATAAAAAATATCTTTGAAGCGAAAATTAAACTTATGATTAAAATATTATAAGTAAATAAAGATATTAACCGTACCGTACCAAAGGTACTCTATTTTTATATATTAGTTCATTCATTGTCAATTAGAAATAACTTGAAAAACATTAAAACATATCACTTGATCACAAACTAAGGGAATTTTCAAAAATGATAATTCACAACTCGAGCTTCTGTAAAATATCCTTTAAAATGAACACTAGGACCTAAGTATAATATAAGCATATTATATAATCATACTTAAGTACATATATAAATACTTAATGCAAAGTATAAGTATAATATATACGCATAGTAAGTATTATTCATAGATTCAATGTCAAACAGAATTATCACCGTTATATCATGAAAATAAGCAATGCAAATATGGAGCATAGCCAACTTATAAATGTTACATATACTGGCAACAATTTTCCAAACTATTAAAGATGAAAAAAATTAAATGAAAAAAAAAATATAGTATCTAAGTGAAGCATCTTACAAGGTAATGTCTCAAAGTTTGTATGAAAGTGGTTGTTACATGTTAACCGTGGTTGTTATTGTCATTTCGACTGCTTATATACAATTGTCTTTTACATTCCAGTTGTTCTCTCGTGCTTGTTAGGTGTAATTATAGTGAATATTATAAGGGCTCTCCCAGGGAGCCACTCTCGGCCCCATTTTATTCATGTCACATATCTATGAGTTATGTTTCACGTATAACAATGACGTATGTTTCTGTCATTAGTAATATTATAGATATCAGTATTTTGTAATAAAATAATGATTGTTTCCAACGTATATTAGGTACTAATTCGGTGTGAATCCCATGTGATCTTTCCTCCAAACCATAATTGTAAATGAGGGTATTGTCTTATTAATGTCTGATGTATGTAACCTAAAGTGATTTCAAGTGAGAATAGTTATGCCTGTAAGTCTTTTCTACGTCTTTTTCTATATCATTTAATGTTAGTGTTATTGTAGATTCAGTGGTACACAGCAGTGGTGCTGCTACCAGCTACGGGATGTGTCTGTGTTCGTTATAAGATGCATCTCCCACTCATAATGTAGCTTTATCTACACTGTTGTCCCCTGATCTTAGACACGTTAAGGTAACATTAAGTGAAATGTTATTAATAAGTAATATGGCTGTTTTAAATAATGTTAAAAATAATACAAAAAAAATATTTTTTGTGATTTTCCACTTACCTTTATAATGCACAATTTTAAAAGTATTATCTCTCTGAAAGGCTGTCATGAATATTTAAATAAACACTCACTCATATTGTTAGGAACGTTTCACAAAATAATAATAATACCTATATGTTTTAATGTAGTCTTCCTCCTTTGACATGATTTGTGAAACATTGTAGTTTTAGGAAACAACATGAGATATATTATATAACTTTAAAACAATGACTTATGAATGAAATAAAAAAAGATACGCTTCGATTTTAAACTCTTATGAATAACGAGACATTTTAATGAATACGTAAAATATTAATGATAAAAATAATATTAATAACCTTCGGAACTACCTCTTCATCAAAGTTCTAAATTAGTAAAAAAAAAATATTGTTGATTGTTGTATCTTTACATCGCTCATTATACCTATTTCAATATGTTATTAATATAAACGAGTAGATATATCGAAAAATATCATCATTAAGTAATACTATTTTGTGTATTTATTCAGTACTCTTATATGTTAGATGATTCGCATCGTAGATGCTTGGAGTGTATTTTAATGATTAATTAAAGATGTATTTTTTCTATATAATAAATTAGCGATAGAATATTTTCAGTTCTATATTTAACATATCATAAAATTAGATCCACAAAGTTTGTTGGCACACATTTAAAAAAATCCTCATTCTTTGTTACACTTATAATATACATAGATAAAATTAGCAAAAAATAAATTACATATACTTTCCTTCTGCTGTATTTAAGGCAAGATAATATACTTACTATTATAAAATATCTCATTTATGAATTTTGACAATATGACAGTATTTACGTTTAGTACAAAATTATACATGACTTCTAAATAATATGAATACTCAAATCAGGCTGTTATATTTACTATTATTAATGAATATTTATCTAAAATTTTATTATTAGCTGATAATACCTATGCAAGTAATAAATTTGTTTCTTAATATGCCGCATTGAAGATTTGTTGATTCCATTAAATTAAGCAATATAATTATTTCGAAAATACTCTAATATTGTATGAATATAATATAAATGGTATAGGTTGTTTAGTTAAATGTTTATATTTAATGAAAGCTTGTGTCTGTTGCAATTAGTGGATATAATATTATACGCAATATCTGTAATAATAAAAATAACTTTATTGTTGCAAAAAGCAAAATTTACATTGTCAATGAAGCCCTGCATCCTGTGACACAACTATTGCATAGATGGTATGCAATAGCTGTGTTACAGGCTACAGTATCTTCCCCCTTAAATATATAACAATATGAACAATTATAAATGAAAATTCAATTAATCAATATATCCAGTTGGTACTGTAAAGTTTGTACGCACTATCACATTTGCAGTTCGCGTCATTTACAGACTGTCTTTTTGTCTTCTGACCACAGACGCGCGCTAGTGACGTATGCGCTCAAAATATAATCATAGCACTAAATAATTTCCTAAAAGTTACGTACGGAAGTACCAGACCAGAATCTCAAACTCGCCAATTGTTTGTCAAATTCTCCCAGTCTCTAACTAGAGTCATATAATCATCGATAGGTCAGTTGGTACAATAAGATAGATACCCTGACTGACATGCTATTCGTGGGTTCATCTCCCATTCTGTTTGTTTGTCCTATATGTAAATGTCGTAAATTAGCTTTTTTGGTACCATAACTTAAGTTCAAATTTTACGTAGTTCACGATCAGATCAAATTAGCTGTATCTAATATTTTCTGAGAATATTTATCAGTAGTATCTTCTCCACCGACTGCAAAAGACACAAGCTATGTTGTTGTTGACCTTACCTCATCAAATTGTTGTATCCTTCATAATAAAGTTGTCATTGTAAAGTTTAATGGTTTGTTTTTATTTAACCTCGAGGTTCCCCAACGCATTATCATCCTTGTAGCTAAGAATTAGGGGACTGTGTAGACTATGTTACTCCTTGATAATGTAGCTTTACATTGAAGAAAGGATTATTCAGATCGGTCCTGTATTTTTAGAGCCTATTCATTGGTATATTGAATTTATTGGTTTGTATTAAAATCTTTCAAAAACTACGTAACCGATTTTACAAAAAAAAATAGTGTTTGCTAGTATTATTTCTGGGTGACATTGGCTATGTTTCTATCCAGGAAAACATATGACCCCGGGGCGACAGAAACTGCGAAAAGAAGCATACAAGTTTTCTTCATCAATCAGCAATAAATAATGATAAAACCGCCTACTTCTAAACGTGACTTCCTCTCTTTTCAACACAAGTAAAAGAAAGAGAGGCCACACCCAAATCCGTCATAGTAACCGCATATTATTTAGGCAAACAATATCATAAATACTTGTACAAGCTGTACGTTTCGTGCAAACACTTCAAGATTGAGGATATTTGCTCAGACGGATAGCTCGTTAGTTTGACTTAGGGTTGCCAACTCAAAAATTTACCAGGGCGTGATAATCTCAGATTTTAGAACCCAGAACTTGTTGGACATGTTAACAGATTTCTTAAACATGCGACGGGAGGAATGGGAGGACGGTGAAATGTGAGTGTGTCGCGTCGCGGGCGACCCAAGACTACATTTTTAAGCCTGGACTACAAATTAAACTCCCTCCGACCGCTCCCCTGGTGCAGTCTAAACTAGAACAAATCCGAAGAAATCAAGACAGATGGCAACCCTAGCCTTATGTAACAAGTAGGTGAAGTAGTAGACTGGATTATGTGTATTTACTTTGCACATTATCTGTGCTAAAAATGGTAGCCTAATTTTATTAGGTACCTACTTACAGACATTTTTGATTTCAGACAGCCCGGTTGGCTTTGTGGTTAGTAACCCTGACTTTCAAGCCGCGAGTCGTGGGTTCGAATACCACCCAACAAAAACATTTACGCATGAATATGTCTGTTTGTTCTGTGTCTGGATGTAAATATCTATATAAGTATGTATTTAAAATTTGTATACAGCTTTATGGTTACCATAACACAAGCTCACTTAGAAGCTTACTTTGAAACCTGATTGGCCGTGTCTGAAAAATGTCCCAGGATATTATTATCTACATATCAAGTAACATTTAAAATGTTTTTCATTCTTTTGCTAACCACTACGTATAGTGAAGATACTAGGATACAAGAATTGATCAGATATTTACTTCAAAGAAACTTAAAACTGCCAATTAGGTTATGGCCATGACTTTGAAGGCTCTAGTCCTGGGTTAGATTTCTACAGAGGACTAACATTTGTGTTCATAGACATGTTTTTCTGTGTCTAGGTGTAATATCTTTATAAGTATTTAAAGTAGTATATCAGGTATTTAGTTACTATAGTACAGGCTCTGGTTAGTTTTGGAATCACAGGGCTAAATAGAGCTCCTAAGGTCTAAAATAAAATACGATCATACACACTTTTCTTTATTCCGTTACATATAACAGCATCACATAGCAATGGAAAACAAACTTTATACACTTAGAAATAACATTCACACTGCAACGGCTCCGTTCTCAGTCTTCTCAGCTTGCTCAGCCTCTTTCAGGAGCTGAGCTGTACCACAGATTCGGGCGTCTTTTGTGAAGGCGATCACTGCGATGAAGAGGCCAGAGATGACCAGCCAGACTCCACCCATGTAGAAGGTCAGGTCCCAAGAGCCGGTCAAATCGTAAAGCATTCCTGCAAATGATAATTTTTTTACTCAGATTGGCGATGCGTGAAAAATATCCGAAGATATTTGCTATTCATTTCAACCCTAACTAATATTATAAATGTGAAAGTAACTCTGTCTCGCTTTCACGCTAAAACAACAGAACCAATTTAAATTAACTTTGGTACATAGATAGCCTGAGAAAGGACATAGGGTACTTATCCCGGGATAATGGTAGATATCCCGGGTACGCGGGTGAAACGGGGAGCCACTAGTAGGACATACTGCATATATTATAACTGCAATTATAGACTATCAATGCCTGACTAGAAAGAAGTATGATGTTTAGCAGATGTAGTAATATGGCAGGCGCTGAGTGAAGTTATTTATAGAGCATAGTTTACGATCATGCATTCATCATTCGGTTGAATGTTGCATATATGAACGTAAACTCAACCTCAATTTTCAAATAGCTCGAAATGCAAAAGACTAGAAACTTCCTTGAAATAAGTCCTAGTTCAAAATTTATCAATTTATTTTTTAAATTCTTTTCATTTATCATTTTCATACATCTCTACACATTTGGGTATTAATTAATTTATAATTTTTTTTTTATTCAACCATCTAATTAATATCACCTACTACCACTACTACTTACTACTATTTGTCACAGCTTTTTTGGTTGTAAATAAGCATAATAAATTGGAGATATTGGAGGATTGGAGACATTGGAGATAAAAAAAGATCAAATCAAAAGAAACAGCAACCGGCGCCATTAAAACACACACATGTCACCTACCCACTAAGACAGGCAACACCTCACATCGTCACATAATTTCCTGTATGACATGTGCATTATTTTCCACTGGCAACTCCACATACCTCCAATAGGTGGTCCAACAAGATGGCCGATCCCTTGACTCAGCAAGATCAGTCCATAGGCGACAGTGAACCGGTCTATAGGCATCAGCTCCATCAGTATCGCTGGCGTGTAGGAGTACGAGCTGGCGAAGGACAGGCCAAAAATCGCAGAGATGATGGTCAGGACCCAATAGTTGGTGATGAAGAGGGGGTAGGAGGCGACTGAGAGACCGCAGATGACGAGGCAAATGGCATAGGTTTTGGTGACGTTGATCCAGGGTTGGTCTCCAGCCCAGCCTAGGACGACCTGGAGACAAGGTTTTTATATTGGTAAAAGGGAGGCGTTCCCATGATTAATATCATAAACTAGCTTCTGCCTGCGACTACGTCTGCGTAGAATACTTTGAGCGAACACTGACTTTAACCCGTGACTTCGATTACGTAAGCTCTCAAAAGGTAAAAAAACCCCGATTTTGAAACATTATTTATTGGTGCTCCGCTGCTATTGGTCGTAGCGTGATGATACGTCAATACGGTCAATCTGATTCCAAACTAAGCAGAGTTTATATCATGGAAGCTGGACACGTGCATAATGTAATACTATAAAATACAGACTAATTGATTTACCTAATAACAGGTCACATTAGTGTAGCTAATTTAGATTTTAGTAAGTATGTTGATGGGAAAATTTAGTTTAAATCAGCAAACATTTGGATGCCTGCCATATGACTGCATTTAATTTGAAATTCTATTTCTAAATCGATTGTAATCTTTTCTCGAATCTTGTGAAAGTGATTTAAATTTAATTCGCGTTTTTACCAGAATTTGTATTTATTATCTCTTTAACTACATTCTAATACTAGGACCAGTAGGTACTTCCTGAGATTAGCACGTTCAACCAAACAAACTCTTCAGCTTATATATTAGTAGATAGGATATAGATTTACTTACAATTCCAATACTACTGGCAACACCAATAATGCTGATCATCATGGCACCACCGTCGACCTGACGTGACGTCATGTAGGACTTGAGGAAGAAGTAGGGGACTATAAACCACACGGAGAGGATTAGTGAGGAGAGATTGAACATGAGGAAGTGGAATTCGGTGAACATCCTGAAGTCGAATGAGTTCTTGAGGATCTGCCAAACTCGGTGGTACCATCTCTGCAAACGAAGACGGAATTATTGATTACAATTGGTACCATATTCTGTGACTAAGAAAAATTCTGCTTTTGTCTACGAAATACAGACACAAAATCTTTTTTAGTGTAGCGATATTTTGCGAGTTTGCAATAAATTTTGAAAAGTCAATCAAGTACATAAAACAATTATAAACATGAAACTGTCTTAGGTTTAACATATCATACACGAAGTTATGTAAATAGTTATAAGTAAATTATACTGAGAAGTTATTCTATACATAAAAATATATTATGACTATTTGGTGTCAAATAGCAAATTTCTCTGTAAGTGGGTAGTAAATATTTACCATAATAGCAATGGACGATACGGTTTACAGAATGACTTACCATTTCATCATCAGATTCTGAATCAAGTGACCACGAAGAGTTCCTATACATATCAGGTAGTGATAATGCCCTAAGTTTATATCTAGGTATGGACATCATCGCTCCTCTGTGCATCAGAGAGTTCTTATAAAGAGGCATGTCCTTCAGATAGTGATGGTCAGTAGATATTTGTCTAAACCAATTTTGTTGCGCAGGAGTCTTTGTATGTCTATTGACAGATTTAGGTTTTGCTTGAACGGGATTCGATTTAGACTCTGTTACTGGCTTTTTAGTTCCGTTTCCGTAATTCGGTTCTTTTGCTTGTAACAATCTTACTTCAGTTTGGTTTGGTTCTGATTCTGATATCATTTTAGTTTTTTTTACTTTGATTTGCACTGGTAGCTTTGCAGGTTCGTTTAGTGCATCCGCTGGAGGAGTTTCTGCGTTTAAGTTGACGTCTGAATGTCTACGCGTAACGATGTCTGGGTAATTTTGTATTATAATATTGTAGAGACGTTTGTTTTCCATTAGTTTTTCTATCACTTCTGATGGTACCTGGGGAATTATATAAACATTAAAATAGTTATTAACAGAATCTCATTGGTAATTATTGTTTAAACATAACATACCTGTTCGTTTTGGCTCACAAAAGTAGGTAAATGTATAGCTGAATGCATTCTCTTATAATTTGCTTCGGCGTTCATTTGTGTAGTTGCTTCCAACTCTTCTGCTTCAGCAATACTGGTTGCTAAGGTAGCTAAAATATATTCGGGGCCTTTACCACTTTCAAGCAGAGCTTTTAGTTCTTCAGCAGTAAGGAATGTAGATTCTCCACCAATGGATCTTGAAGTGATGGAACCTGCACTAGAGGACTTCCTAGATCTAGATTTTAACAATCTTCGTTCCCTTTTCATTTTAATCTCGAGCCATTCGGGGTTCCTCATCAACGCTCCACATACGCACATATTCAACAAAGTACCAGCTAACAAGACTACAGTGTTCCTCCAGTCATATATCTTCAGAAAGAAATGCGTCATTGGAGAATATATTAGCGTTCCAAATCCTATACCACATGAAGCTAATGAGACTGCTAGATTTCTTCTCTTATCGAACCAGAATGCAACAGACACTACAGCCGTCACATATAATATCCCCATTGATAAACCGCTGAAGAAACCGAATGTTAAACATAGCATTTCAACTGAATTACTTACAGCTGCCAACAGAAAACCAATAGTGGACCATACACCAGCTATTATGGTCATAGTTCTACAACCGTACCTGTCGACTAAAGCGCTCATAACTGGTCCGGCGAGTAAGGGAGTTGCAATGAAGAGACTTCCAATTAATGATGTTTTTGATTGGGTCGTTTCAAAGTATCGTGTGAATTCTTCGTGTAGCAAACCGAATGAGAATGCTAATCCATCAGCACACGCTGATACCATGAAAGCAGCAACAACGACCACCCATCCCCAGCCACCGTCAGGTATCGGAGGCAGTTTCTCATCGTCAGATTCATCAGAACATATACTATCCCTATCATCTAACCCTTCAAACTTGACTCGTTCTATAGGAGATTCTGAATCGTCTTTCGTGTAATGCGCCACGATATCATTTTTCAAGTCTTCTGATTTGATAGAATTGATTGTGTTAATGTCCTCTTTGCTTTCGCTCTTTTTACTACCATCACGTGGAGTGTTTTCTTTGGACACATCTCCTTCGTTTGTGGCACCCATTTCGTATAAATTCTCTTTCTATTTATGACATTACGTATTATTAAATGTGATCTGTAAAAACAAATTATTCGGTTATTAAAATTTATCAAAGCCAATGTGGACAGGTTTATTGATGTTTATTTATTCTTTGGCTTATATTCGGATAGCGTAAGCATATGGGATATCTTTACTTTTATGAGTTACTAATTGAATCATCTACTAATAAAACCGTTTTATTATATTGATATATATTTTTATTTCTATTGATAGAATTAAACTGATCCGGGTTGTAAGTAGTAAAATACTTTGAAAAGTACTAAGTAGGTACTACTCGTTGTTTTGCGGCAGAATTGGGAACTAAAATATTACAAGTATCTGCTTCATTAGGAACAGTCATGTATTCTACAAGTGGCGCCCTTATTTCAGGACTTTTATCTTTCTTTTAGGCTTTAACTATCATATAGATACTTTTTACTGCAATTTTGACGCTAATAATTTGCAGCAATGCGCTTACATCCGGCTAACGGACGCAAAATAGCAGTCGTTGTGTCTAGTATTTATGCTATGAGTGTACAACTACGAATGATAACGAATACCATTGTTATACCTATATAACCAACCATCTACACTAATATTATAAAGAGGAAAAATTGGTATTTTAGTGTATGTTTGTAAAGAATAAACTCAGAAACTACTGTGCCGATTTCAAAAGTTGAAAAGCTACATTATCAGGGAGTAACATAGGCTATATCTTATCCCTGTATTCCAACGGGACCTACGCGGCTGAAACCGCGCGGAGACAGCTATTTATGTATATAAAAACAGAAACATATTAAATGTAATTAAAAAAATATGGTTTGCTATGTATTTACTATGTGCCTTTAGCACTCAGGCAGAAACAAAGTAGGTAAATGTGAAATTGGACTTAACCTTGCATGCCTCTGTTTTTTTCTAAACGATCAAAAGCTAGAGGTAAGTATTTGAGTTCTATCAGTTCAACTAAAAATTTTTACAAGGACGAATATAAGTAGGTAGGTACCTAAACATAAGTTTTATTATCTTTTTAGTTAGTTATTGTATGTATTATCTATACCTACATGTGTGAGTGAGAGGAATTTTGAGGCCAGAGCATTAAAAAGACAAATGTGACAATTCACTCACTTAATACCGTATAAATAGATATCTATACTAATATTATAAATGCGAAATTAACTCTGTCTGTTTGTCTCGCTTTTACGCTAAAACTATAGAACGATTAATTTTAAATGATTTTAATTTTAGACGAATTGAAACGATTTAAATGAAATTTGGTACACAAATAGTCTAGAGCCTGAGACAGGACGTAGGCTACTTTTTATCCCGGGAAAATGAATGATCTTTCGGGTACGCGGGTGAAACCGCGGGGAGCCACTAGTTTTAGTTATAGTCGTTTGAATTGAACTGTCGCCCACGCACCACGATAACAATAATTACTATTATTGTAGTGGGCAGGATAGAACAGTTAATTATTTGATCACTCCTATTTTAAGCTTCACAAACGAATTTTATACACAGTTTTAAGTACCTACCTAAATTGGTTCAATAGACAAACATATATTCATACTTACACACATACACATTTATAATCTCTTTTTTATATACCACAAGGGTGGCAAACAGGCATACGGTCCCACCTGATGGGAAGCGGTTCCTATAGCCTATGGACGCTTGCAACACTAGAGGCGTCACTCACGCGTTGCCGAATATATTAGTACGATTGAATTAAAAATAACATATTTAGATGACTTAATTAATAAATCAATATTAAGACTGAAAAATAACATACCATAGAATTTATGAAGGCATATTTTAGTTGTATTTTTTACAGTTTGGTACCGTTTGGTAATATACGAGATTCCTATGCGACTATTAATACATATTTTGCATAGGACACATTAAGGAAAATCCTAAGCCCATTGGTTGATTACGTAAACTAAATGACATTAACTCAACTATGCCTCTACGCTGTCTCTGTCACTCATAAGCAACCACGTGAGAGGTCCGTTCGAACTCTCACCGCGCCGACTTGTCTACGAAGTTTTGTTATGTAATGTGTTTACAGAAAAATAATGGTTAAGCGTGATGTCACCAGTATAAAATATGCTTGTTACCTATTGTAATACAACAAGTGAACCAAGACAATGAAGAGTTTAGTAAAATGCCTACTGGCTTACTGGCTGAGCACAGTGTTTCTCAACGTGGGGTCCACGCCCCACACAGTGACAGATTAAGACTACTTGATGCCCTAAGCAATCCACGCCTGTGGGCCCACCTATCCTTGTTTCCACTTGAATCGGTCTTTAAGCCTGTTTTTGTAAATAAGATTATGAGATCTAACGTACCTTCGAAATGGAAGAGGTGCGACAATAAATCATAATTTATTTAATTTTTTGTGCCCCCCCAGACGTGATGCCCTAGGCAATTGCTGAATTTGTTTAAGGGTTAATCCATCACACAGGGGTGCAATTTGATAGTTGAAAATTTGACTCTACATGACATTAACCCTATATTGCTTTGGGCAATTTGAATGCAATTCTAGATATCAGTGACAAACTACAAAAAAGTCAATTTCTTAAAAAATTTGTTCCCACCAAATTTGCCTAACTAAACTTACGATGTTTTGATATCAATTTCATAGTGATTTCTTCCTAAAACTTATCATTTACATTTCATAAGGAAACAAAAGAAGGAAATGAATTTTAAGGGAAGGCATGACCTAAAAAAGTTTGAGAAGCACTGCTTTAGCATAAACTATTTACGTACGTACACAGTTCTAGTAGATAGGATGTTTAAAATATTAACAATGTATAAATCATATGATAATTTGAAGGCCAAGCTTTTAAGAATAGCTACTGAAATGGTAGGAGGTAACGATCGTGTGAATGAGATGAAGGTTTTTTAGTTACTTTTTATGTGCCTGCATATACAACGGTAGATTAAAATATATAAGTAGGTACTTACAGGTCAGGTTGCTCTTCTACATCTATACTAATTTTATATCCCAGATTAGAATTTTTGTCTTTATCTAAGTAGGTACCTACTATTTACAACAACGCCCCCGAGCGACCATAGGCTATGGTAACCGAACCGCTTTCCATCAGGTGGGACCGTAGGTATGCTTGTTTGCCACCTTAGTGGTATAAAAAAAAGAAAAAAAACATGCATTTTTAACTTAACCAAATTGAAGATCACTGAGAATCCGGGTGAAACCGCGGACCATAACTTAGTCTCAATGAATATGTATATAATATACTAGCTGCCTCCGCGCGGTTTTACCCGCGTAGTTCCCGTTCCCGTGGGAATACAGGGATAAAATATAGCCTATGTTACTCGGGGATAATGTAGCTTTCCAAAGGTGAAAGAATTTTTGAAATCGGTCCCGTAGTTTCGGAGCCTATTCATTACAAACAAACAAACAAACCCTTCCTCCTATTAGTATAGAAGACAATATACTGTAGGTACAAACTACGAACGGAGCCTAAGTCCCCATCAGTATTTTAATAGTCAGTTAAGTACGGATGTCACAAATGTATTGTAACAATACTAGCATATTAAATCGTGAATATTTAATATATTCAAAAGATGTCATAGAAGAAATGAATACAATACAATGACATTACAATAAGTATAGTTATAAGATAGCACAGAATTGACGCTGTATGTCGTAATTTCGATACCTTTTTAGGACAATGATTTGGGTCCTTGAATAAATTTCGGTTGAGAGCGATCTGCGCTTACCGGCAAAGTCCGTTTAAGGTTTTAAAAGCCATCTGAGGCTAACCTTAGAAGCCTCAGAAGCCTTAGGTTAGCCTCAGATTTTTTTAATAGCCTAGAGGCTATTAAAAAAATGTTATATAATTTAATAATTCTTTCCATAAGAGTACCTCATCTCTTTTATCCTAATATCGTAAATGCGAAAGTTTGCTAGGATATTTGTTAAATATCCTAGCAAACAGGCGACTTTTAATTCCCGAGAACGCGGACGAATCCGCGAGGAACTACTAGTATTTAATAAAGTGAAAAGAGATCGAAAGTTTTGCTTTCAATAAAGTCCTGTCTAACTGGTTTTATCAGTACATATATATCGATGGTTTTATCTCTGCAAATTGATCACTGTTTTTGCTCAAACTGACATGACAAAATTGATCCTTCTCTTTTCTATACCTAGTATATGAAAGAGAGGGATATAGAAGCTGTGTTCCTCAAATGCAGAATTGGAATACCTAAATAGTTAGGTACTGGTTTGGTGACCGCATGTTCAATGACCTTAACCCTCAAAAGTAATTTGATAACCTGTCAATTGATATGTAGTTGTAGTTACTTGAATCTTATCGGTATTTAATTTTATCCATACGTTCATTTCCAATCTGTTAATTCACTCGGACCTTTCGTCAAAATGTATAGTAAAAGAGAGAGACAGAGTTAGAAATAGTGCTTCGTTTTAAAAATCTAAACATGTCATTTCAACTCGGCCGGAAACTGCGATAGAGTTCATAATGAAAATAAATATATAATAATGGTTTCAACTTAAATAGCGTGATAATTTTCATAGAAATATTATGTTTTATTGTCCGAAAGTATAATAACTAGTATTGATTCAGTATTCACTATTACTTTTAGTTGATTTCATCTCTAATGTGAGTCAAGAAAACGCAGCTTGAAAAAACAAACACGTTACAACTTTTTTTTAATTCTTTTAAAATGGGGTGCCGGCCGGCCGGTCAAGTGGATCAGTGGCGTGGAACTCTTTTATTTTACGTGCATCAATTTAAGGCTATTGCTTTTAGTTCGTCGCATTTGAAGCTGGCAGAATATAAAGTTACTTAAACGTATTTTTTTAATAGGACATCTTTTATATGTGACATGTTATTGTACTGCCTTAGCCGGTAACATTTAAATACAAAATAATAAAAAAAACTCAGCACATGGCAATTCGTACTTGCCAAGATTAACTTTTTATGTAAATAGTTGATTTTCAATGAACAATAAACTTACAACTTTAAAAAAATCATGGGAATTCAATTATCACCTAGGCGTTACTATAAAATCGCTTTCTAATACGCTTCAAACTTATCTTTTTATCAAATAAGTTAAATAGAACTCACTTCACAGTTTTACTTTATCCAATAGTAAACATAACTCTTTCGGCACAAATCGTTGAGTAAACCGAAAATTTATCGAAAATACTGTTAAACTAAAAATAGATATACGACATGCTCGCCGTTTGGTCGCGACTACACTGAATATGACTGAGTGAAGTGAATGTGATGTGTGTTAGGGCATTGAACGATAAAATTATCTGAAATGCATTATGTCTGACATGCATTTGATGTAACGTACAAAATTAAATTGTGTATATCGCGTAATCGTTAGAACATGTTTTTAAGCTTTTCAAATGGAGAAAACTTAATAGCGCGGCTATATGCGTGGGGCTAATTAAAACAAGATTTTAGAGAACAGTATGCAGCTCATAAACAATGCATAATAATACCGCTTAAGGATTATTGGGCATGATGATATTTTTTCCACCAATTTATTGATAGCAGTGAAAGTTTTTACTATATATCTAGGTGCTTTAACTGAAGGAACAACGGGTTTCCAAGATTCCTACGCGATCGGCTGCGGTAAATAGGATTGTTATTTATTTACTCGGAGTAGATAATTTAATACCAAGATGACCGAATTGGGATTGAGACTAAATAGGGTAACGACCTTCTCCATATCTAAATACCTACTTCAATTTTTTATGATCAATGAAGGTATGTATCTGGTGTCTCGCCAGAATGGCGCCGCGCCGCGACGGGTCGCCGCCGCTGTCTAAAATCTAACCTTAGCGACCTTACATAATAACGGCCGATTTTGATTTAGAAACATTATGACTCATTTTTATTCATAGCAGCTGGCGAAATTATAGTAATATTTAACTACAAGATTTTATTGCAAATATTTAAAAATTGAAAGAAGTAAATAAATTGTATGTATCAATCGGTAATAAATATATTCATTAAATGGCAACATTTTACTAAACGTCATTTCGCTTTTGTCAATGAAGTAATTTACGAAGCGAAGCAGCTTTTACAGTCAAAATAAACTTACAACAAAACCTAATGATGGCAGAGAAACCGCCTGAAGAGGGGTATATATCTGTCGTGGACGAGGAGCCGGAGATATTTGAGCTGCTGAAGTGGGATTCGTCACATACACAGAAAGAACAGGAGCCCAGGCCTGTGGAGAAAGCAAAGAGTCCAGACAAAAGAGTTTCGAAACCACCAGATTTAGATCCCTTTGATTTAGACGAGCCATCCTTTATAGAGGCATATAGGCTATCAAAGGATCTGGTAAGGAGTCTCTGCGAGGAGTTAACTCCAGTGATGCCAGAGTCTATAAAGTCAATTGAATTCTCTGTTGAAAGTAAGGTAAGGGTAATGCCGCGTTGACGTACACTGAAAAAATATAAATGTGAAGTTTAATGTATTATTTGTTTCTGTTTACTATGTATGTGATGTTAGACTGTGAGATATTGTTACGCGCCAAAACCAACCAAACGATTGGATGAAATTTGAAAGCTTGGTAATGGATATACATCTATGCAATTTATTGCAGGTGAAACCGCAGTGCTAGAGCTAGTGTCAAAATAAGTATGTATTTATTGTTAGTATATCAATTGTACAAGCTCCATGCAGTTTGGAATCTGTACATAATAATAACATTAAAGTCAGGCTTCAAATCAGGCATCTGGCATCCTTTTATCAAAAAAATAATTTAATTTATTACTGCCGCACAAATTGACTCCACGCTGCCTGATGGAAAGCAGTCCCATAGTGGTGGCCATCATCCCAGGCTGGGATAGCAATGTGGCATGATGGCCCTTACCTTGATGGCCTAGAGAACAGCTTTTTCACGCCCCACTTAAAGGACCTAGATCAAATCAATATATTTGTTTACTATATTATATTGTTAACATAATTTTTTTCACAAATAGCATTTAGAATACATGCTAAAATTACCACATTAACCAATCTATCATATTTCTTCCAGGTATTAGCAGCTCTATCATTCTATGGGACGGGTAAATACCAAAAATCTATACATGGGAAGACCGACCCCAACATAACGCAATACTTTGTGAACACGGCAGTCATGCAGGTTACGGAGGCTATGAACCACCCCACTATTGTCAAGAAGTACATACACTTTCCTCATTTGAGAGGCGAGAGAGATATTATTAAAGCTAGGTAAGTCGTGAAACTATACTGCTATAATTATGTATCTTAAGAATCATGTAGATAATGTTTAATTTATTTAATAAATAACACACAAATATGGCCAGCAAGACCAAATATAATAGATCTAAGTTTGGTTTGAAATTCATTAATATTGAAGATTTTTTTCCCATTTTCCCAGGGATAAATGATAAAAAGTAGCCTATATACAGAACATGCACTACTTTTTTTTAAGTTTTAATGACTTTATGGCTGTATAAATATATTTACATATTTGTGTCAGAATTTAAACATCTATAAGATCCATTAACTTGTCATGTACAATGTTCCTTTTGTTGCAATTAATACACCACTATAATATATACTTGTTTAATAGTTTATAAGTTTAATAATTATTATTAATTTCCAGGTTTTACATGAAGTACGGTATACCCAACGTTGTGGGGTGTGTCGACTGCACCCACGTGCCCCTGGCGCGCCCCGACGAGGACCAGAAGAGCCACTTCAACAAATCATACCATTCCAAGAAAGTGCAGATTGTAAGTCACTAGTTAGTTCACATTAAAGAATTATTATATAGATAAAATTTCATAGTATAGCAGTAACAGGTGGCTAATTTAATTCTAAAGTAAATAGAGCTTGTAGTATCTGAGTAGATGTATCTACAGATAGATATGTTTGAATGTGACGGGAAACCCACAACCAGTATTTTGAAAGTCAGGGTATCTTACCAACTGGTAAGTGATCTATTCACCACCTCCATTACAGATCCATATAAAAAATATGGGTTTTAAAATTTAAATATATGTACGACCATGTGTATTTACTATTTAAGTCATGGAGTTATCTCGTTCCCATATGTACAAGGGGCCGTTCAAGTATTACGTAAGCAGATTTATTTCAACAATTTACCCCCCCATCCCCCTTGTCAGCAAAATAAGCAAAGCAAAGACCCCTCCGCCCTCCCATTGGTGCTTACGTATTACTTGAATGGCCCCCAAGCTCCGATTAGCTTACAATAGGATGGTGGATAGAAAATGTTTTTGGATATTTACTGTATTCTTTATTTACCGAAAATATACCTTAAAAATAAATCCTGCAACGGAGATGTATATGAGCTGATGACGTACTTGCAGATCTGCGACAGTGACCTGACTATAATAAGCGTGGATGCTACAGCGGGCGGCTGCTACTCCCATGATGCGATCCTCGGCCGACACCCCGTCACTGTTGATCTGCACACTCTAAATCATTCTGGGGAGCCTTGCTGGCTTGTTGGTATGTATATACTTCAGACTGTAGACTGCAAACTGCATACAATACACTGCATATACATACTATATACCATGTTGTATTAGTATCCACATTTTGATGGTACAAATTGAATGGATAATTAATTAATCAATATCTAAACTAATATTATAAAGAGGAAATTTGATTATTTAAAAGTTAAAATTGCTTGTAATAAATAAAGTTTAAACTACTTAGTCGATTTTAAAATCTTTTAAGATACTCTAATGTAACATACTTTCATACTGCTCGACTTGGGTTCTATTTGTTACCAGGACAAATATTGGTGTCCAAAAATTTGTCTGTTAGATCAATGTCTAGATTTTAAGAGTCAAATGTAATTTACTATAGTTTCAACTACTTTTGCCTTGTCATACAAAGTAGTGGTGCATCAGACGTTATATGCTTGTTTCCACTTAGCCTTATTATTATTCTTACCGGTTATTTACCACACCTGTCTCTAAAGCATTTAAAAATATTCCAGGTGGCCCACACTACACCCAGAAAGTCTACATGATGACACCAATCCCAAAAATAACAAAGAAATCCCCAGTCTCACCGGAAAAGTACTACACCACCGTCCACAGCCAAACACACTCAACCGTCACAGATACAATAAAACAACTAAAAAGTAGATGGAAATGTTTACAAGCAACGTGTAACAAACAGTTTGACCCAGCCACGGTTGCTCAAATAATTGTCGCTTGCTGTGTATTAAATAACATCTGTAATCGAAGAGGCCTACCTCTAGTGCCTATGACACAAACAGAAGAGCGCTTAGAAGCCATGAAGCAAAAAGTAGCCAACAGCCCTATACCAAGAAAGCAAGTCGAAGATCAAAACGGGGTGGAAACCAGAGCCAGATTAGTAGAAAGACTATGGAATGAACGGAGAGTGGCACCTGAATGTAATGCACCGAAGAAACGCATGTCTAAAAAAGATAGGATATTAGAAAGTCACCACGCTCAGCAAAGTATGCAGAGTCAGAATCAGAATCAGCAAAGTCAGCAGATGCATCAAGTCCATCACGAGGATATGAGCAAGCGGCCCAGGATTATAGCGATGAATAATCCTACAACATATTCTATAGGCATGCCTCCAGGGTGGGGGCATTATCCACAACACTGATCTTATCCTACTAATATTATAAAGGCGAAAGTTTGTAAGTATGGATGTATGGATGTTTGTTACTCTTTCACGTAAAAACTACTGAATGGATTTGAATGAAATTTGGAATAAAGAACCTGGATTAACATATAGGCTACTTTTTATCCCGGGAAAATGGAAGACCTCCCGGGTACGCGGGTGAAACCGCGGGGAGCCACTAGTATTATTATATGAACTGAAGGAAGTTAACATAGAATGATAAATAAATATTAATAAAAGTAACTCTGTCTGTCTCGCTTTCACGATAAAACTACGGAACCGATTCAAATGAAATTTGGTACACAGTCTAGAGCCTGAGAAAGGACATTTACTTTTTCTCCCGGGAAAATGGAAAATCTCCCTGCTACGTGGGTGTTGTAAATCCAAGATGGCCGCCGTCACAAAATGGCGGATCATTTATCTAGGATCTGTTTAGCTATTTATGTTGAAAATTGTCGAATCTCAAAATATAAAGTTTTCCATCATGGCTAATATTGTACAGTCAAATGTATAATACATACTAGTTTGTAGTAAGTATTCATAGGTTCTTTAAAGAATATTTTGATATCTTAATTGTATAGGTACTATGTTATTTATAAGTTGATGTAATGTCTTGATCACAAAAATAAATGCTATCTTGCGGACACTATAAAGGTGAGTACTGACCAATATTACCTGGCATTATGTTACATGTTACTAAGAAAGCATTTCGACCTATCCGTAGAACAATGCTCACCACTTATATAGTATGTTTATGTCTACTATACTAATATTATAAAGAGGAAAGATTTGTTTGTTTGTTTGTAATGAATAGGCTCCAAAACTACT
This sequence comes from Thyatira batis, assembly GCA_905147785.2. Classification (NCBI taxonomy): domain Eukaryota; kingdom Metazoa; phylum Arthropoda; class Insecta; order Lepidoptera; family Drepanidae; genus Thyatira; species Thyatira batis. The sequence continues at coordinate 1,262,884 of LR990502.1, forward strand.
GGACCGATTTCAAAAATTCTTTCACCTTTGGAAAGCTACATTATCCCCGAGTAACATAGGCTATGTTTTATCCCTGTATTCCCACGGGAACGGGAACTACGCGGGTAAAACCGCGGGGAGGCAGCTAGTATTTAATAAACTGATAGTAATGTTTTAATATGTTGGTAAAAGTATCAATTCTATTTTTTTTTATGTCAAAAGGTTGACAAACAGGCTGACGGCCCACCTGATGGTAAGTGGTCAGTGTTCTATAAACCGATTAGGAATAATTTGAGTAAAAATGGTAAAATATGTGCAAGTCAAACTTCAAATCGCTCTTCTGTAAAGTAGGGATTTGGCAAATGTAACTTAACTTTGTTCTATGGATAGGTCGATTTGTGTCAAGTATTTGTGGACACCGTGAGGCACGAGTTCGAATCCTTCAATGACCTTGACCTTTCGGTGATGGAAAACATCGAGAGGAAACCATAGCACGATGGTAAGGTACTTTTTGGTTTGGTAAGTTAAAAATCTCAAAAATCTGCAGCTGCACTTAAGAGCCTGTGCCTTTCTAAGGCTTTGTACTCAAGGTCGGCATCACATCGACATGGTATTAAGGATGTCCATAGGCGGTGATCACTTACCATCAGGTGGACCTCCTCCCTATATGCCAACATAATGATAGACGGAAAATGGTTCATTATGATCAGTAACTAAAGTCGGTACTCACCTTAAGCGTAATAAAAATGTTGTTAGAACACAAGCGAAGTTTTATATGAATTTTAATATGCACAATTTGTATAAGTAACTAGGTTTTCAGTATTTATTTTAAATAGCTGCCTCCGCGCGGTTTTACCCGCGTAGTTCCCGTTCCCGTGGCAATACAGGGATAAAATATAGCCTATGTTACTCAGTGATAATGTAGCTTTCTAATGAAAAAAGAATTATTAAAATCGGTCCAGTACTTTTTGAGTTTATTCGTTACATACAAAAATACAAATCTTTCCTCTTTATAATATTAGTGTATATAACAAAAGCCAATCAGAATAAGTCTAGTATTTTTATGATAGACCTATTTATAAATTGTATAGCTCTTAAGCTGAATTTGGTATAAGTTATTTTAAAATTTTATTGTAAACTAAAGATTGGAATTTTGTAAAATGTTGTTTTCTCGCTCGCACACGTGACATGAAATAGACATATACTGCAACAATGTTAATTTTTCAAGGTTTTTTAAGTCGAAAAATTTTTTAAATATTGTTTTGTTTCATGAAAAATGAAGTTTTTTGGACAGACTAATAATAAAATACTTCAATCATGTACATAACATTGATTTATTTTGAATATAAGTAATATAACTATATTATGTGTTTATAATAATCTCTATACATACAGCCTTAGAAATAATTTAGTTTTTTTTAAACTCCTTCATTTTCTTAATTAAAACCCTGAGTGTTGTAATTGATGTGCTATTTGAAGAAATATTTTTTTAATAAATTGATATTTAAGCGACATTTCATACTTTAAGACGGGCAATTTATACTAATTATAATAACTAATATATTCTTTTAAATACATACAGACATGTTAGTGCATAAAAATTAAGAATTTGTTTGGGAAATATTTATTACTTTGGTTACTCAGATCAGAACAAAATATGGTACTTTTGGATCTACTTTAATTTTGATGTCATGTCTTAAATTGCTTTTCAGATCCTAATTAATATTTTGAATTAAATATTATTATTTACTCCATATCTATCATAGCACATATTAAATTTAATAATTAAAAAATTAACAATTATTTAGGTTTTTGTTAAGAATGTTAAAGAAAAATCATTCTTTTTGCTTTAAAAATATAGATCAACTTACAATTATTCAATGTAAGTTGATCTTTATCATCAAGGAATAAAGTGAAATTTCCTTAAACATTCTTAAAGGCGTAAATGTGATTAATTTAGGGGTTTTAGGGGTATGTTGGCCTAGAGTTTGGCAAATGTTTGGGCCACATCATTAGCGAGGAGGGAGGCGACTGCCATGTTGGCGCAGTTGGCCGTCACTAGAGCACTATCAGGTAATATCCTCACTGAGAGCAGGACTAGATCTTGAGAGGACATCATTTTGCCGGCGAACCTGGAAACATTAGTCAATTTACATATATATTGTAGAAGGGTTTTTATATTTTCCCGGGATGAAGTGGATGCTGATAAGCAATAATGAGTCAACCCACAAAAGTTCAAGGGTATTGATATATTTTTACAAAGGTTCATAAAAAATGGATCTATATCATAAATCATATACAATATTATCTTAAGACGCCATTTTCTCAAAACCAAGTTTATGAGGGTTAACACATTATTGCTCATCAGCATCCAAATATCCTTGTACAAAAAATATGGAGACCTAAATATGTCAAAGATAGACCCGAAAACTCACTTTCGAATAGGAATTTAATAATGAAAAAAAATGTAACTGTATGTATCCTGAGTTATCATTCAAAATACTTTAGTTATAATCAGGACTGATTATTTTAAAAGAAAAAATATCAAGTTGTTTCGACCACTCTATAGTACCTACTGAGTATATCATCTTTACTATACTATACGTTTTTGGTTATTTCGACATGAAAATGTCTTAATATTTAATTTCTTACCTTAGAAAATCTCCAGTAGCCGTGATGGCATAAACATTAGCAGTTTCGTAAACACGTTGGCAGATCAGCTGTTCATCAGTAATTAACGTCGCTTTTTTGTCACACTGCAAGTACACATAATAGATTAGTCTTCTATATTTTAGATATAGGTTTATTTTTCATATAAAAGACAAGGACATTATACAAGATGTAGATCTTGGAATAACAGTAAAAGATATACAATGTATTAACAGTGACAGCCCGGTTGGCTTTATGGTTAGTGACCCTGACTCTCAAGCTGCGGGTCGTGGATTCGAATCCCACCCAGGACAAACATTTGTATGCATGAATATGTCTGTGTCTAGATGTAAATATCTATATAAGTATGTATTTAAAAGTAGTATATGTAGTATATCAGCTATCTGGTTACCATATCACAAGCTCTGCTTAGTTTGGAATCAATATTTATTAATAAAGTCCTTAGTTTTCAGGTATACCAAGGGACATCAGGGAATTGCCGATCAGGCAATTCAAAATAAAATTATATGCGTGGCTCATGGAAAAGAGTTTTTATAATATAAATGATTTTTCTTAGGTAAATTCCTTACCTCGGTCATTCCCCTTAATTTCTTGTGTTCAGCGTCCCACCTCGCCTCGGACATAGACACCGCTCGTAGAAGCTCACCTACCGGCGGCGTTATCGATACTGACACCTCCCCTGCACGATATAAGGTTCAAATTTGAATATACTATTCTTTAAGTCATTCGGAGAAGCTTGCCTGGAAGCTTCTAGACTTATTAGGATCCGGCTCGAAGGACCAATGTTGAGTTCTGGGACTTGTTATAATATAAGAATAGTGGGCGTTCCAAAACCCAAGTATGTCCGTTCAGTCGCCTTTTACAACAGGCAGGGTGTTGGATTTAATCAATGCTTATACATAAAATTAGAGTTGACAACACTGATCTAATCTCTCTGGTCTGTTCTGTCATGGCTGATTGATTGTTGTTTTGTATATGGTTGTGTTTCAAAATTAAAACAGTGATTAAAATAAACTTGTTATCATTTTGCCTACTCAATTTTGTTCAGGTTATGGGCCCAGGCACGTAATTCTGTCGCAGGATTGAGTAGAAAACAAGAGATACTGCTACGTGAAAAATATCACCGAAAATACGGCAGACATATTGACGCGTTGTTGTCGCCGGTCAGCAATTCGGGAAAGAATACTTGTTTCCAAGCGTGGTTGAAACAGGGAAGGTTAACGAGCAGGAAAAAAGGGTGAAATCACGATGGAGGGAAACCAAAACCTTGCTGTCATTAAGTTGGAAGGTGCCAAAAACTGGAATGTGTGGAAGTTTCAAACAAAAGTTGTTCTGAGGGGCCAAGGTCTATTAGATATCGTTGAAGGTAAAAGTGTGAAGCCGGAGTCAGATCTAACAACTGCAGTAAGTGCATGGTTGACAAAGGATGCAAAAGCTCAAACATTATTAGTAACCCGAATTAGTGAAAGTGTCATGCTCCATATTATTTGCTGTAATACTGCTGAGGAGATGTGGCGGAAATTAACAAGTGTCTACGAACAAAAAACTGAAACAAGCGTCCATATTGTGCAACAACGTTTTTTCAAGTATATGTATGAGGATGGTATGGAAATGGCAACTTTTCTATCAAAGATACAAGAAATGCAAAATGACCTCAAACAGATGGGTGAGCTGATTTCAGATAAATTCGTCATAACAAAGGTGTTGATGTCGCTGCCAGATAGATATAAACATTTTGTCTCTGCGTGGGAGTCTGCCCCAGATGATAAACAAACCTATGACAATTTAGTTGCTAGATTGTTAGTTGAAGAGGAAAGGTTAAAGGAAAAAGGAGCGGAGAGTCTACATGCATCTGAATCCGCAGCATTTGTAGCTAGAAAATTTGATAAGAAAAATGTTAAATGTTATAAATGTAATAAAATGGGGCACTATCAATCTGAATGTAGGAATAATAATCAATATAGTGGCAATAGCTCAGCTAATAATAAAAAATGTTTTTACTGTAATAAGTTAGGGCATTTTAAACATGAGTGTAGATTTAAAAAACATAAGGAAAAGGATAGTAATGCTTTTGTGGCTATAAATTCATTTGATAATCATTTTCAGCAATCCCAGTGGTTAGTAGATACAGGTGCTAGTGAGCACATGTGCTGTGAACGAGCATTATTTGCGTCATATATCACTGTGTCACAAAAATCAGTTATTGTTGGGAATGGGTCAGCGATTAATGCAGAGGGTTGTGGTCAGGTAAGAGTACAGGTATTTAATGGACAAGAGTTTGTCAATACAACTATAGACAATGTACTTTATGTGCCAGAATTAAAAACAAACTTATTTTCTGTCAAATGTGCAACAGAAAAAGGATATGTCATGATGACAGATGATTTATTATGCAAATTCTACAAAAATAACAAGGTATGTTTAGTGGCAAATCGTGTTGGCAGTATGTATTGCATAAATTTACGCTATAAATGCAGCTTAGCAAACATAACTCAAGTAAAATTAGGGCTAAATGAGTGGCATGAGAGATTAGCACATCAAAACATACAATATGTTAAGGAAATACTGGTTCACAACAATATAGATGTAAAAGATATGTATGTAGAAAAGTGTAAAGGTTGTTTGGAAGGTAAGATGCATAGATTACCTTTTAGCTCTAGTGAACACAAAACTACTAAGACATGTGAGTTGATTCATGCAGATGTTTGTGGCCCAATGCAGGAGATATCAGTTGGTGGGTCAAAATATTTTTTACTACTGAAAGATGATTACTCAAACTACAGAACTGTTTATTTTATTAAGAGCAAGGATGAAGTTAAGAAATACATACAGATGTACATAAAACAAGCTAAGAATTTGACTGGAAACAAAATTATTTACTTTAGAAGTGATAATGGATTAGAGTTTATAAATAAAGAAATTCAACAGTTGTTTACAAAGTATGGTATTGTTCATCAAACCACAGTGCCATACACTCCAGAGCAGAATGGCAAGGCTGAGCGAGAAAATAGAACCTTAATTGAAGCTGCTCGAACATTGTTATGTGCTAAAAACCTACCTAAGAAACTATGGGCAGAAGCTGTCAATACTGCTGCATATGTATTGAACAGGACTGGAAAAAGTAATGAGACAGGTAAGACTCCATATGAGACATGGACAAACAAGAAGTTTGATATCAATAATTTAAAAATCTTTGGTAATGAAGTGTATGTACATATTCCAAAGGAGAAGCGTAGAAAATGGGACATTAAAGGGAAAAGGGGTATCATGGTTGGCTATGGAGAAAACACAAAGGGCTATAGAGTTTATTCGTTTGAGATGAATAGTGTTGAAACTAGAAGAGATGTCATATTTATAGAAAACTGGAATAATGAGAAAAAGGAAAAGCCTTTAGTGAATATAAATCTAGATACAGATGTTCCTGAACAAAACAGTGACATACCTACCACAGAAAATATTTCTATAAGTAAAATTGATGAAGAAATGCCAAGTGTGTTAAATACTAGCTCCCCGCAAAGTAACAACAGCTTATATGAGCCATGTTGGAGTGATGAAGAATCATTCGATGGGGATGACCAAAATAAATTGGAAGTTCAGAGGAAAACTGACCGTGTAAGGAAACAGACCTCATTTTATAAATGTAATTTAGTTTATGTTGAAGGAGAATATGAACCTCAAACTTACAATGAGGCAATGCAGAGAAAGGATGCTGTTCAGTGGAAAGAAGCGGTGAGAAAAGAACTAGAAACTTTGAAGGAAAACAATACATGGGAATTCTGCGATGAGCCAGTACAGGATAAAATTGTAAGTAGTAAATGGGTGTTTAAAATAAAAAATACAAATAATCAAAGTCAATATAAAGCCAGATTAGTAGCTAGGGGATTTGAGCAAAATGATATTTTAGATTTAAATGAAATATATGCCCCAGTTGCAAAGTTAACTACTTTTAGGTTATTTGTAGCTATAGCCACTATGTTGAATTTACCTATTTGGCAAATGGATGTAACAGGAGCTTTCCTTTATGGGGATATTGATGAAAGTGTATATTTAAAATTACCAGAAGGTGCGTATAGTGGTAAAAACAATATTGTAAAACTAAATAAATCTTTATATGGGTTAAAAAAATCTCCTAAATACTGGAATAATAAATTTAATTCTGTAATAACAATGCATGGATATGTAAGGTCATTAAATGACTCATGTTTATATTCAAAATGTACAGGTAGTGATCAAGCATATGTCCTTTTATTTGTGGATGACATTTTATGCTTCAGTACAAATGAGGATATAATATGTGACCTTAAGTCAATACTGAAAAAAGAATTTAAAATGAAGGACCTAGGTTTGGTGTCTGATTTTATTGGTATAAATGTAAAACAAGACCGAGAAAATAAAATTGTGGAATTGAGTCAAAAAACTTATCTTGAAAATGTTTTAAAAAGATTTCAAATGGAAAATTGTAAACCAATGTCAACCCCTATGGATCAGAACTTTAATGTTAAAATATTTGAAAACAATGATGTCAGTACAGATAAATCTTTAGAAAATACTTGTAGGCAAATTATAGGCTGCCTTATGTATGCTGTGTCGGGCACAAGACCTGACTTATGTTTAGCTGTATCCTTACTGAGTAGATATCAACATTGTGCAAATGCTATGTTATTAGCTGCCCTTAAAAGGGTATTGAGATATGTGAAGTATACAATAGATTATAAGTTGATATATAAATGTGAGAATAACTCATTAGAAGGATTTTGTGATGCTGATTGGGGTGGAGATCTCAAGGATAGAAAATCCACCACTGGCTATTGTTTTAAATTTAAGAATTGTTTAATATCATGGTGTTCTAAAAAACAAAACTGTGTCAGTCTTTCATCAACAGAGTCTGAGTATATTGCTACTAGTATGGCAGCTAGCGAAGCTTGTTGGCTTATACATTTGTTAAATGATTTTAGTGTTAAAAATATCACTCCAGTTTGTTTAATGTGTGATAATCAGTCTGCCATACAGGTCGCAAATACTGATGTTGTAAAACGATTAAAACATGTGGATATTCGATATCATTTTATTAAAGAAAAAATAAAAAAAGGAATATTGTTGTTAAAGTATTTAAAAACTGAAGATCAAGTTGCCGATATGTTTACTAAACCACTTAACAAAGATTTGTTATTAAAATTTATATTTAAGTGTGGTTTGCATTAGAATCTTTAGGAGTGTAGTTACTTATTTTTTGTATGTTAGTAAATTTAACTAAAAGTAATATAATGTATAACATTGAGGTGGGGTGTTGGATTTAATCAATGCTTATACATAAAATTAGAGTTGACAACACTGATCTAATCTCTCTGGTCTGTTCTGTCATGGCTGATTGATTGTTGTTTTGTATATGGTTGTGTTTCAAAATTAAAACAGTGATTAAAATAAACTTGTTATCATTTTGCCTACTCAATTTTGTTCACAGGGAAGCACCGTAGCTGCTATTCCTTGCCCCAGATACAGGGTAGTCATTCTGGTACCTATGGAGAGTATATAATAAAGAATATTCTATTCTATGTATTGTAAGTTAAAACTTAGGTTGTGAAAAGACAACTTACCGACGGAACTTATAATGGTGAACTCAATAGGCTGGATGGAGTCTGCGAAGTCGACGCCGAGGGACGCGCTGGCGGTCGCGCCGGGGGGCAGGCTCGCCAGCGCGGGGAACTCGTGGATGCTGCGGGACCCTGTCAACGTCTGGGACAGACGGACAGACACATTTCATTATATATAACTATACCAATATTTAGTTAAACTTATGGAATACAAAATCTATCAATATCGGGAGCGAAATTTTGCAATGCAATTGCAAAATTTATTCAGATTAGGTCCTAAATTGTCCTCACGAAAATTTAAGATGCTGAAGCTAAGCTTTTTATATTTTGTCATAGGTAAAACAATATAAAAAGAAAGTCTGTGATTTACACCCTTAATTTTTGTTATTTGACTTTTACATGACATAAAGTTTTTCCACTCTGATAGTTATAAAATTGTACTTATAAATCATTAAATACATTAAAAAATAAACTTCAAACTTTAAAGATAGCATTTCATTTTTACTGCATGAAAAGTAATTTTTGAACTTAAAATTTATCGTCATCTCATTTATTTCTCTCTTATTATTTATATCATATCAAAAACTATCACACTACTTAATACATAACTTCTCAAACTAGCTTCAACTGTCCCGGGACAAAATACCATATCCTTTCCCCAACTCTAGTTTATAACTACCAAATTTCATAAAAACGGTACTATAGTTTAGACGGAAAAGAATAAAACACAGAATTCCTTTCGCATTTATTAGTAGGGATAACAAAAACTAACCTTCTTATTGACGCGTATCCCAGCGACATCCTGGTTACTATGGTTGGTGAATGCCAGGAGTATAGTGCACATCTTGTGGGAGGCGAGGTGGGGAGACCGGGGGAAGCGCCGGGTCACCGCCACGCCTCCCCAGGATACCCGGGGGACTACTTCCACCGGGATAGGGGACACGGACGGTGGGCCCACTTCTGTAATCCCTGGGGGCCATCGAATGTAAAGTAAATAGTTGCTGAGTTTATTGCCGGCTTTTTTCAGCAAAACCAACCTTCCAAACCGAGCATTAGTCTGACTATTCATAAGTGCTTGTGAATGGCTGTTTAATTAAAATATTTTCATTTCATATCAGTGGCGTAGTTATCGGGGCTAGACGGGGGAATGCCCTAAGCTCAAAGGGCCCCTCGGATTCTGACTTTACTAACTGTAAACTGAACTAGTGAAAATTTCTTCGGATGGCAATAGATGAATACTGTACAAAAGATTTAAAATAATTTTGTTGGGGCCCTAGATATTGCCCCAAAGTATAGATATGCCGTGTCTAAATATTTATAAAATAAATGATGAAATATCCTAGGACATTTTTCACACAAGGCCAATCTGATTCTTAACTACAAATATATATATGTTTTATTAGATACTAACGATTTAAAAAGCTTGCCAAAACCTTTATGAATAAAAGTTAACGCTGGGGTCACTTACCGTCACCAACCCCCAGGGGTTGCGGAGGAGGGGACAGCAACCCCCCGCACGTGGGGGTCATGGTTGGAAGCGAGCTGGCCACCTCGTCCAGCTCCAAGAGCAGTTCCAAGTTGGACTTCTCGCTCTTCTGATCCGTTTTTGGTTCGGGTTTTGTCTGTTTGTATATAAGAAATTTCTTAATATTAATCAGTTATATTATTTCTGGGATATAAACATAGCCTAAGTCAATGAAGAATAGTTAAACTATCCATCAATGGAATCTATATCTATACTAATATATAACGCAGAAGTGTTTATTTGATTGAATGCGCTAATCACAGGAACTGCCGGTCCTATTTGAGAAAAAATTTCATTGTTAGATAGCCCATTTATCGAGTAAGGCCATAGGCTATATAACATCACGGTGCGACGAATAGGAGCAGAGCATAAATCAAAAATTTTGCAAAAAAAGACGCTAACGAAGTTGCGCGGGTCAACTAGTAATTTATATAAGTACATTCGGAGTTAAAAGTTACACACAAACATTAAATTGGAATATAAAATTTTTTTATACCTTTTTGTCTTCTTTAGAATTATTTTTCTCTTCTTTACTGCTAGTTTTTTCTCTAACATCCTTATTCTGTTCCTCATCATCATTGGAGTCGTCTGATGATTCTGATTCACTTTCGGAACCTGAAGAACTGTCGCTATCTGATTCACTATCTGAGGATGCAGAATCTGATGACCTAATAAAAATACTTTTGGTTACTATCTTACTTATTACTAACTCTATTGTAAATATACTTATTCCATCCTTATATTAATGTATTTAAGTAATTTATGCATATATATAAATACTAGGTTCTGCCGCGCGGTTTCACCCGCGTTCCCAGGGGATCATCCAGGGTATCAGCTAACTCCATACCAAATTTTAATAAAATCGCTTCAGCCGTTTAGACACGGAGAAGTAAAAAACATAACACTCATAAACTTTCGTGTTTCGCTAATAACTATAAAAAAATATCTAAAATGATCTCACTTATAATTGTTTGTTTCCTTCGGTTTCTCCTGTTGCTTCTCATCCTTGTTGCTTTCCTCTCTAAAACAAATGTTACCTTCTTTTTTTAATAAAATAAATACATTTTACAGGGATTGCAAACTTTCCTGCGACAGTAAGGTTATTTTTACAGCGAGGTTTCTTCTACGTTCGTCGAGTGGAGGTCAAAATGTTATATGTTATGTTTATTTCTTATTCTTTGTCTACGTTTAATTTTCGCAAGTATAGGTCCATTTACTCTAAATAAATGCTATCCAATTCTATTCTAAAATAATCACGCACTTAATGAAAAATTGTTTGTGACCACTGTTACCGCGACCGAACTGTAGACGGTCATAGTCTTTAGAAATAATTAATATCAGGGCATCATCCATACCTAGTGATTGCGTGAAGTTAAAACATAAAGTGATACATACTCATCAGATGATTCTTCGGAACTGCTCGAGTCTTCTGATGAGGAGCCGGATCCCGAACCACTGCTCTCCGGCTCCGAGTAGAAGGTTTTGTTTTTCTGTATAAAAATATATATTAAACTAGGCAAACAATAATATTAAATAATGTAGGTATAAATTTAAGAAAACATATTTTTAATAAATTATATTTGAGCTTTCACTGTGCGGTTTCCATCGCGTAGTTATCATTCCCTTAGAACTACGGGGATTCAATATAGCCTATGTGCAATTTAGCTCTCTATTAGTGAAATAATTATTCATATCACTTCTATAGTTAGCCTTTTCATTACTAACAAAGAATTCAAATCGTCCTCTCTATAATTTTAATAATAATAAAGAAGCACAAAATAAACCATCCTTAGGGCATCACGTCTCACTCCCACATGTCCCACTAGACATAAGGATAGGGGGCGCCATGAGCGTGGATTGCTTAGGGCATCAAGAAGTCTTAATCCGTCACTGCATAAATCTAGCACATAATAGTTATTTACCGGTACATCTTCAGCTCTATCTCCTTTAGCGACCTCTGGATAGAGGTCCCTCGGGTCCCTGAGCGCGGCCGGGGCAGGCTGCGCGGGCGCGGGGGGCAGGGGCCTGTATCCCACGGCCGCGGTACCGATGTATTGGGACAATGTCCCCACTGTGTACTGTTCGCGGTCTGTACCATACACACCAAACATACAGATCTTTTATGAATGTTACATGTTTTTGATATCTTCTTCCTTGTAGAGATCTCGCAATTCCAAAGCCAAGTTTGTAAAACAGGTTGTTGTATTATGAACGCTAGTATTAATAGTAGTAATTTGTGTTTAAACAAATGTATATAATTTTAAACATGTATGGTATAATTTAATTCTGAATTAAAGGGATTTTAAAGTGTCCGCAAAGAAGCATGGAGTGGTCGAACTGAGATTTTTTTCTAATAATTTAAGCTAAAATTTACACTGCATTGACTATAATAAAAATTACATATTCATTCAATACTGTATGAATTCAATTCCACTACTGTTATAATCACATCTATATTACATTAATTACTAACCACTCTGCATCTTGGGAGAACAGCGTGAAGATATTAGCACTTACCTCTAAAGCTACTCTGTATTGTAGGCTTCGGTTTGTCTGGTCGGAATATTTCGGCGGCGTATTTTGGTAACTGTGCCCCCTCGCGTGGGTGAACGAAAGGTCGGAGCATGCGCGCTCTGTCTCGCACATCGTAGCTGTGGTCGTACCGTGCGAGCGAGAGGACGTATCGGCACATTGGTGCTGTCTCAGGTTGCGTAAGAGATAGCTTCACTGCTAACGATACTAGTTGAAGTTTCACCAGCTCCTCCTGTTGTTATAGCGGGTTATGGTGAAGTTAACTTTAAGTCGTATGCAATAAGAACTGTTCGAAAATGTAGCATTAATGAGACTTATATTTTCTGTCAATGTAAATCCAGTCTCAAGTTGACTCAAAATTCTAAATTTCATTACAGAATTATAAAACCTTAAATATATTAAATCTAATATAATAGTTATTTATGATATTGTTCGTAAATCCATCACAATTTCTTGTGAAACAAGCAGTCTGATTGATAAACTAGACTTAACATACTACTTTTAAAAACAGACGTTCACAAGAATGTTTGCCCTAGGTCCTAACTACAAACCGGGCAGATAGCAATAAAAGTTTACCTGATCAGCAAAATTCTGTGCCATGTGGGCCAGTATGGCGGCAGCCCGAGGGTGCTCCGCCCCGTGCTCCGCCACCAGCCACACTCCCGCCGCACGGGCATTCGCTGCCAACCTAATTTGAACCTTATTTGTATTACAACTATGCTATATACCAGAACCACAAAGTTAGTAATTTAATACAATATCTTTATATGTTCTGGAATGCACAAAGCCTACTTTTTAATTAGATTATTAAAACGAAAATGCAGCTGGATTAAACTTAAGCTGATTACTCGCTCTTAGTCTGTAACAATCAATATAGGACGTTCCATTTCATAGACACATCATTATATTTAAGTTGAGGACCAATAAGGACCTCGACATTAAAGTCCCTACCATCAAGTGCCCCGTCATTAAAAGTCCCTACAATCAAATGCCCCTGCCAATAAATGGCCCCGTCATCAAGATGCCCCTGTACACATACCTGTCAGCCCGCAGTAGTTTAGCGGCTCGTGCGACGGCGGCCCGCGCCGAGGCCGCTCCGCCGCCCACCACACGCTTCACCACGACCACCGCCTCGCATACCACCCACTCTGTACCACAATGTCACATTACTTTTGACTGGGTATGACCCAAGTTTGAAGCCACTGATGGTAGGTTCGAAATCCACCCACGACATACATATGTGTATAATATTGTGGAATGCAAATACATACATAATATGCATCTTGCATAAACAAACGCACATGCAAATGACCAGAGGTTTGTAAATCAGGGACTAATTAACAGTGTTCTATATTTTACTTCTATGTGGAGTCTTAGGAGTCTGTCCTGCCACACTTAAAACAATGGAAAGAGTTTTTTTTAATGCTTAATAAATATATTATTATGTTTTCTTCACCGAAATTCTTACATGAGCTTTCAACTCATATATACGAGCCAAAGATTTGAATCTCTCATGATCTTAGTCGGTGCCTGCGCTAATGAGATTTTTTTACATAAATCTAAATATGATTAATTACTTACCATCTTTACTAGACAGCAAATGCAGTAATCCATTAAGGCAAGTTTCTGTTTCACTCTGTATAGAGACGGCTAGTCTGCCTATAGCCTGAATAGTCGCTCCGGCGAATGCCTTATCATTAGAAGTGACGTATGTCTGAAACTCTCTAAGTACTACTGGCGCGCTTGCCTCCGTCGCTAAGTTAGTTAGAATCTCCAGCTTGAGAAGTTTTATGTGAGTAGGGTCGGAGTTGCGCACGAAGAATGACTTTAGGAACGGTTCAAAGAGTGACTGAAAGAAAAAGTTTTTATTGTTCCAGTGATGGAATATTTCAATATCCCTTTACCTTTAAAGGTTTAAATAGTTACTTAAGTATACTTAGATGTTTCAAATTTTAATGTTATGTGTAAAATTTTAATATTAACCGCTGTTTTTTCAGGTTCGTCAATTTAAGCAAAGTACAATTCTTTTGGGAATACTACCTAGGGCCTACTTCTGCTTAAATCATTTAAAAGGTCAAAAAAAAGGAGAGTACCATATATTCTTATTGATTTAAGTTTACAAATGAATTGTCTATCTTATCTAATGTCAAGTTAACTCACCCTTTTACTGACGGTAAGTGCTGCTATGGAACTAAGTACAACGCTTTGAACTTCAAGAGGCGCTCGAAGCAAACGCACCATCGCCTTCGCTATCGGCGGTAGCTCTTGGGCTGAAACCGAAAGAAAAATATATAAACATTATGTATATTGTCCATGGTGTTTATTTATGATAGATTGTCTGCAACTTGGTCTACGTAACATACTCGTCTTAATGATATGCCTTACTCACCAAAACTGGGTGCACATTCCATTGCCTACTTTCATTCAGTGCCCCAACTCACTACAGGGTTATACTCCACCGGGGCCACATTCCCCCAGAGCCCTAGCTCACCAGGTCCAGGTAGATACCCCACATGGTCTACATTCCTCCATTGCCCCAACTCACCATCCGGTTCTATACACCACTGTGGCAACATTCCCCCGAGCCCCTAATCACCTTCCAGTTCTATACCCCACCGGGGCCACATTCCTCCATTTTTTTTTTTTCCGACAGGAAAATGCGTTACGCATACCCCCACACCTTGAAGGGACGGTGTGGGTGGTTATGTGGGACTCTCCTCTAACTGAAAGAGGCATACCCACTAAAAACCTGTCGGTGATCCTCTATGCCTTATTTTGCAGATGTCACGGGCGCACTAATGTGTTTCAACCGCGACATCTGCAAGCTGGCCCAGCTCTAAAAGCCAGGGCCTCCGCGCCAAGAAGGAGGGGACCAGGATCACTTGGTCCCCCCCCCTAGACAGGTGGGCTATTACAGCTGGCAGGGAGTCCCATTCCCCGCCAGCCAGCACCACTACGGGGGGGCGAGGGCGGCTATGTATTGCCGCCTTCTCCTCCCCACTCGTCTGCGCCGGAGCGGGGGCGCTAAGGGGTCAACCTCGCGCTCCCGCTCCCTCGCCTCCCATGCCCTCTCACTTCCCAGCATGGCGTATATGACGCCAGGAAGTGAGAGGTGACCGCCAACCGCTGCCACCAGGGTGCGGCGCTCGCCCGACCACGCCGGGTGTGCCGCGTCACGCCGGCGCCGCACCCGTGGCACGACGTCGTCTCCTCCCTTCCGATTCGACACAGGTACCGCCCAAAGGGGCCACATTCCTCCATTACCCCAACTCACCAGGTCCACAATGGTAGAACAGCTGTGCAACTGCAAGCACTACTCCGGAGTTCCTGCTCTGCAGCAGGGGCTTGGCAGCTCGCAGCAGCAGGCGGTGGTCGGGCTCCAAGGTTGCCGAGTTGCCGCTCGTCCGTTTGTCCTTCCCCTTTCCATCTCCATTACCATCGCTGTCGGACTCGTAGAACGGCTTGTCTGTGTCGCTGTCCGTTGAGTATTCCTGAACAAAAAATTGGTGTGAATAATGCATAATAATTACTTATATTAATATTTACTTGTAGACACGGAGTAACTGACTTGTTTATGGACACAAATGTTTGTTCTTCTAACGATTAGCCTCATCATTACGATGGCTTACCATCAAATCAATCAGACAAGTAGTAATTTTTTCATTTAATATTATTTTGTAGTCATATGTTCATGATGTTCATATTCGTATTATCTATTTGCATTCCATAAAATAAAATTAAATCTTATGTGGGTAGTTATACTTATCATTGCGGACCCCGGCGCAAAATATATATAGTAAGTAACATGTATTTTTCCACCAACTTACAATAATACCGAATAAGTGTAAATAGTTTTATTATAATTTTAAGAGTACTTTATTAATAGCTGGTGGTTAATTATTTGTAGTCAACCTACCTCTGTATTAGGGTCTGTGAAACAGGTCTTGGCGTATACAGTGAGCACGTTTAGTATTGCCAGCTGTCCCCACTCGTCCACATCGGCCAGTAGACCACATAATTTCCTGAAAACAGACATTTATGGAGGTAAGTTGTAACTATTAAATCAGTCTGGAAATACAAAAAGGTATTATAATTGTACTATTTTATCAGTACATATACCTACCTACTATACCTACTGTACCTACTATAGTTTTACATCATCTTTGGAGAGTCATCTACAAATTAAAAGTGTTAAGTTTTCTTATTTATCGATTGATAAAATCCCCTAATAAAAAACAATTACTTCTCGACACCCAATAGAAAGACAATCTTAACACCCACACATAAGGTTGATATTCCACGCTTACCTGTAACTTCTGTGTATGAGGCTGATTCGATCCCCACACACTTCAGAGAAGGCCATGGCAGCTGAACCCACTACTAGAGGCGCCTTGTCTGATAACAGCTTATCTATGATTGCTACTAATTCTTCCTTCTGTTCTGGATCCAAGCTGATGAGAAAACAATATTAAAATTTCATAAATTCTAACTAATATTATAAATGCGAAAGTAACTCTGTCTGTCTGTCTCGCTTTCACGCTAACACTACAGAACCGATTTAAATGAAATTTGGTATACAGATAGTCTAGAGCCTGAGAAAGGACATAGGCTATATTTTATCCCGGGAAAATGGAAGATCTCCCGGGTACGCGGGTGAAACCGCGGGGAGCCACTGATAGTTATATGATCTACTAAAAAATAGGGGACAAGATCCTTTTTGGAGGGGCCTTCATCCTTTTGACCTTTTTCTGGATCTACTGCGTACTACTACATAGGTAGGGTTGTCATCCATCAGGGTTTCCCTGGATTTATTCTAGTTTAGAGGGCCTCCGGGGAGGACTTCATTAATAGTTCCGGGTTTAAAAAAAACGTTTTGATGTTTTCCTACGTTGAAAGCTAAAAATTCATGTTATCATGGTATCAATGGGTTTTCACGCGTTTTATCCTGGTTTCCAAAATTTTTAAAATGGCAGCACTATACATATAGGGCTGTAGCTAGAGTCGAATTTGAGGTAGGGCAGCTTTGATTACTGGTAGGGCGAAAGTAAATAATGATGTTGTTTTTTTTTTGAGGGAATCACAATTTTACGCCTTTTTTGACGACACAGAATTTTTTTAGAGTCACAATTTGACCGCGCTACGCTACAGAGCACGGGGTCTTAATCGATGTATAATAATTTATTATAGTTTTTGGTTTTTAAGGTAGGGCATTGTAATGTCAAGGTAGGGGATTGCCCCAGTGTCCCCCCTTAGCTACAGCCATGTATATGTAACAAGTAATACTGATTTTTATCAAAAAGCAGTAATCAAACGAGTATTATGTCAATTATAAAAAATGCCAAATGTTTTAACTGTTTAGACTAGGCCATACCAGTTTATCCTATAGTGTTCGTATCTATATCAGAATAAACTAGTTTGGCCTAGTCTAAACTGGTCTATCCTATCGGGCTTCGGACTAACTAGTTTGGACTAGGCTATACTGGTTAATCCTATCGCGTATAGGATGAACTAGTTGAGCCTAGGCAAAACTAGTTTGTCCTTAAATCGGGTTTGGCCGGTAACATATACATAGGGTAGGTGGTGGAACACTAACCTATATAGCTTAGGGATGGCGTGTGCAGCGGTCTTGCGCACATAGGGGCTCATATCCGCGGCGGAGTCCCGGATGGCGAGCATCACTATTGGCACGATCACGGGCACTCGGACCGAGGAAAGGACCCGCAGCGCGCTAGCTCGGATCAACTGGTTTGGATCCTTGTATACGGACAAACATATAATAGTTTCAATTAGTTGTTGATTTTTGGACAGAATATTTATTATTCTTATAATAATGTAATAATGATAATAATGATTTCCAGATATAGTTTAGGGTGTAACAGAGAACATTTCTTTTCTGAATTTCGTTTGTTTATCAATAAAGTGATATTTAAATATTATTGAATATCCTGGGACATTAACAGACAAACTGATTCCAAACTAAGAGGAGCTTATGCTTGTAACCAGACAGCTGAAATAATACTTTTAAATAAATTCTTATACAGATATATACATCCAGACACAGAATAAACAAATATATTTGTCCATAAAAATGTTTGTCCTTGGTGGGATTCGAACCCTCAACTGTCAGTTTGATAGTCAGTAGTCCTTGACCACAAACCTAACAGGTCTGTCGATTAATTACATTTGTCTCATTAAAATATAGATGGGTTTACTAACCTTCAGAGCCCTCTGAAATGTGCTAATGGAGAGCAGTGCCAAGTCCTGCTGCTCCTCGGCATACCTCACCAGGTACACATACACCAGCTTCTTCACTTCAATATTCTTCGACACCACATTCTTCACCACAGCTGGAAACCTTCAACAACCAATAATTAAGCATACATTGAATAAATGAACAAAGCTAATAAGAATTTCTCCACTATTCCAAGTCTTATACACAAAATATGTAATCAATTAATTAATTAACATTATATTACATAAAATATGTAGTATATTAGTTATCTAATTACTACAGTATAAGTCCCGCACAGTCTGGAATCAGTTTGGTTTAAATCTCAGGAAAATATAGTTTATCATTTCCTGAAGAATATTAAGTTAAATATAGTTAAGTCACATATAAGTAACACAAAAACCAGCTCCTTGCTAAATTTAATAACTATTCTTTTATAATAATTTTTAAATAAAACTATTGAGTCTTTAAATGTATCAATTTACTTACAAATCAGATGCATCTCTTCCTTTAGCTATCATTCCAATGATCCGTTTCATAGCCTCCAACTTGAGGGAGTCTTTGGATCCATCCAGCATTAATTTCAAATCATCATTTCTGTAAGATAATAATACATATGCTGTAGTATTTACTTTGTAGAAGAAAAAACAGTACCATATCAACCTAAGCTTCTATAACCATACTTATTTTTACAATAAACAAAACATCCAATTTTCTGTGAACCAAATTACATTATGTTTGTGAAGCAGCTCACTGCTGTTTAATAAATATTAAAAATAAGTATACCTACTGATTATTTTCAAAGAATATATACTTATTTATTAAACACAGACAGACATTCCACAGTTCCACCTACATTTCCAGGAGATTTATTGTTTGAAAGGATATACAAAGTGTATGTAAATCATAAATATTTTTTCTTGGATCAGTAGATACCAACTTATAGAGATTACATCAAACATTGCCTTTTTATAATATAAGTTTTGATTTCATGTTGTATAGAAAAAACTTAAGTGGGGTACTAGAAATAGAAAGTAAGAAATTATCGGCTTTGTTACGACTTCCAAATGGAATAACTTATAATCCGATTTCTGATAGTCTGCAGTACGGAAACATAGCATAAATATTGGGAGGCCGATATGCAGCATTTTAGCTAAATATCATACAGTAAAAAAAAATTATAAAAAAAAAGAAATTACTTTTTAAAATCCGGTTGAAAGAACGCCCCTGACGCTGGATCGTTGGCCGGGTATTCCACCTCCCCGGTGACCACTGTAACGTTGTTATACGACGTATTGCCCGACATATTGTTAAAACACTGAATTGGCCACTAAATAAATTATGAAATCATCACACTTGAAAAGAAAACGCTTGTTAAAATTCGATAATCATACAACAATCTTGTTGACGTTGAACAAGCAATATTCTGTCACTGTCAGTGAGCAGAGCATGCTGGTAACTGTCATGTTGTTAGTTACGTTTCGTTATACATAGTTTTGTTTTAGTTGTATTAATTGTATATTTCTAACACACAAAATTATCTTATATATCTAACAATTAGTTGTTAATGTGGGATTAGTTAACTTATAGATAAATATGCAGCGTCACTCTAAGTGAGATGTCAACAAAAAAATAATATGAGCGCCTGGCTAAGTATAATAGCAAAAACATATATCGCTGCTTTGGAAGAATAGCGTATTATTACCAAATACCTACCTACTACAAAATAGTGTTTTTATCACCATTCAACGTGATCTTGTAGTAGTAGGTTTTAGTTATACGTGAGGAAATGCTGCAATAGTTATCATTTTAGGTATAGTTATCATCTAGGTATTCAAGTATTGACCGACCGGCTGACATTACATTACCTACATGAAACTTATTTTAAGATACCGCTTCTAAGAATATTCCTCGTACATTGTGAAGTAGGTACTTTTATGAATAGCTTATTTAGGATTCATTAAAATTAAGGAGCTTTGAGTACATAATCTTGTTACAAGAAATTTCCTTGTAACTTAACTTAGGTATGTAAGTAGGTACTTATCTATCACGCTGTCAAGAAGGTATTACTTTGCTTCAAACTCTACATATACTTTGAACCAAACCGAATTGCTTTCTATAAATATATCCAGCAACTGTATTTACACTGGCTAGCCAATCTAAGGTACGACTAATTACTTTTGTTACTTTTACAATATGTGCCCAATATATATATATATATACCTAATTAACTAGGTATATATTTATAATAATAAAGCTTAGTACTTAGGTTACTTATTTCTAAGTAGGTAGGTATATATACATACAGACAATAATTTAAAGATTATTTGAATTTTGAACGTAATATCGGCACGTAATGTTACCTAGATTTTTGTGTAAAAGAAACTATTTAATATTTTTTTTAAACGTAACTTTCTTTAGCATCTCTGTTATTTGAAAGTCGATGAACCGAAAAAGAGACAGACACATAAATTCATATTATATAACCTAGGAGTAAATGAGATAGGAAACATTTTGAAGGTTTCACTTCTACCACGTGTGAATTTGCACTACAATATTTTAGAGGTCGATTTAACAACTTGTTTGCAGAATAAATAAACTAAACTAAAAATAGAGAATGAACAGAACTTATATTGAAATCGGAAATTTCCTGGAAATCGATTCATTACATAAATGAAATTTCGAAAGCATTTGGTACAATAAAATTTCTGATATGAAAACGAAAAGATTTTATTCAAATAAGCCTAGATAATTCAAGGAGATGAAATAGTTTCAACGTTACTTAGGTTGGTAAGTAGACGTTTATAGTAAAAACTTAATATTATAAAGAGAAAATATTTGATTTATTTGTTTTTTAGTCACCTACTGGATCGATCTGAATAATTCTTTCACCAATAGACAGCTATGTTATTTGTGAGTGTCATAGGCTATATTTTATCTGTGGTCTACGAGAACGGGACCTAAGCGGGCAAAACCTCTGGGCGGAGGCTAGTGTTGTTTTTTTATTGACGTGACAACGTCTTATAAATTGGTTTGCCGGGTGACACTTCAAGAAACTGCGTTACGCTCCGCTCACGTTATGCGCTCACAATGAGAGCGAGTGAGAGGCACGCGTCCCTTCCACTCGGGCATGGTTAGCCCGCCTAAGAGCGAGAGACAGACATAAAAAGTGAAAGGCACGCGTCCCTTGCGTCGTTGTCACGTAAAACTTTCGCCCGTATACCGACTTTACAGGCAACCAATTTTTTTGTTTTTTTTTATTTAACCAAAGTACTAAAAAGTAATAAACATAAAATAACATTCTGTCAAACCGCAGCACGGTTTGTCGACAGAAAAGCTCTCTTATTCTAATAAACTATATTTAACTAGCACTTAATAATTTTACAATCTAATCTTAATTATTGTAATATAATAATTATGATGATTGCCGGTTGGCTTTGTGGTACCTTACTTTCATGTCGCCGGTCGTTGGTTCGAATAATACCTAGGACAAAAACTTGTGTGATTGTGCTTGTTCCGTATCTGATTGTCAATATTTATTATTATTTATTATTTAAATGTAGTATGTATATCAGCTATTTGGTTACCAAATCACACATAGCCTGTCAAGATTATAGTACCTATTTTAATTTCACTAGCCACCCCGCCCCGGCTTCGTACGGGTACCAGCACCATAGTCATATTTCCACAAATTTAGGAATTTTTAAATATGTCTTTCTACATTATTCAATCTATACTAAAAATCAATGAAATTGGTTTACCGGTATAGGCGTAGAAAGGTCACATAAAGAACTATTCAAAGCGGACAGAGTTAGTTTTTCGACGCCTGATTATTGCTGTTTCCCTTTTAGAAATTTATTGTATAAACTAAGGAAGGGTGTGAACAATGACTCAGAATATAATAATTATAATGGATGTTTTATTAAGGCTAATTACCAACATATATTTTGCAATTCATGATTATTTATTAGATTTCACCTACGCCTGGGTTGCGCCTTAATGAGCGTGCAATGAAATTATAATAAACAGGTTTTTTTTATTAAGTACCATAATTATAGTACCTTACAGCCTTGGTTAGTGGGAAACCCATATACTCACAATCATGGGGTGCAGGTTCAATCACCTGATCTTTATTGGTAATAAATAAAAAAATAAATATCCTGGGACATTTTTCACACCAATCTGATTCCAAATTAAGCAGAGCTTGTGATATGGTAACCAGATAGCTGATATACTACTTTTAAATACACACTTATATACTTAGATATTTACACCCAGACACAGAACAAACAGACATATTCATGCATACTAATGTTTGTCCTTGGTGGGATTCGAACCCACGACCGGCTTGAAAGTCAGACTAACCACAAAGCCAACCGGGCTGTCGTAATATTAGTGCGGATATATGAGGTTTAACATACAAGATGAAAGGCATACCTATATGTACTGTATATGATATATAATTACCTATAGATATTGGAAAACTCGAGTAAATTTAAGCAGGTAGTGAAGAAAACTTTATATCAAAAGGGCTTTTATAGTGTATCAGATTACTTGTTAGAAAAAGACCATTGGCAGTGAAATGCTCGCTACAAGCTATTTCACACATTTTGTAAAAATCACTATTGTATCAGATTTAAGTTGGTTTTTGAAAAGAGTAATTACTGAGTTTATTGCCGGCTCTTCTCAGTAAAAAACAACTTTCAGAACTGAGCATTAATAGTGACTATCCATAAGTGCTTGATTGAGGCCTATTTGAATAAAAAAGAATTTGATTTTTTTTTAAAACCATGAAACATAACTTACTTTATAATTGACGATTCAAGTGTAGGTAGTTGGATAATATTAATTGGAGAGATCAAGCCGTTTTGAAATGTCAAAACGATATTTTCAATGTTATTCCTACACTTATTTACGCTGCGGTAACCGCTTTCCATCAGGTGGGCCGCATGCCTGTTTGCCACCGTCGTGGTATAAAAAAAAAATATTTTTACGTAATAATATTTCCTGCATACAGTAACTACCTACCCATTATTATAATTAATCGTTATATTAATAATTAATCTGGGATACGCTATACTTTGCTTAACCATAATTAAGCTTTATCAAATAAACTTTATATAGGTATAATTAATTTTAATAAGTTCAATTGTCCTTAAGCAAATAGTATAATAAATATTCTGGGACATGTTTTACACGGCTAATCTATTTCCAAACTAAGCAGAGCTTATATTTTCATAGAAATACTAGTGGACCAGGCAGACTTCGTTCTGCCCACCAGCGCCACCTACCGGGTCCAAGTATATGTAAGCTATCCTATCTCTCAAGTTGGATCGAACTGCACATGGTGTGCGAATTTTATTATAATCGGTTAAGTGGTTTAGGAGTCCATTGAGGACAAACATTGTGACACGAGATTTATATATATTAAGATACCTACACGTTTATGCTCACACATGTACATAGAATAAGATTCGAACCTACCAGCCAGTCAACAAATCATTTCAATCAAAGGATTTACGTAAATATTTATTCACTTATAAATTTTAATGGAATTTATCAAATTAATAGTTTTTCTGCTACCTACGGCGTTGATAGTTAACTTTAACAGTGTTAAAATAATGAACTCATTTAACAAGTTTTTATTATATTCAATAAATAAGTAGTGAGTATAAAACATAGATCTACAAAAATCTAGATTGAGATACACTCTGTTTAAAGTAATTTCGCTAGCTTTGTGGTTAGTGATCTTGACTTTCAAGTCGCCCGTCGTAAGTTCAAATGCCTATAGCAAACATTTGTGTGAATGAACGTTATTTGTTTGTTCTGTGTCTGAATGTAAATATATACTTATTTATACTAGGTAAATGTAGTGTATGCATATGCATTTTATACGCATCTCAGAATTTGACTTTCAGTGAAGCTTTAGTTTAAATAAACTATTAAATCGTTTAACTGTCTAACTTATACCTTGAAATACGGGTAATACCTATAATAGAATTTCATTTAATGAGAGTCATATTCAAAACGATACCTACCAACTATCATTTTCTTCTGTAATAGTCCCCAGTACCCGTATAACATTAAAACAAGAACGCAGCCAGACCCTTTTTGCTGTTAGCTCAAATCAATCTAGAGATATTTGATAGTCTATGGTCGAAATTTTCAATTGATCTATCATTCACAGACTCAGGATCAATAAACGTTAAGAAGTCAAGGGTAGGTACAAATTAAAATAAAACCTTCAATTAATTTGAGCTTTCTTTAATATGATGTTTTAAATTGCATTTTAAAGACTTTGATATGCATTTGTTTATAAATAAAAATGAGTGATTTAAAATAAAAACACGGCCTCTTTGAGTTTATATTAAATATTTTAAGAACGTTCACCTAACTTAGCAAATAAGTAGAGTAAGTGAGACGGGTTAAACCAGACAGTTAATTTAGAATTAACTAATGTCAAATTTTGACAGCTAATATGTCAAAAAGAGATAAGTGTGTATAATAAGAACTCATTTTAATAATTAACTTTTAAAAATATAAAATTTATTTAATCATCGAAACTACTTAAAAAACGCCCTTTTAAGTGTGTTGGTTTAAATCAAGTTAAGTAAAACCCATGATATTTGTTACTTTCTAGATCCTCCGCCCACAGTTTCAGACGCATTCCTTGGAGACCTTCAACTTTCAAGGGATATAAGTTAGCCTATGTCTTTTCCCAAATTTTTCGTTATTTCCGTACCAAATTTCATCCAAATCAGTACTTACCTACTGTGGTTTACGCGTGAAAGCATAACAGACAGACAGAATATTAGCAGCGATTAACTGCTGCTTAACAAAGTTGTGCAGTCCACATGTAAGTTTATATTTTAATATGATTTACTGAGCAAATAAACAGATCAATATTAACTTCTAATAATAATCTACAGGATTGATACTATCATGGGTTATAAAGTTGACATACAACCGCTAAAAACCACCAAACTAGTACCTCAATGTAAGAGATGCCAAGCTTATGGCCATACACAAAGGTACTGCTCGAAAGAACCAAGGTGTGTAAAATGTACAGGTAAACACTTTACTAAAGAATGTACAAAAACAAGCGAAGAAAAGCCAAAATGTGTCCACTGTGGAGCTTCACATCCAGCAAACAACAGGGGATGTGTTGTAGCTAAAGAAATTCAACTAATTCGGAACAAGAATAGTAGGAAATCACCTCAAACACGCCAACAAAAAGAGTACAGTGGAAAACAAGATCTCTCTGCTCAAGGTAAGCCTATTCTAAGAAATGCTGATAACTATGCAACTAAGAGCGTCTCTTATGCTCAAGTTACAAAAAATACTACGGTACCACAGAGTCTTCCAACAAGCGTCAACAACGGCAATAAGTTAGATGAAATCTTAAGACTTATGTCAACATTTGACGAACGATTAAGAAAAATTGAAAATAGTGCCAAAATAGCTACATCTAAGTCGAAAAAATGATAAAGTCACTCAAAATCATGACATGGAACTCAAATGGGTTACAAAAACATAAAAATGAGCTTCAAGTAATCCTAGATATTGAAAATGTGGACGTGTGTCTTATATCCGAGACCCACTTTACGAAACAATCATATATTAACTTCAAAGGGTGCAAAGTGTATCATGCACTTCATCCTGACAATACTGCAAGAGGTGGTAGCGCCGTCATTGTAAAAGAAAATCTTAATCACCACGAAGAATCCAAATACGAAGAGAAAGAAATACAATCTGTAGCGATATCCATCAAAACCAAAAGATATCCTATAACTGTTTCAGCCATTTATTGTCCACCACGATATATGATCAGGAAAGAACAGTACATGACTTTTTTAAAACCCTTGAAAATAGATTTGTTCTTGGAGGTGACTACAATGCAAAAAATACGTATTGGGGCTCTAGACTAACTACTCCTAAAGGCAGAGAATTATTAAGTGCCCTAAAAGCCCTAAAATGTGATGTAACATCTACCGGAATGCCCACCTACTGGCCAACATACCCTAATAAAATACCAGATCTTATAAATTTCTTTATTGTAAAAAATTTATGCTCCAAATATTTAAGAACTAAACATAGCTATGATATGAACTCAGACCATTCTGCAATATATTTAGAATTAAGTGAGAGTATTTTATTTAAAAGTATTCCACTCACTTTGGTTAATAAATTTACCGACTGGGACAACTTCAAAATAGATTTAGATTATTATTGACCTTAAGATCCCACTTAAGACACCAGAACATTTAAATATTGCACTAGAAAATTTCATAGAGCACATCCAACAAGCTGCATGGAAAAATACTCCAGTTATGAATAAGAAATCAAAGGGAATCACGTACCCCTTCAGAATCAAAGAACTTATTGCTGAAAAAAGGAAGCAAAGAAAAATCTGGCACCAATCAAGGTGCCCTGAGGTCAAAACAAAGCTTAACAATTTAACAAAAAAAGTGAACAAGCAAATACAAGCATTTAATCAATTGTTACAAAACTTAAGTAGCGATCGCGGCACTAATTACTCCTTGTGGAAGGCTACTAAGAATCTTAAAAAGCCAATTAACCAAATTCCACCAATCAAAGATATTAATGGTAAATGGGCAGTTAATGACGAGCAAAAGGCTAAACGGTTTGTAGAGCATTTAGAAGCCATCTTTCAACCAAACGAGGTTCATCCAAATGAAACTTTTCCTTTGGATGACGACTTGACTATATATGAAAAAGACAAAGATGATAATATAATTAAGCTAGTAACCCCAAGAGAAGTCCTACGAGAAATAAGACAACACATAAATCCACGGAAATCTCCTGGATATGATTTGATATCAGGGGAAATACTTCGTAATCTCCCAAAAAAGGCCATAGTCAGACTAACCACCCTTATTAATGCCTCATTAAGATTAAAATATTTACCTTATTGGAAAGTGGCTGAAGTAATAATGATAGCAAAACCTGCGTCACTCACGCATTGCCGACCCTGTAAAAAAAGGCCCCTGGTGTTACAAGCGTCCATAGGCTACGGTAACCGCTTCCCATCAGGTGGGACCGTATGCATGCCACCCTTGTGGTATAAAAAAAAATCTCAAAAATATCATCACCATTACCGAAGCCATGGGTAGAACCAAGTTCATAAAGTAAATAAGCCGAAAGTAAATAAGTAAAAATAGCCAGAATATTAAATTTGAATATATAGGTTGGTAATTTGCATCGTAAATAAATTGCTTCAAATGATTTATTCGAAACGTTTCAAATAGGACTTGATTCTGTAACGTACAACACATTTCAGCGAGGCCTTTATGCTCCGTCCCTTTCTTTCACTACACGATCGAGTGAGACGTCCGATGCTCCAAGGCTGAGTTGCCGACTCTCGTCAAGATGTGCATAAAAGAATACATAAGCAGTTCTGTTAAAAAGGGCACATAATCAACATGTATATTTGTCAGCATAAGACCCTATTTATACTTACTAATATTATAAATGGAATAGTCTGTCTGTTGCGCTTCACTCGAAAACCAATGAGCATATTTGGTACTGACATAATAATAATATAATAATATAAGCCTTTATTCAGACAAAATAGTTACAAAAATTTTTAAATGAGTGACTATGATGAGTCGTTGACACCGACAACTTCGTCTGTTTGCCCAGCTTTGGCAAAGGCCTCCTCCATCTCTTTCCACTCTGCTCGGTTTAGCGCTGTCCTGGTCCATGTCTTTCCTGCTATTGCCTTTATGTCGTCTTCCCATCTTCGGAACTGTCTGCCTGGTTTTCTCTTCCTATTTCTAGGGTACCAAAACACTATGTTTTTGTTCCATTTTTCGAAGCCTCTTATTGTATGACCTGTCCATTGCCACTTAAGTTTTCGAATTCTGGTCGTTACGTTTTCTATTTTAGTGCGATTTCTGATGGTTCGATTGCGTATTTTGTCGGATATTCGTATATTCAACATGCTTCGTTCCATCGCTGACTGGCAAGTTTCTAATTTTTTGTTTTGGGCTTTGGTGAGAGCCCAGGTTTGGCAACCATATGTTAGAACTGGTAAGACGCAGGTGTTGTAGAGTTTTGATTTAATGGACATCTTAATTTCTTTATTCTTCATAACTTCTTTTAGTCGCCAGTAACAATTCCATGCTTTTCCGATTCTTGTGTCTATTTCCTTCGTCATTATTTCGGTGTTAGAAATTTGTTGGCCTAGATAGGTGTATTCTGTCACATACTCAATCAGTTTTCCATTTATGATGATCGGGTCTTCTAGTGCATTTGTTAGTGCTTTGGTTTTGGATGTGTTCATTGTCAGACCTACCGTGCGGCTTTCTTTTTCCAAATCTATGAGCATTTTTTGTATATGGTCTTTTGTTTCAGCGAATAATATAATGTCATCAGCAAATCGTAAGTGGGACAGTTTTTCTCCGTTTATGTTTAAGCCGTACTGATTCCAATTTAGTTTTCGAAATATGCCCTCTAAAACAGCTGTAAATAATTTTGGCGATAACGGATCTCCTTGTCTTACCCCTCTATTTATTTTAATTTCTTTTCCTTCTTTCTCTAATTTTATTTTCGCTGTACTGTTTGCGTATATGTTTTTTATGATTCTGATGTACTTTTGTTCGACTCCTTGGTTCTTGAGACAAGTCCAGATGTACTCGTGTTCGATTGAATCAAATGCCTTGTTATAGTCGATGAAACAACAGTAAAACGGTACTTTGAATTCCTTGTTCTTCTCGAAAATTTGTCTAACAGCATGTATATGGTCCAGTGTTGAATAGCCTGCCCTAAATCCAGCTTGTTCCCGAGGTTGGTTATCGTCCAAAGTTTTTGTTAACCGACCTAAAATTACTTTAGAAAAAATTTTATAAATATTAGACATTAGGCTAATGGGTCTGTAGTTATTTATGTCTGACTTTTCACCCTTTTTATGAAGGAGAATAATTGTTGAAGTAGTCCACTGCGTCGGTATTATTTCTGTGTCTATAATATCGTTGAAAACGTATTTTAGTATCGGTGCAATACAATTCCTACAGCCTAAAAGCAGTTCGTTTGTAATACCATCGGGACCCGGAGCTTTGTCGTTCTTCTGTGTAATGATTGCCTTGTGTATTTCTTCTATTAATATGGATGGTACATTGTCATGGTTGTTTAAGTCTGTATTTATTATTTGGCTCTTGCTGGAGTATAGGTTTTTGTAGAAATTTGTGGCTATTGATAAAATTTCTGATCTTTTAGTTTTTGCTTTACAGTGTTGGTCTTTCATGTTAGGTATCCAGTTGGTTTTATCTGTTAGGACTTTAAGAGCCTTCTTTATACCGCCAGTCCTTTTGATATGTTTTTCAAAAGTGTTAAGTCTGGAATGTTCTCTATCTTTTCTCATTTGTATTTTTATTTCTTTGCTCAATTTTCCAATTTGTTCTCTAATAGTTTTTGTTTTGCTCGTTGTGCTAATTAGTTTTGATCTTTTTTGTAGGAGTTCGTGGGTTTTTTCTGATATGTGGTTTTCATTCTTTGATTCACTTTCGATGTTAGTTTTAAGTTTGGCTGTTAATATTTCGTGTATTATATTATATTTCTCTTGAGTGTTTAAGTGTTCCAGACCCGATTGTGTCACCGAGCGGAGATTCTCTTGTATAGTGGCTATTGCTGCATTGTTGCCTGGTATTGTGGTTTTCGCTTTGAAAACTTACTGTGTTCGCGCCAACTACCCTCAGCGCTTCTTATATTTTTTAGTATAATTTATAAATTTAAATGTAGGTACTCTTAAAAACATTAGTTAGTATCTTTTTCGCTGCACGACCGCACAACCAGTACTGGACCACCAACGGTTGCGTCCGGTCGCGTGTTACTCCGTAACCCCTAGGAGTCTTCCACGTCACCGCTTGTTCTGGAGCTGGTGCACCGCTTGCACAGCTCCGTCTACTAAATCGAAGGACCGCAAAGACGACCCTCGTACGAGGAAGCAGCTCACGCGCCAGGTTGGCTCCATGTCGAGGTAAGTGGTTGTGCAGCTTTTCTTCATATAGGGTTCGATCTATCCCCGCTAGTTAATTAACACCTATGGAGATACAGATGACCGTTTAAGCCCCTTCGCGTCATCATTTTTCTGGTCCATCGATCCGGATTTCCTGTACCATTTTTCTGGTACGTCGTAGGTACCGGATTATCTGTCCATATATACATTTCTGGCCACTGAGCCGTATTTCCTATACCATACAGCATTTTCTAGTCCCCAAGACGTTCGCTATATGCTGTATAGTATTTTTCTTTAATTAAACCGCTTTAATATACTTTTTACCGCTATATAATTTCCGCTAGGGTGGGTACCTACATACACCCCCCGTTATAAACTTATGTTCTATTTTATGTTCCCAACTAAAATCCATAATAAATACATAGTTTATTCGTTTGTGTTCCATTTCCCAAAGGAGTTTACGTTATTCATTGTAATACCACATAATTACGTACATATTTTTATATTTCTTGTTTTTGCGGGTGAGTGCAGAACTTTGTTCGCAAAGCATAGCCACGTACACGACGCGTGTCGTCACCGCGCCTGAGCCGCCCGTCCGGGTCGAGCATTTATTGTATTGATTACGTTTTTAATACAATATTATTTTTTCTCGCGTTTATTGTTTATAACTTCGCATCATGAGTAAGAGTAGTGGGCAGACGTCTGATTCTGAACGGAACCTTAGACGGTTAGTTAGGAAACGAGATGTAGTTTTTGCTCGCTTACAGACAATTTACGATTTGTCTAAATTAAATCTTAATAATGAGACTAATTCTGACAGATTTCTCGCTGCCATGATTACCATTGATTCTTTGCGTAACGATTTTGAAAAAATTCTAGATGAAATTAATTCTGTTAACTTATTATTGAATGCAGAATGCGAACCTGATTATCAAAGTTGGTCTTCATTTGAAGAAATCTATTGCGTTTGTAAATTTACGGCAAGTAAATTAAATACTAAGATGTCTGATAATTCTTCTCACGTTGTTAGTGATCGCACTAAAACATGTCACGTCAAATTACCTAAATTAGAACTTGTTAGTTTTTCGGGTTCACCTAATAGCTGGCCTACGTTTTACGAAACATTTAAAACCACTATACATGAAAACTCCGACCTTACTAACAACGAACGTATACAATATTTGATGGGCAAGTTATCTGGCCGGGCACTTTCCGCTGTGTCAGGTATCACCGCGAACGCTTCGAACTACGACATGATTTGGAATACGTTAGTAACAAAGTTCGAAGACAAACGTTATTTAGCCTCCGCATATTTAAATCAAATATTTGATTTCAAACCGTTTTCAGTCGCTAACTCTAAAAATTTAGACTCATTTTTGGAACATTTTGCTTCTGCCGTGTCGAGTTTAAAAACTTTGAATTTAGATGATTTAGCGGACTATTTCCTTCTTCATCTTTCTTTGAAGAAAATAGACTCCGAAACCGCCCGCGCTTTTGAAATGTTTTACCGAGGAGTTGAATTACCTACATACGCTAATTTAATAGGGTTCCTCCGTGATCAAATTAAAATATTAGATCGTACTTCGAACGTTGCGAATAAAAGTGTCTCAAGTTCTAAGTCAGTGCACTCATTGGTAAGCGCTGCGCCTCAGGTACAAATGAGTCATAATAAACCGTGTTCGTTTTGCCAACTTTCAAATCATTTCAATTTATACAAATGTTTTAAGTTTCATAAGCTTCCAATCAGTGAACGATTTAATTATATAAATAAAAATAATGGTTGCACAAACTGTCTTAGTTTGTCGCATAATAATTCCGCTTGTATGTCTGTACATCATTGTCGTTACTGCAATTGTAAGCATCACTCGTTATTGTGTAGAAAACAAGCCGACACCGGCGCTCGCGCTCGCGCTCCCTCTCCCGCTCCCGCTCGTGTATGCTCGTTGTCGCGTCTCGCGCCGCCTCCGCTCCGCCCCGCGCGCGCCGACGCTGCCGCCGCCGCCGAGGCCCGCACGGCTCAGCCTGTCTCGTCAGCTGATCCGCTAGTGCCAATACAAAATAATACCGCGCCCGCTTCGAATGTTTCGTTATGTAATTATAATAATTCCCGTCAACACGATAGCACCTGCCTCTTGGGTACGGTTCAAGTTTTAGTTTCGGACTCCGTCGGTGTATTACACAGTGCCCGTGCGCTTGTAGATCCTGGATCACAAAACAATTTTATTACTTCGACTTTCTTATCTAAACTTAATATTAATTACAATAAAATATCACGCGCTGTAGTTAAAGGAATCGGTTCATCACCGAATCCCATTCTGGGTACCGCAAATGTTAATTTACATAAAGACAAAAATATTTTACTTTCTCTTGACTCGTACGTAATTGATCAGATCACAGATCAATTGCCGTCCGTGCAGATCGATAGGTCTTCACTAAGTTATTTGAACAGTGTTCATTTAGCTGATGAGCATTTTCATTCGCCGGGAGAAATAAATATTCTTATAGGCGCACCGCAATTTTCTGATATTTTGCTTTCGGGTCGCATTAAAGGTCCACCTGGACTACCTACCGCTTTCGAAACAATTTTCGGTTATATTATCATCGGGAACACTCCCGTTAGTAATTTTTCTTCCGACACGATTTCTTTGTGTGCGTTTGCTTCGCATGAGCCTCAAGTCGATACTTTGTTGGAACGATTTTGGCAAATTGAGGAGGTACTACTAGACCGTCCGGTTAACTCTGCCGCTAAGGAATGCGAAGAGATTTTTAAGAATAGCATATCTCGCGATGTAACCGGCCGCTATAGTGTAGACTTACCGTTTTCTACCGACCCTACGGAGCTCGGTGACTCATATAAGTCAGCCAAACGTCGTTATATGTATCTCGAGCGTAAGCTAAGCGCTGCCCCGCAACTGCGTTTGGAATATAACAGCATTATGAGGGATTACATGTCAAAAGGTTACATCTCACTACTTCAGGACGACTCGCCACCGTCTGGCTATTATATACCTCATCACGCGGTTTGTAGGAGTGACAAGGTCACTACAAAGGTTCGGATGGTTATGGACGCTAGCTCTAAGACCGATTCAGGAAAGTCATTAAATGACCTACTTCACCCGGGCGAGAATCTTCAGAATGATTTGTTCTTAATTTTACTCGATTTCCGCTTATACCCTGTAGCTTTTACGAGTGATATAAATCAAATGTTTTTACAAATATTAGTTAATCCAAACCACAGGCAGTTTCAAAGGTTTTTGTTCCGTTTTAACGAATCTTCACCGCTAGATACTTATTGCTTTAACCGCGTATGCTTTGGTTTGCGAAGCAGCCCCTTTCTCGCCATGCGAGTTTTGAGACAACTTTGTATGGACGAACGTACATCTTATCCGCGCGCGGCAGATATTGTAACGCGTAATTGTTACATGGACGACATTTGTTACTCCGTTCCTACTGTCCGGGACTCCTTACGGCTCAGAGATGAGCTGCTAGGGATGTTCACGGCCGGGGGCTTTAGGCTCGTCAAGTGGTGCAGTAACTCGCAAGAGTTATTACATTCACTTCCTGACGACCATCGTTATACCTCTAAAGTTAACTTCGATGAAGGTAATCACAGCTTAAAGGTTCTTGGCCTCGAATGGTCACCCGCTTCAGATGAATTTTCGTTTTCTGTTTCTATCGCTCATAACCGTCCATGTACCAAGCGAAACATTTTGTCCGTTATTGCCCGCCAATTCGATGTTTTAGGTTTGATTGCACCGACCATTTTATATGCAAAATTAATATTACAAAAACTTTTCGTTTTAAAAATTAATTGGGATGATAAGCCGCCTCAGAATATTATTTGTATTTGGGAAAATTATTTACGCGAATTACCGATCTTACAAGAAATTCGTATCAAACGTCATCTAGACGTGTTCGAGAATTCCGCTATGTCTATAATTGCATTTTCTGATGCCAGTGAAAAAGCGTACGGCGCCGCTGTATACGTCAAGGTTCAGGACAACGACGGCACTCATACAGTGGTTAATCTGGTGTGTGCCAAGTCCAAGGTCGCTCCTCTTAAGACTATCTCGGTTGCCCGACTGGAGTTATGCGCAATTTTACTCATGTCTAGGCTCGTACGTCGTGTTATAAACACTTATAAATTACGTCATGAAATTAAAAATATTTATTGTTTCACTGACTCAATGGTAGCCTTATATTGGGTTCACTCTGAACCGCAGACTTTAAAAACTTTTGTTGCCACGCGGGTTACAAAGGTTTTAGATAATCTTCCCGCTCAATATTTTTACCACGTTCCTGGTTCTGACAATCCTAGCGACTGCCTATCGCGTGGCCTGTCGCCTAGCCAGTTAGTATCACACCCGCTATGGTTCACTGGCCCTTCCTGGCTTTGCCAAGACGAGGCTACGTGGCCTATTACGTCTGTTGACGTCACCGCTATTTCTGAAAAATTGCCAGAGACAAAGGTTGTTTCG
The DNA here is from genome assembly GCA_905147785.2 of Thyatira batis. Classification (NCBI taxonomy): domain Eukaryota; kingdom Metazoa; phylum Arthropoda; class Insecta; order Lepidoptera; family Drepanidae; genus Thyatira; species Thyatira batis. Next base: position 1,297,865 of record LR990502.1, read on the forward strand.
CTTCCGGTCTCTTCCGGTTCTATGTCCATTTCAATCGATAGGCTTGACAATAATTCAGATTTGCCGCATCCGCTACTTACGCTGTCAAAGCGTATTTCTAGATGGAGTGTTTTGCTTCGCTCTGTTATATACGTTTATAAATTCATAGGAAAGCTACCGAGATCTAAGTTTTTTACTGCATCTGACTTTATTTATGCTGAGAAAATGCTGATTCGTGCCCTTCAGCAATACCATTTCGCAGATGAGATAGCTCGTTTAAAAGCAAATAAATGCTGCCGTTCTACGTTAAAAAGACTTTCACCTTTTATCGACGATGACGATTTATTAAGGGTCGGAGGGCGCCTTCGTAACGCAGATTTAACCTACGATCAGCGGCACCCTTTGTTATTACCACGTAGAAATCACATTGTTGATCTAATTGTGTCTCATTTTCACCGTCACAACTGTCACACTGGACCCGTGGCTTTGATGTCAATATTGCGTCAAAGCTATTGGATTTTTTCGTGCAGAAGCGTCGTGCGTCGTGTCGTGCACAGTTGCAATTTTTGTTTTCGTTCTAAACCAAAGCCAGTGCAACCCTTTATGGGGGATTTACCTGCATGTCGCGTAACGGAATCAAAAGCCTTCTCACACACTGCTGTTGATTATGCCGGACCTCTTAGCATAATTCCGCAACGTAAACGTGGAGCTCGTTCCATTAAAGCTTATATCTGCATTTTTTGTTGTCTCGTTACTCGCGCTGTTCATGTCGAATTGACAACCGATCTCAGCACTAATACTTTTCTTTCGGCATTTAAACGTTTTCTTGCGAGAAGAGGTGCTGTCAATACTATGTATTCTGACGCAGGTACAGTTTTTATAGGTGCAAAAAACGCATTGTCGGAAATATACAAATTAATTTATTCGGATGAGTATAAAACTGCATTCAGTAATGAGTTAGCTGAACATAAAATAACGTGGAAAATAAACCCGCCGCGCGCTCCGCACTTTGGCGGACATTACGAAATATTCGTAAAGGGTTTTAAAACGCATTTGTATAGAGCCATTGGTAGTCAGTTGTTGACATACGAGGAGATGTTGACTGTTCTAACACAGATCGAATGCGTTCTGAATTCGCGACCGCTGACACCGCTTAGTGAGGATCCCTCAGAATTGGCTGCATTGACTCCATCTCATTTTTTGATGTCAACACCGCTAAGAGGCCTACCCGCTTATGACGTTACCGGTGATAATAAAAATTTATTGCGTCGCTATGCTTTGTTGGACCAGATGGTGCAATCGTTTGCAAATCGATGGAAACGCGAATATTTACATCTCCTGCAATCCAGAGGCAAATGGAACACACACTCAGTCCCTATTAAGATAGGTAACGTCGTGGTCATCGTTACTGATAACGTTGCCCCACTCTCTTGGCCACTTGGCATTATTGTTGACACATATCCCGGTAAAGATGGGATCAGTAGAGTCGCTTTAATTAAGACAGCGACAGGAATCTATAAGAGACCTGCCGTTCGTCTTTGTCCCTTGCCCACGCAATAGCGTCTCTCCTTGCTCCCGGCTAGTTATTTTTCTCTCTTTCTTTAAAACCGAAGGTTTTAAGGCCGGGGGCAAATGTTCGCGCCAACTACCCTCAGCGCTTCTTATATTTTTTAGTATAATTTATAAATTTAAATGTAGGTACTCTTAAAAACATTAGTTAGTATCTTTTTCGCTGCACGACCGCACAACCAGTACTGGACCACCAACGGTTGCGTCCGGTCGCGTGTTACTCCGTAACCCCTAGGAGTCTTCCACGTCACCGCTTGTTCTGGAGCTGGTGCACCGCTTGCACAGCTCCGTCTACTAAATCGAAGGACCGCAAAGACGACCCTCGTACGAGGAAGCAGCTCACGCGCCAGGTTGGCTCCATGTCGAGGTAAGTGGTTGTGCAGCTTTTCTTCATATAGGGTTCGATCTATCCCCGCTAGTTAATTAACACCTATGGAGATACAGATGACCGTTTAAGCCCCTTCGCGTCATCATACTGACATAAGCTAATCATTAATTCCAGGAAATTTGAACGCGGGTGAAACCGCGTGGCATAAGCTAGTATGACTATAATTATGAGGTTATATTTATTCTTTAATGTGAGGTTTTTGTTAATGATTTATCACGCAGAAATATCTTTGTGAATTAAACTGTATGAAGCTTGACACAAAAAATAATGTCTTCTGGAAAAGATAATAAGATAAAATAATATAAAACACTTTGTTTCAGAGGTAAAATAGGATGGTAACTAGAATATTATTTTAGTATATCATCCCTACATAGTATAAAACAAAGTCGCTATCCGCCGTCTGTCTGTCCCTATGTATGCTTAGATCTTTAAAACTACGCAACGGATTTTGATGCGGTTTTTTTAATACATAGAATGATTCTTAAGGAAGGTTTTAATGTATAAATCATTACGCTATGACGAATAGGAGCGGAGCATCAATCAAAACTGTTGCAAAAACGGGCAAGTGACGCTAACGAAGTTGCGCGGGTCAACTAGTTCATAAATTGTATCTTATTTTTATATGATCCTTCTATAAAAATATAATCATGTTAAATAAATGAGAGGAAAAACTATCTGCCACGTGGACTCACTTTTCAAAAGCTCAAAGACAGAAGTTTAATTTGAAAGGCAAATTTTATAAGTTTAATTGAGCTCGTAGCAGTCTACGGCGTAGCACTTTCGTAGCCAGTTCGCGCTACGGAGCCGAGTAGATAGCACGCGCTCTACGACTTTGACTTTCATTCTCGAAGTTGTGTCGTTCGCGTAAAATAAAAATAAATATTTGTGCTGTGGATATATGTATTATATTATCATAGTATTATATTATCATATAAAGTGAATAAAGTGTATGTATTTTAAAATAAAATAATCAGTGAATAAATTGTGTGAAGTTATTAAAGTTGCAAAATTTAATAAGTTTACCAATATACCTATACTTGAGGTGGCGTGAAAATTAAAATTATTAATAATAAAATGTAATCAGAAAAATGAATAAATTAATCATAAACTATGATTGCGATGATGTTACCACATCGGAAATCGATAAACAATTTTGGGATTATTTTGACGCGACTACATCTGTTTACAATGCGACTAGTATGGATACTTTGCCAAGGGACCAGGGGGCTGTTCTGGCAACGTATGGCATTTTACTGGCAGTCGGTGGCATTGGCAACGTGGCAGTGTTGGTCGCTCTGGCAAAGTCGAGGCGTAGGAAGTCACGCGTGGACCTATTAATGACGCATTTGGCAATTGCTGATGTCTGCGTCACTTGTGGAGTAATTCCTTTAGAGGTAAACTTAAAAATAAATCTATACTTCTTTACTAGTTTAAAAAAAAGTAGCTTTCTCTGTCCCTATGTAGGTATGTTATCTTTAAAACTACGCAACGGATTTTGATGCGGTTTTTTTCTACACTAATCTAAAGAGGAAAGATTTGTATTTTTGTTTCTAACGAATAAACTCAAAAAGTATTAGACCGATTTTAATAATTCTTTTTTCATTAAAAAGCTATATTATCACTGAGTAACATAGGCTATATTTTATCCCTGTATTCCCACGGGAACGGGAACTACGCGGGTAAAACTACGCGGAGGCAGCTAGTAATAGATAAAGTGATTCAACAGGAAGGTTTAAATGTAGGTATAATACATGCATAATGTATTAGAAAAAAACTGTTAGTTTTAGAGGTTTCTGATGTGATGTCGACGCGTGCCTATAAGCATTGCACCCGTGGGAAGCTGGGGCGGGTCACTAGTAATATATTATGCTGAAGTTATTGTTTATTTGCTTGAACGCGCTAATCTCAGGAACTAGTGGTCCGATTTATAATTTCAGCGTTAGCCCATTTATCGAGGAAGGCTATAGGCTATATATAATCACGCTACGACGAATAGGAGCATGTATATGATACATTTAAAAGGAAAACCATCAGGGTAAAGTTGGCTTTACAGGTTAACGAGTTATAGTCGGCCAAGTAAAAAATATCCTAAAATCAACAGAATACGACTTTCTACCATTTCATTGCCACTTCAATATTGAATTTTTTTTTAAAGTAAATAGTAATTATGCATACTTAAAGTATTGAATTTTGTCAATCTAACTACGGAACCATACACTGCGCGTGTCCTAACACGCTCTTGGCCGGTTTTTATATATATGTGTCAATTGTAGTTACCCTTATTTATAATATTTTAAGAAAGAGTTGTATGTTTTATCATCTAAGCAAAAGTTTCTAGGATTGATATGAATGTTTATCTTTCGAAATCGGAGAGTTATTTGTTCAGGATTTAGGTAAGGGTCATGTTTACAAACAGGCTTTAATATCAACTGTTATTGCAACTCAACTCAATGTGAACTGAATCGTTTTCATATGAAAATGTATTCAAAAGAGTGAAATAGTATTTAGATTATGTTAACCGCAATAAAAAAGTTGCTTTGGATATTTTTAGCGAATAAATAGAAGAATAAGATTATTATTAGCAATAAAGAAATAATAAATAGATAAAAGAAAAAAGCTTCTTAGGTCTTACAGAGAAACGATGTAAATTATGTATATACCTATTGAAGTATTTAAAAGTATATTAGCTATATGGTTACAATAGTCAAACCCTACTTTATTCCGAATCAGATTAGCATTGTGTCAAGAATATCTTAATAAAATAAATGCGTATTTTGTTTGTTAAGTTTTCACGACTAAACCGGTGAATTCCAATCCTAAGCTACATTATTAGGGAGTAACATAGGCTATATTTTATCCCCATGTTCTTACACAAACGGGAACTACCCGAGTTTGCTGAATCTGATGTTTGTTGTTGCGTGAGATAGATTTTTCAAAGCATTAATTAACATTGCCGTAGATTTTATAGATATACTAGCTGCCGCCCCGCGGTTTCACCCGCGTAGTTCCCGTTCCCTTGAGCACAGGGGTATCAAAAATAGATAGTAGCCGATTCTCAGACCTACTGAATATGCATATGAAATTTCATAAAAATTGGTGAAGCCGTATCGGAGGAGTTTAATCACAAACACCGCGACACGAGAATTTTATATATAAGAATATTTCTTTGCACATACTCGACACACATTTCCTTCATCCAAGACGTCTATTTATTAAGTGTCATGGCGGTGCAACCTCGTTGTTAGTCCCGTAGCCGTTCCCTTAATGATGTGCTAGTAAATATGACATTTTAATTAGACACGGTTGCGACGTTGCGTGGGTGTAGGATGTTAGTCGCACTAGCTCTCCGGCTACACACTGGTATTATATAAAGGGGAACTTTACGACCTATTTTGAGACCAAATACACAGCAAATTCAGCTTTATAATATTAGTATAAATATAGGTTTTATATTATACTAGTGGCTCCTCGCTGTTTTACCCGCGTTCCTGGGAGATCTCCTATTTTCCCGGGATAAAAAGTTGCCTATGTCCTTTCTCAGGCTCTAGACTATATGTGTACCGAATTTCAAATAAATCGGTTCAGTAGTTTTAGCGTGAAAGCGAGACAGATATACAGAGTTACTTTCGCAATTATAATATTAGTATGGATTTATACTGTTTGTTTGAACGCGCTAATCTCGATAACTACTGGTTCAAATTTATCAAGATAGGCTATAAGCTGTATAACATCACGTGAAAAATGGGTGAATATAAATTTTGCCGATAACATATTAAATCTGCGCCAATGTTAATCCAGATTCTTTCTGGAAATAATTTTAAGCCTCTATACATAAATATGGGAATGAAATTATAAAGAATTTTATAGGTATAATCTCATAAGACTATTAAATTAATCCGTTGTTGATCGTCTCTCGGCGTTTATAAAAAAACAAATAATGATTCGTCATAATAACCGGCCAAGTGCGAGTCGGACTCTCGCTTGAAGGGTTCCGCACTGTGGTACTAGATTTACATTGTAGGTAGGTACTAAAACACTTTTCTAGTTGGGGCTTCCTACTTTCATTTATAATTAGTGGCTCCCCGCGGTTTTACCCGCGCTCCTGGGAGATCTTAAATTTTTCCGCGGTCAAAAGTAGCCTATATGTATATCCAGGTTAAAAACTAATATTTTGCTGTGAATCCTCCTAAAAGCTAATAAATAAAAAAATAAAAAATAAATAAAAAGTAGTTTTTGCGTGAAAGAGATTCAAACATACAAACTTTCGCGTTTATAATAAAAAAATAAATATCCTGACCAATCTGATTCCAAAGTAAGCTTCAAATATGTTATGGTTACCAGAAAGCTGATATACTACATCTAATACTTTTAAATACATACATATTATAGATATTTACATCCAGACACAGGACAAACAGACATATTCATGCATACAAATGTTTGTCCTGGGTGGGATTCGAACCCACGACTCGCGGCTTGAAAGTCAGGGTCACTAACCACAAAGCCAACCGGGCTGTCATATAATATTAGTAGCATATGACTATTCTATGCCAGGATGTTAACATCTATGTAAGTATGTATTTAAAAGTACCGAATGTATACCAGCTATCTGGTTACCATAGCACAAGCTCTATTTAGTTTGAAATCAGATTGGCCTCGTATGAAAATATTCCCAGGATATTTATTATTTCTTGTCATAGCAACAGACATAAACATTTTGTTTTTTTTTATAGTCTACCTTTTACGGATCATGAGATATAGCCCTGTGACAGACAGGCGGGCGGGCAGTGAATCTATACTAATATTATAAAGAGGAAGAGTTTGTTTGTTTGGTTGAACGCGCTAATCTCAGGAAATACAGGTCCGATTTGAAACTTCTTTCAGCATTAGACAGTCCATTTATCGAGGAAGGCTATAGGCTATATATCATCACGCTACGACTATTGTTTAATAATAGGGTCCCGTTAATTACCCTTTAGTTACGGAACCCCAAAAAATATGAAGGTTTCATACATTAACATTACATTTATACGGAAAAATATGCTATAACATTCCCGTATATCGTTAATATTGAAGAAACACTAATCAATCATGGAACTTAATCTTTTTTCCAATAACTCGATACATTATAAGCACTGCTATTACTTTTTAATGTATCGAAAAATTTAAGTGAGTTTTTTTGTATTTCTTTAATATCTAGCTGCCTCCGCGTGGTTTTACCCGCGTAGTTCCCGTTCCCGTGAGAATACAGGGATAAAATATAGCCTATGTTACTCGTGGATAATGTAGCTTTTGATTGGTGAAATAATTTTTAAAAACAGTCCAGTAGTTTTGAGCCTATTCATTACAACCAAACAAACAAAGTTTTCCTCTTTATAAGGGTTGTTCTCAAAAAAGTGGCACTGTAACCTGCCGGACAATTTTTAGTGGAAATGTTTGATTTTTTTTAAGTTTTTTTATTTTATTTGCACAGTATGTTACTTAAAGAGACTTTTCACGCAAAGGCTGAGTAATTTTGAAAAAACAGAAGTGATACATTTACAACAAAATTGGATAATAACACCTCTTTCTCAAAAACCTGTCATGTCCAAAACCTATGAGTCGCACTTTGAGGTAATATAAAAAATTCAACAGTTTATATATGCCTTCTATACTATTGAAATATATGTGTTTATATTATGAAAGAGGAAAGCCCATTTTGGGCCCACCGTGGACAGTACTATACAAAGAAATGATTTTGTTTACAAATTTTGTTGAATTAAAATATGAATTTTGCATTCATTTAAAAGGCCGCCACTTCATTAAATTATATTTCGTATCTTAAAAGTATTTTTATTAGAAAGATCGAAAAGCTAGGTCGTAAAATGTTGCCAGAGTGTTAAAACAACGTTTTAAGTTAAATTATTTTCTTGTCGATACGATTAGTATCGATTTGATAAAATACAATATTCAAATGAATACACGAGTCAGACTTTATTTACACAATGTGGTGGCTAAATTAATTAATAGAAAATATTGTTTAGTAATAAATCGAATGTATTTTAGCTATTAAAAATAAGGAAATTAAGAAACAATCGATAAATGGATTCGATCGATTATTTGTTTAATTTGTTTTTTGTGTATGAAAACACTGGCTTGACATTTACTCGACGAATCACTGTCATTTTGTTGATATGTTGGCATTTCTTCGTAGACAGAGAAACTAATAGACTAAGGTACCCTGTAACCACGACTGAAACAGAGATAGTGTAAGCGTGTGTTGCCACAGTGCCCGACTTTCCCATTTTGGAAGGGAGTTCCTTATCCCGCGTTGCGAAAGGGAAACATTAAATTAAAATTTTATCCCAAACATGTGTCCTACTTCAGTTACCACAAGCTAATTATTACTAAAATTAAGCCTACTGATTAAGTTAATACTACATTATATTTGTTAATAATAAAAAAGTATTATTATAAGGGCATTTCAAATTACAATTCTTGCTAGTTATCTAAATATAAAAAATAATTATTCATATTGTAACTATCAGTTTATTAAATACGATTTATTTAATGTTACATTAACTTTCAATAAATATTTATTGAATGTAAAAAAATATTTATTAAAGTAGACAACTTTAATAAATATTTTTTTACATTCAAAGAAATTAAAATATTAATAGTTAATAAATCCTTCCATCAGTGTATTGGTAAAAAATTGGTTGCCTGTAAAGTCGGTATACGGGCGAAAGTTTTACGTGACAACGACTTTGAGTGGTAAAATAATTTTAATGTGAATATTCATTCGTATAGTAGGAAGAAGGATGAAATAATAGTAACAATTTGAAACATAACGTCACGTAACGTGAGCGGAGCGTAACGCAGTTTCTTGAAGTGTCACCCGGCAAACCAATTTATAAGACGTTGTCACGTCAAAACATAACGTCACGTTACGTGAGCGGAGCGTAACGCAGTTTCTTGAAGTGTCACCCGGCAAACCAATTTATAAGACGTTGTCACGTCAAAAACAGTAACTTAATATGTATGATAAGATATGTATTTTCAAAATATCTTTTGTTTTTATTGAACTAAATAATATTTAATTATTTTTATTATAACTGGTCGGTTATCGACCGGTGAAGGCGGAAGATCAAATTGAATTGAGAAAATTATTAAAAATAAAAATCACGATGGTAAAATAGGGGTTGATTGTAAAGGGTTGAAAATTCAGGGTTATATGTATTTACTAATGTTGTATCATAAAGAAATTAAAAAAAAAATTGTTTCTAAAATTGAAAAAAAAATTTTTTTGGGGTGGATTACCCTTAACATTTAAGGGGATGAAAAATAGATGTTGTCCGATTCTCAGGCCTACCAAATATGGATACAAAATTTCATGAGAATCGGTCAAGCCGTTTCGGAGGAGTTTTACCACAAACACCGCGACGCTAGAATTTTATATATTAGAAGATAAAAATACCGGGGATTTTGCTAGAAAACAGTGATAATTGGATTCCATGTTAATTCGCTTTCTTTTAATACACATTCTCAAGAGAATATTTTACTTAATAAAAATGGGAGATTTTTTACCGGACGCTGGCAACACCTCCACAATAATGTTTTTATAGGTTATTTTGATTGAAACTCGATATTATGCTTTAATTTTCATAATTTAACGCAAGATTTTGCTAATTTATACTATCAAATAAGTTATCAACCCTGAAAACACATATTTGTGGTCAATAAACTACAAAAACTGTCGTACTTACGCGTGAAAAGAGACACCGGCAATTTTCTGCTCACTATCGCTTCCACATGAAATTACACGACAACGCACCATTGTATAACCTTTGGCGTTATAATAGTATACATTTCTCAGTCTTTTCACTATATTAGAATCGTTTTAACACACTAAAACATATAAAATTAAATACGAACTGTCAGGTTTGTTTCGCAATTAAAGTTGCTGACCTTGAAAAAACTGGCTTCACACGATGAGACAGAAAATGTACTAGTTGCATCTTTGTCTTACGCATTCGTATTAAAACGTTCGCTCCCTTTCTTGTGTGAGTGAGAAAGAATCGTCACTTAGTCTATTAGTTTCTCTGTCTACGCATTTCTTACTAGTTCTTATTTCACTTGTTGCTTTCACGTTTGTTTTGATTTCGACTTGTTTTTGTATAATATAATGTATGCTGCAAAGTATATTTTATTTACATTTTAATAAATAATAATTTAAATAGCAGGGATAATATTAGATAAGATTGTTGCAATGGTATAGTAGGAAAACGCACGGTAGATTGTTGTGTACATATAATGACAGTACTTTGGTATATTGGTTGGGCTACATTTGAACCAAATATACTACCTCCTGTACCATTTTTAGATAATATATTGGTCATGTTTGATGATAAAGACAATATGTAATGCAAAAGACCTTTTTTTGCCCCAATCCCTGTACAATACGTAACACACGTAAAATAACCTCAAAATGTTTTTATTAATTTCTACTGTTTCTAAAACAATGGCGGCCTTTTAAATATATTTTTTAGACACGTAATATAGTTATGATTTCGGAACACTAAACTATTATACTCATTTTTGCTGTCCGTCCTGGGCCCAAAACACTATGGACACTGGGCTTTCCCCTTTGACTCTATTATGACGGTACATTAAAAGTAATCACATTTTTTTAAGTTATTCGCGTTCATATTATGTCCGGAGTAATTTTCTCCACAATCTGTGCTTGCACACTAAGGGGGTTAGCACACGCACCATTACTTACTCAACATCCCACCCCCGCGCAAAATGACCAGACAATATCAGGCTAACCGCTGACTACAGAAGATGTTAGGCCGTTTGAGCTGTTTTTTTTATATATTACGGCAAAGTACCGAAATTGGAGTTTGTAACTGGTATGTTATCTTTCATCTGACTTCGATAATTTCATTTGTAGCTAAACTGCTTTGCGAATATAAATCTTTTCATATGTAATTTAATACCTATTTTTATTCATCTATTGTTTAAATTGCACAAACATAACCGTTTTAAAGTTATTAGATCATAACCTTCATTTTTTCACAAACCTGTTTCTCTTTAATCTGGTCCAAAAGCACAGGTTAAAGAGAGTGTTGCCAGGTTAAAGAGACTTTGCCTGTTATTATGCTATAAATTCTGTTTTAAAACATAAACTAAGTTATAATTTGGTGTGAATGCTAAAAATATTGTCTATTAAAAAAAAGGGTTCAATTAAACTAATAATGTTTATACCTGGGAAATTTTAAATTGTTTTTATACATATTCCTTACTTGTGGCCCGCTCGGCAAGGTTTTACCCGTGTTTCCGGAGATCTTCAAATTTTCCGTGATAAAAAGGAGCTTATGTGTTATTCCAGAACATATTCTAACTCTGTCCCAAATTTCATCCAGATCCCTTAAGCCGTTTTGGCGTGAAAGAGTAACAAACATACGTCCATACTCGCAAGCTTATGCATAGGATAGTAGGATTATTTATGAATTATGGTTCCATTCTTACCTATTTGTTTCTTTTTAAGGTAATATACCTTGCACTAATAATAACAATTCCTTTGTTGAAGGTGTATTCAGTTCTTACAGAAGAGTCAAATCATACAAAATGAAACAAATGATTTCAAATACTCTCAAACCTCACCTGGAGACGTCGTCAAGACAGCAAATTAAAAGGAAGATTTTAGAGTTTGTTAAGAAAACGATAGGACTACTCAAAGCACATCAGTTTGCAATATAAAAATTACGTTAAAACCTTTCTACGCGATAAAAATAGGAGCTGCACAGGTGGTAAAAAATAATTCGTAAAAAATGGTGTCATGGTACAAAACCGCTATTTAAATGATTCTTGTTTGGACCTTATAGGTGACGACAGTTTTGTGGCCCCTGGTGCAAGTATTACAGAAGATTTAAATCAAAGCGAATCCGTTACTCTTCCTTATAATAGATCAACACCATTTTCTACACTGTCTGAAATGGAATTGCCTTTAGAACCTCAAAGAAGTACTTTGGATAGGATTAAATGAAGGGCCTACTGCTGAAGATTACAGTATCTTTCAGGAAATAATGTTTAAATGATAGTTTGTTAAGCCAAAAGTAAATATGCCAAGGGTTAATTAATTATTATTCAGGGGTTTATTTTTAATGTTCATTACATTATCGTACCGAAAGCCGTGGTGGCTCAGTTGGGAATGCACCGACTTACGATCGTGAGGGTACAGGTTCAAATCCCTGGCCCGTACGTCCGAGTTTATAAAAACTTACGTACGTATTCACACCTCTGGCTTTCGGTGAAGGAAAACATCGTGAGGAAACCTGCATGTTCGAGATGTCACAATTAAAAGCATGTGAAGTCAGCAAATCCACACTAGGACCGCGTGGTGGACTATGGCCTAAATCCCCTTGATGCTAGGGGAGACTCGGGCTCCTCGGTGGAGACATATATGAGCTGATGATGAACGTGCCAGACTGATGAAAAATAAGAAAATAAATAATTTGTATCAAAAAAAAATATCGAAAAAGTTTAGTTGATCTGAGTGAGATTTTGTTTTATTCTTTAAGTTTTCATAATGGCTTTCTTTCAAATGTTTACAGTTACATTTGAAAGAAAGGTAGTTTATAATAATTAAAGCTGATTTTGCATGGTGGAACCACTAACCTTGTTTAATTTCCACTAACCTGTCTTTAACCTGTACGATATCTCTTTAACATGTCCGACAGATTTTTTCAAAGGCTGTATCTTGTCTATTTATGTGAAGATTGCCTTCCCTTTGGATAATACTACATGAGAGAAGTACTCTAAATGGATATCCGCACAGAAAACTCAATATTTGATAGATTTTTTTTTTATGACAAATTAATTCGAGCGGTGCCACTTTTTTGAGAACAGCCCATAATATTAGTGTAGATTAACTTGCTGATCGTCGCCTGAAGATTGTCAACCGTATTTTAAGGTTTTTATTCAAAAATGCCGTCTGAATTATTGGCCAGTTTTGTCTGGATAAACACCCTATCTAAATATATAAATAAAGATAAGTGAAAAGTAATACCTTATCTATTTGATCCGAATCCTTAAATAGAATTTCCGAGATTCACCAAGGATAATTGGTTGTTTATAAATAATTGGTATATTAAAGGTACAGACTCAAATACTTATATTATTTCTATTATTCGTACTAATATTATAAATGCGAAAGTTTATATTGATATGTTTGTTACTCTTTCACGCCAAAACAGCTGAAGGGTTTGCGTCGAAGAGCCTTCACGCCTTCTAAAACTACACATATCTAGGCCTTAGATCCCCCGAAAACGCGGGTGAACCGGCGGGGAGCCACTAGTATTATAAATGCGAAAGTAATTTTTGAAGGAGGTAGGGCGCAAAGGATTCGTCCGTTCGAAATTGGAGCAGCCCGACTGGGGTAGTACCTCCACCTTACAGAAGACCGCAGCCAAATAACACTACATGTAGTGTTGTGTTCCTGCGGTGAGTAAGGTAGCCAGAGCTCCATGAGGAGACGCTGTAGCGGCAGTGGGGGGACCAAAGATGGAGTAGCGTCGTAGGGGTGTGCAGGAGTGATGCCTGTTTGGCCCTTCGACGAGAAGTGCATTGCGCTTTGTCCCTTTCACTGCGTGAGTGACGCCTCTGGTGTTGCAAGCGTCCATAGGCTACGGTAACCGCTTCCCATCAGGTGGGACCGTATGCCTGTTTGCCACCCTTGTGGTATAAAAAAAAAAAGTAATTCTGTTTTTCATACCTTAGGATGGAACATAGTCGCTTCCTACCGTCTGTATGCTTAGGTCATAACATCGAGCATGTAACCAATTTGTTACCAATTGGTTATATGCTCGATGGGTAATAACTACGCAATGGATTTTAATGCGTTTTTGAATCCTACGAATATTATAAAAACGAAAATTTATGGATATATATGGATATATGGAGGTATGGATGTTTGTTCCTCTTTCACGCAGAAACTCTCAAACGGATTTCGATGAAATTTGGAACATATATAGTTTATAGCCTTGATCAAAGGCCTTGATTAATATATAGGTTACTTTTATCTCGCAAAAATTTAAGTAATCACGGGAACGTGATTGAAACCGCGGGGCGTCCTTAAAATTAGATAAAATAATTTTAGAGGAAGGTTTATACATGTTAATATACCTAAGTTTAATATTATTTTATGTTAAGTTGACAAGGATGGTCTGCTAACCGGGCAAAACCGGGGAAGGTCGCTAGTAGACTGAATTTAATATTGTGAATGTATTATTTAGTAATATATATCTATACATATAAAATTCTCTTGTCACAATGTTAGTTACCGTACTCCTCCGAAACGGCTTGACCGATTTTTATGAAACTTAATTTGCATATTCAGTAGGTCTGAGAATCGGCTACTATCTATTTTTGATGCCCCTGTGATCACGGGAACGGGAATTACGCAGGTGAAACCGCGGGGTGGCAGCTAGTATATTGTAAATATACAAATGCCTTGAAGGGTTACTGTTTAACATTAATTAAGCTATAGGTATGTTACATGTTTGGGTACTATTTACCGGGGTAAAGTTGATGAGTACCAAATACCTTTACCTACATCCATTCTCATAAGTTTTTGCATTTACAAATTTAAAGTCAAATTCATTTATTGCATAAACATGGGTTATTAGATGATGTCATAACGTGTACCATTAATTATTTATTTATTTGGTTTTAGCACGACATGCATCATTTATTTTACGCTTCATATCTTTACTAATATTGTACATGCAAAAGTAACTCTGTCTGTCTCCCTTTTATGCTTATACTGCTGAACCGATTTAATGAAATTTGGTGCACAGATAGTCTAGCTAGAGCTTGAGAAAGGACATAGGCTACTTTTCTTGGAAGATCTCCCGGGTACACGGGTGAAACCGCGGGGAACCACTAATTACAATTTGTAATATAAATAACATCAAATCTAGAAGATTTTTTTAAAAATATTTAACGATTATTATTTTCCTACACAATAATTGATACATGTTTTTTGATATTTCTTGCAATATATTATACAAATAGATCAAAATGAGGATTTGGTCCTAGGAGAGCTTTAAGTTCGATGAGGGTGCGAGGTATAGGTGACACATTTATGTGAAAGTCGAATTGATAAAAGCTTCAATGTGATGTTAAAAGCTTTTCCCCGGAAATGTGTTTCGATAAAACACACTCGACACTTCAATAGGGATCGGTGACAACTCCAGTTGGCGCTGATATATTTTCTCGTAACTTAATATGAGGTAAGAAACTTCAGTGACAAAAACTCAGTGTGTTTCCTTACTGGTTATTAATAAAAAGAAGTGACAGCTTATAAAAATCGAGCTCACACTTCTGTTTTACTCGCATTCCAGGAGAACTATTGCTATGCAGGAGTGTTACCCTTCGACGAAAATACATTACGCTTTCACTGCCTATACTGTTACTCCTTTTTTACAGGGTCGACAACGCGTGAGTGACGCCCCTGGTGTTACAAGCGTCCATAGGCTACGGTAACCGCTTCCCATCAGGTGGGACCGTATGCCTGTTTGCCACACTTGTGGGATAAAAAAAAGTGTCAGAAACTCAGTGTGTTGTCTTACTGCTTAATAAAAAAAGTGACAGCTTATACAATAAGCCCGGTTGGCTTTGTGGTTAGTGACCCTGACACTCAAGCCGCCGGTTATGGGTATGACACCCAGGACAAACATTTGTATCCATGAATATGTCTGTTTGTTCTGTGTCTGGAGGTAAATATTTATATAAGTATGTATTTAAAACGTAGTATACGTATTACAGCTATCTGGTTACCATAACACAAGCTCACTTTGAAGCTTTCTTGGTTGGCCGTGTAAGAAAAATATACCAGGATATTTATTTACACGGCCTTTGATTAAACATGATAAATGTTCCGTAACACTGGGTGATAAAAATAAAAATCTATACTAATATTATAAAGAGGAAAGATTTGTTTGTTTGTTTGTTTGTTTGTAATGAATAGGCTCCGAAACTACTGGACCGATTTCAAAAATTCTTTCACCTTTGGAAAGCTACATTATCCCCGAGTAACATAGGCTATATTTTATCCCTGTATTCCCACGGGAACGGGAACTACGCGGGTAAAACCGCGGGGAGGCAGCTAGTATACAATAAAATGCTAATTAATATACATTTTCGTTTATAGCAATAAATAATTGGAACAAACAGGAAACCTTAAAAATAAAAGCGTACCAAACTAATTAGGCGGTCTTATCGCTGACGTTATTTCATACTAGCGTCCGCTCCATGGTTTCACCCGCGTAGTTCTTGTTCCAGTAGGAATCTATACTAATATTATAAAGCTGAATGGTTTGTTTGTTTGCTTGAACAGGTCTCAGGATCATCATCACAGGATTAAAAAAAAATATTTCAGTGTTAAATAGTCGATTTATCAAGGAAGGCTATGGGCTGTATATTATCACTCTACAACCAATAGGAGCGATGTTTTTATAAAGATTATATTAATCCTTATCCAAACAAATACGTTATTAATCATAAGTATTTAATTTACAACAAAATTGACCTTTACATAATTCGATTTCAATAATTGTCTTTGGAGATATCGCGGTTTTAAAATAACATCGGAGCAAAATGATAATTAGGGATTAGTAGGGTAACCTCTGGTTACTATGGAGTCAGATTGGCCGGGTAGGCAGTTAATAGATGACCCGTCAGGCAGGGTCGCAATGGCCCATACTGCGACCCTGCCTGACGGGTGTATTACCCCGGATATAAGGAAAAAGATAAACCGACGAAAATGCTTTTACGGTAATCCTTTTAAGCGCCATGATCGATAACGTGGGTAGTAACTATTGTTTATGTATTTTCCTCAATAGCCTAGTAGCCTATGTCCTTGTTTGCTAACTTGTGGTATGGCATTGTTTTATTTAATACTAGTGACTCCCCACGGTTTCTCCGCATATCCGAGAGATCCTCCATTTTCCCGGGATAAAAAGTAGCCTATGACTTTTCTACTCTATCTGTGTATAAAATTTCATTTAAAACGGTTTTGTAGTTTTAGCGTGAAAGCGAGACAGAGTTACTTTCGCATTTATAATATTAGTTAGGATTGCATGCGTGCAAAGTCGGGGTAGGTCGCTAGTATTAATATATAAATCTGCTTTATATTTTTCACTGCCATAACAGCATCGTAAATACTTTCTGTTTGGGTGGCAAAAGGGTGCGACAGACTGAAAATAAATTGCTTTCTGATATACGACATGTTGACTTGAAAATATCAAGAGTTTTATTTAACTACTAGCTGCTGCTCCGCGGTTTCACCCGCGTAGTTCCCGTTCCCGTTTCCATTAACACTTAGAGGTATGAAAAATAGATGTCCGATTCTCAGACCTACTGAATATGCACACAAAATTTCATAAAAATCGGTCAAGCCGTTTCGGAGGAGTTTAATCACAAACACCGCGACACGAGAATTTTATATATAAGATGTTTATATGATATGTTAAGTATATTTGTATGTCTGTCTGTCTGTCAGGAATGACGTCTAACGTTACCTTCTTTCTAGTTCCGTTTGTCAAAATACCATCTGAGATACTCTTGTTATTTTTTTAATAATAAATAACTTTGGTCAATAGTGGTTTTCTTGTCTTTGATATAAGATTAACTTTAGATATATTTATGCCTACAATTCATGAAACTATCATTGATATTGTAAGATTTGCTCTTATTAATTTTTTTTATCTCACTTACTTACACTGTATTTTAATATAAGATATACAAAAATCATAAAAACATCACTACTTTCAGTACTTTCATGAATATATTCGTAATCTAGGCAGTTAAAAACATAAAAAAAAAATTGTAGAGCTATGTAATCTGGTACATTCACGCAAGCCCGATCAATCTGTTTGCAAACTAATATTCCAGAATTCTAATATTGAAATAGTTTTACATAAATGTAAATAGTATACTATTTCACAGACCGGAATTTTCATTACCTTTATTCCAAGTATCCGAGCTGATAATAGAAATGAATAAATACCCTGGGACATTTACAGTCTCGGCCATTCTGATACCAAATAATCTATAATAAAATAAATATCATAAGCTTGTGATATGGTAACCTATATAGACATTTACATTCGGATACGGAACGTACAGACGTGTTCATGCATACAAATATTTGTCCCGAATGGGATTCGAACACACGACCGGCGGCTTGAACAATGGCAACTAGATAGCTGTTATACATAATGTACCTACTAGTTCTTAATTATTTACTATCTACATATTTTTTAAATACATGCATAAAAGACATTGACATCCATAAAACAGAATCGAATCTACGACCAGCTTTTGTGACTGTTAACCACAAAGCTAGGCTAGTCAATTAAGATCAAAAATTCAAAGTCATTACTATATACATATAATAGTAGCAAGGGTCCATAAGCTACGGTAACCGCTTCCCATCAGGTGGGACCGTAAGCCTGTTTGCCACCTTTGTGGTATACAAAAAAAAATCATAGCATAGAATAGATTGCACCATGAAGTTTAATCGGTTAAATATCTATATATCAAATCAAATCAAAAAATTTTTTATTCAAAGAGGCCTTCACAAGCACTTATGAATAGTCAGACTCTAACGCTCGGTTCGGAAGGTTGAGAAATGCCGGCAATAAACTCAGCAATATATACAAATATATACAACTAACTAACTAAATAATAAAAGAAAAGAAATAATAAACATACAATACATACTTTTAATCGGTTAAAAGGAAAAGTTGCCAGTAATATCTCCGCCTCAATTTTTCCCAGTCAAATGGCAAATTTGTAAGACCTAAACTTAATTGAGCAAGTAAAAAGCGAATGAATAACTTAACAAAGTTACACACAATTTGTCAAGTTAAACAGGTGCGCCTTTATCATTTAATATTCAAGAAGGTGGCAGTTTTTGTGGCTTTTTGTACAAAGCCAATTAGATGGTCTTTACTTTTTTAGGGCTCTGTACCTAAAGGGTAAAAAACGGCCCTATTATTAAGATTCCAAATCAATCCATACTAATATTATAAATGCGAAAGTAACTCTGTCTGTCTGTTACGCTTTCACGCTAAAACTACTGAACCGATTTAAATGAAATTTGGTACACAGATAATCCAGAGCCTGAGAAAGGACATAGGCTACTTTTTATCCTGGGAAAATTGAAGATCCCCGGGAATGCGGGCGAAGCCGCGGGGAGCCACTAGTCCAAAATATTTTTATTCAAATAGGTCTTACAAGCACTTACGAACAGTCACTCTTAGTGCTCGGTTCTGAAAGTTGCTTTTAATGCACTGTCTGTCTGTCTTGCTGTCTGACTGTCTGTCACCAGGCTGTACCTCATGAACCGTGATAGATAGACAGTTGAATTTTGACGTGACAACGTCTTATAAATTGGTTTGCCGGGTGACACTACAAGAAACTGCGTTACGCTCCGCTCACGTAACGTGACGTTATGTTTTAAATTGTTACTATTATTTCATCCTTCTTCCTACTAATACGAATGAATATTCACATTAAAATTATTTTACCACTCAAAGTCGTTGTCACGTAAAACTTTCGCCCGTATACCGACTTTACAGGCAACCAATTTTTTCACAGGTGATGTATTTCTGTTGCTGGTATAATAATAAGTGATAATTATAAAAGCCTTTATTCACTGACCAAAATGTAGATTTAACTTAATTAGAATATAAACATTTTTTTTCTTTTTTTTTAGTTAGCAACCAGTTTGCTGGTGAGGTTGTCCTTTGACATAGGCCTCCCCAAATCTCTTCCACTCATTTCTGTCACAAACTAATCCTCCATCCTTTTGGTTGCTGGTATACTTAACAGCAAATACTAAAAACAATATTATAAATATGGAAGACTCCCATGCAACAAACGTGATTTATTTGCCGTTTATTTCTCGATCTTAATAACGATACTCGTGGTATTTCAAGTTTCTACCTTTCTTTACAGAATATTAAGATTTATATTCACTAACAAATAAATATACATATTGTTAAATTTTTTATAGATAATGGTACGGTACGCGAGTTCGGCTCGCACTTGGCCAATTTAGTTAATAGCCATTTTTCTTGGGAGGTGTAAAATAATGTTTACGAATTTAACCTCACGGCATTTTTCTGCGAGAGATTTTATGTTTTTCAGACGAGAAAGTACTTTGACGTTGCGATTTAAAAATTCTCCCTCATTAAATGATATTTTTTACTCAAATAGGCCTTCACAAGCACTTATGAATAGTCACATTCTAACGCTCGGTTCGGAAGGTTGGTCTTGCTGAGAACAGCCAGGAATAAACTCAGCAATTTTATTTCAGCTTATTACCTTTGATACAGCAGATGGTCCATCGAATGTTTAACGACATCTATCGGGGCTGGATATCATCACTACATATTAAAAATTGGTTGCCTGTAAAGTCGGTATACGGGCGAAAGTTTTACGTGACAACGACTTTGAGTGGTAAAATAATTTTAATGTGAATATTCATTTGTATAGTAGGAAGAAGGATGAAATAATAGTAACAATTTAAAACATAACGTCACGTAACGTGAGCGGAGCGTAACGCAGTTTCTTGAAGTGTCACCCGGCAAACCAATTTATAAGACGTTGTCACGTCAAAAACAAAGTCGCTTTCCGCTGTCTGTCCCTATGTCTTCTTAACTCTTTAAAACTACGCATCGGATTTTGATGCCGTTAATGGATAGAGTGATTCAAAAGGAAGGTTTTTATATACAACTAGTGGCTCCCCGCGGTTTCACCCGCGTTCCCGGGATAAAAAGTAGCCTATGTGTTATTCCAGAACATATTCTAGCTCTGTGCCAAATTTCAAGCAGATCCCTTCAGCCGTTGGAGCGTGAAAGAGTAACAAACATCCATACATCCATACTTACAAACTTTCTCATTTATAATATTAGTAGGATACATGCATAATATGTTAGAGAAACACTGTCAAAGTGAGCTTGTGTTATGGTAACCAGATAGCTGATATACTACATATACTACTTTTAAAGACATACATATTATAAATATTTACATCCAGGCACAGGACAAACAGACTTATTCATTCATACAAATGTTTGTCCTGGGTGGGATTCGAACACTCGACCCGCGGCTTGAATGTCAGGGTCACTAAACTGGTAACTATCTGGTTACCATATCACAAGCATTGCTTAATTTGGTGTGTGAAAAATGTCCTAGGATATTTATTTATATAACTTTAATGGAATAAAACTCGAGTCAAAAACTTCGTTGTTCCACGCCCGCACAACTCTGCATAAGCTTTTGTTGTTTAAAAATCTAATTCCCCATAATCTTATTATTTTCACGAACTGCCGTTTGTAAGCGATCCATTCTGAATCGAGATTAGGTAAGTAGATTTAAGTACTTTGCTTAAGATATACGAATAACAGCTGCGGGCGAGATCTGCCTTTGTATTTAATATAACTACTGGACACCCGCGGTTTCACCCGCGTACCCGCGAAATCTTCCACTTTCCCGGGATAAAAAGTAGCATATGTCTTTTCTCAGGCTCTAGACTATCTGTGTAGGTACCAAATTGCATTCAGTAGTTTTAGCGAGACAGACAGAGAGAGTTATTATCGCATTTATAATATTAGTATCTGTGTACCAAATTTAATTTAAAACGATTCAGTAGTTTTAGCGTGAAAGCGAGACAGACAGACAGAGTTACATTCGTATTTATAATATTAGTATAGATTTGTTGGTAAGCTACCACATCCGACCTCTCATTTGATAGCGTAGTAAATGACAGAGACAGAGCATGAGACACGTTGAAACATCGTCGACGTATGTTATAGAATTGAAACCCTGAAATAAAAGCTTCTAGAATAATCATATCTTGAATTACTTAATACATCGGTTTGAGAAGAATATTGTCTGTAAAAATAAATGTGCTCATTATTTTTATTTAATGATAAAGCAATATATATTGTTCCAATAACGTGATACTTTCGATATCTTCCAAGGTTAATTCTCGTCGAGAGCTCTCTCTTATTGGTTACTAGCGACCCGCCCCAGCTTCGCACGGGTTATACATCACATTAGAAACCTCCAAAATTGACAGTGTTTCTCTAACATATTATGCATGTCTATACTAATATTATAAAGAGGAAAGATTTGTTTGTTTGTTTGTTTGTAATGAATAGGCTCCGAAACCACTGGACCGATTTCAAAAATTCTTACACCTTTGGAAAGCTACATTATCCCCGAGTAACATAGGCTATATTTTATCCCTGTATTCCCACGGGAACGGGAACTACGCGGGTAAAACCGCGCGGAGGCAGCTAGTATTGTATATAAAAACCCTTCTCTTAAATCACTCTATTTATCAAAATCCGTTTGCGTAGTTTTATAGATTTAAGAAGACATAGGGACAGATAGTAGAAAGCTACTTTGTTTAATAATATGTAGTGACAACGAGTAGTTAATGATCGCGCGCGACTCCATTCGCTTGGCGGAAGTCTTAACGAATATTATAAATAGGAAAGTAACTCTGTCTGTCTGTCTCGCTTTTACGCTAAAACTACTGAACCGATTTAAATGTAAAAATATTCAAATTCAAAGCTTTTTATCAATTTTGGATGACTCTATTCGGGAAATTCTAGTTAAAAGTTTAAATTGTTCTATTAATGATAAAGCTTGGTGCCAGGCATCACTTCCAATTAGATTTGGAGGCTTAGGCATCAGAAAAATTTCCAGTGTTTCTCTTCCAGCATTTTTATCATCCTGTCATAGTACTAGTCATCTTTTTAATAAAATCATACGTAATTCTTTAGGATCCAACACTCAAATTTCATTTCAAAATGAAGCTGAATCAACATGGACTACGGCCTATCCGAATACATGCATCCCGGTAAATTCTAAAGTTCAGAGAGTCTGGGACGAGCCGCTCTGCAAGCAGGTTCATTCACAGCTAATTAATTCCCGCTGTAACCTTGCTGAGCGTGCCCGCCTTCTGCGGGTTACTGGCTCCAGGCTTTACCATCAGCAAATGTCGGTACATTGCTAACTAACTCAACGTTTTCTCTAGCAATAGGTTAAGGTTCTCTAGCAAAATCCTCTATCACAAAAGGATATATTTCTTTCATGCGCAGAGAACCTATTAGTGAGGCATCAGTGAATTCGGAATTGTGGCAGAAACGAGGCATTTATATCTGGGGATTTGGTAAATCCACAGTTCAAATTTTGATCACTACATAGTATAAAACAAAGTCGCTATCCGCCGTCTGTCTGTCCCTATGTATGTTTAGATCTTTAAAACTACGCAACGGATTTTGATGCGGTTTTTTTTTATAGATAGAGTGATTTATAAGGAAGGTTTTTATGTATAAATCATTACGCTATGACAAATAGGAGCGGAGCATCAATTAAAACTGTTGCAAAACGGGCAAGTGACGCTAACGAAGTTGCGCGGGTCAACTAGTAGGTTTATAAATTCTGCAGTAGATTCGAAATTGTTATACAGAAATTGAAAATTCACAATGCCTACAATTCCTTATTTGAAGTTAATGGTTTAATGTAGAAGTATATAACCTAGACTGTCACACAACATAGTATTTTAAGATCTCTAAATTAAGAACATAGAGTTTAATATATCTACTTATATTTAATGGCTCGATTTTTACCTTACCTTGATCATTTATAGTTAAATTCAACAAATTGTTTTGTGTCTGGTGGTAGAAAGAAGATCCATATTTAAAAGATATATTCAATATAAAGTTAGATAAGTGGATTTGTGGTTAGTGAATCTCGTTTTCAAGTCCCCGGTCGTAGGTTCGGAACCCACCCAGGACAAACATTACAATGCATGAGCATGTCTGTTTGTTCTGTATTTGGGTGTAGTACCTACCTCTATATATATGTATATGTAGTATATCAGCTATCTGGCTGCTCAGATTAGCCCTATGTGGAAAAAGTCTTTGGAATTGCGTGACATTTATTATGATGTTTTATATATGTGATTTAGTTTTTTAAAAGACTTCAAAAAGGAGGAGGTTCTCAATTCGACTGGTATTTTTTTCGTGTTTTCCTTGTTACTTACATACCCTGAATTTTTAAATGGTTGGAGTAAAAGAGGAAAAAACAACCGCTATATTACAAACTAGCTGCCTCCGCGCGGTTTTACCCGCGTAGTTCCCGTTCCCGTGGGAATACAGGGATAAAATATAGCCTATGTTACTCGGGGATAATGTAGCTTTCCAAAAATGAAAGAATTTTTGAAATCGGTCTAGTAGTTTTGGAGCCTATTCATTACAAACAAACAAACAAACAAATCTTTCCTCTTTATAATATTAGTATAGATAAAGTTCCCTCACCGACTTTTTAGACTATCTTTTTTTACTTTATATTTATTATTTTATCTTTCTAAGATAGGTACAGATAGGATGAAATGGAAAAGTAGGACAGGCAGAGGTATTTTCGAATTTATATATTAGTTAGTATATCAAATGTAAACATCAATATATTTATTCAATCGCGAATTAGTTCAAATATTAAATAAAATAAGTAACTAGGTATATTTGCCGTGGAAATTGCTCCGGGATTGGATATATCCTAGGGATATTGTGAATTCAGCAAACACTATATATTTAAACATTGAGCTTGTGCTAGTAACCAGATACTTGATATACTGCTTATAAATGTGGGATTCAAAATTTCGAACTCAATAACAGCGGCTTGAAAGTCAGTCACTAACCACAAAGCCAACTGGACTGTTACTAATGCCTCTACGTGGTTTCATCCGCGTACCCGGGAGATCTTCCATTTTTCCGGGATAAAAAGTAGCCTACGTCTTTTCTCAGGCTCTTGACTATCTGTATACCAAATTTAATTTCAATGGGTTTAGTAGTTTTTGCGTGAAAGCGAAACAGACAGACAGAGTTACTTTCGCATTTATAATATCTTATCTACTTATCTATATATAAAATTCTCGTGTCACAATGTTAGTAACCATACTCCTCCGAAACGGCTTGACTGATTTTATATGCATATTCAGTAGGTCTGAGAATCGGCTACTATATTTTTGGTAACGGGAACTACGCAGGTCAAACCGCGGGGCGGCAGCTAGTTATAGTATGGATGAACGCGTGTGAAACCGCGGGTCGGATGTTATTGATACGTCCTCTTAACCACTGATATAGTGTCATGTTCTCAGGATACAAGCGTCAAACAGCATCCCACCGGAAATATTTTCGAGAGTGTCCTCTTGAATCGAACAGTATAATACCCCAGTGCTGCCAACCGTCCTGTTTTCTCGGGACATGTCCTGCTTTTTGTCATGAGCTGTCCTGGATAAATAAATATCCTGGGACATTTTTCACCCACGGCCATTCGGATACCTAAAGTAAGCTTCAAAGTGAGCTTGTGTTATGGGTAACCAGATAGGTGAAATACTAAATATACTAAGTTTTAAATACATACTTATATAGCTATTTACACCGAGACACAGAACAAACCGACATATTCAATTATTCATGCATACAAATGTTTGTCCTGAGTGGGATTGAACCCACGACCGGCTTGAGAGTCAGGGTCACTAACCACGAAGCCAACCGGATAGATCTTAAGTAACCTCCTGTGTCCTGTGCAATCAATATTCTAATAAAAGCTTATAGGCCCATAAGGATTCAAAACACGGCCGTGTCCATAACACAGCCACTCCGCTTTTTTTTCATTTACGGCCAATCTGATTCCAAATTAAGTAGAGCATAGAGCTATGGAGCAGACCCGGCACACGTGGTTCTGTCATCTATGTCCTGTCATTAGAATGAAATGTCAAAGTGACGCGACACTTCACGTCAATGAATGACGATTACATTATTTGAATATAGCTTAAACAATAATATAGATTAAAAATGGGGTAGGAAAATAAAATATAATTTACGACTATATTTTTATACCTACCAAATTTACAAAAATAAATCAAAATCATTCGAATCGTTTCGGAGCAATGCGGGGTTTATTCCATAGTCCGCCACGCGGGCCTAGTGCGGATTGGCGGACTGCACATGCCTTTAATTGTGACATCTCGGGCATGCAGGTTTCCTCACTATGTTTTCCTTCACCGAAAGCCAGTGGTGTGAATCTGTCTGTAACTTTTTTTAAACTCAGAGTTACGGGCCAGGGGTTTGAACCAGCACACTCATGATCGTGAGTCGGTGTGTTCCCAACTAGGGACTACGGCTGTTTAGGAATAATAATATACCCGAGTAACACATGGCAATGACAAATACACAGTCATAAAGATATTTTAAGAGTTATTTGACTGCGGAACCCTCATAAATAATGAGTTGCTAAAAAAAGGTTTTATAAATAACATCGCAAATTGAGGGTGTGAATCCTCGAAATTGAATATACAAATATAATTGTCTGGGTATTTGTGAAAATAGACAAAATATTACATAATACAAAACTAACATAATTATTTAACTAAAATCTAGTATATCTTGTTATATTAGTTTTTCCTAGTAATAGCTTATTAACTGGTAGTAACTGAATTTCTTATTTCAATATAACTAGGTTGGCAAAGGCTTGGAAATTTCTCTTTTTGATATAAGCTTGCAAGTATCAAACAATTTTAATTTTAATAGAATCATAATAGGCTTTCTGATCTGTGGTTAAATTGAATCGTTTGTTATTTTAAAAGCGTTTGAAAATATACTTGTTTTTATTCTAAAATTACAATAATTAGCGTTTTAAAAATATTTTGTCTTAGCGCATTAATTAATTTAGTAATATTTTCTTATCAATTTTTTTTATATATTTGTTTATTTGATTTACAACAAGCACATAACATTTAATTCGATACATCAGAATAAGCATCATTATAAAGCAAACACCCCTATCTATAGGTATAAGGTATAGCTCAAACATAGAGCTCGTAAGCTTATTATGCGACTTTAGCTTTAAGGGAATGTAATGTGCTTGAACAAGCTATCAAGTCAAATGGCATCCATTTTGAAAGCTTAACGCCCGATGTTAATAATCTATCTCCTATCCGAGAGTAAAACCAACAAGTTGTCAAAATGGACGGATAGCTTATTGGCAAGCAAAAACTATCATTTTCGAACAGATTCGATCGATCGTAGATCGAAGATAGATTGATTTTAAAGCTTCACCCAGAAAATGGATTGATATATCAATCTTAGATAGCAAAAAATGGATCAGGATTGATTATTGACATCGGGCGTAAATGGCTTCGGTCGTAATAAATGTCATAGTTGAGTGACGATTCAGTAAGTTATTATACTAGATCGAAGTTTTTATATTGTCGATCTCTTTTGTTAGTACGCTATTAAGTGAGAGGTCCGATGTTCCGAGGCCATGTGTCGGAGACGAAGGGAATTAAAAGGAAGGAATAAGAAATTGAATTAGAAATCTGCCATTTAAAGTGGTCGTTCTAATATTAGTGTAATATTATTATACGAGTAGCTTCCGCCTCGCTGTTTTACTTGCATTCCCGGGGATATGAAATTTTCCTCAGGGTCTAAGTTTTTATTATGTTAATCAGGGATATTTGCTTAACGCAAATATAATATTAAAACAGTAAATAAATTTGATTTAGGATTTAGATCATTCTTTTTGCATATTGCAAAGAGCGATCTATTTATGGCTCCCCGCGGTTTCACTCGTATTACAGGAACCTTAAATTTTCCCGGAGAAAAATAGCCTATGTATTAATCCAGGTTATAAACTATATGTCTAACAAATCCGTATAATAGTTATTACGTGAAGGAGTAACAAACATCTATACTCACAATCTTCCCATTTTTAATATTAGTAGGATTCTTTGTTTAGCAAAAAATAGCTATATGAGCTATTAATATTTTAGTTTCCTCAGAGATAGTTTATACAAACTAATATTCTCATAGTTTCATCGCTCTGTACAAACATAACTCTATGTACATTTTTCTTTTCATTCTTGTTTTAAACAGCTTTCGTCCGACAAATTTCAAATATTATTTCAACAAATATACATTAACTAGCGGACCCGGCAGACTTCGTTCTGCCCACCAGCGCCACCTACCGGGTCCAATTTGATGTATTATTCATAAAAACCTTTCCCATGAAATACTCTGTAATTTAGTGGAAACCGCATGAAAATCTGTTCAGTAGTTTTGTGTTCATCGCGTTCAGACAGACAGACAGAAGCGGCGGGAACTATGTTTTTTTACTAGCAGGTGTCAGCTTCAGATGGCTTTTACACCGTTACGCGGACTTTTTCAGTGAGCGCAGAGGGCTCTCAACCGAAGGAAAAATTTAAGCGACAGCGCTGAGGGTGTCCCCTGCGGGCCCGTGCCTCGGCTCAGGGCGTCACTGGGGGAAGTGGGGACTCACTTGACATGATTATTTAGGGAACGGACTGGGTTGCTGCTGCGGCACGGGCCGCACTAACAAGACGAGACTGGGTGGGACGTCGCATGTGTCGCGACGTCGTGGGTGAGAAGAAGAAGAGAAAAACCTACTGCCA
The DNA here is from genome assembly GCA_905147785.2 of Thyatira batis. NCBI lineage: Eukaryota > Metazoa > Arthropoda > Insecta > Lepidoptera > Drepanidae > Thyatira > Thyatira batis. Next base: position 1,326,340 of record LR990502.1, read on the forward strand.
GTCATGTACAGCTGTTTCAAAAGAATCCACAAAAGCAAGATAGTTTCTAAAGAAAATCCAATCTAGTTATTCGGTGAAATCGCCCCTTAGAGACCAACATACAAGTTTCCCAAGAAAAATAACCTGAGAAACCTTGTCAATACTGCAAAGAAAACTTGTTGAGCGTCTAAAACCAACGCAAAACGTGGGTAAAAACATGTTAACAAAAAGAATTCTGGATTGTGTTAAAATACAACTGTTAAACCAATACTACTATTATAAACTAGCTGCCTGGAAATACAGGGATAAAATATAGCCTATGTTACTCAGTGATAATGTAGCTTTCTAATGAAAAAAGAATTATTAAAATCGGTCCAGTACTTTTTGAGTTTATTCGTTACATACAAAAATACAAATCTTTCCTCTTTATAATATTAGTGTAGATGTGACAGTAACTGTCCGTTTGTTACGCTTTCAAGAGAATACCGCTGGATCGATTTTCATGTTTTTTTTCGGATAAGCACCACCGAAATAGTCCGTGTAAGGGTGTAAAAGCCATCCGAAGCTAACACCTTTTAGTCCATTCAAAAAATTCATGGAATTTAGTACGGAGAAAGTCTAGAGTTAGGGAAAGAACATAGGCTACTTTTTATTCCAGCAAAGATGAAGGTCCTTAGAAACAAGGGTAAAATCGCGGGGCGGACGCTAGTGTGGTAATTGATACGGTTGCTCATTTTCGTAGCAGCCTACGGACTCGTAGAGGTTTTCGTAGCGTTTTTTTTCTTTTCCTTTGTGCTTGAATAAAACATATTATTTATTTATTTATTTATTATTATGGACATCCAACAAAGAATACACTTTACATTAAATAACAATTACATACACTGACACATACCTAGTGCTTCTTCAATTATAGGACATCACAGAAAGCACAGACAAGTAACACAAAAATATAAATAGTGAAAATTAGCAAGAATAATTAAAAATTAGGTATAAGCTATTAATAGTTAACACAAATAAACAAACCTATATTAATAAAATTATAAATATTAACATTTAATAGTAATATAAAGAAACAATTTAAAGAAAAAAAAAATATACATATTATAATTAGGCTGGGTACATCAACACTCATGTACCATTTAGTTGCGTACGAATCAAATATTTAAATTTCTCCATAGAATTGGAGAATATATCTACTTCTTCCGAGGAGGTCGAGATCTTATTATATTGGCTAGTCATTCTAGATACAGGAGAATGTTTGCCTAAATTTGTTCGGTATCGCGGGGCATTGAATAATGGGCGGGGATGGCGCGGGATTCTAGAAGGAACGTTAATACAGATTCCACCAAGAAGATCAGGACAATCAAAACCATTATTTAGTAGTTTATATAAAAATATTAAATCAGATACAGTACGGCGAGATTCAAGAGACATTAATTTAAAATGACGTAACCTATCATCATATGATTTACAGTTCCAAACCTTAAACTTGAAAGCAAGGTGGCGAACCAATCTCTTTTGTACTCTTTCAATACGAGTTATATTACCTATCCTCCACTCCTTTTCAGTATAAGAAGCGACTAAAGACTATATTAATGCTTACCATGAGTTCTCGCAAAGATGGTGGATAGATTTTTCTCTGGCTTAAGTAGGTAGATAAAAAAATAAAAATAGGGAAGGCTTAGCCCTCATTGGCACGGGAGTTTTTTTTACCGGACGTTAAAAAACCATTCAAACACAATAAATGCATTCCCAAGTATATGTTCACACGACAGCGTTTTTAAAAAGCGACGCTTTTTTATCGAGCGGTGTTGCATTTTCAACTTTGGTCGTTGGAAATACAGCATATTATGGTACTTTGGAATGCATTTGTTGTGTATGAACGCTTTTGACGTGACAACGTCTTATAAATTGGTTTGCCGGGTGACACTTCAAGAAACTGCGTTACGCTCCGCTCACGTAACGTGACGTTATGTTTTAAATTGTTACTATTATTTCATCCTTCTTCCTACTATACGAATGAATATTCACATTAAAATTATTTTACCACTCAAAGTCGTTGTCACGTAAAACTTTCGCCCGTATACCGACTTTACAGGCAACCAATTTTTTTTCCGTCCGCTAAAAAAACTGTAGTGCGAATGAGGGCTTAGCCAATTCCCCATAGAACAGTATTATCAAGCAGTCAAAGCAAAATTAAAGTATTTATTTTAATAAATGATACTGGCTGTTATGAATTTCTAAAAATAACATTTTTTATATTGATTTACTTTACTTTTTTTTCTTTATAGTAGATATAGATATCAACCATTTTCCTGCTTTGCAAATTGAATGGACTAATGTAACAATTTTATTCTAGATATTTTTTATATAAACTTTCATTCGATATCGAGCAATATTTTAGTCATTCGTGAAATCCTGATAGATATTGTTTCATTTAAAAAAACACCGTTGTTTCACCTTAGAATACGCAGTGGAATTTTTTGGTTGAATATAAATATTATCTCGGAAAGGTATATTTTCATAGGATCCGAGGAGTAAAAAAGAAGGGTTTTTTTTATCTACTGAAACAAGGCTTTGTTAAAATATAATAATTTGTTCAGATTTATTAATATTGCGAAGTATTTTTGGTTTTATTATCTACTCTTGTACGGTAGGGTAAACTAAACCATTTTATTTTTAAATAACCTTTTAATAATAATAAATAAATATCCTGAGTAATTTTTCACACACGGCGCCAATCTGATTCCAAAGTAAGCTTCAAGTTCAAAGTGTAATATATATATATAATACTTTTAAATACATACCTACATAATATATATATTTACATCCAGACACAGAACAAACAGACATATTCATGCATACAATTGTTTGTCCTAGGTGGGATTCGAACCCACGACCATCGGCTTGAGAGTCAAGGTCACTAACAGCCGACCGGTCTGTCTTTCAAATAGTATGACGATTTCTTTATCTTTGTTCACAGATAGGATGGAAGTATACGAACGCATGGCTTGTTGGGAACATGCTTTGCAAATTACTATCAGTACTTCGTGCTTTTGGACTCTACCTGTCTTCAAACGTGCTAGTCTGCATATCAGTTGACAGGTAAGTCGAAACTCATTTACATGACCATAGAAATCTATACTAATATTATAAAGAGGAAAGATTTGCTTGTTTGTTTGTTTGTTTGTAATGAATAGGCTCCGAAACTACTGGACCGATTTCAAAAATTATTTCACCTTTGGAAAGCTACATTATCCCCGAGTAACATAGGGTATATTTTATCCCTGTATTCCCACGGGAACGGGAACTACGCGGGTAAAACCGCGGGAGGCAGCTAGTATAATATAATCTAAGTCCACTGTTTGTAAGCCAAGCTTTTTATTGTATAGGTACCTATATGTTTTTATTTTACACAGAATAAATGACGCGCTGTTACATTTTTGAACTAAAATCTTTTTTACCTAAAATTGTACGCCGCATAAGTCTGTGACCCAGACATTACAATTACAATCTGAATTTACCCTATATTCTTAAATGATTTCATTTCTTTTACCTAAACATTTAATGTCCTTGTTTGAAGGTTCTTCGCCGTAATATACCCGCTGCGGCTGCCGGTGGCGAGGAAGCGAAGCAAACAGATGCTGTACTGCGCGTGGGCAGTCGCGCTCGCCTTCAGCTTACCTCAGGTATAGATCCATTATTACAAGCCGCCGGTCGTGGATACGAATCCCACCCAGGGCAAACATTTGTATGCATTTGTCCGTTTATTCTGTCTGAATGTAATTATCTATGTATGTATTTAAAAGTAGTATATCAGCTATCTGGTTACCATATCACAAGCCTTGCTTAGTTTGGAATCATTGGCCGTGTGCGAAAAATGACTCTCGGTATTTATATTCATTTTTTATTATTACTTAGTCAAAATTACACTTTTATCAACTTCTTAATAATTTCTGGATGCGTGATGTTATTTAGCTTTGTACTGAAACATGAAGGTCTTCAAGCCTAGAAGTCGGCCTTTGACAGCATTTGTAAAAGTGTTGCTAGATGGTCAACATTCATGAATTATTTTGTATGGTAACCCTGCGATATACAAAGCTATTGTTGTCCACTTTTGCTTGTTGTTTGGTTACGTAGCCTACACTAATATTAAAGAGGAAAGATTTGTATTTTTGTATGTAACGAATAAACTTAAAAAATGTTAGACCGATCTGAATAATTCTTTCACCAATGGTGCTTTGAGCATGAAAACGTAACTGACAGACTGACAAACAGACAGACAGACAGACAGACAGACAGAGTTACATTAGCATAAAAATATTAGTAGGGATTTATCATGATGTTGATAAATGTAATAAGTAAATGCTATAGCTGACTAGTGGCTCCCCGCGGTTTCCTCCGCGATCCCGGGATCTTCAATTTTCCCGGTATAAAAAGTAGCCTATATCCTTTCTCAGGCTCTAGACTATTTGTGTACCAAATTTCATTTTAATCAGTGCCTTTCGCATTTATAATATTAGCTAGGCTTAGGATAATGTAAAGTATGCTTTTAGTTCGACTAAATTTATTATCTTTAGATGTTAAGAGAATGTTGAAAGTAGAAAGGCATGTTTATTTGTTTGTCACGGCTTTTCTCGAGGAACTAACGTTAAGTTACTCAATTGAAATATATTTACTAGGTCTGATCTATACTAATAATAATAATAATAAGATCTGAGAACAATAATCACATTCTATCACACCTTATGTATATGGATGATATTAAATTATACGGAAGTACTATAAATGAAATTAATGAGTTAGCAGACATAACACAAACATTTTCTTCAGATATACACATGGAATTTGGAATAGACAAATGTAAAATACAATCAGTACGTAAAGGTAAAATAGAACAGAATACTTATCAATTACATAACGGTGACACTATAGAACCAGTAGATAGCGATGGATATAAATACTTAGGATACCAACAGTCACAACAAATACACCAAAATTTAACTAAAAAGGCACTTGAGACCAAATTTAAAGAAAGACTACACAAAATACTCAATACCCACTTAAATGCTAGAAATACAATTAAAGCAATAAATACCTTCGCGATACCTATCTTAACATACTCATTTGGAGTAATTAAATGGTCCCAAACAAACTTAAAAAAACACCAACGCACAATCAACACACTTATGACTAAATATAGAAAACACCATCCTCGATCTTGCTACGAAAGACTCACCCTACCAAAACGCGAAGGAGGAAGAGGACTGATAGACATACAGAACCTACACAACTCACAAATAACGACACTTCGTACATTTTTCTATAATCAAATACACAGATCAACTCTTCACTCAGCCACTGTATTAGCAGACACAAAACTGACACCTTTAAATCTTAAAGATCGCGATACACAGAAGAATGAAACAATAATATCGATACAAGACAAAGTCAATACATGGCTGTTAAAATCACTACACGGACGACATCGCCGAGACTTAACTGACCCTAACGTCGACAAAAATGCGTCGAACGAATGGTTAAGACGAGGCGAACTGTTCCCAGAAACTGAGGGTTTTATGTTAGCCATCCAAGACCAGACAATAGATACCCGCAACTACAGAAAACACATCATCAAAGATCGCACACTTCACACAGATTCATGCCGGCATTGTCATAGCAACTCTGAGACTATACAACATATAACAGGCGCCTGCAAATCCATAGCCCAGACTGACTACAAGCATAGACACGACCAAGTAGCGGCTATCGTGCACCAATATCTAGCCTTTAAATATTCTCTGATTACACAAAAAACTGCCTACTATAAATATTCACCTCAAATAGTCCTGGAGTCACCAGATTACAAACTATACTGGGACCGTACCATCATTACTGACAAAACTATCCACTGCAATAGACCAGACATTACTCTACACGACAAGAAAAACAAAACTGTTTATTTGATAGATATAGCAATTCCCAATACTCACAATCTTAAATCTACACACACAGAAAAAATATCCAAATACACAGACCTTTCCATCGAGCTTAAAACACAATGGAGAGTGAGCACAGTAAAGACAGTTCCAGTAGTAATATCATCCACCGGTATCATACCTCGCACACTTCACGCCAGCCTAAATTCACTCGGTATACATAAAAATATTTACACTCAACTACAAAAAGCTGTCATCCTCAACACTTGTAGAATAGTCCGCAAATTTTTAAGCTTAGATTAACTTCACACACTTCCCTTCCCTAACCCCGTTTCTCCGTTTGGCCAAAAGCCCGCGGTTAAATGTAAATACCCTAGAAATAGGAGAAAACGAAAAGAAACACTAAAATAATAATAATAATATATATAATATAATAATAATATTATAAAGAGGAAAGATTTGTTTGTTTGTTTGTTTGTTTGTTTGTTTGTTTGTAACGAATAGGCTCCGATACTACTGGACCGATTTCAAAAATTCTTTCACCTTTGGAAAGCTACATTATCCCCGAGTAACATAGGCTATATTTTATCCCTGCATTCCCACGGGAACGAGAACTACGCGGGTAAAACCGCGGGGAGGCAGCTAGTACGTAATAAAATACGTATTTAAAGTTATATTATAAAACTATTAATATAATAATTAAGACCTTGCTTAATAAGATTTGCCGCACAAATATGTCGTATGAGGCGGCCATATTTATAATCCCCATGATTTATTCCACGTACGCACAAACAGCTTGGGGATAAAGCTTATATCATTTTTCATTATATTAAGGCAACATACATACAGAAAATCTTATCGTGTTGAATAAACAAAGCGTAAGGTAGAACTGTAATTGAAACTAACATAATTTGTTTCAGTCTCGGCTTTTTCAGGATAAGGTTTAGGTAACAATTTATTTTTAGGCCTTGGAGTCTATCTCAGTAAAAGTCTTTGAATCGAAAACGTGACGGAATATTTGTATGAAAAAATATATATTTTCATTTCTTTGTTTGTGATGTGCTGAGGAAAATTTGTAATTGCTTTATAAGTCCATACCTACATACCTACGGAGTACTAGGATAATAACAATGTATAAATAATAGTTTATTTTATGCTATTTATAAATGTTTTTTCGATACATTTTATACGTCATGTTATTTGAAATCTATATCTATACTAATATTATAAATGCGAAAGTGACTTTGCTGTCTCGCTTTCACGCTAAAACTACTGAACCGATTTAAATTACATTCGGTATACATATAGTCTAGAGCCTGAGAAAGGATATAGGCTACTTTTTATCCCGGGAAAATAGATCTCCCGGGTACGCGGGTGAAACCTCAAAGACCCACTATTTTGAAATAATTTATAATATTAAATGAACATTTACCATTGAAATCGATTTTAGTAATTCCCTTAATTTGATAACGTTGATCCAGTATTCGACAATACATCGCCGACGCGGGTAACGCCCAATACTAATTACTTCAAAGCCAATAGTGCATGCTACTCAGGCTACATAGCCTTTATATTCAAAGGCTACATTCAATGATATTATATAGGCTACAAATTTATGGTATGAATTGATATCTGATATAATGGGATGGTGGATGTATTCCAATTGGAATTTATGTCCGTCAACTGGCTTACTTGAATGGTGATCTGAAATTGCATAGTTAGCATATGATTTTCAAGCTTTTAATATTATAGTACACTGTACAACAGACCGGTTGGCTTTGTGGTTAGTGACCCTGACTCTCAAGCAGCTGGTCGTGGGTTCGAATCCCACCCAGGACAAACATTTGTATGCATTAATATGTCTGTTTGTTCTGTGTCTGGATGTAAATATCTATATAAGTATGTATTTAAAACGTAGTATATGTAGTATATCATCTGGTTACCATAACACAAGCTCAATTTGAAGCTTGCTTTGGAATCAGATTGGCCGTGTGTGAAAAATTTCCCAGGATATTTATTATTTTTATTATTTATTAGGTTTATTCAATAATAAATAACTTTGGGCGTTAATTACATGGTAAAACTCATACCAAACGAAGCTTATACTGTAGTTATTAAATCTATACAATATCATAAAGCTCAAGAGTTTGGTTATTTGGTTGGTTGAAGCGCTAATCTCAGAAACTACTGGTCCGATTTAAAAAGTTATTTCAGCGTTAGATAGCAGTGTTAGATTTATCAAGGAAGGCTATCGTCGTATCATCACGCTACGACGAATAGGAGCGGATCATCAATCAATCAAAAATGTTGCAATAACGGGGAAGTGACGCTAACGAAGTTGCGCGGGTCAACTAGTAGGATGTATCATAAACAATTTTAAAACACATACTTATTTATTTATTAATAAGATCACCAACATGACACACATTAATACATTAAAGAATATAAATACAAAAGATATAAAACGTAAATGGTGTCCCAATTACAGGTGACGACTACAAGCACAAAAATGAAAAAAAGACATACAACGGAACCAAAGATTAAAAATATTTTAAAAATTAAAGATTAAAATTAATCACAAATAATACTAAATACAAATACTATAGCATAAGTTCACGCAAAATAAATAAGTAATATCACCAACACGGAGGACTAAAACTCATTACTAACACTCAGTAAATTATTTTTAAAAAGAGTGAGTGATACTTATAAGTACCTATGTAAGATAGTCAGAACATAGAAATGCTCATGCCCACAAATGTTTGTCCTACCGGCCAAGCAAATATCGACGAAGAAGGTTTCTTATGGCTGACATGATGATAATGATTATTTCTAACTGAAGACTTTCTGCTTGCAGTGTTACGTAAACTTGATAAAATAATTGCTTTTTTGATGGTTTTATAGCAATTATCTTGTTCCAATTTCTCTATGCTAGAGGAGTTAGGGCTCGCAGTGCTCGCGCAGTATTTTATAATTGAAATGAAATTCTATAATCTTTCAACTACTTATAAAAAAGGTTTTATAAATATAAATTAAATGCTCATCAATGCAAATATTTTTAAAGTTACTTTCTAACTTTAAAATAATTGCATTTCAGTCCGAACTTAAGGGCTGTTTTTTAAACAAAAAGCATTTAATTTATAATATTAGTGTAGGCTAAGTTACTATATAAAGATTGTAATAATTATCCTAACTAATATTACAAATGCGAAAGTAACTCAGTCTGTCTGTCTCGTAGTTTTAACTACTGAACCAATTTAAATTAAATTTGATACACAGTTAGTCTAGAGCCTGAGAAAGGACATAGGCTACTTTTTATCCTGGGAAAATGGAAGATCGTCCGGGAATGCGGGTAAAACCGTTTACCATAAGTTTACCATAAGTCGGTCTGACTTTTATCTGTGTTTAAGTTTTGACTTGAGTTATAAAATAGTCCTGGGACATTTTTCACACACGGCCAATCTGATTCCAAACTATGCAGAGCTTGTGATATGGTAACCAGATAGCTGATATACTACATATACTACTTTTAAATACATACTTATATAGATATTTACATCCAGACACAGGACAAACATATTCATGCATACAAATGTTTGTCCTGGGTGGAATTCGAACCCACGACCCGCGGCTGTCAATAACTACTTATTTATTCTTGGCCGAGTTATTTTTCTAGTTAGGATCCGGATAAATACTGGGATTTCAAGTGAAAATACCATTAGTCAAATTGATTGCCATGTTTATTTATTTTTTTTGGCGCCGGAAAACTCCATTAGTGGTCTGTCAAACTAGGTATTAGGGGAAGAAAGCAGTTTTTCTTAATTAAGGGTTAGCGTTTAGCTGTAATGAACTATATTTGTGTATCTCTATTTTTGTATGTCACTGTTATTTTTCTGGGGGTTTGTTCTATCTATATTGAACAATCCCCTTGTAACTAGTATAATATACTTTAATAATAATAAATAAATTTATAGCCACTTTCACACAAAATTACAAAACAAAGACAAATACATGATAATATGACAAAAAAAATATATGAAAGTTGACAAATGGCATCTAACTCAGCATAATGCAAGTTTATGCTTTGGCACATTCTTGCGCTGATTTTCAGTTAGACCCATTCAACTGTTATTACTCATTTAGTCCATGCCCATTCCAAAGCCATCTAAGTAATACGTATTGAAGATATAAATTTCAAACTATTAACTGAACTATTCTACTTCGACTTATGGTTCGGTATATGTTTTCCGCCGCTTCTAATTGTCTCAACATAAGTATTTTTTTAACTTTAGATTTTAGTGTAATAACTGACATGTTTTTACGTACAGGTGGTGGTAAGTCATTCCATATTTTGATGCAGCGAATTTAAAACTACCTTTGAAACCTGCAGTTCTATGTTTGGGTAGCGATAGTTTGTGATGAGTTCTTCCTCTTGTATGTCTGTCAGATGTATCCTTCAACCAAAGTAGTTTTTTAAATAGATATTTAAGTCGTTTATTATGTACTATTTTGTGAACCGTGACAGTTAAATGGTATTTCCTTCTAGCATCCATTTTAATACTTTGTGGCTCCCTGCGGTGTAACCTGCCTTCCCGGAGATATAAAATTTTCCCGGGATGTAAGCCCATCACTAATAAAAAAAAACTTATTTTCATAATTGTAATAGTAATTGTATAAAGTATGGAAGGTATTAAATTCAGTAGCTTCGGTTTCAAAAGTGGCATATAGTGCAGTAATTGAAGCGAAAAATACGGTCTTACCTCCGATTTTTTTTACTGTGAACCGATTTGCATGAAATTTTGGAATTAGGCTCATCTTACCCTTAACTTCAAAAGTGAAAATGATCTGAACTCCGCCTATTATTTTTCAGGGGTGTAAACAACCCCTTTATGGAAAAATTGACATTGAGCCATTTTATCGCTAGAAAACATGTCTAATAGTAAGTGGTGAAATTGTCAAGTATTTTCTTACATAATTACCTCATATTAAAATCATTTTCAACCCCTTTAAAATCTTACAATCCTTGCAAATGTAGTATGGTATAAATATATTATTAATATAGGTTAGGGTGCTAAGCCTAAGCCGTGAACGTCTAAATATTCATTTCAAAAGGTGACAAAGACTTACACTCCTTACAAAACATTGATTAATACGCCCAAATATAGTTATTTTACACATTGCCGGTGTACAATATTTACGGTACAATATTTTATACATTTCCTAAATAGTATCGGAATTGTACACATTTCCTAGGATTTGTATACAATTCCTTGATTTCATACATTTCCGGTAACATAATATACACATTACAATAGTTGTGGGTCTCTATTATACTGCGTACTTTCACATTGCTCCAAATATTCATACTCCGAAATTTTCAGTTACTAAGTAGAAAAAAATATGATAAGTTTTTGGACCATAACTCCTTCAATTTCCATGCTATTACAATTTATAAAAAACCATTGTAAAGGTAATTAAGAGAGCTACAACATCGTTCATTGCAATATATAGTAAAAAAAACCTTTTTCTAAAACGGTGAAGGGTTAAAGGGCTTAAGAGAGGCTGTGATTGCGCTGCCACGCGCTCTTTAAACAATCATATCTCCGTCAATTTTTGTTTGAGAGAAAAAACGAAAAAACCAAATTGTTTGTCAGAAAAATAGCTAAAGTTTTATCCGTACACTTTTATACGTATCTGTCGTCATTTTTGAGATATTATGAAAAAGAAGTGGGTCTTTTAAAAATTTGAAATTTCGTATTTTTTTCAATCGTGACATATTTGAAAAATATGTGTCCTGAAGCAGCCAAACTGATACTATCTATCAAACTCTTCATAATAAAGTTAATTCTAGGCGGAATACGATTAATTTTAATTTTGGTGGAAATGGCGCTTATGAAACCCATTGATTTAAAAGAAAAAACATTAGATGCTTCCCTTATTTGCAATACAGCTCACTTATTTTACGTGCATAAGACTTTTAATAGTGCTAATTTTAAAGCTTATTTCAAGCACTACAAAACCCCTTTGTATTAGAATGCCTAAAATGCATCGGCTCGCCGCTAGATGGCATTGACCACATCGATAAAATTTCAGACAAAATAAAAAACAGCTTTGATCTTTAATATCTAGCTTAAAATTGCACTTAGAATACTTTATATAAAACCAAATTGTTCATTGTTTTACCTGCTACAACGTTGTTCTTTATAAAATTTTCGATAAAACGTATATTTTTGGAGATATTTTTTGCGAATTTTCAATTGCGAATAACTTGAAAAGTATTGGAATTTTTGTAAAACTTTATAGATGATTTTTGCTTAAAATTAGGCCTTCTATCGATATCCGATGTTATTTTGAAAAAAAAAAATCACCCCCGAGAAGGGATGGCAACCACCCCTAGGGTGGTTGCGGAGTTCAAATCATTTTCACTTTTAAAGTTAAGGGTAAGATGAACCTAATTCCAAAATTGTATGCAATTCGGTTCACAGTAAAAAAATTCGGAGCAATAACGCTTCAAAGACTCCACTAATAGTAAAGCTTTACTGAATAAAAGAAGGCGTTAAATTAAATCGTTTTCTCCCACTCAGTTTAATTTGTCATTTTCCATTTGGAATGAGGTAATCGACACCGACAACCGCTCATTAAAGTACTAGCTTCATCCCCGCGGTTTTACCCGCTTTTTTGGAAATAAAGGATTTTACATATTAATCTATATAAAGCTGAAGAGTTTATTTCGGGGACTACTGGTCCGATTTGAAAAAATATTTTAGTGTTAGATAGAAAAGTAATCCTAACGAATGTTATAAATGCGAAGTAACTATGTCTGTCTCTCTCGCTTTCACGCTAAAACTACTGATCCGATTTATATGAAATATGGTACATCTAGAGCCTGAGAGAGGACATAGGCCAGAGGGCTACTTTTTATTCCAAGAAAATGGAAGATACATAGATAGTCCAGAGCCTGAGAGAGGACATAGGCCAGAGGGCTACTTTTTATTCCGAGAAAATGGATAATCTCCCGGGTACGCGGGTGAAACCGCGGGGAGCCACTAGTATGCTATATATCGTTACGCTACTACGAATAGGAGTGGAGCATCAATCAATAATGTTGCAAAAACGGACAGTATATATACCTAACGGGACGAGTAAAATTGTTGCTAACATCGAAATATCATGTAGAATTCAGATTTAGTTCAAGAAAGTTAGGACCAAGTGAAAACTACTTTGTGTTTGGATTAAGTTATAAACAATACGTAGAACTTTCCAACACAGATGGAAATGAAAACTTGCCGATAGTTGCCATGTGTAATATAATTTATGTTGCCATCCTACTCGTATATTCTCAAAGAATTCCTATGTGTAGCAACAAAATTATAGACTAGGTATGTCTGAAAAAAAAAGAATTTTATTTTTTAAAGTCTTGAATTATTTTTTCGATAAAGTTCATAAAGTATTGTATTATTTTTCTTTACTGGTTTTATTTTACCTAGAACTCTGTACAAGTGTTGTATCTAGTCTTCCACTTATTCATATCAGTGGCTAACAAAAAAGAATAGTCGAATTGGGAGCCTCTTCCTTATTTTTAGAAGTCAGCTAAAAATATGTAGGTATTTATTACAGATAGTGGCTTCCCTCGTTTTCACCCTGGTTCCCGAGGACCCTACATTTTCCCGAGAAAAAAAGCCTATGTGATAATCAAGTTTATAAACTATCTGTGTTCTAAATTTCATTCACATCCGTTCAGTAGTTTTTGCGTGAATGAGTAGGTAACAAACATCCATCCATCAGTAGGATATAAAATTTAACGAAATTACTATTTTTAAATGCAATCCATATTTTAGTATCCATCCATTCTCATGAAATATGAGAGTTACACATAAGTGTCAAATTTCAATGCAACGAAATACTTCGTTTCAAATTGTGCAACCGTTTTAAAGTGGGATGCAAACTTTTCAGTTTTTTTTCAGCGCAAGCGATTTAAATGAAAAGTACACAACGTGCGCCACTTTGTGAATAATAGGGGTTAGATTATGTACTGTCACATGTGACTCCAACTTCTATATCTATCTCTTTCATTAACTACGGTATCACGTGAGAGGGCTGCTGGTCCGAGGCAACGTCGCCCACGTGTTCTGTTAGCGAATACAAAGGCAGTAACTGGCTAACATCAAAGAAATATTTTCTTTGTATCTGTCAAAGCTCCTCTCTATGTAACGGAAATCGATATTCGGTAACGAGTATTTCGTTAGAATTTTAAACTTAAGTCGTGGGACTTATTTTAAACTTTGCAATTAGGTAGGTACTAGTGGCTCCGCGCGGTTTCACCCGTTTCCCGGGATAAAAAGTAGCCTTTGTCATTATTCAGGCTCTCTACTATCTGTATACCAAATTTCATTTCCGATTTAAACATTCAGTAGTTTTAGCGTGAAAGTGAGATAGACAGACAGAGTTACTTTCGCATTTGTAATATTACTAGCTGCCGCACCGTGGTTTCACCCGTGTAGTTCCCGTTCTCGTGATCACTTAGTGTCTCTAGTTCTATTTTGAGTCACTCTATTAAAATGTGTGCGCAGCGTCGCGTCGCGCCGCGTGTGAGCTGAGCCATAGGGGTATCAAAAATAGATAGTAGCCGATTCTCAGACCAACAGAAAATGCATATCAAATTTAATAAAAATCGGTTAAGCCGTTTCGGAGGAGTATGGTAACTAACATTGTGACACGAGTATTTTATATCTTCTATATACTTAGTCTGGCCATAAATACTGTTACACCTAAAAATAACAAAATATTACATTTGAATTTTGAATCTGTCATTTTTATATATTGTTCAATGTGTTTTCTCATTTTAGCGCTAATAAATTGTACAATATTTTGCGATATTAAAATCGTGTGGGGTGATAAAGAGAACCGAATCGCTGTGATTGCGTTTCACAAAGTAGGTAAGGAGCTAAATGCAGTTTTGAAAACTCTCCATACGCTTGGTATTAGTAAAATGTTTGTGTACCGGGCTATTAATAGGTTCAATGAGACCTCCTCTGTTTGTGACAGCAAAAAATCTGGCCGTCCACGTAGTGTTCGTAGGAAAAAGGTGGTGAAAGCAGTAAGGGAAAGAATTCGAAGAAATCCTCTCCGAAAGCAAAAGATGTCATCTCGGGAGATAAAGATAGCACCTAGAACCATGTTACGTATTTTAAAATATGACTTAGGACTTGCAGACCATAAGAGATGTACTGGTAATTTCTTTACTGATAATTTAAAAAAGAATACGGGTGGTAAAATCGAAACGACTACTGAAGCGGTACGCAGAGGGAGGTCACAGAAAAAAAAGTTTACGGGTGAGATTTTTTTTACAATTGAGCAACATTTTAAGAAACAAAAATGATCTTATTTATGCGTAAGGATCTAAGGAAGCTTCCCAATCAGTCAACAGTGATGGTTTGGTGCGCTATTAGCTATGAAGGAGTGACTGAGCCATACTTTTGTGAAAAAGGAATAAAAAAATTGGCACAACTGTATCAAGATAGGATTATTGAGAAGGTAGTGAACCCCCTTAATAACACCTTGTTCAATAACCAAGAATGGTCCTTCCAGCAAGACACGGTGCTGGGTCATAAAGCTCGGTCTACGCAGTCTTGGTTGGAAACGAACGTTTCGGACTTCATCAGAGCTGAAGACTGACCGTCGTCTAGTCCCGATCTTATTCCGCTGGATTATGATTTATGGTCTGTTCTAGAGAGTACGGCTTGATCTAAACGCCATGATAATTTGGAGTCCCTAAAACAATCCATACGATTGGCAGTGAAGAATATTTCCATGAAAAGAGTGCGTGCTTCTGTTGATAACTGGTCTCAACGTTTAAAGGAATGTATTGGAGCCAATGGAGACCACTTCGAATAAGCTTTTTATGTTTTAAATTGTTTTATACTTATGTATTGAACCAACACACTGTAAAAGTAATAAATGTTATTTGCAGAAGAAAAAACATTTTTTTCTTTGGTACAATATTTATGGCAAGACTAGGTATATAAAAACAATGGCCCCACCGCCTCTGCCTGTCTGAACGCGATAAACACAAAAACTACTGAACAGATTTTCATGCGGTTTACACCAAATTACGGAGTATTTCATGGGAAAGGTTTTTATGTATAATACAACAATTTGGATGTGGTAGGTGGCGCTGGTGGGCAGAACTGCCGGGTCCGCTAGTATAAAATAAGATAGTCTAACCAGCGATCTTCATTCACAGAGCATAGTATTCCGCGTGCTACCCCACCCGCACGTCGCCGGCTTCGAGCAGTGCGTATCCTTCGACGCGTTCAGCTCCGACCGCCAGGAAGTAGCCTACACGGTGTTCTGTGTGTGTGCTATGTACTTCCTACCGCTGGTCATCATCACGGTGTGCTACGTGTGCATCTTCTGCGAGATACGGAGGAACAGCAAGGAGTTGGATGGTGAGTTTGTAAACTAGTGCGAACGGTTTCACCCGCGCAGTTCCCGTTCCCGTGGGAATACATGGATAAAATATAGCCTATGTTACTCAAAAATAACGTATCTATTGGTGAAAGAATTATTCAGATCATGAGCTATATTTTATCCATGACTAACTAAGCGGGTGAAACCGCACGAGGGAGCTAGTAAAATTTTAGAAATAAACACCTACATGGTCTGAACAATTAGTGTTTTGATAATTTCAAGTTGAAATGAGATCTAACAGCATAGTCTCGGAGATTATTAAAAACTAGTGACTCCTTGCAATTTCTACCACATTACCGGGAGTTCTTAAATGTTCCCGGGATAAAAGAAGCTTATGGGTTAATACAGGTTTCCAAATTTCAACCAATTCCATGAAGTTATTTTGGCTAAAAGGGTAACAAATATCCATCCCTACTCACAAACTTTTGCATTTATAATATTAGCTGGATTTTCTCGTCTGGTAACTATTTATCTGTAACTTTTTTAATAAAAGCACTCACGTTTTTGTATTTTATATAATACTAGTGGCTCCCCGCGGCTTCGCCCGCGTTCCCTGGGGATCTTCAATTTTCCTGGGATAAAAAGTAGCCTATGTCCTTTCTCAGGCTCTGGATTATGTACCAAATTTCATTTAAATCGGTTCAGTAGTTTTAGCGTGAAAGCGTACCAGACAGACAGTTACTTTCGCATTTATAATATTAGTATGGATAGATGACAGTATATTGGATTAAATTTTATAGTGAAATCGCGTTAGCATTTTGATATCTCCAGGTAAAAGACCGTTCTTTATCAATCTGAAAACTAATAATTCATTGCACTAATCGTTTTATATTATTTGTTTGTCCTGTAATATGAAAGTAATTCTTTATTAACGTAAACTAGTAAAAGCCACTAAAGATTGCCTTTGAAGTTCAGAATTGATTGCACTCATCAGGGGCGAAGGAGAATCTCGGACCAATAAGAATCTGGACCAGTAAATGTGGCCTCCTTCGACTATTTTAGAAAATTTTTAATAATATCATGGTAAAAAATTAAGACACACGTAGACTTTTTTATATCTACTAACTAGAGGACCCGGCAGACTTTGCTCTGCCCACCAGCGCCACCTACCGGGCCCAAATTGATGAATTATACATAAAATCCTTCCCCATGAAATACTCTGTAATTTGGTGAAAACCGCATGAAAATTTGTTCAGTAGTTTTTGTGTTCATCGCGTTCAGACAGACAGACAGAGGCGGCGGGGACTTTGTTTTATATATATAGAAGACTAGTGGCTCCCCGCGGTTTCACCCGCGTACCCGGGAGGTCTTCCATTTTCCCGGGATAAAAAGTAGCCTATATGTTAATCCAGGTTATAAGCTATCTTTATTCCAAATTTCATTCAAATCCATTCAGTAGTTTTTACGTGAAAGAGTAACAAACATCCATACATCCATACATCCATACATCCATACTTACAAACTTTCGCCTTTATAATATTAGTAGGATGTGTACTTATTAAGATTATACTTATAAATATATTTGTACATAATATACAAACAAACAAAAGATAATAATCTATGTATTAAAAAAATTGGTTGCCTGTAAAGTCGGTATACGGGCGAAAGTTTTACGTGACAACGACTTTGAGTGGTAAAATAATTTTAATGTGAATATTCATTCGTATAGTAGGAAGAAGGATGAAATAATAGTAACAATTTAAAACATAACGTCACGTTACGTGAGCGGAGCGTAACGCAGTTTCTTGAAGTGTCACCCGGCAAACCAATTTATAAGACGTTGTCACGTCAAAAGGATAATATCGCTATCTGGTTACCACAGTACAATTTCTGCTTAGTTTGGAATTATATCGACCATGTGTAAGCCCTCACTCGCACGAGAGTTTTGACGTGACAACGTCTTATAAATTGGTTTGCCGGGTGACACTTCAAGAAACTGCGTTACGCTCCGCTCACGTAACGTCACGTTATGTTTTAAATTGTTACTATTATTTCATCCTTCTTCCTACTATACGAATGAATATTCACATTAAAATTATTTTACCACTCAAAGTCGTTGTCACGTAAAACTTTCGCCCGTATACCGACTTTACAGGCAACCAATTTTGACGTGACAACGTCTTATTAATTGGTTTGCCGGGTGACACTTCAAGAAACTGCGTTACGCTCCGCTCACGTAACGTGACGTTATGTTTTAAATTGTTACTATTATTTCATCCTTCTTCCTACTATACGAATGAATATTCACATTAAAATTATTTTACCACTCAAAGTCGTTGTCACGTAAAACTTTCGCCCGTATACCGACTTTACAGGCAACGAATTTTTTTTTTTTAACGTAAAGGTGTTCAAATACAACAAATGCATTCCCATGTATATGTTCACACGACAGCGTTTTTAATACGCGACGCTTTTTGACGTGACAACGTCTTATAAATTGGTTTGCCGGGTGACACTTCAAGAAACTGCGTTACGCTCCGCTCACGTAACGTGACGTTATGTTTTGACGTGACAACGTCTTATAAATTGGTTTGCCGGGTGACACTTCAAGAAACTGCGTTACGCTCCGCTCACGTAACGTGACGTTATGTTTTAAATTGTTACTATTATTTCATCCTTCTTCCTACTATACGAATGAATATTCACATTAAAATTATTTTACCACTCAAAGTCGTTGTCACGTAAAACTTTCGCCCGTATACCGACTTTACAGGCAACCAATTTTTTTTAACGTAAAGGTGTTCAAATACAACAAATGCATTCCCATGTATATGTTCACACGACAGCGTTTTTAATACGCGATGCTTTTTTATCGACTGATGTTGCATTTTCAACTTTGGGCGTTGAAAATAGAGCATATTATGGTATCTACTTGGAAATGCATTTGTTGTGTTTGAACGCTTTTTTAACGTCCGGTAAAAAATCCTCGTGCGAATGAATGCTAAAGGTAATTTTTTTCCTGTTTGACACACATATACATAGATATAGTCCAGGAAAAACGGTAGTATTTATTTTGTTGTATAAAAACATGATGCAGCAATAGTTTTGTGTTAAAATCCCTTAGTACTCACTAATGTTACAAATGTTCTCGCGCAGTTAAACATGATGTAAGTATTTTCATACAACTTCGTCGGCACGTTCATGCTTATTAGTCCAAGAACTATCTTTCAACTACCTTTGTAAGAGACAAGAGACAGTTTAATTAAAGTCAACCGTGGATGCATAGTAAACAATGGCGGACAAATAATATCAGAAGAAAGCAATTTTATCATAATATATTTACTTACTAGCCTCTTATAGGTACTACTATCCCGGGATAAAAACGATCGTATACGGTAATCCGTAGACAGCAGGATTGAACAAGTATTACAAGAGCTTATTTAGCAATCTAAGTGTAAGAACATTTTCCCTATATATATGTATATCCTTACAAATATTATAAATGCGAAAGTAACCCGGTCTGTTACACTTTCACATCTAAACTATTAAACAATATTAATGAAACTTGGCGCTAAAACTAGAGCTTGGGAAAGGACACATGCTACATTTTATCCCGGGAAAGTTTAAAGCAGATGAAACCGCGGGGTAAAACTAGTAGTAATTTATGTTTGAAAGTTGCTGAGGAAGAATATTTCTATTTAGATATCGTAAATTTTGTGTAAAAACTTATTTTAAGTACGTTTCAGGAGGTAAAGTAGGAAAATATTGGTTAATCCTAAAAATTATACTTAAATTACTCATCCTAGCTTTAAAACCTATTTTTATAAGCCTCTTTCTTAATATAAATTTTAAATTTGTTTCAAGTACTCATTAAAGACTTCCTTTTGCCTCATTTCACCCGCGTTCTCGGGCCCTTTATTTTCCCTGAATAAAAAGTCGCTTAAATGCTATTCCAAAATATATTCTAACTATGTGCCAAATTTCATTCAGAACCCTTAAGCCGATGTTGCGTGAAAGAGTAACAAACATTCATACATACATTCTCACAAACTTTCAGAATCAGAATCATTTATTTGTGAAACATAAGTAGGTGTACATATTAAAGATCATAAATTTACAAGAAGTGCTCTATGTTTTGCCATGGAAGGCATACAAATTAAAGGAATAATATTCATAAATTAAAATTAAAAACAAGTAGAAGATGATTGAAAAGATTAAATTACATATGTCATGATTAAATAAAAACTCATCAATTTCGCATTTCGCATTTATAATATTAATAGGATGGCGTCGCGTGCTACTTGATCTGAAGTATCTATATCTATACTAATATTATAAATGCGAAAGTACCTCTGTCTGTCTGTCTTGCTTTCACAACTGAAGCTAAATTTGATACACAGATAGTCTACGAGCCTGAGAAACGACTTAAGCTACTTTTAATCTCGCTAAAATGGAAGGTCTCCCAGGACCCCGGGTAAAACCGCGGGAGCAACTAGTTATTCATAAAGCTAAATTTACCGAATCCATAACGAAATGGTTATTTAACTCGATATTTTATTCAAAGCTCACCACACAACCCAAAACTTTTGTGAAACTTTTCATTATGGTAAAGCGTTCTTCAAAACCCGTTTCCGGCTTTAATTAATGTCTCGTGAAACCGAAAAGGGATCAAAAAGGCCCGTAAATTAGCACAATACATGTTTTAAACTAAACATACGTAGGTTTGGCTTACGCCCGATGTCAATAATCAATCCTGATCCATTTTTTGCTATCTATGATTGATATATCAATCTATTTTCTGGGTGAAGCTTTAAAATCAATCTATCTTCGATCTACGATCGATCGAATCTGCTCGAAAATGATTGTTTTTGCTTGCCAATAAGCTATCCGTCCATTTTGACAACTCGTTGGTTTTGATTACGGATTGGAGATAGATTATTAACATCGGGCGTTAGTGGTTAACAACCCTGGCTTTCAAGGTGCTGGTCGTAGTTTCGATTGTTTTATTGAAGTTTTTTTTTTATTTATTGTGTATGTGTTGTGTATAGTATTTCTGGACCTTAATTTAGCATTCAGTTTTTTATACCTAAATCCAATGTAAATTTTCCAATTGATTACTATCAAGCAAATTTTCCCTGAGTAGCTGAATTTTGATGAGACGCCCAACAATGTCTTGTCGACAACTCCCGATCGTGGTAGATAAAAGGGGTAGAAGGGATCAAATATGTTGATTTGATAATCAATTGGAAAATTTGTCCGGACTATCATCACGAATTTATAAGTTAGGATTTTATCAGTACTGATGAACAACCTTCTGAGATACAGTTTCAAACTAGAATGCTCTCAGTATTTTATTCTTAAGGTTTATTTTTAGTAAATAAAGAATTTGAATTTAATTGCCAATAGCACGAAATGATCCTAAAGATCACTGATCTGTTTTAAGATTAAACATCTCATGGTGTGTTTCGGATGCACTTGAGAGCCTTCTAGACCTTCTAGACCCTTCTAGTGGTTACGTAGTCATGACATTTACAATCCCCCTTGTATTACAAGTCTAATCATAAATGGATGCTGATTAGCAATAATGTATTAACCCTCATAAACTTGGTTTTGAGAAAATGGCGCTCAAAGATTAATAATGTCTATGTGACTTTTTGTATGATATAAATCCATTTTCTATGTACTTTTATGACTTTTGTAGAATATTAAATACGCGATGCATTATAAAAATATATCAAAATCATTGTTTTCGAGTTTTTGTGGGTTGACACATTATTGCTTATCAGCATCCAAAAAATATCTTTGACAGTAGATTTTCTGTGATTGATTAGTTACATTATTGTGTCCATGACGCTTGCAACACTGTCGAATTATAAGAGCTTTTCAATCAATCACGGAAAATATCAGCTACTAGTGTAGAAAGTATATTTTTGTATATTTTCTAATAAGTATATCAATGACATTTACTGTTATGTCGTCTAGGTATGATTTATTAAAATAATTAACAAATAATATGTGAAAAAGAAATAATTTTTAATATATATTATTTCTTGTGTTACTATTGCTATGCAGAGACTAGAAGTATCGAGTCATAATAAATGTATCATAAAATATATCTATATTAATATAATAAATGCGAAAGTACCTCTGTCTGTCTGCCTCGCTTTCAGACCAAAACAACAGAACCAAAATTTGGTACAGTACAGTCTAGAGCCTGAGAAAAGATATGGGCTCCTTTTTATCCCGGGAAAATAGAAGATCCCCCGGGAATGCGGGTGAAACCGCCACTAGTTTTATATATGAAGAGAATATTTACTCATGCTTTTGTTCAAACAAACAAAAACATTGTTTTTATTATATTTGTTTTGTAGAATAATCACGCGCTAAGTATTACGCGCTTTGTGGCGCAAAAATAAATTATTTCTTTGTGTTTGACATGAGCTCTTATCAAATAACCTCACCCTAATGGCTTTTATATGTTTGTGTTCTCGCACAAAAGGTATGGAATAATCAGATTTACTGCAAACAAAGAACATGCAACAATAGCATTTTCTTAAACATGCGCAAACTAAATTATAAATAAATAAATATCCTGGGACATTTTTCACACACGGCCAATCTGATTCCAAAGTAAGCAGAGCTTGTGATATAGTAACCAGATAGCTGATATACTACTTTAAAATACATACTTATATAGATATTTACATCCAGACACAGAACAAACAGACATATTCATGCATATATATAATAGTTCATAGTTTATATATGTTAACGGTAATGTATGTTATCCTCATCGGTCATTGTATATAATTCCTAGGAAACGTATATGAGTCCTTAAATCCCGGAAATCTTTACTAATATAATATAGCTGAAGAGTTTGGTTGAAAAATTATTTCAGCATTAGATAGTCCACTTATCATTAGTTAGCTCTACGAGACCACCTTCTACGTAAACGAAGTCGCAGGTTGAAGGTTAGCGTTAGCCCAAAGTAAGCCCTCATTCGCACGAGAGTTTTTTTAACGGACGTTAAAAAGCGTTCAAATACAACAAATGCATTCCCAAGTACTATAATATGCTCTATTCCCACTGGCTGGACGTCGTCAAGTCCGACATGAGTGCTAATGGCCTGACTGAAAAGGATGTATAAGACCGGGCAAAGTGAAGAAAGCTCAGTCGGAAGGCGGACCCTGGCAATAGCCGGGATTAACGCCAGGTAGAAGAAGATTCCCAACGCCCAAAATTAAAAATGCAACACTGCTCGACTAAAAATCGTTGCGTTTTAAAACGCTGTCGTGTGAACATATACCTACATGGGAATGCATTTGTTGTATTTTAACGCTTTTTTAACGTCCGTTAAAAAAAACTCTCGTTCGAATGAGGCCTAACTATTCGACGCGGACTAAGTCGCGGGCAGAAGCTAGTAGAAATCTATCTATACATTTCCCAATAGCAATCGGAAATGTAAAATATTTAAGATATCAACACGGAGCAGGAGGAGGGTATTGTAGTCTGGCCTACGGTCTGATATTTTGCTCAGGATATGTACCAACCTATTTATCAAATAATTTTTAAACTTATTTCCGGTAACATATCTATATATAACGAGTCATATTATATCAATCATGGACAACTACATCTTTTTTTTACTTTTTGACAATTTAGACAACTTGGAAGCTAGTAGTTAGGTACATAAAATTGAATAATACATACTACTTTCCTTTAACACAAAAAAAACTTTGACCTAAACTTTTATAAGCATACAGAAACAGTTTGACTATTCAACATTTTAATATGTACCTGTGTAATAGAATTATGAACTTATGAACAAACGATTTAAAGTTAAAATTCCAGTGAAAACGGGAATGTTTCGGTAGTTTCACTAGCTAGGGGCAAATACAAGCTTTTTCACAATTAAAACGACCCGTAACTGCGTAATAAAATTTGTAGCTAAAAGTTTCAGAGCTTATTTACTTCGCAAATACAAATCTTTGAATAAATAACGTGGGTTGGCTCCTGGAATTCAAACATCATCCTTTCATTCAAAGGTTTGGATAATAGTTAGGTTTTTTATATAGTTAGTTAGTGACCTTTCAGTACAAAGTTTGTTTGGAATTCGATACTCAGCAATACTAATATTTTGAAGCAATACACTTTTATCCTACTCACTACATATTATAAAACAGTCGCTTTCCGCTGTCTGTCCCTGTCTTCTTAAATCTTTAAAAGTACGCTACGGATTTTGATGCGGTTTTTTTTAATAGATAGAGCGATTCAAGAGGAATGTTTTTATATATAATAACATGCATAATATGTTAGAGAAACACTGTCAATTTGGAGGTATCTAATTTGATGTATAAGCATTGCACCCGTGCGAAACTGGGGCTTTCACTAGTAATATTATAAAGGCGAAAGTTTGAGAGAGATCTTTACGTCTAAATAAAATTGATTATATATAGTAATAGTATTGAGTTAGCTGACACCCTGGATGAACAAAGGCTACTTTTTATCCCGGGAAAATGGAAGATCTCCCGGGTACTCGGGTGACACCGCGCGGATACGCCAATCTCTATATATCACCGTTGCCTTAATCACGTTTCATCAGACTAAATGTGGCATTTTGATTGAAATCTGGTTTGTTATTTAACCGTGATCCTCGTCCCATTTTTTATTTAGAACATAGAATGTATGCCACAGTCAAGTTATTTGCTTAATTAATTCTGTGTGTCTATAACTTTGTAACCCTGAAACAGTTCAACAAAGGTTTGTATATTAAATCATAATCTCGCTGCTCAATAATTCATCGAGACTTGTATCATGTATCTATATCAGCTATCTGGTTACCACAGCAAATGCTTTCCTTTGTCTGGGATCGTATATAAAGAATGTCTTAGGATTTTTCCCGTCACGAGTCAATGCCACGTAAAGTATTTATCTAGGTATATCTAAGTATGCTTATATATAAAGCTGAAGAGTTTGTTTGTTTGTTTGCTTGAACGCGTTAATCTCAGGAACAACTGGTCCGATTTGAAAAATTATTTCAGTGTTAGCCCATTTGTCGAGAGAGGCTATATTATATTCCTGTATTCCTACAGGAAAGGGAACGTAGCGGGGCGGAAGCTAGTTTATTTATATAGAAATCAGATAATGTTGCATACTATTTTAAATCTAAACTACAACGTTTAGGTGTCATCATCATCGTCATTAATGTGTTGGGATATGTGCACCTGGCGTATAGTCTCCTTGCACTATTTAGAAGTATTATTATTATTATTCTCTCACTTTTATGTAATAGTTATGTATAATGTTTGTGACAGAGAAATGCGTGCACCGCAACGGTATAAGCCACGTGCGCCTACGCCGCTCGGACCAGCGCGTGCTGGAGCGGGCGCGCCGGCGCACGCTGCGCATGACCGTCACCATAGTCGCTGTGTTCGCGCTGTGCTGGCTGCCCTACGCTACTATGGCTATGTGGTAAATACATAGCTGGTTCTTCTCACACACTTCTTCACAGCCCGGTTGGCTTTGTGGTTAGTGACCCTGACTCTCAAGTCGGCGCGGCGGCGTGGATCGAATGCCACCCAGGACAAACATTTGTAAGAATATGTCGGTTTGTTCTCTGTCTGGATGTAAATATCTATATAAGTAGTATTTAAAACGTAGCATATTAGCTATCTGGTTACCATATCACAAGCTCTTTGGAATTTAGTTCTTTTGGCTTAGTTTGGAATCAGATTGGCCATGTGTGAAAAATGTCCCAGGATCTTTATTTATTTATTCTTCCCAGCAAAAGTAACCTTCCAAACCGAGCATTAGAATCGACGATTCATAAGTGCCTGTGAAAGCCTATTAGAATTAATAAATATATTTCATTTCATTTCATAACTATTTACGGGCTTTATGAAGCTCAAAGCATCTGAAGCTTATATATATGCTGCCTCCGCGCGGTTTCAACCGCGTTATTCCCGTTCCCGTGAGCATACAAGGATAAAGTATAGCCTATAACCTTGATAATGTAGCTTTCGAATGGTGAAAGATATTTTGTAATCGGCACAGTAGTTTTGAGCGCAGAGTTAGAATAACACAAAGGCTCCATTTAATGTCGGGAAAATTTAAGATCACTTCGAAACGCGAGTGAAACCGCGGGGAACCACTAGTATTATTATCTGTCTTCAGATATATGGTGGACCGGGAGTCAGCCTCCCAAGTGTCTCCTCGGGTCCAGGATCTGCTTTTCGCGATGGCCGTCTCCAACTCCTGCATGAACCCGCTGGTCTACGGCTCCTACACCCTGGACCTTAAGGGCGTCATTAGGAGGTTCCTAAAGAAAACCTGCTGTAGATCATCAGCGGCTTCTGATACTATAGGTAAATTAATTAATTTAGGTATCCGTTTTTTTATGTCTCTATTTTAAGTATTATAGCTTTAGTAGGAATCTTAAGTAAAGTTTTAATTTAATTAGTTTTCGTTACCATAGTATAAGATCTGCTTCTTTTGAAATGTCTTGAAATGTCCCATAAGAATATTTACCTATAGGTTAGTTGATACTTGATAATATTTAACGTGTCTTGAACCAACTATTTCTTTTTTTTTACAATGTTACTGACTTTTCAAATATGGAAATAAAAACACCCGACACAAAATCACATTTTCATGACAGAAAATTGTATGGCAAAAGAATGAAATGTCAAAATGACACGACACTTCGCGCAAATGAACGACGCGCGACGATTTAGTTATTTGGATAATATTCATAAAAAAATATTAAAATCGCTATAAATAGTCAATGAGGCGAAACATTGTTAAAGTATTCTCAGACCTACTGAATATAAGTATCTACTTCAATTGTGTACGTTACCATTAGTTACTAAAATAATCGTCGTGAGTAACAAACAAACAATTATTTCCACTTTTTAAAGAAACATCTAAAAATAGTAAATTAAGACAAACTAAAAGCCTACTTACTATACCTAACTTTATATAAATAAATTCAAACAGTAAATTATCTTTCTACTGTAGAAATATCAGGCGTGAAAAGATTTCGTACTGAATTATTTGAGATTCTTATTTGTAATGCTTTTCATTATAAATTACATTATTCATGAGTAGGCAATGGAATCTCTATTTTTAGACATATTTTCATCATTTTAAATCAGTTTCTAACGGGGAACGAATTAGGTATATAATTTATAGTATAGTAAATCTAGTTTAATTCAGAGTGGAAACACCTGTGTATTATGTCTCTAAATTTTAATGTAAATCCTAACTAATCTATACTAATATTATAAATGAGTAGAGTTTGTTTGTTTGATTGTTTGTTTGTTTGGTTGAACGCGCTAATCTCAGAAACTACTGGTCCGATTTGAAAAAATCTTTCGCCATTAGATAGTCCATTTATCGAGAAAGGCTATAGGCTATATATCATCACGCTATGACCAATAGGAGCGGAGCACCAATGAAGAAGGTTTCAAAATCGGGAGATTTATTTTCCTGTTGAGAGCTTCCGCTGCATACGCTGCGTAAACGGTTAAAGTTACGCTTAAATGATGTATGACAGAATTGTTTCCCTTTAAAAGTTCTACAAAAAAGTCCGCGATAGCATATGTCTATCTGTTAAGGTTGGCTCACTGTGACCATTTTTATAGTAACCAAATTTGTTCGAAAATTAAGCATTATTTGTGAAGGTGTATTTATCAAGATGATATTAATCCTTATCCTAATAACTACGTTATTCATCACAAGTATTTAATTTAACACAAAACTGCCGCATTCGATTTCAATGAATATCTTAGGAGATATCGCAAATTTAAAATAACATTGCACCAAAATAATGTTCAAGTACTGTACTGCGCGCGCCTTTATGTGCCGGGCCGGCGCGTGCAGTCATCAGTTAGCTCTGCGAGACCATCCTTCTACATATACGAAGGGGGTTGAAAGTTAGCGTTAGCCCAAAGTAACTATTCCACGCGGACGGAGTCGCGGGCAGAAGCTAGTATATATAATAAATGTGAATTTGAGTTATTTCGCATTTACACCTAACCATTATCAGGGAGTAACATAGGCTACATTTTATTCCCATATGCTTTCTGCACAAACGCGACCTTAAGCTAACAAATAAAACATTTGATTTAAACTATATATAAAAAAAAATTAAAAAAAAATAAACCAAGAACAACTACATATACCTATACAATTTTAACTGGTACTTAAACCCATGAAACTTAATACAAAACCTTAAACTAACATGCAAATGCGATTTTAAAATCTTAACTTAATTTAACTGTCTGTTTCGAACTATAAAAAGCTATTTATTTCCCTGCAAAATACTTGTAAGAATACGCATAAATAAATAAATCTGTTAGGTGTAGAAGTGGGACTTATGTGCTAAGGAACCTAAAAGATAATAAAATTGTTGATATTCTATATCACGTTTTTATATCAAATGGGCTATGTTGGTAAACTTTGCAGATATAAATCTAACTTTTTTACACCGTTTTGGTAGCTTTCTAAGCTTTTGAAGCTTCGAGCTTCGGCCACGTAATCACTTACCGTGGTAAGATTAGGATCACACACGAGACTACTTCTAATATACTGGTTTATATAAGTTTTTATAAGTAGGTATATGTAACACATATATGCCTTCTTATATTATTATTCCTATCATTTTGTTAGTAATTAGTTGTACTGCCGGAAGAACAATTTGCTTTTAGTATTTAAGAAAAAGACTTTTTCATCCCACCATCTCGGAAAGAGTATTTTTAATCTTCAATATCTGAGTGGAAAAGCCGTTTTTATTCTCTAGAGGATAAAGTAAATTGAATTTGGAACATCGTGTGCAAACTTAGTGTTTGTGAATTAAAAAAAAACATTAAACCTATTTACTGCTACCTCTATGGTGCCGAATATATCATACAACTTTTTTTTTATTTGTTAAAAACTCAGACTCGGCACCTTCTTGGTGTTCTTTTTTCAATTTGCTTTGTACGCGGTTCTTTACGCGGCATTTTTTCACGTCATTGTTAAACCTTATTTTCTTAATTATACCTTAGTATTATTTTGTTATAATTTAAAGATTATTCTGTAATACTTACCTGTCATAATGTAGTAATTAATACCTAAACTGAAATAAAAGTGTACCTATCTTGTGATTGTAAACGTTTTTTTTTTTGCATTTAGTCATTTCCTCGCTGAGGTGGAATGAAAAGTTACGTGTTGCACTCGAGTGCAAAGATTTTTCACCTCGTGCTCTTTTGATTCCCTCGCTAACGCTCAGGATTCTAATTTTGAATCACTCGCTGCGCTCGTGATTCAATTTTAGAATCCTTTGCTTGCTCGGTCATCAAAATTGAACACGCGGTTAAAAAGCAACTTTGCACTCTTGTATAACAAATAACTATTCTATGTATCGGTACGAAAACTATAAACACTATCTATTTGTATGAATTTTCGTGTTCATTTATTATAGTATACAAATAAGGGGTATAAAGACCCAAAAAAAATAAAAAAATAAGCGTTGTTCCCAAATAGGTATATATTATTTTATTTTTGTCTACAGGCAACTCTGGATCAAGCTCATCAAAACACAAGAATGCTAATCTGGAGACACCTTTAGTTACACCAATGAAGGTAACATCTAGTTTACTATTTCTGTAGTTCCTAATTTAGGTTTCTTTTGAAAAAGTCATGTTTTAATCCAAATATTTATTATATTTTTTTTACAAATCCTTATAATATTAAAGTGGCTCCCCGCGGTTTCACGCAAAAACTTCTGAAACGGATAAAATTTGGAACACAAATAAATTACAACCCGGATTAATTATTAAATAGGCTACTTTTGATCCCGGGAAAATTGACTAGTTTAATATAGTTTGCCAAAGCCGTGGTGGCTAAGCCGTGGTGGCTCAGTTGGGAACGCGCCGACTCACGATCATGAGGGTGCAGGTTCAAATCCCTGGCTCGTACCTCTGAGTTATAAAAACTTACGTACGGATTTACACCACTGGCTTTCGGTGAAGAAAAACATAGTGAGGAAAACTGCATGCCCGAGATGTCACAATCAACGGCATGTGAAGTCCACCAATCCGCACTATGCCCGCGTAATAGACTGGCCTAAAACCCCCTCTATATTAGGGGAGGCTCGAGCTCCTCGGTGGAGACGTATATAAGCTGATGATGATGATAATATAGTTTACTTACTAATACTACCAATCAATACTTCTATAAACATATAATATGAAATTCAAATATTAATACGCAATTACGGCCGCTAAATAATCATTAATATTGTTGCATTTAACCCTCATGAAACCATATAATATTGAAACCAATAACAAATGCCGTTTATACTATAAGCAGAACTTTAATTACATGTACCAACTACATAATTAGTAGTAAACTCATCGACTTAGTTTACTTTACTTGAAATGTTGTGTGGGGAAATGTTAGTTAGTTCAAATGATTAAATAACCTTCCTATTAAATCCACACAAACAATAATGAATGGGTGCAATTCTGGTGTATAATAAACTAAAGTCTAAAACCTATTTTACTTTACTAAACTGTTTTTGTGGCTTTCTTTGTGGTGGTTCGAATCCTTGGGACAAACATGTATGAATATGTCTGTTTGTTCTATGTCTAGGTGTAAATCTATATATGGTTACCTTTTCCCAAGCTTTGTTTAGTTCAGATTGGGCGTGTGTAAAATGTCTCGGGATATTAATTAATTAAGAAGACATTAGTGCAGTTTATATAATATTTTAATACAGGAAGATTATAAGATTAATACAAATAAGCATTAAAGTAACAAGAATATAGAGTAAGGTGTAAGTTTAGACTGAGTAACTCAACCGCGACACGTCTGTTTAGTTGGGCAGGCGAACTCAGTAACGCACATAGCGAACGACCTGAAATACAATAAAACATATATGAACATAAATTTATATCGATGATCTACACTTTTCACTATTCGACTAACATCGTTTCATTGTTTCGAAAAGAGTAATTGCTGAGTTTAATACCGGCTCGCAGCAAAAACAAGCTTCCAAACCGAGGATTAGAGTCGATGTATCATCAGCGCCTGTGAAGGCCTATTTTAATGAATAAATAAATTTCACCTGTAGGAGACTTAGACAATAAATAGGAAACAATGATACTAACTCATTTACTCTAAATACATTTACTCTAGGTACAAATTAAGGGTAAAAAAAAAATTATCACAAAGGTAGCAAACAGGCATACGGTCCCACCAGATGGGAATCGGTTACCGTGGCCTATTAACGCTTGGAACACCCAACAAAAAATCTCTAATTTAATCATTTTTAAATCCAAAAGCGTAGTACATACCTCTCATACTCGCACAGCAAGTTAGCACACCCCTCGTTAAAGGGATGAGGGATCGAATAGGTCTCGGAGGCGCAGACAGGGTCATTATCCTCAGAGCTGCACTCCCAACGGTATTTAGTACCAGTGCATGTCAAGTTCTTTTGCGCTTGCGACAGCAATTGGCAGCAACTGTATGAGAAATGACAAATTTAAGTGACGTAATAGTTAAGTTATATACCGCTAGATGGCGCTTAAACAAATAAATACAGAAATCCTACATCGCGCAAGAGACTTTCTGCAGATTCTGTATGTTAATAACATTTTAACTAAGACAGATGGACCACGTTCCTCTTTTACATCAAAAAAATAAGGAAGTACTGTAATATGTACTACCAATTTGACCAAAAGCAGTAATTTTAATTTGAAGTTTTTATATCACAAAGGTGGCAAACAGGCATACGGTACCACCCGATGGGATTACCCGGCGGTTAACGTAGCCTATGTACGCTTGCAACACCAGGGGCGTCACTCACGCGTTGCCGACCCTGTAAAAATCTCTATACTCCCTTCTTGAAGAACCCCATGCCTTTAATTCTTTCTCTTTTCGGTTTTAGTTAAGTTATATACATCAGACTGTCAATCCACACTAGGCCCGCGTGGGGACTATGGCCTAAACCCTCGTTGTTATGAGGGGAGGCTCGAGCTCCTCAGTGGAGATGTATATGAGCTGATGATGATATACATCAGAATTGTGCTTATAGTTCTTACACATCGATCCCGTCTATGGGTGTTCCCTTTTGAGGGGAGTTCTTCCCGCAGTAACAGCCATAGTCCATGTACTTGGAAGAGTCACACTTGTACCCATTGAAGGCACACTTCAACATGCCATCCAGCTCTGTGTTAATCACGCCTGCAATACAAAAGCTTCATAAATAAATAAATAATATCCTGGGACATTTTTCACACACGGCCAATCTGATTCCAAAGTAAGCTTTAAAGAGAGTTTGTGTTATGGTGACCAGATAGCTCATATAGTATATGTATTACGTTTTAAATTTTTTTTTATACCACAAAGGTGGCAAACAAGCATACGGTCCACCTGATGGGAAGCGGTCACCGTAGCCTATGGAAAATGTAATTGTAAAAGTACTACAGTACATCCAATTTTTTTTTACTTTTTTAAATACTTTCTTATTTAGATATCTCCATCCAGACACAGAACAAACAGAGATATTCATGCATACAAATAATTGTCCTGGGTGGGATTCGAACCCACGACCCACGGCTTGAAAGTCAGGATCACTAACCACAAAGCCAACCGGGCTGTCAATAAATAAATATATACTAATACTAGCTGTCGCCCCGAGGTTCCGCGTAGTTCCCGTTCCCGTAATCACAGGGGTATCAAAAATAGATAGTAGCCGATTCACAGATCTACTGAAAATGCATATAAAATTTCATAAAAATCAGTCAAGCCGTTTTGGAGGAGTATGGTAACTAACATTGTGACACGAGAATTTTATCTAAGTATACTAAAATTATAAAGAGGAAAGATTTGTTTGTTTGTAACGAATAGGCTCCTAACTTTGAAAATACATTTCGTCTTTTATAAACGTCACTTCGTATATTAATAACAAATAAAGCATTGAATTTATAAAAAATCTTTTTGCCATTAAATCTTGATAAAAAAATACAATTTTTAATAATGGCAACTACAAAAAAAGAAGAAATACTTACTAGCATTAGCAATGGTTGCGTAAAAGCAGATTAAAAATAATACTTTTGTCAACATTTCGTCGGTTCCGTTGAGCTGACAAAACTAAACTGTAAAATATCAGACGATATTGTCATATTTATATATTAAAACTAGCGGACCCGGCAGACTTCGTTCTGCCCACTAGCGCCACCTACCGGGTCCAAACTGATGTATTACACATAAAAACCTTCCCCATGAAATACCTACTCCTTAACTTGGTGAAAACCGGATGGAAATCTGTTTAGTAGTTTTTGTATTCATCGCGTTCAGACAGACAAAACGGACTATGTTTTGTTTATTAAATACGATTTATTTAATGTTACATTAACTATTAATAAATGTACTTTATTCCCAATTTATTGAATGTAAAAAAATATTTATTATACCTAGTTGTCTTCAAAGAAATTAAAATATGAATAGTTAATAAATCCTTCCATCAGTGTATTGGTAAAAAACAGTGACTTAATATATGTATTGATAAGATATGTATCTATTTTCAAAATATCTGTTTTTTTTTTTCGTTTTATTGAACTAAATAATATTTAATTATTTTTATTATAACTGATCGATTGATCGTTGATCGGTTATCGACCGGTGAAGGCGGAAGATAAAATAAAAATCGCGATAGTAAAATAGGGGTTGGTTGTAAAGGGTTGAAAATTCAGGGTTATATGTATTTACTAATGCTGTATCATAAAAAAATTAAAAAAAAAAATTTTTTTAAAATTGAAAAAAAAAAATTTGGGGTGGCTTACCCTTAACATTTAAGGGGATGAAAAATAGATGTTGTCCGATTCTCAAACCTACCAAATATGGATACAAAATTTCATGAGAATCGGTCAAGCCGTTTCGGAGGAGTTTTACCACAAACTTCGCGACGCTAGAATTTTATATATTAGATTGAAGATGGTAGGTACCTAAAGTTCAAATTAATATGACTTGACATTTAAAAAGTCTGTGTGTTTCCATTGTATGAGAATGCATCATGATTGTCAATTCGACGCATTTGATTAATCATTTTGTGTATGACTAGCTACCGTCTTGCGGTTTCACTCGCTATTTGCTACGAGACTAAGATATACACTACGGTAAAGATATTTTAGTTTTCTTTCTCGGAGCCTACTTGAAACTAACTTCCACCCGCAGTTTTACTCGCGTAGTACCCGTTACCGTAAGAATCGGGGACTAAAATATAGCCTGTTACTTCCAGATAATGTAGCCCTGTGTTAGGTACTCCCGGAAAATGTAGCTTTGCTATTGGTTAAAAAAATGTTAAATCAGTTTAGTAGTTTAAGCGTAACAAACAAACACAATAGTTTGGATGCAATTGATCTATTTTTGATTAGAGATTATTGCTGAGTTTATTGCTGGCTCATCCCAGCATGTTGTCTATTCTTCCTAAATGAACTTTATTTCAATAATTAATTTCTGTCATTCATTCGAAAAATAATCAATTATTTTAAAATTAACTCCTAGTCTTATCTATACTAATATAGATATTATAAAGGAGTAGAGTTTGTTTGTTTGTTTGGTTGAACGCGCTAATCTCAGAAACTACTGGTCCGATTTGAAAAATTCTTTCGCCATTGGATAGTCCATTTATCGAGGAAGGCTATAGACTATATATCATCACGCTATGACCAATAGGAGCGGAGCACTAATGAAGAATGTTTCAAAATCAGGAGATTTCTTTTCTAGTTATCTTATATTGACGTACGTCAAAATATAATAAACTAACGGAGCCAGAAGACTTCATTCTGCCCACCAGCGCCACCTACCGGGTCCAAATTGATGTATTATAGGTACATAAAAACCTTTCCCATGAAATACTTCGTAATTTGGTGTAAACCGCATAGAAAACTGTTCAGTAGTTTTTGTGTTCATCGCGTTCAGAAAGACAGAGGCGGAGGGGACTTTGTTTTGTATATATAGACTAGCTGTCTCCACGCGGTTTTACCCGCGTAGTTCCCGTTCCCGTGGGAATACAGGGATAAAATATAGCCTCTCAGTGATAATGTAGCTTTCTAATGAAAAAAGAATTATTAAAATCGGTCCAGTACTTTTTGAGTTTATTCGTTACATACAAAAATACAAATCTTTCCTCTTTATAATATTAGTGTAGATTAGTATAGATAATCATAGTTAATATTTCCCGTAAGCTCTAGTGCAATGTAAACAAACCTCTGAAGGTATTAGGAAAATTCTTTTGACTTCATTATAGGTATATGTAGAAATGCACAAATCACTATTTAAAGTTCATGAGGAAAACCGCGTCCGTTTCTTACTAACATTATGAATAGTCGTTAGTAAAATATAATCTTATATTTAGTAAAACTAGCTGATCCGCGCAACTTCATCTGTGACATGTCCGATTTTGCAATATTATTTTATTGATGCTCCGCTCTTATTGGTCGTAGCGTGATGTTACGTAGCCTATCTACATCTACACTAATATTATTATTATTTTTTTTATTTTTTTTTATTTATTTATCACACAACTTACAGCTATCATTATTATAATGAGGAAAGATTTGTATTTTTGTATGTAATCAAGTAACTCAAAAAGTACTGGCCCGATTTTAATAATTATTTTTTCATTAGAAAGCTACATTATCACTGAGTAACATAGGCTATATTTTATCCCTGTATTCTCACGGGAACAGGAACTTCGCGGGTAAAACCGCGCGGAGGCAGCTAGTAGCTATATATAAATGTGCTATTTAATACTTAAAGAATTTTGAATTCGAACTATTAGTTCTTGAGATTTACACATTCAACCAAACAACTCATAACCTTTATAATATTAGTGTAGTTTTTTTTATTTATATGCCTTGTTATTTAAGACTTATATTTAATAATTATCCTGGGACATTTTTCACACACGGCCAATCTGATTCCAAGCTTCAAATGAAGCTTGTGTTATGGTAACCAAAGCTGATATACTACATATATTACTTTTAAATACATACATATTATAGATATTTATAACCAGACACAGGACAAACAGACATATTCATGCATACAAATGTTTGTCCTGGGTGGGATTCGAACCCACGACCCGCGGCTTGAGAGTCAGGGTCACTAACCACAAAGCCAACCAGGCTGCCAAATTATTTAAAAAGTGCACATATTCATCCTACTAATATTATAAATACGAAAGTTTATGAGCATGTTTGGATGTATGTTTGTTACTCTTTCACGCCTGAACGGCTGAAAGTCTCGAGATAAATTTTGGCACAGAAATAAAATATGTTCTGGAATAACATAAACTACTTTTTATCCCGGGATAATTTAAGATCCTTAAAAACGAGGTGAATCCACGTGGAGCCACTACTGGTATGATATTACAAGGAATATCGACGGTTTTTACTTTACCTATTTAAATAATAAGAACATGTTCTAAGATATAATAATATAATAAGAACATCTTTCCTTATGTATCATGCTTGTAGGTAATTAGTTATTTTAAGTCAAAGTCCTCCATTTAATCGTCAATTGGATTAAAAAACTCCGAGTTAAAAAGAAGAGATTTTATTTATTTGAGGCTTACTTTTTTACGCAATTACATCTAAAATAAATGGAAGAGTTATTTTTCTAACTTTCTGTGTATGTTTGTGTTATATATTATTATTAAATAAATCATCACCTAAACTAGAATATTAACTTTGATAGTGCCTATTTCTTCCTGTGTAAAAATATATGTAGTATATCACCTATCTGATTACCCCTGAATAACACAAGCTCTTCAGCTTACTTTAGAATCCGATTGGCCATATGTAAAAATGTCCCTTTTTTTTAAAGCTAAACCTCTATAAGGACCAGAATAAACCCCATGATTTCTCCCATCAGAACGGCCGCGTCCGGACCCGGCTAGGGGTGAGGTTCGCTGAGACGTCCCTGTCCGCAGTCCCGGACAGGCTAGAGGTGCCCCGTCCGGCGCGCGGACCCGCCTGACACCCGCCCGCGCGCCTGCTCTGCGCCCAACACGAGCGATGCCGGGTGCTGCACGAGTATTATAGGGAGGCGCAAGTACGCGTCGCACCTGTACAGATATAGATCTAGTAAAAGGTTATTTGCTACAAATAAGCCGTCATTCGCACGAGAGTTTTTTTAACGGACGTTGAAGAAGCCTTCAAAAACAACAAATGCATTTCCAATTCGCTCTATTTCCAACGCCCAAAGATGAAAATGCAACACCGCTAGATAAAAAAAGCGTCGCGTTTTTAAAACGCTGTCGTGTGAACATATACTTGGGAATGTATTTGTTGTATTTGAACGCTTTTTTAACGTCTGTTAAAAAACTCTCGTGCGAATGAAGGCTTAATCTTCTTCTTTTTCTCCTTATTCTATTCCACCTAAGCAGGGTTGGCACAACATGTGGTTTTGTGGAGATGTACATGAGCTGATGATGATGATAATTATGATGATGAACTCCAACGAATAATTGTAGTATCGGTATTTCAAACCCTTTCTAAGTTAATATGCATATTATTAAAATCGTTAAAAAAATGATTGATTTATGTGTATTTTTGATTACTTTGTGTTTAAACGAGTCTCTTAATGATGTTTTAATTAATACCATATTTATTATGTGGAGAAAATTTAAATTTATACATATTTAATCATACGGTGTTAAGAATAAAAAAATATTTTAACGTAAGTAAGTATAAAAAAATTCGAGGTGTGTTTAATTATATAAGTACCAAAACACATATTAAATTATACCTATGTAATTTTGTAAGGAGATGTGCTAAAAAATCGGTCTAAGAACGTGATTAATAAATATTATTATTTATATGTATATATATCTCAAATGAAGGAAAATATTAAATCTAGTAGTATCTAAGTACGCTTTTCTTCTTTATTCTGCATGTGTATTATGTAGCACAAAAATCGTTGGCTAGCGAGTCTCAGCTTTGAAGCTGCATATGTCTCACTTAATAGCTTATTGAAGAAGGGAGACAGAGCATTGAAGCCGCGGTAAAATATCGTCGAGTTTATGTAAAAACCTTGACCGACTTGAATTATTACTTATCCCTTAGGTTAGTACAACATAATATGTTTTTCTTCTATTCCTCCCTGTCAGCCGTTATTTCAGTTATTACTATCTTCTTACTCATACACACTTTTTACGTAGGTAAGCTATTGCATTAACATATTGAAAATTTACATTTAAGAGTCCTTTTCATATTATTAATATACCTTAAATATAAGTTGTATTAAGCTGTATTATTAATATACAGCTTAAATTGGGGTCGTGCGTCCGTCGTGAATGTACTATATTAATAAATAAATAAATAAATATCCTAGGACATTTTTCACACACGGCCTATCTGATTCCAAACTAAGCAGAGCTTGTGATATGGTAACCAGATAGCTCATATTATTATAATATATCATTCTACTTGTAACAAGTAATAACATAGTTTATGAAATTCTGGAATTTACAAGGGATTAACTGTTCTGTTAATACTGAAAATCAGTATTTAATATTTTATAACATGTATTTCTCGGTAATGAAGCCTGAAAATATACATATATAATATTTGGAAATTAAGCTAAAGTAAACAAATATTAATATGTTATTATTTACCTCACTTCCAGTAATCTTGGCTGTGGTAATTCAGCCTACCAAAGTGCAAAAACGACTTAAAAAAATGCTAATTTCAAAAATGAAATATTTTATTTAATTTTAATAATAAAATGTTTTATTCGCGAGCATACCTTATTTCCTTAAAACAAATGAGTTTTTCATCAGTTAGGGACCTACTTTGATCAAAACAAATTATGACGTCTTAAAATCCATACTAAAAGGTGTAAACTGTTTTACACTATATAAATACAGAACGAATCTCCGTTCCCTTTTCATCTTATAAATAATGAAAGAGATACACATTAGATTAAGTTAAGATATAGAAACAGGAGGCAAAAGTAAATATTTACCTAAACAAATGATTAAATTTCACTTGCGCTACGAAAGCGCTACGAAATTCTCTTTAATCAATGTACCTACTAGACCCATGTATTTATCTTCATAGGCAAGTAAACTCATCGCATTCTCGTAGCAGCGGACTTCTCATTCTATTGTATAGGTAATGAAAGGGACAGACTTAACCGTGCCAGTGTAATTTTACGTTACCGAATTGAATCCTTGCTACGAAATCTGTTTGAACGTCGAATGATCGAATGGACCTGATTAATTATTCACTCGTTTGTTCTCGATGTTTCAAGTCTTTTCCGTTAATTTAATACCGATAATTTAATTTTATCAGAAAATCCAATACAATCTCATGAAAAATTACAACTACAATTGTCTTTATTCGCTTGTGATTCAATACTTTGTGGTAGTGGTGGTCACCCGCGGTTTCACTCGCTTTCCTAAGGAATGTTAAATAAGGAATGTTGCATAAAAAATAGCCTATGTATTATTCCAGAATATATTCTAACTCTGTGCCAAAATTCATCGTGATCCCTTCAGCCGTACTTGCGTAAAAGAGTAACAACTTATACTCATACATACAGTCTCACTTTGTAAAATTGTTCAAAGTGTTAAATGTGAAAATCGACTCCTTATAAAATAACACAAGTCATTGTATACATTATTATATTAGTAATTCTACATTAACTTTTATTTGGTCATCAAATATTTAAAAATAACTGGTAAAACTAAATAGTATACCTTAATAGATTCTACTTTTGAAATACACAGGAGGAATGACAATTAAATTGGTCTGGGTTTCATAGCAATTTACACACTAGGGGATAGAATTGAAAATACTTCAATTACATTTTCCATTAAACCCTTTAATTGTTAAAAACTTCGGCGCATTTCGAAGTCTTAATTGTTTTTACTGAATTTAGAAATGGTTAAATCTCTTTATGTTATGTATAAGCGATAACTAAATTTAAAACTTAACGATATTTCACGAATGTATTTTAAAGTTATTAATATTATTAGTAATTAATTTATCTATCTATACTAATATTATAAAGAAGAAAGATTTGTTTGTTTGTTTGCTTGTTTGTTTGTTTGTTTGTTTGTTTGTTTGTTTGTTTGTTTGTTTGTTTGTTTGTTTGTTTGTTTGTTTGTTTGTTTGTTTGTTTGTTTGTTTGTTTGTTTGTTTGTTTGTTTGTTTGTTTGTTTGTTTGTTTGTTTGTTTGTTTGTTTGTTTGTTTGTTTGTTTGTTTGTTTGTTTGTTTGTTTGTTTGTTTGTTTGTTTGTTTGTTTGTTTGTTTGTTTGTTTGTTTGTTTGTTTGTTTGTTTGTTTGTTTGTTTGTTTGTTTGTTTGTTTGTTTGTTTGTTTGTTTGTTTGTTTGTTTGTTTGTTTGTTTGTTTGTTTGTTTGTTTGTTTGTTTGTTTGTTTGTTTGTTTGTTTGTTTGTTTGTTTGTTTGTTTGTTTGTTTATTTGTTTGTTTGTAATGAATAGGCTCCGAAAATACTGGACCGATTTCAAAAATTCTTTCACCTTTGGAAAGCTACATTATCCCCGAGTAACATAGGCTATATTTTATCCCTGTATTCCCACGGGAACAACCGTGGGGAGGCAGCTAGTGTATTATAATTCATTATACATAGGTATTATTATAAATGTGTGTAAGAAAGCTGGCAAAAGCTCATGTAAACTGAGCTTTTAATTATAATAAGGAAAGACTGAGTCGCGCCCAGGGTCGGTTAAGGGTATACGAGTTTTTAGGCCTAGTTTTTCTTTTTTAAATTAAGGAGCTATGAGGGATGTTACTCTCGAAAATCGATATGGATTTCGATTTGAATGATTCTTACGATTATATAGTATTGCATTGTATATATATATCTTATCAAGAAACTATTATTAGTTTAAGGTCTATCAAGTCAAGATACTTTTTAGCTGAGCTATCACATAAACGATTTTGTTTCCATTATAAATTTACATTATTTATATATAAATATTATAAATATATATAAATATTATTATATTTGATTTTATTTCCTAAACACCCTTGGGAGTTTATAGAGCCAATTTACAACTTAATCTTTGTAATCTATACTACTTAATATAATAAAGTTGAATGGTCCCAGAGTCCAGGGCCGTCAGACCTTACTTATTTTCTGAGGAATAGAATGTATCGTACTGTGTAGTGTTGGTATACTGTGAAGGTATGCATACCCTAGCTTGGGCCGACGGCCATTTTACTGGCCACTGGCGGCCCTGGGCTCTTGCTCTATAATAGTTG
The DNA here is from genome assembly GCA_905147785.2 of Thyatira batis. Taxonomy (NCBI): domain Eukaryota; kingdom Metazoa; phylum Arthropoda; class Insecta; order Lepidoptera; family Drepanidae; genus Thyatira; species Thyatira batis. The sequence goes on from LR990502.1 coordinate 1,367,955, forward strand.
TCTGAGGTTAATACCTGCTAGTCCAAAAAAAACTGCAGTACAGACGTACTCGTATATGAGCTGATGATATCGTGTTTACCAATGTATTAAAATTAAATTTCTCTATTAATGTCGATACAGGTATGTTTAAGTTGAAATTAAATGAAAGTTTTCATTATACAAGCGTATCAAATTACTAAGTGTTTCACTATGAAGTTTATTGACATATTCGCCTTTTGTCTACTGTTCACGTGGGATGAAAGATTTACTCTTATATGTCAGACTAATAGGTCCCCGCGGTTTCACCCTCCTACCCGAGAGATCTTCCATTTTTCCAGGATAAAAAGTTTATAAAGGTACCATTTATAAAATGTGTGTTAACTAGCAACATAAGAATAATCATTCCTCTTTTTATTATGGTCTAAACGATGTGTAAAACCTAGGTTTTAAATATACCCCTCTTTGTCTAATGTCATACAACAAAAGGAGAAGAGGAGATTATAACATAGGTTTGAAATGATTTTTATAAGTATAATTAGACAAAAAAGTCAATGTAATGATTATCTTTGTATTATGAAATGTGTGCTTTTGTGTCTATTTTTAAAACCGCTATCAATATATGTTTACATAAGTATAACAAAAGTTGTAATTTTTGTATTAAAATTAAAAAGAAATAAAGTCGTTTATCGGAAAGAATTTTATAGTTTTATTGATGACCAAAATTATATATAGAAAGAAAAAGAAAGAAAGAAAGAAAATACACTTATTCCAGACAACACACAACATTACAAAATACAGCAGACGTGTACAAAACACACAACACAAAGAAAATAAAATAGAAAACAGCAATGTAATGTTGTGTGATGCCAGGAAAAGGTCCCGACTCAGCATAAGGCTTAGGCTAGCAAAACACTAGCCCTCGCGCTGGTTTTCAGTCGGAACCCCTCATGACATCACATACAACCAGAACTATACACAAATATTAAATAAAGAAAAACCTAAAAAAAAAAAATCTTAAATAATCTAAAATACAACAACTTTCCACCCCGTGGTTTCACCTACGTTCCCTTTAAACACTATATCCTATATCCTACCCAAGCAGTCTATATCCATACCATTTTAATCAAAATAGGTTCAGTAGTTAGCATGAACTTGGCTTAAAACGAATATAATGCTTTTCGGTCTTTTGTCACTTTTTCTAAACCTTGGAGTACCTAGGCTGAGGAGGTTGTGGAGTACATAGAGAAGAAAGTTAAATTCATCTTGAGGGTCACGAAGCTGGAATCGCGTCACAGCGTAAATTTTACTTCGTTTGTGGTGCGGGTTCCGACTCAACATCTCGAGACCTGCAATGCTATTCTGCAAAACATGAAGTCGCCTAAGCGGCCGCCTAAGCGAACCGCGCTCCCTTCGACGTAGAAATCGCTAAGCGAGTTTTGGTATTCCCATACATCTCAAATGACTGAGCGAAGTGAAGTGACTTTCATACCTCTGGGTGATGTTGGCAAGCAATTAGTGCTTGACGTCATGTTGACGCCTTGACAGTTTATATGAATCGATATTATCGGTTTTATTTTTATTTGTGTTTCTTTCGTCATTGAATGATTATAAATTAGTAATAAACATATTACGTAGCTAAGTAAATAAAGTTCCATCTAATTAAATGCGAAGCCAATTTTCTAACGAACACATTGATATATTTTTATATAGAAGCAGAATGAATGTTGTCTGTGGTGCAAACATATGGCAACACAACGCATTTAAATCAATTGCGAAATCGTAGTGGTCGACGACGTAAATTATTCAATTATTATTATTACTGGAAATCATGAGGATAAAGTAAATACAAAGGTACGTTATTGTTTTTACTGTGAGTCGATCATATATTTAAAATAATATGTCATATTTTAGCAAACGTGTGGAAACTCGTGTACGAACAAGCCACCCCTCACAAGCTCAAATAGAGATTCTGCTGGTTGGATCGAGAAAGGCATCCTGCATTAGCGAAAGGCTATTCAAGGACACAATCCGCAAGGGATAAAGCTCGGAAAGACTGGGAACAAATAACTTTACGAATAAATAGTATTGGTGACAGCACCCCAAGACTTGGAAGCACTGGATGAAGGTATATTTAATTTATTACTAATATAGTTTTAAAAGACCAATTGACTTTCAAGAAGATAGTTTAGTTATATATGTAGAATTTTACTCTCTAGGTATAAAAATATTAAGTAATTATTTTTTCTTATTCCATTTAGTATTGGTCTGATCAAAAAAAGTGCTGTTAAAAAGAAGGCATAATGGGAGGTGAAGAATTTGCTACTGGAGATATTTTGGGAATCCCATTGTTTAGTGTCAGTGGAAATATATTATTTTATATGAGCAAATAACAGACCTACTGCTGTTTGATAAGATACATTGCTGACAAGTTGTAGGCTTAATTCCCACTGAGGATAGGCTTTTGTGTGTATATTAGTTGTCTCAAGTCTATAGGCATTTTTCATAAAAATATGAATGTGTTTACTAAAAAAATTGTGTGTGTAGTGTATAAATTATTTACTTTTATAGTACAAGTCATGCTAAGTTTGAATAATATACCAGGATATAATTTAATTCTTAATTATTAACTTAAACAACTTGTTTTTAGGAAACTTCTCATCGACCCGAGCAGCAAGATAATATTGTTGTGCAAATGGAACATCACATAACAACAGTTGTATGAAATATTGTTGTAGAACAACGTCTTGAATTAGATAGAGCTCAAAGTCAACAGAATACTCAATTGATTGGGGCTGTGACTGACTTATGTGAGAACATTGTTAGCCAAAATGCTCTAAGTTCCAGGATGATAGTGGAAGCTATCAAGTTGTTGGCTTACAAAAATTGGAGATGGAATGTTTTCATTAAGTGATGCTGATCAAAGAAACAGAGATAATAATTTACATTTATTTTATTCTTCTTTATTTTTATCTTAATGTTTCATAGTTTTCTATGTTTAATTTTAAGAGTATAAAATAAAACAATTTGTGGTCTTCTTTGATTAAAACATATTTTACTTTAATAGTATTTTATTACCAATACCATATGGGCAAATTTCGAAATTAAAAAAGTAAATACAGGTGAGTTAAGAAATATAGCATTGAGCTAAAAACTATAGGGTAAATAAAAGAAACCGTCAAAACTAGGTAAATAAAGATACAATCAATTAAACTAGGTAAAATAACATGAAATCATAGTTTTATTAAAATGTTTTTGAGCAAAATATATATCTTAATATAATTTGAGAAAAATAGAATATATGTATTCTATTTGTCACAAACACAGCTTAATAATATTTAATCTAGCTATTTATAACAATGCTGTAGGATAGGTAGGTACCTACAAATCTCTTAAAATTATTAAGGCAAATATTTATAGCCTATATGTGCTTACATAACATAAATACTCAAATAACTGCTTACCTGCTGATTTTACATTTACTTTACATAGCCTTTAAATCTAAATAAAATTTCTAGATTGCCACAACCGGTTAATTAGTTGGATTCTTCGCATTCTTCCCACGGCTAGGTCATTTTGGGGTGCATTATCAGGATCTAACCTCTCATGCAACTGAGCTACCAATATATTTTCATGTTCTGTCTCTTCAGAACATAACATTGGTGCTGGAATGCCTGCACAGTTACACATATTGTGAAGCACACAACATGCCATTTCTGGAGAATAGTGTAGTACTCTGTGTACTAAGAGGCATCTAAAACGACCCTTTAGTACCTCAATGGCCCGTTCAACAGAGATTCGGGTTGTCATATGAAGGGAATTGTAGTGCCTCTCAGGCGTGTCTTCTTCAGCATTTGGTACGGGAGTCATAAGACAGGATCTTTGTGCATAGCCAGAATCTCCTAAAATAACAATGCAGTTGTTACAAACTATTACTACTAACAAATAAAATCATAATTTAAAATAAAATAATTAATAAATATTATTTACAAACCTAATAAAAATACTACCTACTTCATTTTCATTTAATATTATCAAGTGGCGTTTGATTTCACTTTTATTAAAAATAAAACTGTTTATGGGTAGCACCACCATATGTTGGATCCACATGCAGTATATTTAAATCAGCATCTGTAATCTAAAATAGAAGGATATTTATAAGTTATAAAGCCTAATTTCATGATAAAAATACTATCCGGGTCTCACCAATTGTACATTTCTAGCATGGTGTCCTTTGCGACAGTAATACCTTTCTTCATCTTCAGAAGGTCTTACCATTGATACTAGTGTACCATCAATACAGCCTAGTACACTTGGTATTTTAAATTTTTCATAAAACCTACAAGGAAGTTAAGTATTAATGTCATCACATCATATTTGAACCAATGTGACGAATTGGTGATATTACCTATAGATATATAAGAGGTCTACCTGGTTATTAGAAACTGCCTTTCTGGTGCATTTTGGGGAAATCGGATATTTTTTTACAATGTGTGGGTGGTTCAGTGCCTTCACAACTTAACGTATACAGAGAGATGCTGAGGGCTGTGATATAAATGTATTTGCATTTCTGCATCGATATATATGTACTACGTACTAGATAGGGCGTTCCGAACACTCGCTTTTATCAACTCAACTGAACTGCAGTCCCCACACCCGACTTTAGTGTGGCTTCGACATTCATTCAGTGCGGGTGCGCACGGAGCAGCGTTAATAACAACGATAATCCGAATCAAAGTAGACCCTGGACGAAAATAACTAGTCAGTAGTCAACTAAGTAAAATTACTACCTGTTTAAGTGAATTAATAGGTGATAATTCCGTAATTCCAGAGTAGAAAAACAATTTATCTATTTAAATACCACGCCATTCTACAATCATATACTAAAACGTGCAGATGTTCCCTTAAAACTGGTTGTAGGTAAAAATATGTAACTGAACACAGACTTGATATGTTTTTTTAGAAAGGTTTTAATTTGATTAATTGTTAATGAGTTTTTAATTAGTAGTGATAGTTTGATATTTTGAATAATTGTTTTATGTTAATTCAAGCCCTGGCCCGTACCTCTGAGTACTCATTTAAGCCATGTGAAGTCCGCCAATCCGCACTAGGCCCCCCTAATATTAATATAATACATTTTGAAATCGAGTTTTATTCTAATGAAGTTTAGAAGGTAAAAAAGATGTGTCACATCTGCGGTGTGAACTATACAGGGACGACATCTTAGTGTAGTTAACTGAACGAAACGCGTAAGCGCCATGAAATTTGCGGCGCTTACGACGTTTTGGTCGCGAGAAAACTATACTCTAAGCAATCTAGCGCTGTATCTTTTAAAATAGTTTGGTTAGTTGACACAGCTTTATACAGCGCTGCAGCGAACTTTAGTTCTAACTCTTACCAGTTTTTAAACAAATGTTTTACATGAACGTTCTTGTCTATCGCTATACGTCGATGCATTTCTGCTTACAATTTTTTGGTAGCTACCAGTAGCTAAATATATATGTAACAACATTCAGCTCTTAATTGTTAATATATAGGTAAACAACTCATTAACTATGTCATATAAATAGGTAACCACTATTACTTACCGTATTTATTTTGAATAAATGTAATTTTAGATAAATTACTGATGATCTCGCTTGCAAAACATTAACTTTTAATTTGACAGATAAAATCGAAAGCAATTGCGAAGTGACAGTAGAAGTGATCGCGGAATTTTGTTTGAGAATACCGATACCAGAAATATTGTATAGAAAAATGTCAAAATCTCGCTTGAGCGAGTTGTGTGATCACAGGCACAAGTTTCACATCGACGACGTTAACACGCGAGGGGCGCCACTGTAGATTATTTATGTTTGTGAATACCGATTTGCAATCTCACCGAGATTTCAGCTTCGAGTGTGTTCGCAGAATAGCACTGCTGCACGAAGGAGGACTTTTGGCCGAAGGGTGTCGTATTTCGGCGTTTTCGCGGGACGATACGAGCCTCGCTGGCGAGCACGTCGCCGTCTCTACGTGCCTAATTAATTAGTTATAATTTTAATATAAACATAATATGTATACTTAGATTTAAGGTATTTATAATATGGGCATAGTTGCCTGAAATAAAGGATTATTATTATTATTTAATTATTTTATTACTTCCTCTTTATAATGTACTAGCTGCCTCCGCGCGGTTTTACCCGCGTAGTTCCCGTTTCCGTCGGAATACAGGGATAAAATATAGCCTATGTTACTCGTGGATAATGTAGCTTTCTAATGAAAAAAGAATTATTAAAATCGGTCTAGTACTTTTTGAGTTTATTCGTTACATACAAAAATACAAATCTTTCCTCTTTATAATATAAGTGTAGAAGTAGTAAAGACAGAACAGACAATCAGTCAATTTGTTCTAATTCTCATCATCATCGGCTCATACTAAGTTCAATTAAATTACCTGCCTACCCAGCCTACCCATAGTTCACCCAGCCAGTTTATATTGAAGAGTTAATTAAAATATCCAGGCATATATCTATATTATTATAATATACTAGCTGCCGCCCCGCGGTTTCACCCGCGTAGTTCCCGTTCCCGTGATCGCTTAGGGGTATGAGAAATAGATTGTTGCCAATTCTCGGACCTACTGAATATGCATAAAAAATTCATAAAAATCGGTCAAGCCGTTTCGGAGGAGTATGGTAACTAACATTGTGACACGAGAATTTTATTTATATGGAAATAAAGCTGAAGAGTTTGTTTGAACGCGCTAATCTTAGATGCTGGTCCGGTTTGAAAAAATATTTCATTGTTAGATAGCCCATTTATCGAGGAAGCGTATAGACTATATATCATCACGCTACGACCAATAGGAGCGTAACATCAATGAAAACTGTTGCAAAAACGAGCAAGTGACGCCTGGGGAATCTTATTTTTTTTCCGGGATAAAAAGTAGCCTAAGTATTAGTTCAGAACATATCCTAACCGAATTTCAAATTTTCGGTTATACTGTCGTGAAAATGTTACAAACTTCGTCAAAAGCTTACCTCTCCTCTTACTCGTATTATAGATCAAAGTTATCCGAGGAACTTTTAAGTGGAGTCAACCATTTCAACTGACGGAGTTAAGCTGACAAATTTTCCTTCCAAAGTGTAAATGCAGTTTTTACCAGTAGGAAAGAAAGAAAGAAAACATTTATTGTACACAACATAAAGAATAACGAAATACACGAACAATAAACAATATTACAAAAAAACAAAACAATAACATAACCATTAGGAAAATAGGTAGGTTATAAGGTAAGTGGTCACCGCTACTTGGTAGAGTCCATCGCCATGTCAATTTAATGCCATTAATTGCGGTCGTTGTTCAAATCCTAGAACAAACATTTGTGTTCATGAACTGAACATGTTTGTTCTGTCTGGTTGTAAATTGTATATATTTAAAAGTTGACAGCCCGGTTGGCTTTTTGGTTAGTGACCCTGATTCTCAAGCCACCGGTCGTGGGTTCGAATACCACCCTGGACAAACATTTGTATGCATGAATATGTCTGTTTGTTGTGTGTCTGGATGTAAATATCTATATTAGTATGTATTGAAAATGTAGTATATCAGCTGTCTGGTTACCATAATACAAGGTCACTTTGAAGCTTCCTTTGAAATCCGATAGGGCGTGTGTGAAAAATGTCCAGGATATTTATTTATTATTATTTAAAAGTAGTTGGTACATGTATTACAGCTATCTCGTTAGCGTAGTACAAGCTCTGCTTCCAGTCAGGGGTTGCGGATGGATTGTACCTACGTTCCCGCGACCCCCGACGTAGGTGTGACAAAGAGAGTAAAAAAAAAGTACAAGCTCTACTTAGTTTGGAATCAGGTTAGACATGGGAGAAAAATGTCCCAGGATATTTAAGTACGTGTTAGTAACAGGCCTTCTAGAAGGAGTACGTAGAAATACAGATCAAATACGTAGCTCCCTTTTAAGATACTATAATGTATTAGGATTTGTATATTATTATAGAAGTAAATGCTTTTAAAGAATGTAGTAACCATCTCTGTTTCTTACCTTTGTAATAAATATGAATACTTGCGCGTAGATTTGAATTTAAATACATAAATAAACAACATGAATAATATATTTGTACGAAATTTAGTTTGAAAATACCCGCCCCCGCTTTTCATATTGCCCAAGGACTAGGAAATTTACTTAACCAGGTACGTACTCGATTGCCCCGGGGCGATCCTCTATAAGTCTAAATCTATCATTTAGGTAAAATACGCGTTATAATTACTATTTATTTAAGGTATTGAGGAACCACGCATCTCTTGGTTAACACGTAAATAACTCACATTATTTAGTTTTAGGGGAAATTCTGTCTTTATAAATCAATCTACCTGTTTACACATTATAAAATAAACGAAAGCATTACGTATTCTTTGTCTATTTGCATCCATAGCATTAAATACATATTTCAACTTATGCGAATATTAAATATATTCACTTATGTGTACTATTTGAAAATACTATAAAAACGTACCTCAAAAAATCTATCTATCTAAAGCGTCCAAGTCAGGTTTGATTTTAATCAGATGCCCATGTAATGAATGCCCATGTTTGCCCTAAATACGTCCCTGTTTCCAACTTTATATAACTAGGCTGTGCATCGACTGCAGAAACTCAGATAAATTGAATGTTATTCGTTTTATATTGCTGTTTGCTTTATTGCGAAATTGTAATGGGACATTAATTTATCTCCGAGTTTGTGTGGCTTTGCTCTTTTTCAAGTTTATTCAAAGATTAGTAGGTAATTTCCTTAGCTTCGATATTTTAGGTATTTTTTTAAATCTTAGTATAGAAGTTTTGAAGATGTGTAGGTTATATTTTGGTATTTTTTTAATCCTAGTAACTATTAATAAGTAGAAATATTTAATATTATTTATCTTTCACAAGTTGGGTTTTACTCATAAAAGATTTTTTCTCTATGTATTTGATTGATAAAATTTCGTACAAACTTATTTCAATTAATAATTTTTTTTATTAAAATAGAGCTTACGTAAATATATAAAAGAATTCGCTTTTATTGAGTTATTATTATAGACATTTATATATGTTTGTTTATTTTCCATTGTTAGTTGTATACATTCTTATAAATTATAAAATATATATTAGAAACATTACTCACTTTATCATTTAATGGTACGTAGCTTAGTCGTGATGATATGGATGCTGATAAGCAATAATGTGTTAACCCTCATAAACTTGGTTTTGAGAAAATTACGTTTAAAGATAATATTGTAAATGTGATTTACGACTTTTTGTATGGTATGAATTTATTTATTATGTACTTTTTTGTTTTAGATGACTTGAAACACTTTTGTAGAATGTTAAATACGAGATGCACTATAAAAATATATCAAAATCTTAGTTTTCGACTTTTTGTGAGTTATCACATTATTGCTTATCAGCATACAAATAATTGATATTCGTGGAATTGATTCAGGTTCTAGGAAAGCCCTCACACAAAGCCGTCACGTCCAAATGACCACACTCCTGTTCTGAACACACCATCGATTTATCGGATTAGGCGTCGAACGGAGTGGTAAGGGAAATCCTTGTTCATTTGCTCGCCTTCGGGGACTGTTATGCGAGAATCAGTTTACTAATGTTATAAGTAAATAAATAACTACCAAACTGAGTAGAGCTTGTATTATGTTAATCAGATAGATGTTGTACTTCTTTTCGCATGTCAAAAAACCATGGTACTTTCAATTTTATGAAACATAATTTCGCTCTGAGGTTTTAAATTTTCATCCTCATCGGTTTATACGTCTCTACCGAGGAGCTCAAGCCTCCCCTAACAACAAAGAGTTTAAGCCATAGTCCACCACGCGGACCTAGTGCGGATTTGGGGACTTCACGTGCCTTTAAGTGTGACATCTCGGGGATGGAGGTTTCCTCACGATGTTTTTCTTCACACTTCCGAAAGCCAGTGGTGTGCAATCCTTACGTAAGATTTTAAGCTACGAGGCTATTAATTTTGCCGACATAAAATACCTAGACTAGGAGTTGTCCTATTCCTTATATTCTAACCCTGTGCCTATTATGGCATGTTTGCGAACCATACATCTATTCAGCCAAATTTTTATTATAACTAGCAAACCATCCCGACTTCGCAGGGGTGCAACAAAACAGAGTCACATTTCGGTCAATTTACACAAATCCCTTAATGAATTATACACATAAACTTTCCTCTCGAATCACTCTATCTAATTGATGAAAACCGCATGAAAATCCATAGCGTAATTTAAAAGATCTAGCGTATAAACGGCAGGATGCGGCTTTATTTTATACTATGTAGACATAGTAGTCAAATAGGAAGGTATCAACAAGTGTGTGTCTATTACCATTCTAATTTAGGCATTATCACAGACCTATACCTAATCTAACTAGAAGTCACAACTATATGTACTTTGCATGTCAAAAAGCAGCTAAAATGTCCGATTTCTACGCCGTCATTTAGTCCGCGATCGACAGTCATTGCCTTCGGACGTCAAAGAAAAAGTGACACGGTTGGTCTTCATACAAATTGAGGTGCTTAAGTTATCTAGTTAGGTTATAGGTCTGTGGGTATTATGTTAATGTACACAACAAATTAGCATAATAATGCTACAAAGACAATCACTAATTGGTTGACAACTGAATTTAGTCTCAACTATCTAGTAATACGATTTTCGTAACTGACTGGTTGTATATCAAATTTATAAGCTTTCATAGTGGACGTGGGTTGTATTCCCAAGCAGGACAAATATTTAATTTGAAAAATTGAATCGTCAACTCTAACGCTGTGTATGAATTATTGTATAATTATATGTAGGTATCTATATAAAAAGTTATAAAATTTATCGGTCGGTGGCTTTGTGGTTAGTGATACTAACTCTCAAGCTGGTCATGAGTTCGAATCCCACGCAGGAGAAACATTTGAATGCATGAATAATCGATGAATGTCTGTTTGTTCTGCGTCTGGATAGTTATCTATATACGTATAGACTTATATCACAAGCTTTGCTTAGTTTGGAATCAGATTGGCCGTGTGCGAAAAATGTCCATGAATATTTATTTACCAAATAACAATATGTGTTTAGTTCGAGAATAGAAAAATAACTGGATATTTATTAGAGTAAAGACTATTATTTTATTAAAGTGACTTTTTTTGCGCATCTATGCACTTTTATCGAGAGATATATTATACATATTTATTTTATATATATCAACGTAAAACATTCCTCACCACTTACATACGTATGCAAATATCGTGTTTAAGAACACATACATGAATTTAGACAAAGAACACAATTTCGGAAGCTAAACATTGATTTAATAATGGCATGCGTATGTAATCTAATTTGAAAACGGAATCAACGGGGCCTAATTAAACGGACCTCTCATGTGTTTATACTGTAAACGATAGAGACAGAGGATACGACGTTAATTGTTGTTTACTTTACGGAATATACGTGGAAGTTTGGCTACTTCTGATACTCCACAGCTGAAGGGAAGTTTCTAACAAGATGGAATCAGTTTTGCAACAGAATGTGGTGTTCGCTTCCTTTTCTTTACACACCTCCATTATGGTTATATACTTTATGTAATTATGTTTAGGTTTAAATTCGTTTGAAGTGAAATTTTATTGTTCATAGTAGATGTAGTAGAAGTTATTAATATAGTAGTCGCAGAATGTATGTTAAAAACGTTATAATAATTATTTTCGATTGTTTTTATATTGAACTTATAATAATTCTCACAAATATATCAATATTCTAATATACATTGATAAAGGAAAAATATGTATTAGACTATAAAAAAATATTTGAGTACACTCTAAGTTCGCTTTAAATAAATTTTGTGTTAGAAATATAAATCCTAGTTTTATAAAAATTAAATAGTTGCCATATTTATTTCGTTTGGAAACTGTTTAAGACTTTAAAGCTAAGAAATGTTTGTTCACGAGAAAATCAAAGGGTAGGTAGTACAAAAATAAACCATGTCATCTCCCGAATCAAATCTATTCATTCTACTTCGTTTCCTTATTCGATTGGAACGCAATTACGAATATAAAATGCAGAATTTCTCTCCGCTCGGCGCGTCGGAAACTTTCCGTAGGATGGACTTTTAACGAATAAAATTGTTTGATATTAGTGCTCTGTATAAAAGGGATATTAAATATTTTCGCTGCCAAACAAAAAAACATTATGAGATGTTTTTATGAATATACTAGCTTATGCTCCGCGGTTCTCCCACGTTCCCATCAACCTTCAACCTTTCCGTGATAAAAAGTAGCTTATGTTCTTTCCCAAATTCTAATCTTATCAAAATCGTTTTGGTGATTTTAGAGTGAAAACTTCACAGATAGAGTAACTTTCGCATTTATAAAACAAGGTATTAAAATATTTATTATCAAGGATTATTAAAGATTTTTCTGCCTACCTATCTTTAGAAATGTTGGTAGGAGGATTCGAACTCGGCCCGGTATCTGACCACTACACCGTCGTACGTAAAATACCCTTTTCTACCCCTTTACAAGGACAAATTTGGGTTCTGAAGCGATCCTATAAATCGGCCTCTTACACTCGGCCTCTTTAGTAATAATATAAATAAATGTTACCAATTTATCCAGACATTTGAATTTTGACGAGGGTCCACACAATTACATGGTAAACCGTCTTGTACGGAATACTCGAGGATATAAGACTGGAAGTATATTGTAGGTTGCGTATTCAAGGTCGGCAGCAAGTCGGTAATCCCCTGATATTGCAGTCCATAGGCGGAGGTGGCCACTTACCATCAGGTGAACCGTCTAATTTGTACTTCGTTTATCGTTCTTTGTATTAGAAAAAAACGAATCCAAATCTCTTGTGCGGTTATAATAAATAGAAGAAAGTGCAAATAAACAGACGGCGACTTAGATTTTTACTATTTCAATGTATGCTTGAGCTTTTCATACAAATTTTTGTAGGAATATTTCTATACTAATATGTATTATAAAGAGGTAACGTTTGTGACTTTGTGATGTTGTAAAGGGTAATCTCTGGATCTACTGAACCGATTCTCAAAATTATTTCACCAATAGAAAGCTATACGTTATTGTGGAGCACCCGTATTCCCACGGGAACGGGAACTACGCGGCTGGAATCGCGCGGAGGCAGCTAGTCTGTGATAAGTTGTCAGAAAAAAAACTGTTTTTATGTTGTCCAAGGCAAAGAGAATTAAATAGTACCATATAAACAGTAGGTACTACTCTAAATAAGTAGTGTCTTAACACTGCTGTCAGATTCTTACAGTATCTACTAAACTTAATTTAAAACTATGTACATAATCTTAAATATAATTGGATGAAAGATTAGTCAAGTCTTTTATGTTTAAAGCCTGTCAAACTTTGCCTATAATGTTTTAAGCTCCAACGTCTAAAATTTTGAAGAGGCTAATCCTTAGCATGTCGAGAAGATTACAAAAAATAGCTTACAATTTCTTTTTAAATCTAATAATGCGTCTGTAGACAGCATTATTACAAGTAATTTTCACCTCTGTCAACACTGTAATACTTGGGGTTTAACCACAGACCTAATAATAATAATAATAATATTTATCTAATAATCTAACTAGATATATTTTTAATGGACTAAAACGTGTTAGCATCAGATAGTTTTTACACCCTTACGCGGAGTGTTTCGGTGAGTGCAGAGGGCTCTCAACCGATAGAGAATTAAGCGACAACGCTGAGGACCCCTGCGAGACCGTGCCTCGGCTCAGGGCGTCGCTGGGGGAAGTGGGGACTCACTTGACATAATTATTGTAACTAGATAACGTAAGCACCTCAATTTGTATGAAGACCAACCGTGTCACTGTTTCTTTGACGTCCGAAGGCAATAACGGTCGATCGCGGACTAAATGACGGAGTAGAGAGCAGATGTTTCTGCTGGTTTTTGACACATGACATCAATACCGTCTTTACCATAATGGCATTCGGGGCCCGTGCTCAGGGCCCCTATTCTCAGGGCTCCGAAGGACCGACAATTTCTCTCACACATTAACTAAAACCAGCAGCATTCTAACATCATCACATATTATAAAACAAAGTCGCTTCCCGCTGTCTGTCCCTATGCCTTCTTAAACCTTTAAAATTACGCAAAAGATTTTGATGTGGTATTTTTTTATAGAGAGGGTGATTCAAGAGAAAGGTTTTTATATAAAATAAATACATGTTTAATATGTTAGAGAAACACTGACAATTTTGGAGGTTTCTAATGTGAGGTATAAGTATTGCATGCGAAGCTGGGGCGGGTCGCTAGTATTATATAATACTGTATTTAATTACCTATGTTATAATAATTTGCTTTTTTTACCTTTCAAAAGGGCCCCAAATTCTTGTGGGCCCAAGGGCCTCAGTCTAGTCTAAGACGGCCATCTTTTGCATGACATAGTCGCACAATCTAGTAAGATTATAGGTCTATGGGTCTCACAAACATTCTACGTAATAGACACTACCCGAGGCGCAAATTTGCCACTAATTATATAGGTCAGTCGACAAATAAGGGCCATATTTTCTTTAATACGGCCATTGTGCTAAGATATAGAACTTTATTAGACGTGGCGTGCCGTGTGGAAACTATGCCTATATATAGGTACCATAGATAAAAATAATATTTTGTCTGTCTTGATATATCTATAAGGTACATTCAAATAGGGATCTCATTGAGTTGATTAGTTAAAGTATGTTTTGGAATAAACCAGTTGGCCAGTTAGTTAGGCCATGGGTCGTGGGATTGATTCCAACATACACAAACATTTGTATTCATGTTTGTTTATTCTGTGCTTAGGTTTAAATATCTACCAAGTTTGTATTTAAAAGTTCTTATTATATCAGTTGGTTATCATAGTGCACTATGATAGAGCTCTGCTAAGTTCAGAATCAGATTATTTATATGTTTTGGTATTCCCGGGATTATCATTGTTATAACCCTTTCGTGCGTTAAAGAGACGTATAATGAGAAACAAAAATAATATAAAATCCGCGCGCAGGCATGGGGAAAGCTTTGAAGCAAGTACAATAAATAAAGACATCAATAAAAAAAACACGCACATCTGTCTTAAAAATACTATATAATTATCTATTTAAAACTAAATGTTTATCGACGTATAAATTTCACGTAAATAGGGTCAGCTGGTCGAATCAACATGTCTGCTATGAGAGTAGGCCTTTCGCCTTTCTTCCGAGGGGCCAATGTAAAGTGCCTACATATTTCACTCAGCACGCATTTCATCTCCAACATTGCAAATCTTTGACCTGAAAAATTTAAATGAAACAATCAAAGGAAACATCCTGAAAACTGTAAACGCTTTGTGCCGGGAAATATGAAAGTTTCTATATTAACATTCTAACTAACTGATAAAAATGCTTGTTATACAATTTCCTTTCTAGTCCGGTGAGTGAGAAAAATATTATGTGCTCGTAGTTTTATGATGAAAGTTTGCCGAGTTATTTTACTGTACAGTAACCAATAACAAAAGTCGAAGAAAGCAAAATTCATCATCATCAGCTCATGGGTCCACCACGCGGGCCTAGTGCGCATTGGCGGACTTCACATGCCTTTAATTGTGACATCTCGGGCATGCAGGTTTCCTCACGATGTTTTCCTTCACCGAAAGCCTGTGGTGTGAATCCGTACGTAAGTTTTTATAAACTCAGAGGTACGGGTCAGGGATTTGAACCTGCACCCTCATGATCGTGAGTCGGTGCGTTCCCAACTGAGCCACCACGGCCGAGAGCAAACTTGCAACAAAATAAAGTTTTCTATGAAATCTTAGTAGATAGGAAGTTCTCTTAATCTCATCATCAGCCAATATTGTGAGAAAATATTACATACTAGCTCCCCGCGGTTTTACCCGCGTTTACAAGCCGCCGGTCGTAGGTTCGAATCCCACACAGGACAAACATTTGCATGCATGATTTGAATTTGTTCTGTGTCTGAATGTAAATGTCTATAATATGTTTGTATTTAAAAGTATCAGCTATCTGGTTACCATAACACAAGCTCACTTTGCAGCTTACTTTGGAATCTGATTGGCCGTGTGTGAAAAATGTCCTATTAATTTATTTTATTTGCAATCAGATCATTAGAGTAGGTACTTAAGTGCTTGAAACGATTTGATTCACCTAGAGTAAAATTTACATAAACTTTTCTTATTTATAACACTTTAAATTTTACTACAAAACAAGCTATCATCTACCTATCTAAATACCCCGACTTACCTATAAGGAAGAAAAATAAAAAAAAAACTTACCTATACAATTCCTAGGGCCAGCACTGAAAGGTATGAAGGCATACGGATGCCTAACCTCCCCCCCGGTGAAGCGATCAGGTCTGAAGGCCTCAGGGTCAGGGTATAAGTCTTCGCGGTGATGCAGATCATATATGTGGACAGCTACTTCAGAACCTTTCTTTATGAACAGGTTATCTGTAAAGAACATAAGTGGGATGCAGGTTTTTGTGATATGAATAATAATAATTGTAATTTAATAATTAAATTGTGTATATTAAATTAATGTTTTTAATACCTAATCTTGTTATATATAATAATATATCTATATATAATAATGAAAGTATTTCTTCACTAAGATATATTTTCTAAACGCTAATGCTCAATAAAACGCAAATAAGTCGAATTGAGACCCTCTTCCTTTCTTTGGAAGTCGGTAAAAATAATCCAATTTCATGGAACTTAATTAAGAATATACTCCTCATTTGAGAATAATGTTTCTGAAACGCACGTGAAATCTTGACATACTGTTTCTACAGCCTTTGTATTCTATAACACAAATTTTATCACAGAGATCACCCGGCATGACTCCATAGGACATCCTACACGATATCGTAGTAAAGGAAAGAGACAGGATATATGAAGTAAAACGTCGTAGAGCTAATATATTTTTTCGGTATTGAATTGAACACCAGATGTTTACTCTCACGTCAATCAAAAGGGGTACAGAACTTTCCATTAACAACCAGAAGCTTGAAATAATAAAGAAAGCATCCTTCATACAATTTCACCCTGTAAAATGATGAATTTCCCGGAAGGAGGAAGGAATTACGAATATTGAATTATTAATTGATCTATGAAAATATTTCTCTTTAAGTACTTTTAAGGGGTTCGCAAATGAGTACTGAATAAAAGATATAGTATTAAAACGATTGTATTATTTGTTAAAATTTTATCAACTAATTAATTGATTTCACCTTTATGTCTATAAAAATATATATAAGTATGTCTATACAAATAAAAACATTAAGAACTTTCAGTAGTGAATCGGAATAGATTTTGCCTTTAAAGCTGTCGGTCAGTCGTGTGTTGGAATCCCACCCAGGACAAACATTTGTATGTATGAATATGTCTGTTTGTTCTGTGTCCGGATGTAAATATAATATGTAGTATATCAGCTATCTGGTTACCATAACACAAGCTCACTTTGAAGCTTACTTTGGAATCAGATTGGCCGTGTGTGAAAAATGTCCCAGGGTATTTATTTATTAATTTCTAGATAGCTACAATCTTACCGAGCATAAAGTCTTCTGTAACTTTTCTCGCGATGAACGGTACACTTGGGTACAGCCTCAGGGTCTCTTTGATCACCGCCTCCAGATACTTCATCTCTGCGAAGTCTGACATGGTGGCTGAGCGGTCAGAATCACCGAAGATCTGCGTGATCTCTTCAAAGATACGGGCCTGTGATAAAGAATAAAACTTATCAGACTGATAGGGATATTGGGACCAACGTCCTTTAATATAAGTTATTAAGTTAACTTAGCAAAGGTTTTGGTAACGACAATTCTCTTGTTATATGTACTGCTTACAAAATAAGACATGTATGTAATGCAATGTACATTGCTTCTTTTATTATTATGCAAATAAATTTTATTATTATTATTTATTATTAATCAAACGAAATTGAATGGATGGATCGATGTTTGTATCTTTAACACGGCAGAACGGTAGGCTTGTGGATGGAATTTATCGTATGTAGCATAGTATAAAGCATTTTTTTGTGAAAAAATTAAAGTTCACCAGGAATGCGCGTGAAACCGTATGATAAAGTATGATAATACTCGTATTTTTATTTAAATCAGTAAGTAATAAATAAGGACTTTTCCGGTTTTGAAGGCTAAATATAGAAAGGGACCGCGTTAAACTCAGCTTGTAGGGCATCTTTAAAAACAAACAAAGATAAATTTTATACTAATCTTTCAATAATCGCCTAATCATCATATACCTACTATTATATTGTCAAATCGAAACAAAAATTACAGTATCTATTTGTTTTAGAATAAAGCTATGTTATTGTTTATTATCATTAATCTTGTGATGAAGATAAGGAAGTGCTATCCGACCATTATTAATAGACAGACGGACGGTGAAGATAACTAAAACTATATATCTCTGAAAAAGGTTAGCAATACAGTTTCGTAGTACATAGTCCAGAACCACACAGCCCGGTGGCTTTATGGTTAGTGACCCTGACTTTCAAGCCGAAGGTCGTGGGTTCGCCACCCAGGACAAACATTTGTATACATGAATATGTCTGTTTGTTCTGTATCTGGATGTAATGTTATATCTATATAAGTATGTATTTAAAGGTATATAATATGTAGTATATCAGCTATCGGGTTATATCACAAGCTCTGCTTAGTTTGGAATCAGATTGGCCGTGTGAGAAAAATGTCCCGGGATATTTATTTACAAAGAACCTTTGTATACAAACAAACAAATTCATTAAAATTTTCGAAACTTCAAAGAAAATATTACTATTAATTGATACGTATTCTTATTAAAGAGACTTCAAGGAATGCCTGTACAAACTGTTATTCAATATTACTTTGGTCTTTGTAATTGTTATTAAAAACA
Source organism: Thyatira batis (assembly GCA_905147785.2). Classification (NCBI taxonomy): domain Eukaryota; kingdom Metazoa; phylum Arthropoda; class Insecta; order Lepidoptera; family Drepanidae; genus Thyatira; species Thyatira batis. The sequence goes on from LR990502.1 coordinate 1,386,862, forward strand.
AATATTTCATCAAAGCACAAGAAAGTCAATCTAAATTGTACCTTACGTAATTTAATTAAGCGTTAATTTAAACTGTTGCGTTCCTTCCTTAATTTTTGTACTTGGCACCTAAAATAATAACCTAAAATATTTACCTGAACGTCGTCGTGGTCTGCGATCAGCATCAGACCCATAGCAATGGCTACAGCAGTTGTATCATGACCCTGGGAAAAATCATATAATATATTAACACATATACATCTCTATAATGTGTATTTATATGATGTACAAACTTTATAACTTTATATTAAAGAAATATTCCAGCATTTACCTCAAACATAAAAGTATTGACTTCCTCTTTAATCCCTTCCACGTCAATATCGCCTTTGCTCTCAGCTTCTAGCAGCAAATCCAGCATGGCCAATCTCTTCTTACTACCTACACCATCTTCTAATACTGCCGATAGTTCCTCCTTATCACTCTGTGTTCTCTGACTCTTTCTCTCCGTTATAACCGTGTCAGCGAACGAGCGGACTTTTTCTAGACTCTTCTGGAACCTTCCACCGATAGGGGATAGACGGAAAAGAAGATTGTTATGGAGCCAGATCTTGGTCAATCGGCTGAGGAGTAGCGACCCTATTTCTTTTATCGCAGTCTTGTATTCTAGTGCTGCTGATGATTTGTCTGTATCAAGTTGGGTTCCCATTGCTGTTTCTGAAATTTACATTACCATATAGATAATATGGTCTATGGCTTAGACCCCCTCATTGTTAGGGGAGGCTCGAGCTCCTCGGTGGAGACGTATATTAGCTGATGATGGATGGATGTATGGATATAGATAAAATAATGTTCCTGGATTTTCTAAAATTTACATTAGCATATATGTAGATAGAATGAAGATTTCTGGATTCTCGATTCAAATATTCCGCCTTAGTATTGTTGGTTAGATATCCTATGTCACATGTGATGGACACGATCATATTTGTTTCTAAGATGGAAAGGTCTATGCTCTGTAGCTTGGTTTTGATAATGTGTATAAATAAGAATATAAATTGTTTTTTTCTTACAATACTCAAAATAAAATAAAGTAGAAAAGTTTACTTAAAATCATAGTAATCCGGTGACAATAGCATATATCTATATAGTGGCTCCCCGCGACTTCACCCGCGTACCCAGGATCTTCCATTTTCTCGGGATAAAAAGTTGCCTATGTACACTCTCAGGCTTTAGACTATCTGTGTATAAATTTCATTTAAATCGGTTCAGTAGTTTTATCGTGAAAGCGAGACAGACAGACACGAGTTACTTTCGCATTTATAATATTAGTAAAGATTTCAAAATCTGGTAACCACAGCGCAAGCTCTGGTGATCAAGATATTTACTACTTACCACATATAGTATACAGTGTGAAATCACTGACGGCAGGTATTAGGTCTACTTCTATCTCCTGCTGTTCCTTCAGCCCATTGACCATGTCTCGAGTCTTCTCCTCCATGACGTGGGAGAAGTTCTTCAGGATGTTGAAGTGGAACGTCGGAGTCAGGATCTTGCGGCGACGATGCCATTTGTTACCTGAAAACAATAATGAATTACTCCCTCCGTCCTAAGGTTTTACCCACGTTTTCGAAGGACCTTCAATTTTCCGTAGTCTATGACCTTTACCTCTAGTCTACCTCTGTACACCTCATCAATATGGGTTCAGTGATTTAGCAGTGAAAGCGTAATAAACAGACTTACAAAAACACAAACACAAAGTCACAAACGTTACCTCTTTATAATAAAGAAGGGATCTAATGTATACTAATACATTAGAAGGGATTTATCATTCTTTTTAAAATTAGTTCCTCCTATTTAAATTATAAAATTAGTGAGTATAGATGGATGGATATATAAATACTAGCTGCCGCCCCGCGGTTTCACCCGCGTAGTTCCCGTTCCCGAGATCACTTAGGGGGATGAAAAATAGATGTTAGCCGATTCTCAGACCTACTGAATATGCATATAAAATTTCATAAAAATCGGTCAAGCCGTTTCGCAGGAGTTTAACCACAAACATCGCGACACGAGAATTTTATATATAAGAAATAGATACAATTTTTTGAGTGTCTGCATTACAGTTTTGCCCTTATGTCTATCGTCTGATAATGACTTCCTCGAAATTCTAAAATCCTACTTTCTAAGATCATTAGAATAAAACCATAGCTGGAATTAACACAATCGATTTCTCGTTAGAAGACCTGAGAATATTTTATGCTATTTTACTTTATTACTTTACGTCAGACGGCCAATTCAATTTATTGAACTTCAATCGCTATAAAATTATGTTAAGCTCTCTGAACTGGCAATGGAAGCTTCGTTATTTAAGCTTTAAGCTTTCCATTAACTTTACCTGTACTCAGCAACAGTCCTGTACCGAGCCACGGCTCTAAAAACGTGTAGGGTTTACTTTTTGTTATGTTTTTAGAGTGAGATAGCACCACCTGAAAAAAGAACTTGTCAGTTTTATGACATTACAGCTGAAGATACACTAATCTAAACTAATATGTAATGCTGAAAAGTTTGGCGCTAATAGCTCAAAAACTACTCCATTAATCGAAGAAGGCTATACTCTATATATTATCACGCTACAACGAATAGGAGTGGATCATCAATCAAATGTGTTGCGAAAAGGGGGAAGTGACCCTTATGAAGTTGCGCGAGTCAATGAGTGACAGCTGCGTTCTGAAGGGGCCTTATAATTAAAATGAAAAATATATAAAATATTAAATAGATATTCTGGGTAATTTTTCACTTATGTCTAATCTGATACCAAAGTAAGCAGAACTTAGAACCAGATAGCTGATATACCTACTAAACATAATATTTTTAAATACCTACTTTTATAGATTTACATCCAGACATAGAACAAACAGACATTCATGCACCCAAATGTTTGTACTGGCTAGGATTCGAACCCTTGGATTATGATGATGATGATGATGAAAGCAAATATTACCTCTACATCCTTCACATTGGTGATATTGAGAATCCTTCGCTTGAACACCTTGACCAGGTATCGGTCTCCGTACAACTTAGCGAATGTACGGATTTTTTTAAATACATCACCTAAAACAAAGATTTTTTGTTAATAAATCAATGGCAAAAGGAAAAGAATATCTTTCGTTGCATTTTTCCTTCCTTTCGATATTAAAAAATATACAAGTCATACCTCTTTTATAGGTATATTTGTATTTACTTATTTATATTTTCATCAGCTAAAAATAATAATAACAAAAAAAGTTGAAGCCTTCAGTAAAACATACATATAAAATTTAAATAAATAAACAGTCAAAAAGGCCTCATGTGGTCAGATAGTACCTATATCTATGTCTGTTACTACCGGCTTCCTTTTCTTTATCCCGGGAAAGTTAAGGATCCCGAGCTCGCGGGTGAAAATTCCGGAACGGAAGCTACTTACTAAGTAAATATATATATCAGATTATTAACACTGAAATGCATAAATGAACAAACAGTTATGTATATCAGTATATTTGAAATGCAACAGTATGTGCTTGCGGCTAAACTACAGAACCAATTTTAATCGAAATCTAGGACGGGTGTGTTAATATTACCACATTTGAAATTCCATTATAATTCCATTCTGTTCCGTAGATAGTTATCATAACGTGGGTACAATCATTTATGTATCCTTTCATATGTTATTCTATAGGGAATTTCATAATTAATATGGAAAATATGCCAAAAATACATGCAATATTCGAAACCACGTTCACTAAATTTTGCCCATAATATGACACTTATCAAGAACTAGTGGATCCCCACGGTTTTACCCACGTACCCGGGAAATCTTGCACTTTTTCGGAATAGAAAGTAGCCTATGTCTTTTCTCAGGCTCTAGTGTACCAAATTTCATTTAAATCTGTTCAGTGGTTTAGCGTGAATCAGAAGATAGACAGACAGACAGAGTTACTACAGCACGGGAACTACGCAGTAATACCGTAGGACGGAAGCTAGTACAGTATATGTAAATAAATATAAATAAATATCCTGGGACATTTTTCACACACGGCCAATCCGATTCCAAATTAAGCATCAAAGCGAGCTTGTGTTATGGTAACCAGATAGCTGATATACTACATATACTACTTTTAAATACATACTTATATAGATATTTACATCCAGTACATATGTATCTTGTATAAGCATAATTTTTATACATTTAGTTTCTTATATTATAGCTATTAGCTGTAAATCTTCCTAATAACCAATAAATAAAAAAATAAATAAATATCCAAGAATACAACATAATAATAAATACTCAGAAGAGAAAAATGTGGTAAATTTGATCAGTATTTCAATACCAAGAGTTCGACTGAATCACGGATCGCGTATAGATCGCTTGGAGCGTAGTTTCAACAAACTGGTTCGGCCTTATACGATTTTGAATCGCGGATCGCGGGATCGCCGATCTTTTTGGATCGACTGGTGGACACATGACGGAGAGAAAAATGTTTGGTACAGGAAATAATAAAGAAGTTTGATCAATTTGAAGGGCTGTATTGAGTTGCGGTATTGAGTTACGGAGGTTTTATAGAGCTCTATGGTTTTCCCGGTATATCTCCAATTTTCCCTTAACAACAACTATTAAATGTGGTAATCTGAACAACATTTTATCCCTGTTCTAAATCCTAGTTAGCCGAAATTTCGCTATCCCTACTAATATTATAAATGCGAAAGTAACTCTGTCTATAGGTCTTTCATGCCTATACCACCGGACCGATTTTTATGAAACTTGGTACAGAGATTGACTAGATCCTTGGAAAGGATATAAGCTACCTTTGGTGCCCATAAAGTGGAAGATCCTCTGGGAACGCGGGTGAAACCGCGGGAAGGTAATAACCAAACCTATTTGCTACTCAAACACGAAAAAATAGCGGAAGCGAGGGATCTAAATTAAATTTGGCACATCATTAGAACATGTTCTATACTAGCACTTAGACAACATTTAAGCGTGCAAAACTGCGGGGCGAAGATGTTAATATGATTTTTGATATAATAAAAGATACACTAATTAATCACTATTTGACAGCCCGGTTGGCTTTGTGGTTAGTGACCCTGACTCTCAAGCCGCGGGTCGTGGGTTCGAATCCCACCCAGGACAAACATTTGTATGCATGAATATGTCTGTTTGTCGTATGTCTGGATGTAAATATATATATAAGTATGTATTTAAAAAGTAGTAAATGTAGTATATTAGCTATCTGGTTACCATATCACAAGCTCTGCTTAGTTTGGAATCAGATTGGCCGTGTGTGAAAAATATCCCAGGGTATTTATTTATTATTCTTTTTCATGATTTTCATGCGGTTTTCATGAAATTACGGACTATTTCATGGGGAAGGTTTTTATGTATAATACATCAATTGGGACCCAAAGGTCACTAGTTTGGAGTTCACTACCGAACTGTTTAAGAAAAGAAAGAAAGAAAGAAAGCATTTATTTGGACATTCACACAACATTACAGAAGCAAAAAAAAATAATTTTTGTGTAATGTCTGTTTGTTGGTCTATCTGTATCTTACTAATATTATAAATGTGAAAGTTTGTGAGGATGTATGAATTTTTTGCTCTTTAAGAGCGAGGCCCCATTGGTGCGTTGCGTTGCGTTGCGTCGGGATGCGTCGACGCGGTCGACGCTGCGTCGTTTTCCATACATTTTTTATGACATGCCCCATTAGACCGTTGCGTCGACGCGCGCGACGTTTCAACGGATCGACGGACAAGAGACGAAGCGGGAGGGAGGGTGATGCGCTGCGTTGTCGGAGCTCCGTTGCGACGACGCACTGCGATCCACTGCTGGGTGGACTGAGACACAGCCGCGACGGCGAGCGTACCCTCTTGCGTTGCGTTGCCGCAGCGTCAACGCAACGCAGGTGTGGCATACAATGCGTTGTTCCGTTGCGACGACGCGACGCAACGCAACGCACCAATGGGGCCTCGCTCTAACTCTACAACGGGTTACAATTTGGCAAATTCGCAAACACTACTGAACGTATTTGGATGAAATTTAGAACACAGATAGTATATTAACTGGAATAACATATAGGCTACTTTATGCTATGGGGAAACAGAAGATCCCCGGGAACGCGGGTAAAACCGTGGGGAGCCACTAGTATTATATGTTTCTTTATAGCCCGTTGTAATGTTCCTTTCATAAATCATAAATTACATTTCATTGGAAATTAATAGATTCCCCGAACAAGGTACATAGTTTATGTCATGCCAAATTATCGATAATACCCCGCAGTATTTATAAAAAGATGTCCAATCACGGATCACAAATTATTCCTTTCATATTTATTATTTTATTCAACTATATTATTTTATTAACTATGTATATATAATATACAATACAGCAAAAGAGTTTGTTTGTTTGGTTGAACGCAGTCTTAGGAACTACTTGTTTGAAATTAATAAAAAAAAATGTTGGATAGCCGATTATCGAGGAAGGCTGTATAATAATAATAATTTGTTTATTTGTCGGACAACAATGATCCTATTAATGATATATAAAAATAAAATAAAAAACTTGAGAGGTGTCAAGGGACACCCGGATGGAACGAAGTTCCTTTCGATTAATAAGTGAAGAAAATGTAAATATTTTTGTTTTTTGTTGTAATAATATTTTTTGTACACACATCAAGTAGTAGGTAGTATAGTGCGCGCGGAACTAGTAGGCCGCGCCTTGGCAACGCGCCGCTCGGCAAAGCTCGGCCACGCTCGGCCCCGCTCGGAAATGTGTCGTGACAACTTTTCGTAAGAATTTTTCCGTCTAGCCCCCTTTCACAACGCGCGATAAGGAACTACGTTCCAAAATATCCTGGAATATTTTTCACACATGTATGGCTAATCTGATGCCAAACTAAGCAGAGCTGTATAACATTACACTACAAATACAACCAATAGGAGAGGAGTATCAACGAAAAATTTCAATGAATATTTGAGGAAGACGAAGTGGGGCGGGTCAACTTGTAGATGATACTTTTAAGTTTTAAACACTTAATTTAAAAGTATAATGTACTATATCAGCTAACTAATAATCAAAGTTGCGTTTGGAGAAGAATTTCCCTAAAATCTGTTCTATGAGAGCAAAGCCACAGGTAGAAAGAAGATAGTATTTTTGCGTGTGTAGGTACATTTCTATCTTTGTCATTTCTCCGGAGCGTAACTAATATCGATACAATTAAACGATTATTGTACGTATGACCTCACATAATTATTGCGTAGGTAGCTACAGTGGAATCTATAGGTAATAATAACAATACATATTATAATATAAAAAGGTATTATTTGATTTTATTTTTGTTTGTTATGAAAAGACTTCGAAACTACTAAACCGATCTGAACAATTCTAGGGTCGGCGGACTAAAACACTTATAGTCAAAAACTTACACAAGTAAATCACGTAAGTCAAATTTAGTTGTTTAGTCCTTTTCAATATGACTCTAAACTTATTAGTTTAAAAGGTCCCATTCACAATATCTCAGAAAATATGTTCGCCTTACTTAAGTGGTTTTGTTCAGTGACGAGTGAGATCAAAATAAGGAACTTGTTTTTTGCTTTTTTTGACTTAAGTGCTTTAGTCCGTCGACCCTGGAATTATTTCACCAATAGTTTGAAGTGTACTATAATCACAATTTACTTTATTGGCTCGTCAACGCACAATTTTGCACACACTGCACACAAATTTGCACACTGTCTGTCTGACCACAGACTATAGCGCCATAGATGTGTCATAGATTATATTTTGTCTCCATATTCCGTTGGGAACGAGAACTACGCGGGTAAAACCGCGCGATGGAAGCTAGTTGACAGATTATTTTCTTTCTACTGACAGAATAATATTCTCAATGTATATCTAAATTATATGAACAGAATTCTATCCTAAAATAACTAAGAAAAACTGTGGGCGTTTTTTCTAACCAAAGCCAAAGCTCAGAATATATAGCCTAAAGTCATGTTTAAAGACGAACACCTTTACGATTTTTTATTATATCTATATGCTATCTTTCATTTCCTACGTAACAACTTTTCATTTCGGGATAATTAAAGATCTCCCGTTCGTTTGAGAGCACTCTGCGCTCACAGAAACAGTCCGCGTAAGGGTGTATAAGCCATCTGAGACTAACACCTTCTGGTCCCTTAAAAAAAAAGAAATCTTCCGGGTACGCGGGTGAAACCGCGGGTAGCCACTAGTTAAGTGTTGACTCAAACTCAAATAATATGTAATTAATTGTAAGTAATTATATATTTTTTGAGTGAAATCAATTGGTAAATACATATTAATGTAATGTTGAAATTGAAAAAGTGTAATTTTGAACCATATAAATTTTCTCATAACATACAAAAATTTACCTACTACCTAGGTACTTACTTCTTACTTTGGAAGTCGGTTAAAAATAAGTACTTACTAGGATCAACACCCATGTATTCGAACCCGTTACCAATGATGGGCATCATGGGGGGGCCAGGCAACTGATCTAGGGGGTTCTCCTCATCCTCTATAAACAGCTTCCACACCATATACGCTATCACGCCGCAGAGGATAATTGTAAAAAACATGATTAGTTTTTATAAATCTGAAACAAATATTATTATTAGTACTTATCCATAATTTAGTAAACAAGGCCGGTGGATTTGCAAGAGAATATATAAATATCCTGGAACATTTTTCACACACGGCCAATCTGATTCCAAACTAAGCAGAGCTTGTGATATGGTATTTAGACAGCTGATATACCACTTTTAAATATACCTACATTGATACATATTTACCTACATAGAAAGAAAAAATGTGAAAAAACTGGGTGGGTCTTAAAGCCACGACCAGCAGCTTGGTCAGGGTCACTAACCACAAAGCCAACCGGCCTGTCTACATCTAATATGGTTCTTTTGACTGCTCGATGGAATCCTTCCCAGGACAAACATTTCAATGCGAATTGGATGTCAATATCTATATTAGTAATGTATAAAAAATTAGTATACCTACTTAGTTTAATACCTATCTAGTTGCCATAGCAAAAGCTCCGCTTAGTTTACGAACGCGGGATATTACTTCTAAGAATATATTTTGAAAAATAAACCTTTTATGTTAAAAAGTAACGTTTTTAATAACAAATTCATTCATATAAGCATACTACTATTCGAGTTTTACGGTGACAAACATGCGGAAATTGATTTAAATATATATACCAGATTAGTAGTAGGTAGGTTTTTTTTTCCAATCAGCTGTTGCTGGGTGACGCCAGTTTCTAATTATAATCTATACCTTCTGTTACATTGTTTCAAGGGATTTTCTCACAGTAATAAAACAAGTAGTCGATCTGGTTGTTTGATGACCTTTGTGGTGAGTGAAGTCGGGTGCAAATCTATTGTTATTAAGTAAGTATTTAGTGGGTATAACTAAATGAGAACTATAGTACAAGTATAGTATAAAGTAAGTTGTTGTGGCTCAGTGGGGATCGCACGGACACACGATCATGAGGGTGCAAATTCCAACACAAACCAAAAAAAACCTTACGTACAAATTTACACCACTGGCTATCGGTGAAGGAAAACATCGTAAGGAAACCTGCATGCCCGAGATGTCACAATTAAAGGCATGTGAAGTCCGCCGCCGCACTAGGCGCGCGTGGTGGACGATAGCCTAAACCTCTCGTCGTTACGGGAGGCTCGAGCTCCTCTGTGGAGACGTATTTAAGCTGATGATAATAGTGAATAAAATGTCCTATCAATCTAGTTTTTGATGACCTTTAACGTGATTAAAGCCGGGTGATAGAATAGTAGGTAAAAGAAAATCAGGTTTTACTAAAGCACGTGATTTTTCATAAAACAAGTCAACAGTTACGTAATAAACTTTAATTGCTATGCAATTAATTCAAGTTCATAATTTTTTTATGTTACTTCGTCAGTAACTGAGTCAAACTAAATTATATAGGTATACACTAGCCGCCGTCGCGCGGTTTTACCCGCTTAGGTCCCGTTTCCGTAAGAATACGGGGATGAAATAAAGCCTATGTTATTTGTGAATAACGTAGCTTTCTATTAGTGAAATAATTGTGCAGATCGGTTCAGTAGTTTCGGAGCCTATTCGTTACAAACAAACAAATCTTTCCTCTTCATAATATTAGTATAGAAGTATAGATGAATTCCTGGATTTTAAGCTGCGACTTGATAAAAATAAACAAAGTTTACTTTAGCTTACATAAATAGTATTCTATTATTTAAAGGCAATTCACTTGGGAAGTAGTGTTCACAATAATAATATCAGAGCTTAAAAGCCTAAAAAGCTCTCTTTTGATAGCCCATGGGAATTTTGTAAGGCGTTATTCGTACATCGTTAAGGGTCTCTGGGTATTTCAGCTTTTCACACCCTGGAGAATCGCAAGGGCTTAATGATTCGGCACTTTCCTTTATAAATGAGTCTACCGACCCGCCCCAGATTTGCACGACAATTGGCTGATAAAGAAAATGGTAGGCCTTCACGTTTCATCACTCTTGCAAGACCACACATTATATTTCTTGCCTTTACCTTTTCCATATTCTAAAAGATACTCTATGTCCCTTCAGACGCTACAAAGATACAAACATTCATCCATCTATCCTCACATTGACATATATAATATTAGTAGGGTTTAACTACATTGGGTGACCCGAGCGCTAATAAATATCCAGGAACATTTTTCACACACGATCAATTTATTACAAAATAAGCAGTGAAAGTACTATGGTAACCTGAAAGCTGATATACAACTCTTAAATGCATACTTTATATATGTGTGCATGTTTATGTATGTATGTTTACATCCAGACACGGAACAAACAGATATGCTCATGCACAGATATTTTGTCCTTCATGGGATTCGGACGCACTACCGGCGGCTTGAAAGTCAAGGTCATAGCACAACAACAAAACAAAGAGGTCAGTAAACTCAATATAATGAATATTAAAAAAATAATGTACCTAACATTAGTCAAGTCTTAGGTTACAATTATTAAAAATCATAAGTAACTAAATAGGTCCTGTCACGGTCGCCAGATGTTGGGAACCCGAATTAAATAGCACAACTTTATGTTTCAGCATACAATATATTTATTCAGAAAAGAGAGATGTTGACAGTTATGTTTTTATAGTAACTATGGTAACAATGTTCGTCACACTCCCGACGGAAAAAAACCGGGAGGCTATTATTTCAAATTGTCAACGAATCAAAAGAATTAATGCTACATGGTATGTTCGATCTTAGAGGTTGGATTACTAGCCCCGTATTGGTAGATAATAATGTTGAAAATACCCCGATATTATAGTTCGGCCGTTCAGAGAATGCGTTCCTGACACCTATCAGTTAGTCACGACTAGTGATGGGCACAACATAACACTAAGTTCATTACCGTTCCTCCAAAATGAACCGTCGCATTATTTTTAAGATTATTTTCGTTTTAAATTGACGGAATCATTTAAAATTTATATTTTAGTTATTTAAGTGGGAACCAAAAAAAGGTAATAAGTATTAATATAATAAAATTGTTTTATTTATTCTTTGTTACAAAGTTAGAATCTGTATTTCTATGCAAAAAAGTACTAGGTACAATGAAATGAATATGCGTACAGAATATTAATCAGACTCCGATTCGCTTGAGGAGGTGGTGTCTTCATCATCATCTTCGCCTACATGTATAATTACGTTATTATCAATAACAGAATCAATCCTGATATCTCGGTCAAAATGTTCCAAAATCAGGTTTTTAGTCTTCTCAACAACCTTTGCCCAGCCATCTCTTGTGACTTCTCCGCAGGCTTCTTTTAATAGGGTCATCATCTTTTTCGTGCTGAATGGCGTATATTATTTGTAAAAACAAAACGTATTATTTTACAAAGTATAACTGTATAAGCACAGATTACGATACTAAGTATTATTGTCTGTTATTGTTAGCACAGCACTACAAATATAAGGCGCTGACATAACCTTGTAATAGCGCAGTATAGATTTAGAAAAATATTTTTTACCAAGTTATTAGACACTCAGTTTGGCACAAAATTATAACATTAATTGATTATTGATATAAGAATGCTGTTTTGATGCTCATCAACTGTTAAAACGGTAAACAACCAGCAAAAATATTTTTACCGTAACTGCAACGCCATTACAAAGTTACGTCGTCATTTCAATCGCGACGTGTCAGGAACGCATTCTCTGAACGGCCGTAGTATAGGATTGATTTGGAATGTTAAAACAGATACCCTACGATGTAATGTCAACTTCAAAAATATCTATGAAAAACTAACAAAGAGGACACTCCTATCTATAGCGCAAAGAGTTTTCGATCCTATTGGTTTAGCCTGCCCAACTACTATAATTCCTAAGATGATAATGCAAAGGTCATGGTGCAAAAAACTTAATTGGGATGAAGATCTACCCGAGGAGTTAGCGAAAGAATTTAAAAGATGGTTACAGCAAGCTTATCTTATCAATGACTTGGTGATTCCTAGGTGACTCGCTACTGTATCTATTGAAGACTGTGAAACTTCTTTGCACGTTTTCTGTGACGCAAGTAAGGATGCTAGGATAGTATAGGTACTTTGAAGTACTGAAGCTTAAGAGTCTCAAGAAGAAAATGTATCTTTGAAGTAATGTTCATTTGCGTAACCACATTGTTTAACACAGATGTTTAACACGAACCCCACTTATAGTTAAGCTTAATTATTTGTTCTTAGTATCATAATCACAGACCTATATAATCTAACTAGATAACGTAAGCACCTCAATTTGTAGGAAGACCAACCGTGTCACTTTTTCCTTGACGTCCGATGGCAATAACGGCCGATCACGGACTAAATGACGGCGTAGTAACGAAGTTGACATTTTTGCTGCTTTTTGATACGCGACATACATACACTCGCGATGTCTATGATCAAAGTCTATATGTCTTTATAATAATATTATAAAGTTAAATATAAACTAAACTAGGAAACAACTCATGCAATTTGAAAATTTCATACAAAAGCATCACAAATCATAAGTCACGTATACGTCTATCCTATGTGTTAATCTAGATTCTAGATTTAATTATATATATAATATATTTGATTATATAATATAATCTATTGGTGTAACGTGCCAAGTTTCGTCAAAATCTTTACAGCTTTTATTGAGTTAAAACCATCGTGCATGTAACCAATAGAGTAGTAATAGTGAGCCATTTGTTTAGCAACGTTTCGATGGTTTGTCACGTATAACTAACAAGCCACGCTCGAACTAAAACAGTACCCGAACAAAAAGAGACTTGTGTGTACGTCTAGTGCAACACTTGACCTTGAGCCGGCCAATCAGAACACAGGGGCCGGCGCAGCGTTTTGGCGTATTTTGTTTTCTAACAAAACTGTTAACAGTTCTACTCTATTGGTTACATGCTCGATGGTTAAAACATAATAGACAAATTTAGGATAATATTAATGTTTCACGGGCTAAGTCGGGGTGCGTCGCTAGTATAGTTGTTAAAGTAAATAATAATTGATTTTCAAAGTAAATTTACCGCAAAATATGTTTTGATAACGGTCTGCTGGACAGTGGGGCTTAGAAAGGGTTGATTGACCGATAACGCTTGGGTCAATTATAATTGTACTGGCTAGCCCGCGCAACTTGGACTGCGTCACATCTTCCCCGTTATTACAGCATTTTTCATTGATACTCCGCTCTTGTTGTTCGTAGCGTGATGTTATATAGGCTTGAGGTTAGAACTATTTATTTTATTTATAAAACATGTTCTAACTAATGACGTAGCGTGATGCTATATAGAGTTAGTTACTAGTAGCTCCCAGCGATTTCATTCGCATCTCCCCGGGTTATTTTCCGTGGCAAAATTTTGCCCATTGTTTCAGCACATATTCTAACTCTGTGCCAAATTACATCGCGATCTCTTCAACCTTCCTCGATAGATGGGCTATATAACACTGAAATACTTTTTCAAATCGAACTAATAATTCCTGAGATTACCTCGTTCAAGCAAACCAACAAACAAACTCTTCAACTTCATATATTACTATAGATAGATATAGATAACGATCTACTAGATAGTGTGGCTTGTATTAAACTAAAAAATATATATAAAATGGTAAATTACTCAGTCTTCATCAGTAAATCGTCTATTAGGTTGGGTAAAATATTAATTAATTGGGTAAAATGGCTACCTTATTAAAAAGTAAAATTTGTTCTTGTTTTTTATAATACACAAAGTTAACGCTGTTTTATCAGTCATTTCTACGGAATCATCGGGTATACTATTTTCGTAATTAAACTGTTGAGAACATTTTTATCTAAAGTAATATGGCATCTCTCTTCTGTAATTTTCCTTTATATATTTTCCCTGACTCATTGAACATAGCAAAATCACAAATCCAGAAGATAGCTCTGCTTAATTGCCAGGAGATGGGAATTACAATAAAATTATAATAGAGTTTTAGTAAGTAGACTTTATTTGTTTGGAGAAATCTTGTGAAATATTTAATTAGTTATAATATTTTTATCTAGTTTATTGTTAGTTGGTATGGGTTACTAACAATTTACAGTGCAACCTAAAGAAAAAAGTTTAGTTAAATTATTGGCTGTACTCCATTTGAACATCCTAAGAAAACTAAGAAAACTTCTATTAAAGTTTCATCATAATCTTATCAACAGTTTGGAACCGCATAGAGCATCAAATATTTTTAAAGATTGTTTATTGACATAGGTATATATTCTATTTATAGATGTACAAATTTAGTTGAAAACTCATAGTATTATTTACATACATCCCATAAATATAACCATCCTCACCTGAACATGTGTGTAACCGCAGGCGAAACCTAACACATGTTTATTCGCATTATTTATAGCCTACAAATGTCTTTATTAGACGAGACGACGCGCCGTAACATAAACAAACAACACAGAGGCAAAACAAACAATATACTTACAAATACTCCGGCTTTAATCCCCTTTACATACGTTATAACACGCACAAATTATTTTATTTAGTTATTTACGGCTTTTAAAGTAAAAACGCAACAAACAAACACAATAATAACCTCGAAAATTAACACAACCGTTCAGATGAGCTCGTCAAACAAGTTTGCGGATATATCCAGCACTTGTCTCTTTATATGAACGATACATACATAATATGTTATACAGTGATATCTCTCCACGTAAAGATACACAGACAGACACAACAAACGTAGTTAAATATACGGATGATTTAGATTTTATCGGATTATATTGTTACTACTGTAATTGTCAAGTTGAAGGTCATTTTTTATGATTCTATTTTTAGAGTGACATAAATGAGATAAAATATTGATAGTTTACTCATCTACTTGCTGTATTACCTACAGAATTTGTGAAAATATCTCAAGTAGTAACTAGATAAATCACAGATTGTAAATATGAAAATTTACTTTACTTTGTAAGACAGACAGACAGAGGCCTCGATTCAATCTTTCTTTGTAGAAAGATTTTGCTTTTTGATTTCAGCTTAATATAAATAAGAGTCTTATTTTATTTAAATTTAATGTAAGTATCTAATAAGTTTTAGTCATTTAAGTTTAATTATATGTTTAAAATATATATAAAATTATATAGACCTTAAGACAAATTCTCTGTACCATTTTTTTTTTGGCAAAGTTTACCAGTTCTAGTGAAATAATTATGCAATAAATAATAATATAATAATGAATAAAAAATAAATATATTTATTTTTATAACAGACTAGACGCCTTGTTAAATGGCTTGTCTTATAAAGTCTGCACTTTATATATATGGTAGTTGCTACATGTCATTTGTCATTTGTCTTAGCTGAGACTAAGCCAATGGGTGTTTAGAACGTGGTCGACGCTTTAAATAAAGAAACACTAGGGTCTAAGTTCAATTCAGTAAACTTACCTTTATGTCGAATAATGCTTTTATGCTCCATCTCTTTCATAAACTATGGTATCACGTGAGATGCTAGATGTAGGCCTCGCCGTAGAAGTGTATATGAGAGAATAGGTGCAAAGGTTGATATTAATTAGAGTAGATCAAGACTCGATAGACCGGCAGAGTTGTAGTTTCATTAATATTTGCTACCAAAATTGCACAGAGTTCGAATATGTTCTGGAATAACACATAGGCTAGTTTTTATTCCGGTAAAATTAAAGTCTCCCGGGAACGTGGGTGAAACCACAGGGAGCCACTAGTCTTGCATAAAGTCAATATTCAGTCAATTTTCAATATCAAGTCAAATAATTACTCAGGGATTTTCGGCCGTTTGACAATTTCAATTGTTAACTTTATATTGACGTTTTGTTGTTTGAACTTCATCTATCAGGAGAATTAATTATTTATATTCCACTGCGATTGGAGAGAGAAACTGTATGTTCAGTGACGCAACCCTTAAACAAATTAAGCAATTGCCTAGGGCATCACGTTTGAGGAGGCACCAGAAGAAGCACAAAAAAATCCATCCTTAGGGCATCACGTCTCACGTTACCAAAAACCGCACCAAAAATGGTTTAAAGACCGATTCTAGTTGACATAAGGATAGGGGGCCCCAAGGGCGTGGATTGCTTAGAGCATCAAGGAGTCTTAATCCGTCACTGTGTATGCTATGGTAAATGACCCAATGGTGGCCAGTTTAAGAAAAAAAAAACAGGTTTTTGTGAAATATTACCAAAATTGTGAAAGTTTCAGCACTGAATATAGTGAAACTGTAAAGTCCAGTCCTTATTTAATATTTGTAATGTGTTGCGCGTGAGATACGGCAAAGCTGGATTCAATTAATTTAACAAATAAAAGTTGTAGTTTTGTGACCCATTCTTGGCCAGGGAAAATTCATTAATGGATACCCCAGTCTTAGTCTAAGTTTATCTTTATTTTATGGTTAACACATGAAACAAAACTAATTTTGATTTTAATTAAGCAATACTATTTTACAAGTAAAACTTTCTGCTCACCGCCTTAACGATTTCCTTAAGAAAAACCGTCGTTGTCAATTTCAAATCACCTTACACTTTGTATTCGCGCATATTTGTACATGTAACTGACTGAATTCAATAAAACGTTAAACTTAGATAGTTCGATGTCTAAAGTCTATGTCACAGTGATCCCAATGTAAAAACATTCGCTCATGTCCGAATTCTAGATGTCTCTTTGAATTTTTGGCCATTACTGGTACAGTGGCCACGACTGGTACGATATAAAGGTCATATATATTTAATTCTTGCTTCTATCCCGCTATTTCTCTGACCTTAACTTTCCCGGGATAAAACGTAGCCTATGTCCTTTTCCAAGCTCTTGTCTATCTCTGTTACCAAATTAAAACAACGGTGAATTAGTCATGAAACATAACAGACAGAGCTACTTTTGCTATAGTTATATTAAATGCATAGCATGGGTGTGCCAATTTTCATCTCGCTATTATTACTGAGAAGAATAACAAACAAATTTTATATTTATGTTACTTTTCCCGGAAATTCAAACAACTTTGACACTCATCTTTCTCATAAATGTTATTAGAAAGAACATAATGTCTCGTATTCTCAGAAACCTGTCCAAGTTTAACTAGATGTTTTTTTTGTTATAACACGGATGATGAAACTTTCTCAATCTCAAGTATGGAAATCAAAACTAATGCGTGTTTAGTACAAAAATAGCCTACTTATATTATTAAATGTCTCGGCTTCGAAAGGTTCGGGCATTATTGTCATATTTCAACAAATTAATACAAAACAGTATCTACAAATTTCAACGTAAAAACAGTCCTCTTCGATGTTTTTTGACAAGTCATTCACACTGAACACTGAAAGGATCTGAATGAAATTTGGTACATAGTTAAAGAATTATGTGGAACAGTAGGTATGTAGAAAATTAGGAGATAAACAGATGAAGCGTCATTAAACTTTATCTAAACAATTTACACTAATCCTAACTTATATTGTAGATGCGAAAGTAACTCTGTCCGTCTGTCTGTCTCCCTTTCACGCATAAAACTACTGAAACGATTTCAATGATTTCAATGTACACAGATAGTCCAGAGTCTGAGAAAGGGCATAGGCTACTTTTTATTTACGCGGGTGAAACAGAACGGTACAAACTACTCATATTTATATTGATTATTATTAGATATAATTAAGATATCAATCATCATGATGAGTCATCACATCATATCACTTATTGTGATAGTCTAAGCTGCCTTTCCGTGTGTCATTGACCGTGAAAAATTCTACTGTCATTGATTTGACTTTTTTTTCTCAACTGCCCAAAGGAGGTTTATACTTAAACTTATTATCTAATATATAGTTTTCTGACCCGCGCAACTTCGTTAGCGTCACTTGCCCGTTTTTGCAACATTTTTGATTGATGCTCCGCTCCGATTCGATGTAGCGTTATGATATATAACCTTTCTCGATAAATGAGGTATCCAACACTGTAAGACTTTTTCAAATCGGACCAATAATTTCTGAGATTAGCGCGTTCAACCAAACAAATAAGAGACAAACTGTTCAGCTTTATAATATTAGTATCGACAATATTAGACAATTTATTTATTTTTATTATTTACCTACTAGCTGCCTCCGCGCGGTTTTACCCGCGTAGTTCCCGTTCCCGTGGGAATACAGGGATAAATTAAAGCCTATGTTACTCAGTGATAATGTTGCTTTCTAATGAAAAAATTATTATTGAAATCGGTCCAGTACTTTTTGAGTTTATTCGTTACATACAAAAATACAAATCTTTCCTCTTTATAATACAGTATATGTATTAGTATAGATTTATCTACTACTCCTTTAACTGACTATCTACCTACTGACCTACCCTACTCATATGTTAGTAATGTGATGAATAAATGATAAATAGAATAATATTGACGCTTTTTAGGGTTCCTGAGGTACTTAGGGAATAATCAACGAGACCCTTTTACTGAGCCTTCGCTGTCCGTCCGTCCGGGCGTATCACATGATCCATAATAGGTCGACATTGAAATTGAAGCAGAATGTGTACTTCTATTACCGCTATAACAACAAATAGTTAAACTAAATTAAAAGAAATTTTTTTTTATTTGAATCTTAATAATGTTAATAAGTAAACGCAAGAAATGGTCACAGAGATTTTACTTATATATTAAAACATAATAAATTTAATTGAACTCCCCAACTAGGATTTTTTTTAATTTACAATCTTAGTGATGCCAGCTAGGAATGCTTGCAGAGTATACAGTGCGGAACCCTTCATGAGCAAATTTAAGTCACTCTTGACCGGTTTTTTATTATTTCTCATATACAAAATTATCTAGTGACGTACAAACATACAAGGTTAGTGAGGTTTAACATAACCTATGTCACTCGAATATAGTGTAGCTTTTTATCAGCTAATGTCTTAAAAATCGTGAGTAATTTAACAAATATATAAATAAAAATAAAACTAATCTCTTCATATTAGTTTTACACCTTTTATTAATATTATGACAATCATCACCATCATCATATCAGCCATAGGACGTCCACTGCTGAACATAGGCCTCCTCCATCGACTTCCATGCAGACCGGTTGGACGTTGCCTGCATCCAGCGGGTTCCAGCAATCCTTGTCAGGTCGTCAGTCCACCTTGTGGGTGGATTATGAAAAACATAGGTAATAATCATATAACTTATAACCAGCTAATATATAACTTACTAACTGCCTCCGCGCGGTTTTACCCGCGTAGTTCCCGACCCCGTGGGAATACAGGGATAAAATATAGCCTATGTTACTCAGTGATAATGTAGCTTTCTAATGAAAAAAGAATTATTAAAATCGGTCTGTACTTTTTGAGTTTATTCGTTACATACAAAAATACAAATCTCTTTATAATATTAGTGTAGATAACCATCATATAGCGACTGAGGAAGGGCTGGAAGGGCTGGGAAAGGCCGTACCCTTTTACCGTATAAGGGTACGCCCAGTCCAGAGTATAACAAATACTTCCACCTGTTTGCATCATCTTAATAGCATTAAAAACAGCAAAGTCACGTTCGGACAACTGCAAAATGTTCGCGCATTCGCGTGATTCATTCATTGTTCATATTTCATTTAGCCGTTTGAACTTGCGTCATGACACGATCCTTTGAAAAGAAGAATCACAATTTATTTATGTAAAAAAATGAGGGACTTTCTTCTTGTCACAATAGTGTTAGTTATTGTTGTAATAGCGGCAATAGCAATACATTATCTGTGAAAATTTCAGCTATCACCGTTCTTATGGACACGGACGGACGGACGGACAGACAGCGAAGAATCAGTAATAGGGTCCCGTTTTTACCCTTTGGGTACGGAACCCTTAAAAGGAACTTTATATCTCGATTTAATAATGATGTAACTTTTTTTTGTACAATATTATTCTGGGACGGTTTATCTTCCTCTTCTTGCCCTTATTACTTCTAATCAGGGTTGGCACCACATGTGTGTGTTTCGCGCACGATTATATGGTACCTGATATAGGTACATATTATTTTTATAAACATACTTAAAAAGATACAAACCTACACCAAACGAACGTACACGTGTGTCCACGTGGGAATCGAACCCACGCTAATTGATGCACAGAAATAGTCGTATATACCTATTAACTGAGTGGTTTTTTCAAAGGTAAATAAATAATTAAATAAATAAATATCCTGGGACATTTTTCACACACGGCCAATCAGATTCCAAACCAAGCAGAGCTCGTGTTATGGTAACCAAATGATATAGATACTAGTTTTAAATACATACTCAAGGATTTTTACTGGGTGGGATTCGAACCCACGAGTGCGGCTTGAAAGTCAGAGGGCTTACTCCCGAAAACGATTCGACTTTGATTTTGTTTTTGATATCACATTGAACTCCTATTGGTTAATCCTGAACCAAAAAATTAACTAAGACAAAAAAATTTGCTAACATTGCCATATATTCGATCGGTAACGGTGTTTGACGTTTCAGAATTATAAAATAAGTTGTGTGTGGTTACTTTCTACAGAAATAAATAAATATTCAATTCTTTATTTTTTTTTAAATTGAAATATTGTACTTTAGATGTAATTTTTTAGATTGGATAAATTTATCCTAGATGAGATAACTCGATCCTGAAAAAGTACCTTTTTACTGATCGTGTATTTTGACGTTTAAAGTCGTTCCCGCCATTCGATTCACAAATGTCATATAGTGGCAGGAGTACGGACTTTTCGATTCGGTTTCGATTGTAACGAAATTCTTGATCAAAGTTAGTTCCAAAAAGTGTCACCGCACGATCGTGCGCTAGAATCGCTATCAAAAATGTATGAAATGACATATAGTCGATTAGAACTCGTTTCTCGAAAGCGGCGGGAGTAAGCCCTCTGGCACTATTTGACATTTGTGAACAAAATGGCGGGAACGACTTTAAACGTCAAAATACACGATCAGAAAAAAGGTACTTTTTCAGGATCGAGTGATCGCATCTAGGATAAATTTATCTAATCTAAAAAATTACATCTAATGTACAAGATTTCGCTTTAGAAAAAATAAAAAATTGAATATTTATTTTTTTCTGTAGAAATTAACCACACACAACTTAATTTATAATTCTGAAACGTCAAACACCGTTGCCGATCGAATAAATGTCAATCTTAGCCATGGCCATCTTGATTTTTTATTCGTATTGGTTCGGGATTAACCAATAGGAGTTCAAGATGAAATTTTTTGGTTCAGGATTAACCAATAGCGGTTCAAATTGAAATCAAAACAAAATCAAATTCGAATCGTTTTCGGGAGTAAGCCCTCAGGGTCGCTAGAACTCGCTTCTAAGCACAAAGCCGGTCTGTAGATCCATAGATTATTTAAAACATCATTTGTGATGATAAGTACCTACTTATACTATACAAATATTATAGTGAGGTAAATTTTAGGTTTATATTTGGGGTAATATCTCGATCTACTGAACCGATTATGAAAACTATTTTACCAATAAATAGTCATATTTATAAATATCAAAGGCTATTTTTAATCCCCGTATTTCTTCCATAAAGGGAACTACGCAGGCGAACCCGCCCGGCGGAACCTTTTATGTTATAAAGTCATATCAGAAAGTCAGAATTGAATATAAAATGCTATTCTAATCCGAAATCCGAATGTACCTACATGTTTACGAAAGAGGAAAAAATTGACAGGCTCCGTTGCTTTAAATTAAAAGATTTGCCAACACGATAAGTGTTGCCAAGTTAGACTTTGCACCCCGTTCAAAAGCTTGTTTTGAAATGGTGACTAAAAATAATGAGTGAGCTCTTAATACTGCCAAGTCATGGTTACATGTAACTAAAATGGAGGTGTTACGAGAAAATTTACATAAATGGACTTTGAACTCTGTTGGCCAATTTAATAAACTGTTACAATATTTTAATGACGTTGCCGAACGCCAAAAACGAGGCCCGAGTTTTTTACTCAGGTCCAAAGTCCAATCTATATTTTTAGAAACTTGTTTTTACTGTGATTCATCGACCTTACCTACAAGCAAGAAATATATAATTTGGATTACAGGTTTTGTTGCTATTAAGGTGTGTTAGAATATTATCATATTTATTTTTAGACGGACACGCCGCGCGGTTTCACCCGCGTAGTTCCCGATCCCGTAGGAATACGGGGGTAAAATATAGCCTATGTTACTCCTTGATGATGTAGCTTTCTATTAGTGAAAGAATTACGCAGATCAGTCCAGTAGCTTCTGAGCCTATTCTTTACTAAATAAACAAAAAGTTAAATCTTTACTCTTTATGATATTAGTTTACTTAAAGATTAAAAGCGGAATTAGAGATCAATCGGATTTCCTTTGCAAGAGTCTGCCGCAGGGCTCATTTCTTGGTTCTACTCAGTTCCTTATTTATATCAATGAACATCCCTTCCTTATACAATTTGTCAATGTTAGTTGAACGAGAAGCAAAGCCTTTAGATGTATATTTATTTATTCCAATCATTTAGGGTCAGAGTATTCTTTTATTTTTGGCCTTAATTTATTCATTCTTAATGTTAAGAATAAAACCAGTTTGGATATTTATGGGGTTATTTATATCTATATGGCACTTTAGAAGGCCAAATCTAAACATGACACCGGTTCTAATGTAAACTATTAATTGGAATTTAAAGAACGCTAGTCGGTATATTTTATACAAGTTTTTGCTTATATTTTAATAAGTTTAATTTAGACATAGCAAACTGTAAAAAACAAAATAAATAAGAACGTTGTTTGTATGTAGAGCTCGTTAAATATTCCAACAAAGAATGCCGCAGGGCTCTATTCTGGGCCCTTTTGTATTATTTATTTGTGTCTGAACTTCCTTGTACGGTTATTACACGAGCCACAACAGATTTTAGTGACCACTTCAAGTGGCAAGCGACAGCTACAATTAAACATTACCTCCATTTTGTGTAAACTCTCCACGGGTAGCGAATTTCGGCCGCTTTGAAAGTAAAATATTGCTTGTAACTAGGCTCTTTAATATACATATTTCCAACCGTGGCTACCTCTAGTCTGTCTAAATTTCCTTTATAAAAAGTCAACCCATCGGTCTTTAATATGTATATGCTAATTTTATTGAATATAAAAAAAAACAACAACAACTTGTTAATATAAAAAATATCTTTATTTTTTTTATAGCAACTACAATTTTTTTTTTATAATGTCACTATTAAAGCATTACCATCAATCACAATTCTTAATTATAACATAAAAATACTGACACAAATAAAAAAAGATTTACATACTATTGTCGTGGGCAATTAAATCTACATAAGTCTCTACTTCAAGACACACACAAATCTAAAAATACCTCATAAGCAATCAGGGTTATATAAAAAAAATTCAAACCTCAAGTCTTTAGCAAGAACCTAACGGGGGACAAACTTGACATAAATAGGTGATTTTGGTCTTAGAACCATGTCTGAAGAGAGGTCAGGTCTAGCTCCCTTAGTCCTTGGCACCAGTATAAAGTTCCGACATATTTCGCTTAATGCACACTTCATCTCTTGCATTGCAAACCGTTGGCCTGTAAAAAGCAATTTAATAAAAAAAAAAAGTTATAAGTATGTACATAGTTTTATTTAAAAAAATACAAGATTTGAAACTAAAAATATAAACGTGGGTAGGAATCTACCCTACGATCTTCGTGATAATTAAGAGTTCTTTTTTTCTGCTGTCTTGTCTTGGGTGTCATTGCCCTTAGTTTAATTGGTTACTACGTGAATTTTCACTCTGCGATTTGAAACAGGGTGATAATTAAGAGTAGATACAATCTCCATACATAAATATATGTGATATAAATATAACATACCAATACAGTTCCTTGGACCAGCACTGAAAGGCAGGTAAGCATATGGATGCCTCATTTCACCCCCCAAGAATCTGTCTGGCTTGAAGGCCTCAGGATCTGGATACAAGTCCTCACGGTGATGGAGACAATATATGAGGACTGATACTTCTGAATCTTTCTTAATCGTGACATTATCTGGAAGATTTTTTACAGAAATAGAACCTTTTTCAAATTCAATGTCAAAGTCAAATTTAAATAAATAATTATCCTTGGATTAAGTTATAAGAAGAAGGAGATTGCTGATTGATTCCGTCAAAAGATTGAAAGAAAATTTATTTTATTTTTACTGACGTATAACCATGTTAATTTCTAGAAACATTGACCGGATTTTGCAGTTGTGAACTGCACTTTTCCAGGAAGATCTTAAAATTACTCCAGCACATATTATTATGAATCTGGATAGGTGAAATTGCTAGTAAAGTAATAATAATATAGTCTACATACCAATATTAAAGTCCTCAGTAATCTTCCTACCAATGATGGGTACACTAGGATATAGCCTTAGAGTTTCTTTAATCACTGCCTCCAGATACTTCATGTCAGCAAAATCTGACATGGTCGGTGTACGATTAGAATCACCAAATATTTGCTGACACTCCTCGTAAATACGATCCTGGTAATTAAGAACACCATGATAAGTGGTAGCAGGAATTTGGTATTTTGCGTCACATATTCTGTTGAAGGCTGTTCGTGATCATGAATATTCATTATTGTTTAAACTATAATGGTATAGATAGGTCTTTTTTTTTTTTATTAAGGATGGGCTTGCATTTGGTCTCTGACCCGTCCATACAAGACGCTGCCGAAACCTAGGATGGAGCATGCTTGCCCAGAAGAAACCTATTCACCCTAGCCTAGAAAATTACAAGATTGTAGGCGTCGGGAAACACAGACGCCGGAAGCAAATTCCACTCCCTCGCTGTCCGCATTATAAATGTGGAAGCGAACCGATGTGTCCGTATGTTCGGTATGTTGACAACGTATGGGTGGAAATTATCCCGGCGTCTTGTGGTTCGGTGTAAAAAAGGGGATGGTGGAATAAGATCGAGGTTAATAATAAGGTTAAGCTATATAAAGACAAAATACAATAGATTTATAAAATTAGTTGGAAATAGTTAATAGTTATTTCAGATATTAAAGGGCAACGTAAACGCCTGTAAGAATATTATAGCTTATGAGTGAAATTATGACATTGATAATGACTTTCCGCAGGCGTTACGCGTCTAATTTCGTCATATTTTTTATTGTATGATAGATACTCATATGGCTTACCTGGACATCTTCATCATTAGCTAGGAGCATTATGCCAAAAGTTAGGGCTAAAGCTGTTGTGTCGTGCCCCTAGAAAATAAACTATAATTAATAATAACATGCTTAAACAGCATTAATTAATTATTAATGCTATTTAAGACCAAATATTACCAATTACTTATATTACCAATTACTTTGTGTTCCTAAAGGATCTCATATTAATTAGGGATAAAAGTATTATATTCGTTACTTTAATATCAATCATAATTTCTATAAAAAACAAGGAAGGCATAGCTATAACATACACACACATATTATTATAGGATTGAGGAGTGAGAACATCAACAAGTCACATGAATACCTATTATCCTAAATGCTCGGCAACGACCCATATTTGTTTCCGAACTATATAGCGTAAATATCTCCAAAACTTTCATAATTAATTTTGGGAAATCAAGCGTCTGTAAAAGTTATTAGCAAAGGATTCCAGAATTCTGCTTAAAAACATAATTGAATAGGCTTAACGAATGTTTATTTAACAACTAGTTCAAACCTTTATAATATTAACTTTTCTACCATAAGTACACAATTAACTAAGTTTTGAACTATAACACAATAAAAAGTGTAAATCTTTCATAATAATCTTACAAAGTAAGTAATCTATAGTTGTTTGATTATTCAAAAACTAGCTTTTCTAATAATATTTTCAATTCAATAAAAAGGTCTCGCAAGTTAGTACCTAGGCTATTTTAAAACCTCATGGGTAAATTCAGTAACGTTAAATTACAATAGTTCTAGTTTCATGGTATAATGCTCTGTCTCTTTTATTATCTATGATTTCAAGTGAGATACCACCTGTTTAACTGATTAAAAAACTTACCTCAAACATAAACGTATTGACTTCATCTCTTATCCCGCTCTGATCGATTTGACCTTTATTCTCCGCTTCCAACAGCAAATCCAACATAGCCAATCTGCTCTTAGTTCCAATACCTTCCAAAGCCGCTGCAATATCTTCCTTAACTTCTGTTCTTTGCTTCCTTCTCTCCATAATTACGCTATCAGCAAAAGTTTGCACTGTTTTCAGGCTTTCTTTAAATTGTCTACCCATAGCTGTTAATCCGAATATGAAGTCACTATGCGACCAATATTTTGTAAGGCGACTTAACATGAGATGACCAATTTCAGCAATCGCACGCTTGTATTCTAATGTTGATGCTGACTTCTCTTTATCTAGCTTGGTGCCCATTGCCGTTTCTGGAATGTAATTAATACTAATTACTAGTCAAATGCTAATTACTGTCATTAGTCTTTTTTAAAACATTTATCTATATTTTTATCTATTTAAATAAATAAACTGTCTTCTTGCAAATTGGTAACTTAGTACTGACTTCGAAGTACCGTCTAATGAAAAATTTATGAATATCCATGGAGTAATTATGGCGGAGAAAAAGATCAGAATTTAAGATTTATTTTAGTGTTGAATAGCCCATTTATCAAGGAATGCTATCGGAACGGAGCATCAATGAATATTATAGCAAACATGGCAAAATGCTAACGAAGTTTTGCGGTTTGCGGGTCAGCCAGCTAATTGTGTTTCATTTCGGTATAATGTTATTTAACTCCGTTTCACTCACTTTAAAACTTACCACAGACGTAGACAGTAGAAAGAGTAAAATCGCTGATGACCGGGAGCAAATCAACTTCCGCTCCATTAGTTTCCTTCAATCTTTCCACTAAGTCTCGGCACTTATCGTCGAAGACTTGGGAGAAGTTCTTCAGGATGTTGAAGTGGAAGGTCGGAGTCAGGACCTTGCGGCGGCGGTGCCACATGCCACCAGTGCTGAGCAGCAGACCAGTTCCTAGCCATGCCTCCAAGAATGTATATGGCTTGCTCTTTGTTATGTTTTTCGAATGTGAGAGGATCGCCTGAATTAAAGAGAAATAATTGGGTCATTTCCTAACCTCCTAATTAAATTTCTTTCTTTTTATGTGTATTTTTACTTCTTGGCTAATGTAACATTTCTTAAAGGTTTACGTATCCGAACTTTTATTGCTATATCGAAATGTGACTATATTATTATGTTAACTAAGGGTGTGTTGTACCTATAAAATAAAGAATATTTGTATTGTATGGTATTGATGTATCTTATACATAAATAAATAAACGTCAATCATGAAAATAAAAAATTTGCATAAAACTGCTCGTGTATTCGAACTCAGGAGTGCTAGGACAAACATGGACACATCAGATTGTTCTGTGTCTGTATGTAAAAGTAGACCTACAAGCTTTGCTTAGTCTTGAATCAGATGAAGACTATGTTTCGGGATATTTAGTTTTTTATAACTTAGGTACAAACCTCAATATCATCTGGCTTATTTGTGTGCATTATTCGTATATTCATAACTTTCATAACGTATCGCTCTCCATACGTCTTGTTATAATTGACTACAGACGAGAACATTTTCTCTGAAACAAGCAATGATTTTATAAAATAACTTTATTGAGTGCGGTGCCTATTAACTTCATAATTCAAGCGGTCCCTATAAGGCGGTAGATAAAAGACATAGTCCGCCATCTTGCGACGGCCATTTTGAATTTTTTTTTTCAATATTGAGTAGGTAGAGTAGGTATCTAATATATAAAATTCTCGTGTCGCGATGTTTGTGATTAAACTCCTCCAAAACGGCTTGACCGATTTTTATGAAATTTTATATGCATATTCAGTAGGTCTGAGAATAGGCTAACATCTATTATTATATATTTCATACCCCTAAGCGATCACGGGTACGAGAACGGGAACTACGCGGGTGAAACCGCGGGGCGGCAGCTAGTAATATTGTATTATCACTAGAATTAATTGCAATAATCCCAAGAAGAGGTTCTAATCCATACTTAATATATAAAGCCGAAGAGTTTGTTTGTTTACTTGAACGCGCTAATCTCAGTTAGATAGCTCATTTATCGAGGAAGTTTATACGCCATATTTTATCCCTGTATTCCCACTGGAAAAGGAACTACGCAGGTGAACCAAGGGGCGGAAGCTGGTATTTTTAATAAATATCAAAATCTGCAAATGGTATAGCGATTATATGTAAAATTTGAATGGAATTGGAAATTATACAGTAATTTTTACTTAACAACTTTAAAAATGTAATATGGTCTTTATAGTTTTTGGACTTCAACGTGTGCACAGAATGCAATTTGAAAACTGGTAAACATTTTTAGACAGCGACCGTACATAGCAAATTGAATTTTTTTTGTAAAAAGCTTTCCTTTGTAAAGTCGAATGTTGGAAATATGCCTACCGGTGTGTTCCGCCAGCCGCACTTGAGTGGCAATCCCTTATAACCTTTGTGTGGCTCGTGATTGACGTACAAACACTAACAAAGTCACACGATAGCTTTGGTGCAACACAAACGTTAGGTAATATAAGAGAAAAAGCCTTTTGATCTAAAACACAGATCTATATATTAATACAACAGTCTGCGTTTTAATCTTTAGACTTTTTTGTACAATAATCTATATCTATACTAATACTTCCCATTCCGTGATCACAGGGGTATCAAAAATAGATAGTAGTCGATTCTCAAACCTACTGAATATGCATATAAAATTTCATAAAAATCGTTCAAGCCGTTTCGGAGAAGTATGGTAGGTAACTAACACGAAAATTTTATACATAAAGCTGAAGAGTTTGTTTGTTTGAACGCGTTAATCTCAGAAACAACTGGTCTGGTTTCGAACCCTTTTCTATATATACAAATCAAATCTTTACTCTTTAAAATAATTGGTTGTGGAATGAGCTCCCCACCATGGCATTCCCAATGGAGTACCTACAGCATGGGGTTCTTCAAGAAGGAAGTGAAGAGATTTTTATAGGGTCGGCAACGCGTGAGTGACGCCCCTGGTGTTGCAAGCGTCCATAGGCTACGGTAACCGCGCGCCATCTGGTGGGGCCGTATGCCTTTTTGCCACATTAGTGGTATAAAAAAACATTAAAAAAAATTGTGCAGTTATTTATCTTTTTCGTTATTTTGAAATTGACGTTATCAAAAGGAAAATGGGAAAATTCTCACCAGGTTTGATTTGCAGGATCTCCGGTATGTTCCCGATAATGGGCCATTTCGGAGGCCCTGGGACAGAGTCCAGCGGGTGGGACTCCTCTTTGAAGAATAGAGCCCATATTATAACCACGGTGACCACAGCTATTAAAATCGGCCACATGCTGTATGGTTTAAATTTTTCTTAGCTGACAAGGTTCTGAAAAAAATAAAGAATGTAAAATATCTACTACATATAAATTATTTTGTAATGAATTTATAGATCCAGCTTTGTTTGGTGATAATTAGAAGTAATTTAAAGCTATTTATTTGACTCAACTCTTAGGGTTTTTTATATAATTTATATTTTTTTGGTTGTAAGTATATAATTTCGGAGCCTATTCAATATTAGGAATTAAACCTCCTCCTTTTTGGGAAGTCGTTTAAAAATGTAATCTTTCTTTATCATAATTCTAGTGTGTAATATATAAGTAAATGTTCTAGTTCATGGAGCCATTTACCCTTCATTATTTCCTTGACAATATTGAACAATCTAAGCTTGGAATCTAAACGAACATTAGAGTGAATTCATTCCGTATAGCTTGTTTAATACTGCCATTATACAAACACCTGTTTTATTGACTTGACCAATTTCCTAGTCATATCGTTGCATGTTATGAATAAAAAACAGGTAAATAATAGTTAATTTGTTGCAATTAGACGATTGAATACACAATAACAATACAATGTAGGACTGTGTAATTGTAAAAGGTCAGAGACCAAATGCAATTCCATCCAAAACAATGTATCTAAGTAGGTATCTATGATATACAGTGAGGGATTAACCCTTAAACAAATTAAGCAATTGCCTAGGGCATCACGTCTGGGGGGCACCAGAAGAAGCCCAAATAAATCCATATTTAGGGCATCACGTCTCACTCTCACGTCACCAAAAACCGCACCAAAAATGGTTTAAAGACCTATTCTAGTTGACATAAGCGTGGATTGCATTTATGACTGTTGTCTATACTAATATCTATACTAATATTATAAAGAGGAAAGATTTTTTGTTTGTTTGTTTGTTTGTAACGAATAGACTCCGAAACTACTGGACCGATTTCAAAAATTCTTTCACCTTTGGAAAGCTACATTATCCCCGAGTAACATAGGCTATATTTTATCCATGTATTCCCACGGGAACGGGAACTGCGCGGGTAAAACCGCGCGGAGGCAGCTAGTTTCATATAAGTAGTTTGGTAATTTTTCTCATAAGTATATGTTGTTTTTGTTGTAAATGTTGTGTATATCTTTTATTGGTGCACACATCAGACTTTTTATGGTATATTCTTTTTGTTTGTAATTTTATAATGTGTGTGGTTGATGTACCTTTTAGAAATAAATAAATTGCTTAGGGCATCAAGAGGTCTTAATCCGTCTCTGATGATATACCTATATGATGTTGTCACGTGATCATCTGCCATCATACATTGTTTCATTGTCTAAATTAACTAATCTTCTACTCATGTCGTTGTCATGCATGTTATTTAAAAATAACAGGTATTTTTCTACAAATTAAAACGTTAATTTGTTGCAATGGGACAATTAAATAGAGATTATACAATTTAAGCCCTCATTCGCACTAGAGTTTTTTTTACCGGACGTTAAAAAAACGCTTAAATACATCAAACCCCATACGTATGGGATGGGTGAATTTTATTTGTTTTTTTTTTTTTTTTGTCTGAAAACCTTAATGCGGTTTACAGAATACATCTACTTACCAAGTTTCAACACTATAGTTCTTATGGTTTCGGAAAATAGTGGCTGTGACATACAGATGGACAGACAGACATGACGAATCTATAAGGGTTCTGTTTTTTGCCATTTGGCTACGGAACCCTGAAAACACGTGATAACCTCATATGATGTTGTCACGTGAATTTTTAAACTAATATTATAAATGCGAAAGTAACTCTGTCTTGCTTTCACGCTAAAAACTACCGAACCGATTTAAATAAAATTTGGTACACAGATAGTCTAGCCCTTGAGAAAGGACATAGGCTACTTTTTATCCCGGGAAAATTGAAGATTCCCCGGATACGCGGGTGAAACCATGTGGGGCAACTAGTAAACAATAACCTCATAGGTATAAAGTCTTGTTTACTGATAAAAAACATATCTATAGGTATATATAGAATACAGTCAGTCAATTTGTATGTAATAAGTAACAACACATAAATTGATGTCAATGACCTACCAATACTATAAATAAATGAGAAACATTGTGAGGATGGATGGATATTTGTTACTCTTCTACGCAACAACAGCTGAAAGGGATCTAAACAGTCCTGGATTTATAAATAGGCCGTGTACCCCTAGGGGCGACAGCGCCCTAGAGGCGGCAGATTTTAGAGGAAGGTAACTAATTATTACAACAAATTATTATTTTAGAAAGGTAAAGTGGCCTACAATCATAAAAAATATTAATCCAGCACTGTATCTGAATGAAATTAGGCACAATTTCTAGATAACCATGATAATATTATGATTATCAGATACACAGTTGAAACCGAAGGTCGGACTTTAATACAATCATTTTTATTTGTTACATAATCACAATAATATTGACATTAGATGTAACGTTATCAAAGTGTGTATCACACAAACCTGTGTTTAGATATATGTACCAACATAGGACACAAGACGACACACGAATATACCACAACACTAATTTATACTCCAATTGGAATACACGTTAGAAACACAACGTATTCCGTCGTCGCATCAAAATTAAATGATATTCTCCACAATAACTCATACTAAAGGGTATCTAGACCGTATCTCTATGTCGTCGTTAAAGTATAGAAACAGTTTAAAACTATCTCGGCAGATTGTGAACCGCACATGAACCGCACGACAATGTTCACAACTTAACACATTACTTTTCGTTAATTTTATTTATTTTGGTGCTAACACACAAAATAAATATGTAAAAATAAAAATGTTTATAGTTATGTAAATATTTAGACCTGCGCAGTAACTTAACACATAAGTAGGTATGTATTCAGAAAAGCAAAACTGATAATATGTACATACTAAGACGAATGCGAAATGAGCTCTCTTAAATGATACAATATGAATCTATATCTATACTAATATTATAAAGGAGTAGAGTTTGTTTGTTTGTTTGTTTGGTTGAACGCGCTAATCTCAGGAACTACTGGTCCGATTTGGAAAATTCTTTCGCCATTGGATAGGACATTTATCGAGGAAGGCTATAGGCTATATATCATGACGCTATGATCAATAGGAGCGGAGCACCAAAGAAGAATGTTTCAAAATCGGGAGATTTAGTTTCCTGTTGAGAGCTTCCGCTGCGTACGCTCCGTAAACGGTTAAAGTTACGCTAAAATGATGTATGACAGAATTGTTCCCTCTAAAAGTTCTAAAAAAGTCCAGGACAGCATATGTCTATCTGTTAAGGTTGGTTCACTGTGACCATTTTTATACTAACCAAATTTGTTCGAAAATTAAGCAGTATTTGTGAAGGTGTTTTTATAAAGATGATATTAATCCTTATCCAAATTAATACGTTATTCATCACAAGTATTTAATTTAAAACGAAATTGCCATTTACATCATTCGATTTCAATGAATATCTTAGGAGATATCGCAAATTTAAAATAACATTGCGGCAAATAATGATCAAGTACTGTACTGCGCGCGCCTTTACGTGCCGGGCTGGCGCGTGCAGTCGTCAGTTAGCTCTGCGAGACCATCCTTCTACGTAAACGAATTGGGTTGAAAGTTAGCATTAGCCCAAAGTAACTATTCCACGCGGACGGAGTCGCGGGCAGAAGCTAGTAATGAATATGTACAAATGATATAAACCAAAAACTATAAAGAATATTAGGTATTTTGGTAAACTTAATCTTGTTGTTGAGAGGTTGGTTGGTGGCTGAACCAATCAGTAGTTTGGTGGTACCTTTAATGGTTTAATAAAAAAAAACTGTCAACGGAAATAACCTATACGTTTACCGGACCTAGCCTAATAAGCTGGCTTATATTATAATGTAGATTATGTAATCAGGTAGCTTATGCAATAAGATAGCTTATGTAATAAGATAGCAAGAGATTTAATAAAAAATGTACCTACCTTAAAATAGCGTAATAGAACTAAAGTTCACAATCATTCGACAGTTTACTATCTCATATTAAATAATCAAATTTAATATAACAGATTTTACAATATTACAGTAACATACATAATAATACACGGAACTTCATTGTGACCCAATTATAATATAAACTAGTTCTCACCCCGAGGTTTACCTGCTTTTCGAATAGATGTCCTGCAAATTCCTTTACTATACAAACACTTATGAATCAAATGTACGCTAACTTTAGAATGTCTTTATAACAACTGGTAAGGAAGGCTATAGGCTATATATCATCACGCTATGACCATTAGGAGTGGACCACCAATGAAGAATGTTTCAAAATCGGGAGATTTCTTTTCCAGTGGAGAGCTTCCGCTGCGTACGCTGCGTAAACGCTTAAAGTTACGCTAAAATAATGCGTGATAGAATTGTTACCCTGCAAAAGTTCTAAAAAAAAGTCCGTAATAGCATATGTCTATCTGTTAAGGTTGGCTCACTGTGACCATTTTTATACTAACCAAATTTGTTCGAAAATTAAGCATTATTTGTAAAGGTGTTTTTATAAAGATGATATTAATCCTTATCCAAAAAATACGTTATTCATCACAAGTATTTAATTTAAAACAAAATTGCCTTTTACATCATTCGATTTCAATGAATATCTTAGGAGATATCGCAAATTTAAAATAACATTGCAGCAAAATAATGATCAAGTACTGTACTGCGCGCGTCTTTATGTGCCGGGCCGGCGCGTGCAGTCATCAGTTAGCTCTGCGAGACCATCCTTCTACGTAAACGAAGGGGGTTGAAAGTTAGCGTTAGCCCAAAGTAACTTTTCCACGCGGACGGAGTCGCGGGCAGAAGCTAGTCTATACTAATATTATAAAGAGGAAAGATTTCTTTGTTTGTTTGTTTGTTTGTTTGTTTGTTTGTAATGAATAGGCTCCGAAACTACTGGACCGATTTCAAAAATTCTTTCACCTTTGGAAAGCTACATTATCCCCGAGTAACATAGGCTATATTTTATCCCTGTATTCCCACGGGAACGGGAACTACGCGGGTAAAACCGCGGGGAGGCAGCTATGCATAAATAAAATAACATAGGTTAAATTTCATCCCAGTATTCCTACGGGAACGGGAACTTAAGGTATAAATATAGACTAGAGATGAGGAAAGGACTTGGCTACCCTTTATCCCGGGAAAATGGCGGAAGGCAGTATCTATATATATAAAACAAAGTCCCCGCCGCCTCTGTCTGTCTGAACGCGATGAACACAAAACTACTGAACAGATTTTCATGCGGTTTTCACCAAATTACGGGGTATTTCACGGGGAAGGTTTTTATGTATAATACATCAATTTGGACCCGGTAGGTGGCGCTGGTGGGCAGAACGAAGTCTGCCGGCTCCGCTAGTTGTTAATATAGGTAGACTAGCTTCTACTCCACATTCCACTCGCGTTCCCGAGGAACTCACTCACGATTCCGGTATAAAAGTTGTCTCAAGCTCTATTCAATAACTACACCAAATTGGATCAAAATAGCTGCGGTGGTTTTGTCGTGAAGGAGTAACAGACAGACATAGTTACTTTCATTTCTAGTCTCGAATCTATCTAGTACCTAACTACAGATTAGATATGTGTCTAAACTGACCTAACCTAACAACAGTTCACATTAGTGACATAGTTACCTACATAAATCTTCTTCGTTTGTCGCTTTACTATTAGTATAAAACCGTACCAAAATTTATAGTCAATACCGTGGTTTTGGAGAAGTAACTGAAGAAAGTGACATATCGATACTTTAATTTGCAAACCTAATAACTCCACTTTTTTGATACCGGCCTAAACTAGATGTCATCTAGAATCATCCGGTACATCTATACTTCTATACTAATATTATAAAGAGGAAAGATTTGTTTGTTTGTTTGTTTGTAATGAATAGGCTCCGAAACTACTGGACCGATTTCAAAAATTCTTTCACCTTTGGAAAGCTACATTATCCCCGAGTAACATAGGCTATATTTTATCCCTGTATTCCCACGGGAACGGGAACTACGCGGGTAAAACCGCGCGGGGGCAGCTAGTACTATAATATTTGGGTAAAAATATCTTAAGGCTTTGTTATTAATTTAGATATATTTTGAATAGTGATTAAAGGTCGGATGTTTTTTATATAAACACTAGCGGACCCGGCAGACTTCGTTCTGCCCACCAGCGCCACCTACCGGGTCCAAATTGATGTATTATTCATAAAAACCTTCCCCATGAAATATTCCTTAACTTGGTGAAAACCGGATGGAAATCTGTTTAGTAGTTTTTGTGTTCATCGCGTTCAGACAGACAAAA
The DNA here is from genome assembly GCA_905147785.2 of Thyatira batis. Taxonomy (NCBI): domain Eukaryota; kingdom Metazoa; phylum Arthropoda; class Insecta; order Lepidoptera; family Drepanidae; genus Thyatira; species Thyatira batis. The sequence continues at coordinate 1,423,064 of LR990502.1, forward strand.
CGGACTATGTTTTACATTTGCAGTCGTTGTTTTGCCATGTATTTCATTTGTAAGAAATATTTTTTAAGTTCAATAAAAAAAATTATCTACTAAGTGTTCGGGGATGTACTTATAATCGAAAGCGTTATAAACAATAAAATAATGCTTTATGTAGGGTAATAAATTAATGTTTATTAATGTAGAGAATGTATTTTAAATTACAATTCTTGCTAGTTATCTAAATATAAAAAATAATTATTCATAGTTTATTAAATACGATTTATTTAATGTTACATTAACTATAAATAAATGTACTTTATTCCCAAATAAATATTTTTTGAATGTAAAAAAATATTTATTAAAGTTATCTTCAAAGAAATAAAAATATTAATACATAGTTAATAAATCCTTCCATCAGTGTATTGGTAAAAAACAGTGACTTAATATATGTATGATAAGATAGGTATCTATTTTCAAAATATCTGTATTTTTAATTTTTTTTAACTAAATAATATTTCATTATTTTTATTATGACTGATCGATTGATCGTTGATCGGTTATCGACCTGTGAAGGCGGAAGATCAAATTGAATTGAGAAAAAAAAAATTAAAATAAAAATGGTAAAATAAGGGGTTGATTGTAAAGGTTGAAAATTCAGGGATATATGTATTTACTAATGCTCAATCATAAAAAAATTAAAAAAATTTTTGTTACTAAAATTGAAAAAAAAAATTTGGGGTGGATTACCCTTAACATTTAGGGGGATGAAAAATTGATGTTGTCCGATTCTTAGACCTACCCAATATCCATATAAAATTTCATGAGAATCGGTCAAGCCGTTTCGGAGGAATTTTACCACAAACTTCGCGATTTTATATATTAGATTGAAGAATAATAACGAGGCTTTTTATCGGTCTAACGTTTTTGCATCATCATTGTATTAATCATAAAATAAATTTGATAAACTATAATTAGAATTCCTATAACCTTCTAAATGTAATTCCAACCTATTTAACTACTTTAATTAAAACTAGCGGCTCCCCGTGTTTTCATCCGCGTTCTCAAGAGATTTTCAAATTCCCTGAGATTAAAAATAGCCTATGTGTTGTTCCAGAACATATTATCTGTGCCAAATTTTATCGAGAACCCTTCAGCCGTTTTAGCGAGAAAGAGTAACAAACATACATCCATAAATCCATACATTCTATCAAACATTCGTATTTTTAATAGTACCTAGGTAGTAGGATAAAATCTAGGTACACTAATATTATAAAGAGGAAAGATTTGTATTTTTGTATGTAACGAATAAACTCAAAAAGTACTGGACCGATTTTAATAATTCTTTTTTCATTAGAAAGCTACATTATCACTGAGTAACATAGGCTATATTTTATCCCTGTATTCCCACGGGAACGGGAACTACGCGGGTAAAACCGCGCGGAGGCAGCTATAATAGATACAAAAGTTTGTATGACTTTCTATGTTTGTTTATGACACTTTCACGTATAACATATTTTTAAAGTTTATGCTGATTCCCTCATAACAAAGGATTTTTAGAATGATATGCTCTACGTCTTAATAAAAGCCAAGTATATGAAAAATCTTTGAGGTACGCGAATAAAGAACAAATATTTTCCTTTATTTAGATGGATTTTGCGAAGGTATGAAAGGCAGGGCTGAGATGACGGATTGAACGGTACATAGTACATATACTGAGTCAACCCTAAAATTCCTTTGTTATTTACCTCACTCAAGTGTTTTAAATGTCTAAAGTCTTTATTAAACAATGGGTACTCCATGACGCAATATCAAAATACACTTAAGAGTAAGATAAATGGGTCACACTTACTCTGTTTCTTTTTACATAGGTAACTCGTTTACTTATCGCTCCCCGTGGTTTCACCCGCGTTCCCGGAGATCTTCAATTTCACCGGGATAAAGATTAGCCTGGTAATTCAGGTTATAAACTATCTGTGTTCCAAATTTCATCCCGATCCGTTCAGTAGTTTTTCCGTGAGAGAGTAACAAACATCCATACTCACAAACTTTCGCATTTATAATATTAGTACTTCGGATATTTCAACGTAAACGAGTTATAATATGCCGGATATTTATTCAGACACAATCACACAGTAATCACAGAACAATCATGTACATGACAATACAATGTACTGCTCAAACCCCCCCGGGTTTTTAGGCACTAAGTTAAATGTAAAAATATTAAAAAAAAACTGAGAGGTGTCAAGGGACACCCGGATGGAACGAAGTTCCTTTCGATTAATAAGTGAAGGAAATGTTAATATATTTTTTTTTGTTGTAATAATATTTTTTGTACACACATCAAGTAGTAAGTAGTATAGTGCGCGCGGAACTAGTAGGCCGCGCCTTGGCCACGCGCCGCTCGGCAAAGCTCGGCCACGCTCGGCCCCGCTCGGAAAAGTGTCGTGACTACTTTTTTCCGTCTAGCCCCCTTTCACAACGCGCGATAAGGAACTACGTTCCAATAAAAAAAAATAAAAGAATGAACACAAATTTGTTTATCATGCAGATAATCGAAACCATAGGCGTAAAAGTCAAGGTCTCTGTTACAACCATGGCTGTTACTGTTATGCTGTCTAATTCTACTAATATTATAAATTCGAAAGTTGAAAGTTAGGAATGTATGTTTGGTACTCTTTCACGCCAGAACCTCTGAAGGGATCACGATGAAATTTGGCACATAGACAACTCTTTGATCTTAGGAAAATTTAAGATACTTTAGGAACGCAGGTAAACCCGCGGGGAAGCACTAGTATGGCATATAGTTCTAGGCAATAACCTCAATGGCGATTGTTTTCGCAACGCTTATATCGCTTATAGGGACGCTTATGACAAGAAAAGGTCTAGTCTCCCTCTTCTTTCTTAAAATGGAAATATTGTGTTTACTTTTCGAGAATTGGTGACAAAAATACATAATACCTATATATATCTATACTAATATTATAAAGAGGAAAGATTTGTTTGTTTGTTTGTTTGTTTGTTTGTAACGAATAGGCTCCGAAACTACTGGACCGATTTCAAAAATTCTTTCACCTTTGGAAAGCTACATTATCCCCGAGTAACATAGGCTATATTTTATCCCTGTATTCCCACGGGAACGGGAGCTACGCGGGTAAAACCGCGGGGAGGCAGCTAGTTATATATAAAATTCTCGTGTCACAATGTTAGTTACCATACTCCTCGAAAACGGCTTGACCGATGTGAAACCGCGGGGCGCCAGCTAGTAATTCTATTTAATAATATGTAATTCTATGTTCTTATCATAGAGCTTTATAATACCTCTATTGGCTCTATTTTCTCTATGTTCTTATATTTATTGATTTCGATAAATTTGTTTCATTGCTCTCAAGTTTATTTTGTGTACGTTATTAAGTAAGAACTACAAGTACTACCTATATCTAATGAAGTGTAACAAAACACTCCATGTACTAAATATCTACATATCTAATTACTAGCTTCCGTCCCGCGGTTACACCTATGTTTCAGGAATCTTAAATTTTCCCCGAATTAAAAGTGTTAATAGTGTAAATTCAGAACACGCTGTCCAAAGTTAATTTAAATCCCTTCAGGCGTTATTGTTTTAAAGAGCAACACACAAACATTCAGACCTTTACATACCAATCTTAACTGATATTATAAATCCGAAAGTGACTATCTGTCTGTCTCGCTTTCACGCTAAAACTACTTAATTTGAAAATTAATTTGATACACAACTAGTCAAGAGCTTGAAAAAGGACATATTCTTTTTATCCAGGGGAAGATGGAAGATCTCGGATACGCGGGTGAAACCGCGGGGAGCCACTAGTATAAAATAAAGTCGCTCTCTGCCGTATGTACGCTTACATTTCCGAACCAGTAGTAGCTTCAGCAGCATCGACTATCATAAGTGCCCTTTTGGCTGAATGGCTCAACTGAATAAAAGTCTTTGAATTTTTATTTTCAAATATCTACAGAGTACAGCATGGGGTTCTTTAAGAGGGGATTGAATAGATTTTACAGGGTTGACAACGCGTGAGTGACATTTCTGGTGTTGCGCGCGGCCATAGGCTACGGTAACCGCTTCCCATCAGGTGTTGCCGACCCTATAAAAAAGCGAGCTACTGTATAGGCAGTGAAAGGGACAAAGCGCAATGCACTTCTCGTTGAAGGGCCAATCAAGCATCACTCCTTCACACCCCTACGACGCTACTCCGTCCTTGGTCCCCTCACTGCCGCTACAGGGTCTCCTCATGGAGCTCTGGCTACCTTACTCACCGCAGGAACACAACACTACATGTAGTGTTATTTGGCTGCGGTCTTCTGTAAGGTGGAGGTACTACCCCAGTCGGGCTGCTCCAATATCGAACGGACGAATCCGTTGCGCCCTACCTCCTTAGTGGTAGGCTATAAAAAAAAAACTACGCAACGCAACGGACTTGAATGCGGTTTTCAACAATAGGTGGAGTGATTCAAGAGGAAGGTTTATAGGTACGTAGGTATAGTTTATTAATGTTTTGTATTTATTTGTTAAAATATGACAATAATATGACAGCTGGTTGGATTTGTAGTTAGTGACCCTGACTTTCAAGCCGCCGTGGGTTCGAATCCCACACAGGACAAACATCTGTATGCATGAATATGTCTGTTTGTTCAGTGTCTGGATGTAAATATCCATATAAGGATGTATTTAAAAGTAGTATGTATATGTAGAATTACAAGCTCTGCTTATTTTGAATCCAGATTGGCCGTGTGTGAAAATGTCCCAGGATATTTATAATTTTTAAATGCTTTGCTAACTGTGCAACGCAGTTCGTGAGTTGATATAATTAGCAACAATAATCACAAAGATAATCTTATCTATAAATGCGTACTTTGACATCCTAGATACTTATTTATTAGCAAAATATGAACTTTGATCGTACTTATGTGATTCACAAATTCTATTTTGGACTGGGATATCTAATCAGTGAGCATAAATCTATTGCTGAGTATAGGCATAATAAGCAGTTTTTTACGATCTAATCTTACTTAGATACTATCTTATTCATCATCAAGAACGCATATACTTTGCCACTTTGTTTGTTATTATTTTTTTTCTGTGCATTAACTTTATGTTATACTAGCTGCCTCCCCGCGGTTTTACCCGCGTAGTTCCCGTTCCCGTGGGAATACATGGATAAAATATAGCCTATGTTACTCGGGGATAATGTAGCTTTCCAAAGGTGAAAGAATTTTTGAAATCGGTCCAGTAGTTTCGGAGCCTATTCATTACAAACAAACAAACAAACAAATCTTTCCTCTTTATAATATTAGTATAGACTAGCCTCGCACGGGTACAATGCTTATACATCACATTAGAAACCTCCAAAATGGACAGTGTTTCTCTAACATATTATGCATCTATTGTATATAGAAACCTTCCTCTTGAATCACTCAATCTATTAAAAAAAACTGCATCAAAATCTGTTGCGCAGTGTTTTAAAGATTTAAAAAGACTGTCTGTAGGGACAGACAGCGGAATGCGATTTTTTTTTGTCATTCCCCAACATGCAAATATGACAATATGTATTTGCGTGTGAGAGTAATTAAATGAAATGTATTTAAATCTAAGTTTGTTTTTAAAAGAGTTATTGCCGAGTTTGTAGCCGGTCTCAGCAAAACCAACCTTCCGAACCGAGCGTTAGAGTCTGACTATTCATAAGTGCTTGAGAAGGCTTATTTGAATAGAAAACATTTATCATTTTTACTCCAGGAGCACGAGCCTCTAACAACGAGGGGGTTTAGGCCACAGTCCACCACGCGGGCCTAGTGCGGTGTTCCGGAATAAGCATGTCTTTGAATGTGATATCATGGGCATGCAGGTCTCGTATGGATGTTTTCCTTTAACGAAAGCCAGCCATACGTATTGTTTTGAAACTTAGAGATTTATGACAGAGATTTGAACGGCCATGACACGGCCACGGTGAACGGTTACGATCCTATTTTAGTTAAATTTGAATTAGATTTAAATACTAGGCTTTAAATACTTCTCCTCTAATGTCAGCATCCAATTATGCTATACGCTGTGAGAGGCCGGCGGTCATGTTAAGCTTTATGATCACGAAAAATAACATTTATTAGACCTGTCTAGGTCTAAGTAGCGTAACTTTTATGCCTTTTAACCGACTTCCCAAAAAGAAGGAGGAGGTTCTCAATTCGGCCGGTATTTTTTTTTTTCTATGTATGTTAAATATAAGGACAATACGTTACCTTTTTTATGGTTTCCACTCTACACTAGACATAGATTATGTTAATTTAATATATTAGGAACTGCCAAATCCAGCTAAATCGAAACACATTTGAATTACAACTAAAATCAAGATAACCCAAACAGTCGGGTATAATTAGATGTAGTTAGAGAACCGGTTTAAATCAACCGGTTTCATTTAGAAAATATGTTGCTTATTTAATTTATAATTTGTTTTTATAGTTATTTGACTATTCCGTACCGTTCCCGTGATCACAGGGGTATCAAAAATAGATGGTAGCCGATTCTCAGACCTACCCAATATGCACACAAAATTTCATGAGAATCGGTAAAGCCGTATCGGAGGAGTTTAATCACAAACACCGCGACACGAAAATTTTATATATTAGATTTACATACTAGTTGACCTTTGCAACTTCGTCTAGAAAAGAGAGTTGTATTAAAAATCGAATTATCAATAAATATGCTTTTATTTATCAGGCAAAGTTCAAGGGTCTGGTGGTGCATACGCCAGTCCTATGTTCCTCAGCTCACAGTCTTCCTGCATGAAGTCTTTGAGGAGTAGCCTCTTGAGAGCAGTACGACGGACCTGAAGATATAAACCAAAGTTATTAATATAAATGCGAAAGTAACTATCTCCGTTTGTTACGTTTTGAGACGATTCAAATTTTTCTTTATTTATTTATTTGGATATCCAACAAAGGTGTGTTACCTTACATTTGAAAATAACAATAATATTGGCGCTTTACACTGAGGAGTGCTTCTTCAATTATATTTAATAGTTAAACATATAAATATTTATGAAATACTTGTTAATTTTGTTTAATAATAAAAATTTCATAATAATTGATCTGCCCTCGAAGCACGGGCTCCTAAATCAATCACCATGTGTTAAACAATGAATGAGTTCCATAGACAAACAATTTATCTCAGTTTTTGGTATTTTTAAAGTAGGGCATTGTGATTTTAAGGTAGGCTAGCTACGGCCGCATCCATATACATATATGCATAACGGGACGATTCGGTATTGGACTATTATCAGTATATAAATAGTTTTGACTAGCCTCGTCGTTTCAATCAAGATGGATCGATCGTGGTCACGAGAAGACTATATAACAATCATGAATATAGTTCACTACTAGAATTTCGCTCACTAAAGCAGTTGCGGTTTAATTATATCAAAATTACTTCACCAATATTGTTTAAACAGACAGACAACTATACAAACAGCTAGACTCCATTAGTATGTATTGATTGAAGGGTTCCAATTATATTCAGCTCGACAATGTTTCAATGACGGCATCTATGCTCTGTCTCTCTCATTAACTAGGCGTTTAAATGAGAAGTCCGAGGGGGTCGCGAGACCGCCGTCGATGTTCGTATTAGAGTATACAAAGCCTGTATCAAAGGATAGTTTGAACGGAATCCGTCTAAATCACAAAGGTTCTCAAATATTTTGTCGCCCCCTAAAAGGTGCTGGACCGCGAGGGGGCGTTAGAGTCCAAAGGCAAAAGGGGGCGTTATGACAGTCAACAATTCATTAATAATCACGTTTTTTCAGCTACGATCACAAAGAGGACGGTTAATATGTAATTTTCAAGAGATAATGAAGAGATACTTGTATCTTATTTGTATAAATAAATATACCGGGCCGTTTTCACACATGGCCAATCTGATTCCAAACTAAGTAAAGCTTGTGATACGGTAACCAGATTGCTGATATACTACATAAACTTCTTTTAAATACATATAGTACGGGTTCCCTAGAAGAAATTTTCCAAGTGATTACTATCAAGCTAATTTTCCCTGAGTAGCTTCATTTAGGCGAGACGCCCAACAAACAATGTCTTGTCGACAACTCCCGATTGTGGTAGATAAAAGGGGTAGAAGGGATCAAAGATGTTGATTTCATGAGTAAAAAAAATTATTACTAACAGGTTATTTTTTGTTAAATTATTTGAAATAATGTTTCTCCTACAAAATTTATGGTTTGAACTTAGGAGTCCGCCACTTCCAACGTGTATGGATAACGAGGTCATAAAAAATGATTACCCGTAGATACTAATACTAAAATAGATATTTATATCCAGACACAGATCATACAAACATGTTTATGCACGCAAATGCTTTTCGTTAGTGGGATCCGACACCACGACCGGCGCTAGAAAATCACTATCCAAAAAGTCAAACCAGTCGTTATACTCGTTATATATTTTGTATAATTTACAATTATCCCAAAAGGGGCACTGGTTTTTATTCTTGTAAAAGGTTGAGATCCTCTGAGCTAGATCACAGTAGTGGTTAGATCCATCCTAGTTTATAATGGTCTCGCCCAGATGCCATCCAATATGGACGATTTTTTTCTTACTTTGAAGAACTTTGATTGAGTTTCGTTGAGGTTTTTACTAGTTTTATTTGTAACAGGCATACCTACAGTATATAGGTACCTACCCAAAGTTACTTGATAACAGTATCTGAGCGTTCTATCAGAATATATAGGTACCTATATTTTTAAATCGAATGATTGGTACCCATGCTATTTCCAAAAATACAAAACTACTCTTTTTCACATTATAACAGGAGTATAGGACTTGCTACTCCCCCGCGTAGATATACCAAGTCATTCTGTAATTAATATTTAATACAGCTTTTGAAAAATTCTAAAAAGATTCAAACTAACAAACATAACAAAGTTTTATAGAAGAAATAGAAGTCATTATAATATTAATGTTTGCTATCTAATGGTATTTATCTAATTTAATACTTATCTGTTTTTAAAGGTTGATTAAGTATCTAGGTACTGACCTAGAATATTACAAACGAAACAGAGTAGGTAGGTCAGTACGTAGATACTACGGTAAAAACTAAAAGATAATACAATCGTTGTAAGAGCATATTTTTCATTATGTGTTATATCAAATCTAGTAAAATCCAGGTATTAGACAGGATTTTGTAATATTTTTAAGATAAACTAGATATTTCATTTATGGTAGGTAGGTGTACGTTATTTGTGTAAATATAATCCTTACTTATATTATAAATGCGGAAGTAACTATCTATCGGTCTATCAGTCTGTCTCGCTTTCACGCTAAAACTACTGAACCGATTAAAATTTAATTTGGTAGGTACAAAGATACTCCTGACATAGGCTACTTTTTATTCCGGGAAAATGGAAGATCTCCCGTGTACGCGGATGAAACCTCGGGTATTACATATACGTTTCTTCCTAACATTAACTCTATAAAATACTGTACATATTCCTTTAAGTTTTCATTAAAATCTAATTAAAGAGTGACTTACGGCTAGTGTTTGCCACTTGGCCTGTCGCAACTCCTCGCGTATGAACATCATCTCTGGCCGCAGGTCGCGATGGGCGAATGGATCCATGTTGATCTTCAGCCTTGGGTCTATGCCTGCCAGTTGCTGATCGCTGGAAGATGAATGAAAATATTTCTCCTTATAGCAATGAATCGAACCATATTACGCTAGTATGTGCTTCATTGCTATTGTAAATTATTCAGGCGCATATATAAAATAAATTAAATGCGAAATATATATTTCCTGAACAAACCAAATAGTCAAATGATTTGAGCTACCAGCAAGACTAATGAGCTGGCTAGCTATGTGGTTAGAAAACATTCAAATTTCCGGATACAAAAGATAAAAATATGTTCATACATTTCACATGATTGGTAACAGATTTAACCGTGTTTAATAAATATCCCGTTTATTAAACTAGATTACCATTTTAAAATGGTGACTGTCTTAATTTGTTTCATCAAAACATGTTCTTTAACAAGATAGACGTACTTGAAAACCAAGTGAGATCAGGGGCAGAAGCTAGTAGGTAAATTTAATAAAAATCTCTGTGTACCTATAGATTGGTTTGCGAGCGAGTAGATCTGAACAATCGGGATTAATTCCTCAATTGGAAACCACACCGGATTGGAATTGGAATTCTCACATAACAACATACAGACCAAACATAGTAGATAGTAAATTAATCGAGCTATGGTCATAGATATAAAGTAACAGAGTTGTTATTTTATAACAATAATAAACCCATATAATTATCTAAATATATCTCTATTCCCTTATCATCGCAAGGTAGAATTATAGTATCGTAAGTGTACCAGTCGTGGCCACGGTAACAGTAATGGCCAAAAATTAAAAGAAACATCTAGAATTCGACATCGAACTATCTAAGTTTAACGTTTTATTGAATTCAGTCAGTTACATGTACAAATTTGCGCGAATACAAAGTGTAAGGTGATTTGAAATTGACAACGACGGCTTTTCTTACGGAAATCGTTAAGGCGGTGAGCAGAAAGTTTCACTTGTAAAATAGTATTGCTTAATTAAAATCAAAATTTGTTTTGTTTGATGTGTTAAAAATAAAGATAAAATAAAGATAAACTAAGACTAAGACTGGGGTATCCATTAATGGATTTTCCCTGGCCAAGACTGGGTCACTAAACTACAACTTTTATTTGTTAAATTAATTGAATCCAGCTTTGCCGTATCTCACGCGTAACACATTACAAATATTAAATAAGGACTGGACTTTACAGTTTTACTATATTCAGTGCTGAAACTTTCACAAGTTTGGTAATATTTCACAAAAACCAGTTTTTTTTTCTTAAACTGGCCACCATTGGGTCATTTACTAGGTATTCATTATTCAGTGATCAAAGTACATAACGAAATACCAAGTAGATTTTTAAAAGCTCCCAAATTAATTGGAAAGTTCGTTAATAATAAGTAAATATTTATAACTAACAATCTCGCGCCGACATCTGCTTCGAGAGCGCCGGCTTCTTCCATCGCTTCCGGAGCAGAATCATCTTCTTGTTTTTCTTTCGACATCGATAATTATGATTATAAATAAATACGAATGGCACAAACAGTATTTGAGACTTGCACTCCAGTCAAGAGAATAAAATAAGTACCTATCTTTGAAAAGTACCGTTTGTCAAAATCGATTGTTTCATAAAAGTATAGTTTTTTTCCTTATTGCCAGTCATTAAATAACACCTTATGATAAGCTTACTCCTACAGCTAAAGTATCATAATTATGGTTAATATTTCCCATATATGTGAGAAGATGCCTGACATACCAATATGTTAATCCGTTTCTCCCAAATTTTAAAGCACTTAAACTTACTAATAATACGTCAAATGAGAAAGTCACGCCATAACGGCTGAAGGGATTTGGATAAAATTTGGCACAGAATATGTTCTGAATTAACAAATATTATCCCCGCCATCACGGGTGAAACCGCATGGAGGAAGCTGGTCTAATATAATAACGCCGCTATATGTATTTCATAATATACAACGCCATCTAGCACATTGTATACAAACTTCGACCAGCTGACCATGACCATTTAGCGACCCTTTTATTTGGCATAGTACTGTATAAAAAACCAGAGTATCTGTACTCAAAATTATCTTGGGCCCGGGATCGAATGAACCATCATACCAGGGCTTCCTCTTATCTAATGACTTTGCCAAAACACAGAACAGCTGCATTTCGCGGCAGTTTTAAATTCGCTGCATCCCGCTGTTGGAACGATCTGCCACCGCCTTTTCGTGCTATAAAAACAGTATATAGTTTTAAAAATAACCTTAGAAAATATTTGTTAGATGAACAAAAACAATTCAGTACATAGCATACCTTGGGTTTGCACGCTCATCATCATTATGGCCGTGTATGCAGCAATGGCAGCTGACTTAATTTAGTTTTACGTGAGTTCAAACATTTTGATCATTTTCTTCTTTCGTAAAAGTCACACATAAAAAATCAATGTTACGCGGTTTGAATACACCATTGTCTATTATAAGTTAGATTGTTGATAATAATTAATTAGATTTAATGCAGTGAAGCTATCTATGTATACATAATTTTCGATCATTTATGCACTTTGTACAGCTATTATTTATATACATTTGTTACTACCATTCTTTTTTTCTATGCCTGTGCCGCGACTGTCCGTGGCACCGTACAGCCCTATCATAATACCAGCGCTGCGGCATCCACGGCCGCAGCATATTATGCTGAGATAGGTGCTTTTTTGGCCTCATGCAGTATACAGTACATTATTATTGTGATGTTGTTGTTGTTTTTTATAAGTATTTGTATCTGTGTGTATATGTCTTTTTTTTATTTTTTATTTGGTTGTTAATTAATTTTGTGCTGTTAATGTTGTGTGAGTCCAAAATAAATATTTTTCTTTCTTTCTTTCTTTCTTTCTGATAAGTACTAACAATCGAAGTAACAAGCCAAGTGTGTTCGGAAAACCTAAAGAGAAAACTGATAATATAAAAACTTGTGTACTATGTGTCTATATTGCAATTAAATTGTGTTCATTTGTGTTCAGATAATGGTTTCAATTAAATAATTATTCATTTACTAATATTAGAACTATTTATTTATTCAGCAATATATTTTGAACAATATGTTTTTGTATTCTTAAACATTGAATAATCCGAATGAGTCATCGATGGCAATGTTTCCGAACGCTCACGCACTCCTGTAAAAGGGTGAGTGAACCGCCCGCCTCATTGTTATTTATTGCATTTGCCTCTAATAATACATTAATTAGCCATTTTACGGACACAGCGAGTGCAATAACATAGGTCGCGACAGCCATGCCGATGTGAGTAATACAAGAGGTGTGGCACGACGAGCCGCGTTGTTTCATCTCGTAACAGTGACTTTTCTAGTGTGAAAAATATTTTGCCTATCTCGCAAGATGACCGAATACAAATTGGTGGTGGTCGGCGCTGGAGGCGTCGGTAAATCCGCATTGACTATACAATTGATACAGAATCACTTTGTGGACGAATACGATCCTACGATAGAAGACTCGTATCGTAAGCAAGTGGTGATAGACGGGGAGACGTGTTTGTTGGATATATTGGACACAGCGGGTCAAGAGGAGTACTCGGCGATGAGAGACCAGTACATGCGAACGGGGGAGGGTTTCTTGCTCGTGTTTGCAGTGAACAGTGCTAAGAGTTTCGAGGACATTGGCTCGTATAGGGAGCAGATCAAACGCGTGAAGGACGCGGAAGAAGTGCCAATGGTGTTAGTAGGGAACAAGTGCGACCTACAGGCGTGGGCCGTGGACATGACGCAGGCGAGAGAGGTAAGCTTTGTTTACATAACAACACTTTGTACATAATCAGGACTATCTGTTCACATGCAACAGCCAGCTGTTTAAACTAAAGCAATTCGAAAATCGTAACTATTGCTTTTCTTTGTTTGGAAATTTGAACCAGCACATTCTTTGGCCAGAGTTATGAAATTTTAATTGAAAAAATATACATTTTAGAGTCAAAAGTTACAATACATTTGGCCCAGTTACATAAATTCATGCACACAAGTAGTTTATTACATTATTTAATTGTTGTTTGGTAATTATGTACCTATTAGTTGGTTTCTACTCTTACATTATAAGCAACAAGTGTAAATGGAATAAATGAAACAAAATCTTCTTGTTGTAATTCAGGTTTTCAGTAATGAACATTTGAATTTATTAGTCAAATTGTATTGCCTAACAAGTATTGCATCAAAGTATTTCTATATATACACTAATATAAAAAGGAAAGATTTGATTGTTTTTTTGTTTGCATTAAATAGGCTCCGAAAGTACTTGACTATTTAGAAAAATTATTTCACTCTGGGATGGGAACAGGAACTATGCAGGTGGAACTTTGCAGAGGCAGCTAGTATATTCATAATGTGAAGCATCAACTTGTTTGTATGTAACATTGCTGAGTTCAGCAGGTTATTCTCAGTTGAATGATGACTCTGGAACTAGTGGTAACTTCAGCAGCTTTGCCCTTTATAATTGCCCTGTTGGGATTCTGAAAATGACCACTATTTCTCGAGATAACTTCTAGTTATAACACTGATAGATCCTTAAATATAAATATTGGGACTTGGGACATATTCCACACAGCCAATCTGATACCAAACTAAGCAGAGCTTGTGTTATGGTGACCAGATAGCTGATATACCTACTACATATAATACTTTAAATACTTACTTATATAGATATTTACATCCACACACAAAATAAACAGTAATATTCAAATGTTTGTCCTGGGTGGGATTCGAAACCCATGACCAGCGCCTTACCAATTAGTGTATCAATATTTATAAACTTCCAAATTCTGAGATACATTGGTATAAGTTGTAAGTAGTTTCTGTTATTTTCTAGCTACATTAAAACCAGATATATATATAGAGATGATAATTACATCCAGACACAGAAGAAAGACAAGGATTCAAACCCACAACTGGCGGCTTAAAAGTCAGGGTCACTTAACATACAGCCAACTGGTCTGTCAGATAACATATAAAGTACTAAGTACTTTAAAGTTGTGTACTTAATTTATTATTTTACTTTACTTTGAACAAAATTATAATTAATTATGTAAATGTAATGCACAAACAACACTTTTCCACAAAATAATGTGATAAATATTATATTATGTGGTATTTATTGACAAATAAATGGACAATTTAATAGAAAACTCATAAAAGCAGACTAACCTGACATCAAATGCTACTGAATGGGAGGTAGCACTCATAATATACTAAATATTCATAAGATAAAGAAATAATCCTAAGTATAATGTTATAAATGCGAAAGTAACTCTGTCTGTCTGACTTGTTTTCACTCAAAACTACAAAACCAATTAAAATTAAATCAGGTACACAGATAAACTATAGCCTGTGAGAACATAGGCTATGTTTTACCCCGGGAAAAATATATTATATTACGGACCTCAGTTTAATATAAGTCTAACCTACTTCGAGAACGTTTAAACGTTCTCGCGGCCGATCACCCACAAGATGGACAGACCAGATAAAGTTGTCAGCAAAGTGTTCCCTCATTGAATGCACACGCAGTGCCTGGAATAGAGAGAGGTGGAGAAGCCTCGCAAAAGCCACAACCCACTCATCAGACTTTCCATTACCAGGACCACTCCGAAGAAAAAACCTACTTCAGTTTAATGTAATGAAGTAGTAAACTTATCATAAAGCTTCTGATAATTGTATTATTGATTGTAAACACTTGAACAAATCTGTTTTAGTTTAGTTTGGATTACTAGTAGAGATATATTTTTTACTAGTGGCTCCCCGCGGTTTCACCAGCGTACCCGGGAGATATTCAACTTTTCCGGGATTAGAAGTAGCATATGTCCTTTCCCAAGCTCTAGTCAATATCTGTACCAAATTTCATCAAAATCAGTTTGGTAACCTGTAACGGCTGTAACAGACAGACAGACTTACGCCCGATGTTAATAATCTATCTCCTATCCTAGAGTAAAACCAATCTTGGATTGCTGCATATTGGTCGATCGATCTCCGATCCGCGTGCCAATATCTGATCTCGGCAGACCATTTTCTTTTTTCCATTTTTCTTCTTTCCAATCCTTGGATTGGATATTGGCAAGCTTCACCCAGTAAATGGATTGGTATATCAATCTTAGATAACAATAAATGGATCAGGATTGATTATTGGCATCGGGCGTTATGCATTTATAATATTGAGTAAGGATAACGTCATACCTACTTTAGTAAATAATTTATATCATTGTTACTTAACGGAAATTGAAAAATATAATCATTATCCTACAATGATCAATTATTATTCAGGATTGAAAAAACCCATGACGACATTCAAAAATAGTGGCTCCCTGCGGATTCACCCGCGTTCCCAAAGGATCTTCAATTTTTCCAGTATAAATAGAAGCCTATGTGTTATTCCAGAACATATTCTAACTCTGTGCATAATTTCATCTATCCCTTCAGCTGTTCTGTGTGAAAGAGTAACAAACATACCGACCTATCCGTAGAACAAAGTTCTATCTGCCAAATACCTACTTTAGAGAAGAGTGTTTTGAAGTTTGATTTGCACATATTTTACCCTAACTTTTTCTTAAAAGGTTTAGAGAATTGATACTTTTACCGACATTTTAAAACATTACTATCCGTTTATTAAATACAAGTGGCTCCCCACGGTTTCACCCGCGTTCCCGGGGGTTCTTCAATTTTCCCAAGATAAAAAGTAGAAGTCCTTTCTCAGGTCCTAGACTATGTGTCTAACAAATTTCATTTAAATCGGCTCAGTAGTTTTAGCGTGAAAGCGAGACAGATAGAGTTACTTTCGCATTTATTATATTAGTATGGATAGGTACCTAATTGTAGACATAAACATACAATAAAAGTGGTTTGGGTTCAAAGTCGCATAGAACTTTGTTCTACGGATAGGTTGATAGATCCATACATTCTTACAAACTTTCTGATTTATAATATTAGTTCAAAAAGTTTATAACTTGCAAGTAGGAAAATAACTAGTCTATCAATAACAATAAATTATTGTAGTATATAAATAGAAGTTGAATAATAGTAATATTACTCATTCTGTCAATTAAGTAAGTGACACATCTCAACATCTACAAATTATGAAGAGGAAAGATTTGATTTTATGTTTGTTTGTAATGATTAGGCTCTGGAACTACTGGACTGATATGAATAAATTTTATCCTAGAATATTTTTCAAACACAGCCAATCTGATTCCAAACTTAGCAGAGCTGATCTACTACATAAGCTATTTTTGAAATACATTCTTATATAGATAATTACATCCAGTTCCAGACACAGAACAAACATATTCATGCATTCAAATGTTTGTCCTGGATGGAATTCGAACCCGTGACTTGGAATACAGGATCACTAAAGATAAAGCCAACCGGTCTGTCCAAATACACAACCTTATTTTATATACAAGATGTCATACATAGATGTATATAACTTAAATGCCTTAATTGCCAAATCGAAAACCTTTGTCGCTGAAAATCTTTCGGAACACAATTTATAATATATAACTCTTAAATGTACATCTAATCCTTGTAATGTATTACATATATTGAATAAATGATAATATTTTTTATTGAAATGTGCCTCTGTAAAGGCAGTCTTTGATGAGAAGCGCCGACAAAGAACTGACCACTAACGTCACTAACTCTTAATAGTTCTAGTCCGGCTAGGCAAGTAACTAATACACGAAATTGTAACTTCCAGGTGGCGCGAAGCTATGGAGTACCATTCGTGGAGACGTCAGCCAAGACCCGCATGGGTGTGGACGACGCCTTCTACACCCTCGTCAGGGAGATACGCAAGGACAAGGAAAGCCGCGGCAAGAAGTGCAGGCGAGGAAACAAACGCGGCTCCGGACGGAAGTTCAACTGCACACTACTCTAAATTGGTACATAAACTTAGTCCCATATATTTATGAATATTTCCCATGTTAAAATCATCTTCTCCTAAATGCAGTTAACTGTATTTAAAAACATCTAAATCTGTTAGAATAATCGATTTTCTCAGAATATGGGTATGAATTACGATGACGTCAGCTTTCAGAAAAAACCGCGCCAAAATCAGTTCATAAGTTTGACAGCTATGACGCCCACAGATAGATATAATACCCCTATGTTTGCGTTCTTGGTTAAAAATTAGTTTCGATAAATTGGATTACCTTAATTTTTAAACTTGCAGATTTTAACAAGAGAAATATCCACAAATATTAGTTAATAAATGTAACCTATTGAGGCAGTTACTCTTCCACAGCTAACTAACAGTTTTGTACAGTTTAATCCGAATCAGTATGAAATCATGTGCTGTTTATATAAGCACTACTTTGAGCTTGTACCTTCATGTATTGTGTGTGATACATGTAGCGGGAAAATAAAAAAACCTATAATCTATCGCCCCCTATGTATTTTTAATAATTCAAATTTTTTTAATGCATGTATTTACACATGCATTAAAAAAATTGCCACGCACTTTTGTCAGATTTTGTCTCTCTCAAACTTGTATATTATAAAATCCCAAATAGTTTAAGAATGTCATGGAAATGTGAACAATCCATCACAGTTATGTTACAAAATATGTATGTATCAATAGATCTAATTTAACTATTCAAATTTGAAAAAAAAAACATCGTTAAAACTACCATTTTGGTAATTATGTGAAGTATTTTTTCACATTGCAACACTGTTGGCCTAGTAAATATTATAATTATGCTATTATTAGTACAAATAATAATATTATTTCCATATTTCTACAAAATAATAATAAATTAATAAGCCTTCTATTACTTGCATATCAAGACAGATTTAATTATATAATTTACATGCGTCAATTCGGCGTTTATAACTCAATCTTAGAGCATCAAACTCTAGGTGCTATTATGTATGATAGTGCTCTTGCAGTAGTTGCCCGTTTTGCCAAAACATCTTCCTACATATAATAAGCCCAGTTTACACAGATATTTTAGTGCCAAATCATAAGAAACCTAAAATACATATCGGTAGAATTGAAATTCGCGGTATATGTCACATGTGTTTTCATGCATTTCGTTCCCTTTTTATACCGGCTGAGTTGTGCCTATTTGATCAATAATTTGGAAAATATCAATGACGAGCATCCGAACGTTTCTCCGTATTCAACATAGATGGCGGTGTTTTGGAAAACTAAATCGCGATATAGATTATCCTACAACATGCATTCATAAATATTTGGTATTCTGCCATCCCGTCTTGCTCATATGTATACGGAACGTCACTTGATAGAAAGAGATAGAGTTATTTATGACTACGCAAGCATAATCTACGTCTAAATAGGTACATATTATTACTACTCCGTTATTAAATTTTACTATTCAGACTAGAAGTAAGCTTACACTGAAGACTATTTATAATATTGTAGATAGTATTGGAAATTTTGGGGGAATTACTTAGCTCTTAACTCTTTCCTCAAACATATGTATTATATTTGACGGAGAAATATATATATCTTTCTAATATCACATAGAACTTGTTGACAAATCAGTTACAACTTTTTAATATACTACGGAACATCTTGTAGGAATAAAAAAAAGGTTGCGTAAAAAAAATTTGACGCCTCATTACAGTTCAAGTAAAAAAACGATTATTCAGACGTAAAATGAACCTTAATGTACTCTATATTAACAATAAAATCGCGTTACACCTGCGGGTACCGATAATTTAATACTTCATAATGAAATAATTGTATTGTATGAAAAATATTACTCATAAAAAATATATTTAATCAATAATATGAGGAAAAAAGTTGTTGTTAATTTAGTGTAATTTAATAAACATTGTTGAATGTTCTCTATTTTAATAGCAAATTAATATTACAGTTGTCTGGAAATAACTTCCATTTTGTCAAGTCGCAACAATTGATCCTTTATCCCTTGCTTTTAGATTTTTAAGAGACAATATATGAATAATTTATACATTTAATATGTATTGGCCATGTATGTATTGTTTGCATGTACCGAGATGAAAATAACAACGTTTTATGAATAACTCATCGTAAAACTACAGTTTAATTTAATAGTCTTTGCCTAATACGATAACTTTTCACGAAAGGAGTCTGTATTTTTGATCAATAAAATTTATATAAAAATATTCCAACTCTTCCACGATGCTACATAAATAAATTATATAACAGTTTAGCGTTTGTTCAATTCAGATAAATTTAAGTAGTTTTTCATATATATTTAGATTTTTTACTAATAAGAGTATGCGTATTTACTCATATGAAACTTTCAAGTCTTCTTTGCCGACAAATAAATCTAATTACATAATACAATTTCCAATTAATGAATGCCATAAACAGTGATTGTTTTTAACTTATGATATACACAGAGTCAATTCTACTTCCGAAATAATTTTATTATCATATAATTTTAAGTACCTACTGCTTCTTTATTGGCAAAACATTTTAATAACCATTTTCTATGTAGACAAGTGTACAATGAATTATTTAAACGAATTATTTTATTTATCAATATCTTCAATTTTTTATATTATGACCGGTTTCTTTAGTGGTTAAGTTAATATTAATAATTGATTAGTTATTAGTTTTATGTGTACTTTACAGTGTACAGGTGCAGTACAAAAAATCACCTGATAAGTGTTAGTATACATGTTCTTATGGTTAACAATTTCATAGAATTTCTTACTTTTAGTGATTTTTTGTACTCGTCTTATAATTTTACGTACGAACGAAAGTCAAATATAAGCTGCCATTGAAGTCAGCCAGAAATATTTTGCCATGAAAATATTTTCCTCCATTTTGTAGCCATAATTTTGTGTTTACGAAATTATTTTTAAAAGCTTGCGCATTATTTACAATAACGCTACTGTATTATAACGACGAAGTCTGTAATATTTTATGGTAAGTAAAAAAAATTAATTTCCATGCTAGTGCACAATTTGTTGGAAATAGTTGGTATTTTATCATAAAATAATTCTGTAACAATAGCACAAGAATGTGTGCTAATTGAAATAAATAAAATTGATGAGATAATGGGTTTTATTTAACATCAAACCATTTTAATGACATTTTGAAAATGTTCCATACCCATCGACCGAAATATTTAAACCTTTCTCATGTATACTATAAACTCTTATTGGTAAAAAAAATATACTGGTAGTAAGTGCTATTACATACATGGCAACACAACTTGCCTCGCTCTCAGACTCTTGTCAGTGTCATTGACAGACATGTCATCAAATTAGAATTTTGTAAACACGGGAATTGTTGAAAATTTAACAAGAAATAAGTTATAATAACAGCAGTATGGATGCAAAAGATGTATGTGTGGAAATAGAAAATGATGAGTTCTATAGTAAATTCCTTGATGAAACAGTAAAACCGTTGGTCGGTGAAAATATATCGGTTACCGATCAAGTTAGCAAACTCGCTGTAGGCATTGAAAAACTCAGCAAAAGCTTGGAGAAACAAGTGTTGGCTAAACATAACGATCTATTAACACAAGCAAGTCATGTATCTGACTTGGAAACCAACTTGGAGTCGGTACAAGCGCAGGTGCAGACTTTGTTACGCGGCGCCGAAAAACTCAAAGATCGTGTGCACACTCCGTACTATGCTCTTGAAAATCAAACGCTGATGCTTGAGAGGGTCCAAACAACTTGCAATTTGCTACGACACGCGTCGAAGATACTAAACCTGTGGAATAAACTTAAGGGAATCAAGGATAACCCCTCAAAAGAAGCAATTATCCTCTTTGAATTGAATGAACTGATTAGCGACTACGATTTCGATGGAATTGTTATTCTCGATGAGGTGTTGAACGCTGTGGATTCTAGAAGAAAGGAACTGTTAAATGATTCAACAGTATTACTTCAGGCAAGTTTATTAAACAAAGATAAAGTGAAGCTCCTACAATGTTTCAAAGTGTTCCACAATTTACAATGCACAGATGAACAAATAAAGAACACAGTAAATAACATACTGAGTGACTTGAAAAAGGAAATAAGTGTTGCTTTAAATGTTCAGATGGTGTCAATTGAAGTAAAGAAATCCAGTTCAGGCAGAATTGCTCCAGGCAAAGCAAATATTATGAATGCCCATGACTTTAAAATAAAACTCTGGGATAATATTGAGAAACTGTTCAAAGTCGACATTTACAATAGCTGCACTAAGGTCATCATGCTGCAGAACGTGGTTAATGAACTCCATGCTATCGGAAACTTCAGGAATATAGCCAAAAACTTCTGGTCTGACTTATCGTTAGTGTTTAGCAGTGAACTCGATAAAAGTTCATTGACTGTCAACCAAGCTGTTGAGATTGACTTCCCAAAACTCCTCAAGTGCTTCAATGATTTACTCTCCAGTCTAAATAGTAAAGACCTTGAGATGAATCGTTCCAGTTTGACTAAATGGGAGAACTCTTTTCTGTCCAAATCATTGGGTAAATTACTGGAGCCTGTCAGAAGCATGTGGCAATTGAGCCAAGTGCCCAATATGGATCAAGTTGACAATGCAATAAGGGTTATAGCTGAGGCATTAAGCATCTCTCTTGGTGACAAGCAACTCAGCATAAGTTTGGCGAACAGTGTTGCCAAGTCCATAAAACAAATGAATATGGAAGCTGAGCAGCGTATATCTTTAGACAGTGATGTAGGACAGATCATAGAATCCCCAACAAGCACACAGCAAAAGAATGCAGATCTCTGCAACACATTATACTACTTCACATCACAAATCAAGAGGGTACTTGTGAACATGAACTCAATGTTGCCTCCAGAAAGTATTCAGATTGTCCAGAATTCTCTCAAGGACATCTCAAGTATGCCGGTCCTACAATTATTTGCTGATTCCATCAAAAACTCCCTGTACATAATTCTGATAACAATGCATGATGAGCCTGATTTGACAAGAGCAGACGACCCCACCGGCAAAGCCTTATCTTGTTCACCATACATGAAGGAACTGCAACAATTTGTTTCCAGATGCAAAGACATCTATCTATCCATGTTCAATGAGAAACCAGCTTTACATGAGTGCTGTAGTAACATAGCGAGAGACTGTATTGAAAGATTTATCAATCACATTTGTAACATAAGACCACTAAGTGTATTTGGGCGAGTCAAACTGCAAATTGACTGTAAATATTTGGAGATTGCATTGTCGCCTTTGGTCAGTGATATGGCTGAACTGGGTGACCATCACAGGCAGTTGAAAGCTCTGCACCTCCTGTTAGACAAGTCACCACAAGGCGTAGCTAAAAGTCAGTCAGAAGGGGCATGTTTGCCATATTCCATGGTGATGATGTTCTTGTTCTCGTATGCTGGTCATCAACTACTAGCTCCACATACATGTGCTGGTTGGAATGTTCACAAGCTGATGCAGTGGCTGGATTCTCATAAAAATGAAAGAGAGAGATTGGACTTTGTTGCCGGAGCATTACAGAGATATCAGAACCATGTGAGACAAAACCAGATCGCTACATACGACGAGGTCTACCCTGTGTTAGTGCAATTGCTTGAAGATGGCAGAAAGTCGTTAAAGAAATAGTATTTATCCCGAGCAGATATACTATACTTATTAAGATAAAACACAATATTATAGTTATTATTTATTAAGAAATAAAGTTTGTTAAACATAACGTCTTGTCTTGGCTTCATTTTCAATGGAATCCTACATAAATGCCGATGATGTGATGTCGTCGTAGTCCGCGATCTGGCGCAGGAAAACCATTATTTAGTTCACTCGAAGGCACCCAAAGTTTTCTATAAAATTGCCAGAAAACTTTATATCAAACTTTGATTAATAGAAAATGTAACTAATTATGAAGTTCCATTCAGCCAGTAAGGATATTTTAGTTCTCTGACCCAGATAGTATGAGAATGATTTTATTTATTACTATAATGATTTAGGGTAGCTGGGAATATGTATCTATATTATTAAGAAGACCACATTATAAAAAACAAAATTTATTTTACCATAACAACTTAAATACCGTATTATCAATACAATTACTTTCATAAATACATCTTTCTCCTTTATCATTACCTACATAACATACATACACTGAACAACTTTATTTATACAATTTCTACATACATACTTTGCTTAAATCTTAGTAAAATGCGAAGACTTATTTCGAAGTGTATTTCATTCATTAAAAATAACTTGCTGCAATATGGTTTAGTGTAAAACCAACTTTCTATTATATGCAGTAGGATACTTTTTAGTATGTGCCAAATGAGGTCAGAATGGCTACAAGCTCTCATGTGAAAAAAATAATCTTGAATGTCTTTTAGATTTTCATAAAAAATATTGTTTTAGCTTTATAGGAAGATCATTTGTACGAGAGTAGAATCACTTGTGAATATGTATTGGTAGCCTACAATCTACTAGCTACTCTAAATACTTAACTAACTACACAAAACAAATGGAATACCAAACTATCTAGGCATTAAGGTTCAAATTCGTTCAAAATCATCCACGGGAAAGCTACAAATGAAATCCCACTTTACTACATAGATGTAAAGTCTAAATTAGGTTGTATTAAACCTGCTCTTGTTCAAATGCCACTTTGAAGACATCATCGTATGTGCTGACGAAATGTATTTCCATATTTTCCTTGATAAATGAAGGCAGGTCGTCGAAATCTCTTCGATTTTCCTCGGGAAGTATTACACGGGTGACACCGACGCGTTTGGCCTGAAACAATAAAGCTATTTAAAGTCGATATTCAAATCTTAAAAATAATAATAATGTGAAAGTTTTTGGGCATGTTTGGATGTATGTTTGTTATTCTTTCACGCCAGAACGGTTGAGTGGATAGTGATAAAATTTGGCACAGAGTAAGAATATGTTCTGGAATAAAGATAGGGATGGAGGGAGGGAGGATTAGTTAAAAGTATTTTAGTGTTATGAATGCGAAAGTCTAGTGTCTGCATGTAGTGGAGTTACTAGGTTTGCAAATTAGGGTATCGATATAGATATTTATTCAAATAGCCCTTTGTGAATTTTGGCTGAATCTCTAGATGAGATCTAGAATCATCCAGTATAAAAATTAACTTAAAAAAAAATGAAGTTGCAAAGTGATGATGTAGCCTTTGGCTCCAAGCTAGTTCCTATTTGCATGTTCTTTTTAGTTTACAGAATGTCCCTTAGCTCGGTGTGTCGCTTGACATAGGCCTCCTGCAACTGCTTCCACTGCTCTCTATCTGCACTCTCGTCCAGTATGGTACCAGGGCCAGGCGAAGACCATCTTCTCAATGGAGGCTTCCGCTCTCTTGCACCATTTGCAAAGAGCCGTCCTTGGGCGTCGCGCCTTCCGGGAGGTGGAGGTATAGGACATACTGCTAGTATACGTACCGCTATAATCTTCTCCTTGATCCCCCCCACGGGCAGCACCCGGCCGGTGAGGGATATCTCCCCCGTCATGGCCAGGTCGGGCCGCAGCGGCCGGCGCAGCGCCAGGGAGACCAGCGCCGAGGCGATGGTGCAGCCGGCGGAGGGACCGTCCTTGGTGGAGGTGGAGGTGGCTACACGTGGACGGACATACTGCTAGTATACGTACCGCTATAATCTTCTCCTTGATCCCCCCCACGGGCAGCACCCGGCCGGTGAGGGATATCTCCCCCGTCATGGCCAGGTCGGGCCGCAGCGGCCGGCGCAGCGCCAGGGAGACCAGCGCCGAGGCGATGGTGCAGCCGGCGGAGGGACCGTCCTTGGTGGAGGTGGAGGTGGCTACACGTGGACGGACATACTGCTAGTATACGTACCGCTATAATCTTCTCCTTGATCCCCCCCACGGGCAGCACCCGGCCGGTGAGGGATATCTCCCCCGTCATGGCCAGGTCGGGCCGCAGCGGCCGGCGCAGCGCCAGGGAGACCAGCGCCGAGGCGATGGTGCAGCCGGCGGAGGGACCGTCCTTGGTGGAGGTGGAGGTGGCTACACGTGGACGGACATACTGCTAGTATACGTACCGCTATAATCTTCTCCTTGATCCCCCCCACGGGCAGCACCCGGCCGGTGAGGGATATCTCCCCCGTCATGGCCAGGTCGGGCCGCAGCGGCCGGCGCAGCGCCAGGGAGACCAGCGCCGAGGCGATGGTGCAGCCGGCGGAGGGACCGTCCTTGGTGGAGGTGGAGGTGGCTACACGTGGACGGACATACTGCTAGTATACGTACCGCTATAATCTTCTCCTTGATCCCCCCCACGGGCAGCACCCGGCCGGTGAGGGATATCTCCCCCGTCATGGCCAGGTCGGGCCGCAGCGGCCGGCGCAGCGCCAGGGAGACCAGCGCCGAGGCGATGGTGCAGCCGGCGGAGGGACCGTCCTTGGTGGAGGTGGAGGTGGCTACACGTGGACGGACATACTGCTAGTATACGTACCGCTATAATCTTCTCCTTGATCCCCCCCACGGGCAGCACCCGGCCGGTGAGGGATATCTCCCCCGTCATGGCCAGGTCGGGCCGCAGCGGCCGGCGCAGCGCCAGGGAGACCAGCGCCGAGGCGATGGTGCAGCCGGCGGAGGGACCGTCCTTGGTGGAGGTGGAGGTGGCTACACGTGGACGGACATACTGCTAGTATACGTACCGCTATAATCTTCTCCTTGATCCCCCCCACGGGCAGCACCCGGCCGGTGAGGGATATCTCCCCCGTCATGGCCAGGTCGGGCCGCAGCGGCCGGCGCAGCGCCAGGGAGACCAGCGCCGAGGCGATGGTGCAGCCGGCGGAGGGACCGTCCTTGGGGGTCGCGCCTTCCGGCACGTGGAGGTGGAGGTGGCTATACGTGGACGGACATTATCAAATCAATCAAAATAGTTAACCCTGACGGTCGCTAACCACAAAGCCTGTCTGTTAGCAGTGACGGATTAACCCTAAAACAAATTAAACAGTTACCCAGGGCATCCCGTATAGGGGGGCACCAGAAGAAGCACAAATAAAACCATCCTTAGGGCATCACGTCTCGCTCACCAAAAATGGTTTAAAGACCGATTCTAGTTGACATAAGGGGCCCCCCAAGAGCGGATTGCTTAGGGCATCAAGAAGTCTTAATCCGTCACTGTCTGTCAGTTAATCAATAGATATAGTTACAACGCTTACCTGGTGTTCAAAAAGTTGTTATCCGGGTAGTATGTAGCCAGGTAGTTTCTAGCAACGGTAAGAGCAATCCGTGCAGACTCCTTCATGACGTCTCCGAGGTGGCCGGTCAGCTCGAGGGAACCGAACGGGGACTTGTCATCCCTGACCGTGTTCCTTAGGGCTGTTTCTATGAATAATGTGCTGCCGCCTGGAGGGAAACGGTAGGTTCATGAATAATTTAATCATCATCATCATCAGCTCATATACATCTCCACTGGGGAACTTGAGCCTCCTCTAACATCGACGGGGTTTAGGGCATAGTCCACCACGCGTAACGACAAATTAATAACATGTTATTATTGTTTGGGATTATTTTATTTATTTTAGATTGAAATGTATTCAAATTCAAATTTGAACTGCGAACGACATTGACTTACTCAGACTCTACTGCAGTTTCATGTTGTCTGCCGTTTCTGCTAACCAGACCACTCCAGGACCTGGGGTATAGGAGGTACGTACCCATGGCAGTCCACGCCAGCCCCATGACGACCCCGGGGGGCGTGGCCTCGTACAGGCGGTCGTGCTTGAACACCGGCTTGCCCACCAGCTCGGCGAGGTTCTCCTCCGTCACGTTCATCGCCGTGGACTCCTGCTTCACTATCTTATACGCCACCTTGCGAGCTATCTGTGGAAATTCAAATTTTTTTATGAAAAACATTCTTAAATAAAGGAAAATGCAAACAAATTCACACATATAGGTCCTGTAGCCAACGCCAAAATATAGCCGAATGTTAATGTAGTTTTCCGTTGGTGAAAGAATTATTAAAATCTGTCCAGTTACCAGAAGTTTCAGAACCTATTTAGACAAAGAAACACTCAAAAAATTCCAAATTTCTTTACTGTGTTACCTTTTCAATATGTTTCTGCAGGTTCCTAACGCCACTCTCCCTGCAGTAGGACTTGATGAGGGCGTGGAGGGAGTCCGGAGTGAGGTCCAGTTGTTGGTCGGAGAGGCCGCAGTTCTTGCGCGCCGCCGGCACCAGGTACTGCTGGGCTATCGCCAGCTTCTCCTCCGCCACGTACCCTGGATATGGGGAATATAAATAAATATCCTGGGCCCAGTGACGGATTAAGACTTCTTGGTGCCCCAAGCAATCCCGCCCATGGGGCACCCTATCCTAATGTCAATTAGAATCGGTCTTTAAACCATTTTTGATGCGATTTTTGGTGACGTGATGCCCCAATGATAAATTTTTTGTGCTTCTACATATATAACTAAGAAGATAGACAGCTATATAAATAAAGAAGACAGACAGCTTTATAAAAAGTCGCTTGGACTTAACCGACTTCCAAAAAGGAGAAAGTTCTTCATTCCAATATAACCTATATATTTTCTCACCAGACATATCGATCAGCTCCATCCGATCTCTAAGGGGTTCTGGTATTTGATCGATGACGTTGGCGGTGCAGATGAACAGCACCCGGGAGAGGTCGATGGGCACGTCCAGGTAGTGGTCGAGGAAGTTGGCGTTCTGCTCCGGATCCAGGAGTTCCAGGAGGGCGGAGGATGGGTCCCCGTGGACGCCCCTGTGAAGGAGTTTAAATAAATAAATTTGTAGCCACTTTCTCTGCGTCCCTATCAAAGTCGCTTTCCTCACGACACATCCCTATATCCCTATGTATGCTTAAATCTTTAAAACGATGCAACGGATTTTGATGCGTTTTTTTTTAATAGATAAAGTGATTCAAGAGGAAGGTTTATATGTATAATCATGTATTATATATTTAAATATCAATGTTTTTCTACTGCATTATATATTAATAATGTAGTAGAAAAACACTGATAATTTTAGGGCTTTCTGATGACGGTGCGTGCCTATAAGCATTCCACCCGCGCGAAGCCGGGGCGGGTCACTAGTAACTGAAAGAATTTTTCAAATCGGGCCAGTAGTATCTTAGCGGGTTCAACCAAACAAACTCTTCAGGTTAACCATATTAGTATATAGATTGTGTACTGACTTGCCAATCTTATCGACCTCATCGATGAGCACCAGCGGGTTCTCGGTGCTGGTCTTCTTGAGGCACTGCACCAGCTTGCCCGGCATGGCGCCCACGTACGTGCGCCGGTGGCCCTTGATCTCCGCCACGTCCGTCATGCCGCCCACCGAGAACCTGAAGTACTGCCGGTTCAATGCACGAGCTATCGAACGCGCTGGAATAATGAAATGTACAATTATTTTCATCATCATCATCATCAGCTAATAGGGAGCGTTCCAGTATTTTTGAAGATTTTTGACCCTCCCCTCCCCCCACTGTAACGCTCCGTAACGTTTTTCTGTAACCCCCCACCCCCCTAACGTGTTGTAAGAAAGGCCCCCTCCCGCTCCTGTAACGCATCGTAACGTTTTACAAGAAAAAAAATGCGTTACGTAATACTTGAACGCTCCACCGAGGAGCTCCTAATGATCTTGAGTTGGTGCGTTCCCAACTGAGCATCATGAAAGCCTTATCTAATGATATTGAAATTTGTTTAAGACATATTTTAAAACATTCCCAGACAACTTTTTAGCCCAGATTACAGGATGGTTAGGTTAACTGGTTTTCGCAGGTCGTCGGATCAATTCCTACTCAGTATGAAATATCAGCATCAGAATCGACAAATTCATAAGTACCTATTTGAATGAATAAATATATTTCAAAACTCACCTATACTAGTTTTGCCGACCCCAGGTGGACCATGGAAGCAGAGTATCTTTCCCTGCGTGCTGCCCTTCAGCTGTGACACCGCTATGAACTCCAGTATCCTCTTCTTGATGTCTTCCATGCCGTAGTGGTCCTCATCCAGGATCACCTGAGCATCTTCTAACTTCAGATTCTCTTCGGAGGTCTTGCCCCAAGGTAGGGAGGTCAGCCAGTCCAGGTAGCAACGGGTTACACTGGTAAAATAATGATAAATTAACATCCTGGGACATTGTTTACACATAGCTTATCTCGCTATGGTAACCAGATATAAAATATACTACTTAGAAATAAGAAGTGATTAGGTGTAAATACGGGTATGTACATATAAAAATTGATATGTAATAAATAATTAAATAGATACTAGCGGCTCCCCACGGTTTCACCCGCGTACCCGGAAGATCTTCCATTTTCCCGGGATAAAAAGTTGCCTATATCCTTTCTCAGGCTCTGTACTACTTGTGTACCTCGAATTTCGATTATATAAGGTTCAGTAGTTTTAGCGTGAAAGCGAGACAGATAGAGAATGACAGACAGTGTAACTTTCGCAGGTTTTACGATGTCACTTTCACATTATTAGTTACTAGCTTCTGCCTCGCGGTTGCACCCGCGTTCCCAATTTATTTTTAATCTTCTTGGGTAACAGACATGCATACACCATCACAACCTGTCATATTTATGAGAAAGACCCTTAAAAAGCAACATAATACTTACTTAAACTCCGAGCTATGACTCTCCAAAAAGTTCAGCTTGTTCAATTCTTCATCTATGACAGTTTGGACGGCCTGTGGCACTTGTTTATCTGCCAAACGCTCCCTGAACTTATCACCTATAGCGTCTTTGTCATCCTTCTCGAGACCTAGCTCTTTTTTTATTACCTGTCAAATTAAATATATATAAAAGCCAAAAACTTGAAAAACGTCGCCATGTTGCGGCGGAATCAGGAACTAAAATATTACGAGCACTTTATTAGGTATAATTATACATTCTGCAAGTGGCGCCCTCGTTTGAAGACTGGACACACTTCAATAACAGCACGCGACTTCGTCTGCGCTAGAAATATTATTTTATGTCGTTTTCCAAGGTCCAATCTATCTCTATCACAAAAGTCCGAAAAAATTATACAATAGTTCAGAATAGTGCGAGAAAACGTTATAGAGAGACTGAGTTATTATCACATTTTTTATATTATGAAGATTTTGGGAATAGCTTTATAGCTCTGACCTTCATAAGTAAGCTTTATATAAACTATACTTATCTACATACCTTTAATTGTTCATGCAGTATGTACTTTCTGTGCTGTTGTTTAACTTTCTCTTCAACTTCTTTGCCGATTTTCTGTTGCAGTTTCGATAGTTCGTACTCTTTCTTTAGCAACGAAAGAGACATCATCAGTCTTTTTGGTATCTGTTGGAAATAAAATAAAGTTATAGTAGGTAAAGAATATAAAAATACATTATTTTTTTATACAAATAAAACGAAATATATTCAAATAGTCTACAATAACTTTAGACTTTATCGCTTGGATTGGAAGATCGGTTTTACGGAGGTAAGCCGGTAATAAACTCAACTATAAGTAACTCTAATGCTCGGTTTGGAAAGTTGATGAGTTGCTCCTGAGGGGACGCTGTTGCGGCAGTGGGGGGACTAGATGGAGTAGCGTCGTAAGGATATGCAGGAGTGATACCTGTCTAGCCCTTCGACGTAAATACATTACGCTTTGTCCCTTTCACTGCCTATACAGTTGCTCCTTTTTTACAGGGTCGGCAACGCGTGAGTGACCCCCTTGGTGTTGCAACCTTTCATAGGCTACGGTAACCGCTTCCCATCAGGTGGGACCGTATCAACCGAATGCCTGTTTCCCACCTTAGTGGTATATAAAAAACAATGTTTTGCTGAGAAGAGTCGGCCTCTTTTCAAAACCAACTTAGATCTAATGCAATAAAAAATATATGATGTGAACCGTGGGCGTGGTATACTGACATCCATCTCCTCGAGCACAGCTTGAAGGTCTGCGGGCTCAGCCCCGGTGAGCGAGGCGCCCAGGTCGCTCAGGTACACCGGGTTGTCCACCACGCGCTGCCCCTGCGCCAGCATGTGGTGCAGCGACTCCCTGAACACAACACAACACCTTACCTGTATACACTTCACGACGATTTTTGCAGTGTTCTTGAGTAGGCATGAGAGAATTGCGCTAGGAGAATATTACGGACTATTCTGGGGCTAAGATGTAAATTATCGACTCGAATTCAAAGAGCAACAAATTATATGTACATATTTAATAATGAACCCCTGTACTCATTGGTCACGACATAGCTGGAGAGTAGATTGATACACATAGATTTTGTTGTTTTTGATCTTAAAATGTTCATAAAGTCCAAATGAGGTGAAATAATTCAAAAGTTCATCCATAATTTATCTATTTAGTTTATTTACCTGTACAATGGATTCATATTGATAATATCCCGTATCGTCTTTATTACTTCTTGGGTCAACGCCTTCACTTCTTCATTCTGCTTGAACTTCTCGTGTACCAAGTTCTCCACTTTCACCATCAGGACATGATCAAGTGCCTTCTTAGTTTCCTTTTGTGTGGTTTCTTTTGGGGTTTCAGATTCTTCAGGCTTCTCGGTGTCCGTTGTTCCAACTACTTTATACGGGTCTTCCTTCTGTCCAGGTTCCACACGCTGCTTTCTAGTGACGCGATGTTTCCTGCGGCGTCTCTCAGCATCTGACTCTTCACGGGTAACGTCAAGCTCCATGTTAAATAGTGGAAACTTTAACTTCATTTCTGAAATGATACCGACATCATTTCAGAAGTGAAGTACAGTTATGGGGGCATGGCTGGATGGATTTGACCCTGGTAGCTATTCTACTGGTGTCTCACACAGGATAAACATTTGCATGCAATGTAATTACTTATGTTTATTTAATGACTGGGTATCTGTGTAAAGTATGTTTTATCTTTACATAGAATAATATCCTACACTCTGGATTTCAAGCTTTTCAACAATAGATAGAGTGATTTAAGAGAATGTTTCATAAATATAATGTTAATTTGTTGATATATTATTTATGAATACAATTAAAAATTAATGCTTGGCTAATCATGCGAAGGCAGACCAGGCTAGGTTGGTAGTTACAAATAGTGTATACAAGGTGTAATGTGGTATATCATTTATCTGGTTGACATACATTTTTATTACTTATCTTAACTAAATACTGGTAACATAAGATACCATTATAGGAATAATATATTACCAAATTTTCAAAAGACTACCAAAGATTCATGTTCATGTTGATCTTTGGTAGTCTTTTCAAAAATATTCTAGCAAGGTAATCTATCTGGTACAGAACATTCTGATTAAATTCTTGTTACCAATTAGAACAAGAACATATACCTATCAGAATCTTGTTGAGTGTGCAAATAATTTGGTCGAATACAGATTTCCTTACCACTTTATGCCGCTTTTTATGACTAAGTATAAATAATGTAAATACTCACCAGCAGGTCCCGTCTCAATCTCTTCCTCAATAAACTGCCCCGTAATTTTTATCCGTCTATGAGCCATCACAACTAGCCGTAACTTGTAATCCATATCCTGCATCTCATGGATCTGTGCAAACACACCCACATTGTGCAAGTCGTCTAAACTAGATACTACGTCAGATTTCTCATCTTCCGTCTTACGTAAGAATATCCCCACATATGGCTGGTTTAGTTTCACTTTACGTCTAATTAAGTCTATTAATCCTGGGTTTGATATCTGAAAGAAGAAATGTTCAGGTATTAAACATCTAATTCTCAGCTGGTCACCAGTATTTTTTTCTTTTTTGCATACCTTACTTAAATAATAAAACAACCCTGTTTATAACATTGATAAAAAAGAAAATGTTGTACGGATATGTAAAGCTCATGTGGATCATGAAATACATAGATAATATTAATCAATATCTATATGTAAATAAGATTACAACCCTTGATATTTTTTTTTCATATCATCAACATGACTATGTACAAATTAAAATAAATATTCAATATAGTTGCTTCATAATGCAATAAAGATATAATAAATACAACCAAAACTTAAAATACACACATCCTTACCTCAATAAGCTTGATGAACCTAGGAAATACTGGATTTCTATTGATAGCTATGACGGGGACTTGCGGCCAGACCTCGGGCACAGCCACAGTCGCCGGCAAGTGGCTGAACAGCGGCGTCGTCTCCTCTTTAATCTCGGGTTCTTCTTCCGCTGGGTCATTTTTATTCGCACTAGAATACAACCTCACGGACCCAACTTGCTTTGAAGGAGTTAAGTAGTTACCACTGTAACTGCATATTCTAGCGTTCCTTCCCCCATTGAGGCCATAGCATATAAGTTTTTCGGCCGGCTTACGATATGATGCAACTTTCGTCAAGTTGCGAACTAGCCGAGCTGAAGACGGACTCAGCTTTGGATTGAGCACAGTATTCCGCAACAAAACACTTGCTGTATGCATTTTTGTGTTAATCTACTATAGTTCCAGGGTTTATTTGTCGTGTTTCATTTAAAATATATTAATTTTAAGATAAAAATTAGGTTATTTTTCCAGATTCTTCAAGCTTTCTATTCTGACATTTCTGACACTATCCATGACAATTTATTGACAGTAGTGACCTGACACTGACAGAGATCGGAGTGGAGCCAGCGTAGACAGAGAAACTAATAGACTAAGTGACGATTCTTTCTCACTCACACAAGAAAGGGAGCGAACATTTTAATACGAATGCGTAAGACAAAGATGCAACTAGTACATTTTCTGTCTCATCGTGTGAAACCAGTTTTTTCAAGTGTTTCGCAACTTTAATTGCGAAACAAACCTGACAGTTCGTGTTTACATTGTGTTGGATCTGCGAATTTTTTATGTTTTAGTGTGTTAAAACGATTCTAATATAGTGAAAAGACTGAGAAATTTATACTATTATAACGCCAAAGGTTATACAATGGTGCGTTGTCGTGTAATTTCATGTGGAAGCGATAGTGAGCAGGAAATTGCCGGTGTCTCTTTTCACGCGTAAGTACGACAGTTTTTGTGGTTTATTGCCCACAAATATGTGTTTTCAGGGTTGATAACTTATTTGATAGTATATATTAGCAAAATATTGCGTTAAATTATGAAAATTAAAGCGTAATATCGAGTTTCAATCAAAATAACCTATAAACATTATTGTGGAAGTGTTGCCAGCGTCCGCTAAAAAATCTCCCATTTTTATTGTAAAATATTCTCTTGAGAATGTGTATTAAAAGAAAGCAAATTAACATGGAATCCAATTATCACAGTGTTTTCTAGCAATAGCCCCGGTATTTTTATCTAATATATAAAATTCTTGCGTCGCGGTGTTTGTGGTTAAACTCCTCCGAAACGGCTTGACCGATTCTCATGAAATTTTGTGTGCATATTGGGTAGGTCTGAGAATCGGATAACATCTATTTTTCATCCCCTTAAATGTTAAGGGTAATCCACCCCAATTTTTTTTTTCAATTTTAGAAAAAAAAATGTTTTAATTTTTTTATGATACAGCAACAGTAAATACATATAACCCTGAATTTTCAACCCTTTACAATCAACCCCTATTTTACCATCGCGATTTTTATTTTATCTTCCGCCTTCACCGGTCGATAACCGATCAACGATCAACCGATCAGTTATAATAAAAATAATTAAATATTATTTAGTTCAATAAAAATTAAAAAATACAGATATTTTGAAAATAGATACATATTTTATCATACATATATTAAATCACTGTTTTTTACCAATACACTGATGGATATTTTAATTTCTTTGAAGACAACTAGGTATTATAAATATTTTTTTTTTACATTCAATTTATATTTATTTTGGAATGAAGTACATTTATTAATAGTTGATGTAACATTAAATAAATCGTATTTAATAAAGTGATAGTTACAACTGAAGATAATTAGCAAGAATTGTAATTTAAATTTTAAATTTATATTTTAAATTTAAATTTAAAATATTTTTTTATTATTAACAAATATAATGTACTATTAACTTAATCAGTAGGCTTAATTTTAGTAATAATTAGCTTGTGGTAACTGAAGTAGGACACATGTTTGAGATTAAATTTTAATTTAATGTTTCCCTTTCGCAACGCGGGATAAGGAACTCCCTTCCAAAATGGGAAAGTCGGGCACTGTGGCAACACACGCTTACACTATCTCTGTTTCAGTCGTGGTTACAGGGTACCTTAGTCTATTAGTTTCTCTGTCTACGGGAGCCAGGCAAGGCACATGTATAAGCCGCACTGGCAACACATCCTAAACTCCTCAAGTTATGATGTTCAGTCATTCGTTCAGAAACTGTCCATAATTATTTATTTTGTTTCGTTTGACAGAATTCTAAAACGCAACCGCAACCTGTCTCTCACATGATACGATTTATTATTATCGTACATTTCTATTAAATGTACATAAGGAGGTACCAAAGGCTTTATAGTTCAATTAAACAAGTATGTACAGAAATAACCAAAAAATAAAAACTTCCATTACCAATTTCATCCTCATGAATATGAAATATAACCTATCTAACTTTGAATAACAATTCTTGTTAATATTAAAATTAAAACTTATCTTAATTCATCAATATAAATAACAAATGAAAGACCTTGTGTGTGTGTCCGTGTGTGTCCTTTTTAATAGGGTATATTAATTAAAGAGTAGTTTTCCAGGGTATGAAAATGGAAACAGCTAAACAGAAGTCAATAAAAGAAGGGCAGGCCGAGATATGTCTCAAAACAGAGAAAGTATTCTATAATCCTGTACAAGAGTTCAACAGGGATCTCAGCATAGCTGTACTGAGCATATTCACTGATGATTACAAAGCTGAGAAGTTAGCAAAAGCGGAGCAGAGAGCTAAAAAAGTTGAAATCGTAGAAGACAGAGTTGGAGGTAGTCCTGAGGTCTGTTTACGTTTTTATTAAGATACATTTGATGTATTATACATAAAAACCTTCCCCATGAAATCTGTTCAGTAGTTTTTGTGTTCATCATGTTCAGACAGACAGAGGTGGTGTTGACTTTGTTTTATATATATTTAGATTATTATTCACCCAATAAAGTATTATTAGAAAGACATTAAGAGTCTGCTAAGCTCATCTACTAGTCATTTTTTTTGCTTATAACTGTCAAAATGAAAAGATATAGGTATAAAATATTAGAAATAATTTTATAGGTACTTTATTTTAAAACCTTTGCTGAATTATAATTGTAGATTCAAATATGCATCAATGTATTCACAATTATGTGCTTAATTTATTGTAATTAAGTTTTTGGACTTAGATCGTACATAATAATTTTATGTATGTAATAAAATTCTAATAATTTTTAAAATATATTTGTAGGTTGAAATAACAATATTAGAAGCATTATCAGCGACAGGCCTGAGAAGCATCCGGTACGCTAAAGAGGTCCCAAACGTGACAAAGATCATTGCTAATGATCTATCGGAGCAGGCTGTGGAAACCATAAAGGCTAATATTGTCCATAATCAGGTGGAAGATTTGATTGAAACAAGCTATGATGACGCTTGGTAAGTTATCATAAAGTTATAAATAAAGAAGGATTCAAAAGCTTAATATTTGAATGGCAAATCAAATGTCATTCAAATAGGCCTTTACATGTAGGTACTTATGATCAGTCACTTTTATGCTCAGTTCTGAAAGTTTATTTTACTTAGAAAAATTATAAATACTAACTTTGAACCTGTGTTCAGAATATTAATAAATCTGTGGGTAACAACTTTTTACTATTGTTAAAACGGACAAGGTTCTTAACGTAGAAAAAAGTTAAGGTGGTGATTGATTTCTCTGGCATATATTTATGTTTGTTGTACTTTAAAAATTATCTATATATTACAGCATGCTAATGTACAAACACAAGCACCCGTCCAAACGCTTCGCCGCCATCGACCTGGACCCTTACGGCTGCCCGTCCATATTCCTGGACTCCGCAGTGCAGAGTGTCCAAGACGGTGGCCTGCTGCTCGTCACGGCGACGGACATGGCCGTGCTGGCTGGCAACTCGCCGGAGACATGTTACTGTAAATATGGTGCAGTTAGCTTGAAAACTAAATGTTGTCATGAAATGGTGAGAATACAAAAATAATCTATTCTTATATTATAAACAGGAAACATTTTTAGTGTAAAATCCGCGTGGTTCAGATTTTTGCGTGTGTGTGTCTTGTTTATGATGCAATAAGTTTTCGTTTACCTACTAGATTAGAATCCTGCTTACTAACTAACTTCTAACTGATTGAAACTGCAGTAAATAGTGCATATAAAGCCAAAGAAAAAGACAGCCATCTTTTTTGACTATAGTCTCTGACACTCGAAGTAAAACCATACATAACGTGACCATAATTTTTTTTTGCCAGAGCGGGACATCTTTGGATTTTTTTTTGTTTTCCATTTATTTTATTACTAGTGGCTCCCCGCGGTTTCATTCGCGTACCCGGGAGATATTCCATTTTCCCGGGATAAAAAGTAGACAATGTCCTTTATCAGGCTCTAGCTAGACTATCTGTGTATCAAATTTCATTTAAATCGGTTTAGTAGTTTCAGCGTGAAAGCAAGACAGACAAAGTTACTTTCGCATTTAATATTAGTATGGATAGATAGAAGATAGCTAACTGATGGATAAATAATCCAAAATAAGCATAGCACTAATGTAGTA
Organism: Thyatira batis; assembly: GCA_905147785.2. Classification (NCBI taxonomy): domain Eukaryota; kingdom Metazoa; phylum Arthropoda; class Insecta; order Lepidoptera; family Drepanidae; genus Thyatira; species Thyatira batis. The sequence continues at coordinate 1,461,251 of LR990502.1, forward strand.
ATATTCTTAGGTAATATTACACAAAATAGTTAAGTAGGCACGGCTTACTAAGCCCCAGTCCTGGCGTGACTTCGTAGTTTTGTATTTGTCGGCTGAACAAATCCGTTTTTAAATATCGGGTCTTGTTTTTAGATAGGTAAGTGTGGAATTCAGTACATGATTGATTTATCACTCGTAATCTGCCTTCCCGTAAGATGCGCGCTACGTAGGTACCACACATTTGTACAAAGTACATTTTAAATTATCGTTTGGTCTGTTTCCCAAAGCGGGACAAAGTCGGCCTTGCTGGGGACAGCGGGACAGTCTCCCTGCAAGCGGGACTGTCCCGCCCAAAGCGGGACGTATGGTCACGTTAACCATACATAAAGTCTGAGTTTTTGTATTGCAGGCACTAAGAATATTGTTACAATGCATTGAACAACACGCGAATAGGTACAGCAGGTACATAGTGCCTCTGCTCAGCATATCAGCCGACTTCTACATCAGGGTGTTTGTGAAGGTCTACTCCGGGGCTGCGCAATGCAAGAAGACTACTAGGTAAGTTGATGACATCATAGAGCTATTAAAATCATCACTAATATTTATTAGTGGCGGTAGCCTGCTGTGTCACCCGCGTTTCCCGATCTTCATTTTTCCCGGGATAAAAAGTAGCCTATGTGTTCTAAACCAGGTTATAAACTCTGTGTACCTACCAAATTTCGTCCTAATCCGTTGAGTAGTTTTTGCGTAAAAGATTAACAGACATCTATCCATCTCTCTCATACTCACTTACTTTCGCATTTATAATATTAGGAGATAAGACGATTTGATTGTTGTTTGTTTGTAATGAACATCGAGCATGTAACCAATAGAGTAGAACTGTTAACAGTTTTGTTAGAAAACAAAATACGCCAAAACGCTGCGCCGGCCCCTGTGTTCTGATTGGCCGACTCAAGGTCAAGTGTTGCACTAGACGTACACACAGGTCTCTTATTGGTCGGGTACTGTTTTAGATCGAGCGTGGCTTGTTAGTTATACCGGTTATACGTGACAAATCATTGATGCGTTGCTAAACAAATGGCTCACTATTGCTACTCTATTGGTTACATGCTCGATGGTAATGAACAAGCTCTGAAACTACTGGACAGGTCTGAATTATTTCACCAATGGAACCTATCTTATGTTACTTGTTATGGAAATTTAATATCAAAATATTTTGTTATTTTATAGATAGGTATATAGAATAGATATTATTTACTGGAAATGGACTGACAACTTAAATATAGTGTATATTTTACTCATAGATTCCTGCGGAGGCCTATTTTACTATATTTACTACTTGAGCGACTTCAAAATCTTTGTATAAGGTTTATATTTGGTTTACGCAAATATGACCATGTCTCTCAATTTCGTCGACAACTCAAGTGGCTTCCCATCCGCCTTCGCCGGAAAACACACATTCTTTCACTTTTATACTCCATATTATTCAATCCTAGCGCCCCGGTGTATCTCAAAGAACGGTTCGAATATTTTAGTTCTCAAGCTCACCTTCTCCGTAGTTCTCAAATTCTCCGTCTAAACACTCCTTCTCATTCTTCCAACTTCGTAGCTCAATCTTTTACTGTACAAGCTGTCCAATTGTGGAACTCACTTCCCGTAAAGATAAGACAAGCCCAAACTCTGAACTCTTTCAAATCTTTGTTGTTCACGCATTTTCTAAATATTTAAATCAGTGTTTCACCTAGCTTATTGTATTGTTGTTTTATTTGCTGTAATTGTAGTATTTATTGTAATATATGAATATGTATTAGTTTATCTTATTATTTTAATGTATGTATTAGGATTTTCTTGTGTTTTACTTTTTATTTTATTTATTTATTCGTATTTATATTTAACTATGTTATTCTTCACAAGCCTCTTTATGTTATATCCTATTGCCCTAGGTTGCCTGGAAGAAATCGCTTCAGCGATAAGGCCGCCTAAATTGTTTACACATTGTTTTTTTCTTTGTACTTATTGTTATTTTTATTATGCGTGACCAATAAAGAGTATTTGTATTTGTATTTGTATATTTCTTGAATTCCAGTAAACTATCAATGGTATACCAGTGCACCGGCTGCGGTATCCTCACTCTTCAACCCTTGGGGGGGTTGAAGCCGAACCCCACGGAGCGGAGTCCCCACCAGATGAAGGGGTTCCTGCCCCCTGCGCCTCCCCTTGCTGAACACTGCACACATTGTAACCAGAGGCACCATGTGAGTGGGGTTTGGTTCCTGTCGGGACAATTTTTTTTGAGAAACAAACAGCGATAATAATAGGTAAATGCCCATCGCTGTACCCTGCACGCACTGCAACCGGAGGCACCATGTGAGTGTGCTAGTTATGCTTGGGTTTGAGTCCCAGTCAGGACATATTTTTTTTGTAATCAATACTAATATTATAAAGAGGTAACGTTTGTGAGTTTGTGACGTAATTACGGGGTAGGATCTCTGGGTCTACTGAACGATTTTCAAAATTATTTCACCAATAGAAAGCTACGTTATAGTGGAGTATCATAGGCGCGAGATTCCGCGCGGTTTCACCCTCGTTGTTCCCGTTCCCGTTGGAATACAGGAATAAAATATAACCTATATTACTGATATGATATGAAATAATTGTTGAAATTGATGCAGTAATTTCTGAGTTTATTCATGACTAGCTGCCTCCCCGCGGTTTTACCCGCGTAGTTCCCGTTCCCGTGGGAATACAGGGATAAAATATAGCCTATGTTACTCGGGGATAATGTAGCTTTCTAAAGGTGAAAGAATTTTTGAAATCTGTCCAGTAGTTTCGGAGCCTATTCATTATTAGTATAGATATAGATATAGATACACAGACATCAAAATAATAAAATAAATCTTCTTAATAATATTAGTGTAATTAGGGTGTGTATAAGAATAAGATTAACCTGAGGCAATTTAAATAAATAAAATTTAAATTTATAAGCGTTCACGAAGGATTTGGCCTCTTATCCCCAGCTAGGCGGGCCTATCTGGTCGGCTCCCATCCACGACGAGGAGTTTGTGAGGAAAGTCCACTCTCACGTGCAACAGAATCCACACTTGTTTGGAACAGCTAGACGGCTTCAAGGGGTACTATCCATGGTGGGAGAGGAACTACATGATGTACCTCTATATTACACCCTGGATAAACTGTTTGGAAAGGTCCACTTGGAGACCATGCCGATGTTGAAAATGAGGTTAGTTTTTGTTAAGGTCAAATCTTGGGAATTTTAATGGAGTTGCCTTTAAATTAATATGTGAAAAAAAAATAAGCATGAAAAAAATGGTAAAAAATTTTGAATTTTTAAAACCATATTTCGTCCCTTAGCTTACCCCGCTTTATAAGTCATTTTTACCAACTTTTCAAGAGACGAAAAAAACTGTTTATTTTTGGCCAACCGGCCTGCGCTGGTACTACTACTTTTTGAATTAAAGCCTCTTATTGACTGAAATCTATATCATGTGAGCCATGGTTCGACGCGCAATGAGCAGCTCTATCAAATGGAATTAAAATGTAGAAACTGTCAATTTTCGACTTGCGCGTTGTAAGCTAAGGGACGATATGTATCAAGGTATTGTTTAGTTTAAAAAATAACTGATTGATCGTCCAGGTCCGCGATACTAAATGGTGGGTACAAAGTGTCATACTCCCACGCGGCCAAGCTGTCTATCAAGACGGCGGCGCCCGCGCAGCTCCTGTGGGACATCATCAGGACCTGGGAGAAGACGCACCCCGTCAAACCTGCTAAGTAATTAACTATTAAGTATATGAGCTATAGATAGGACAGTTTTTGGAAGTAAGATTAAAAAAAACAAGCTATCAACAAGGGCTTTAGATAATATAAAACAAACATGGAATTTCGGAATTAAGATTAAACATACAAAAAATCTGAACAAAAAAAATTACATGTTTTGTAGTAAAAAAAAAAGTTCCAAAAATATTATTTTGTAAATAAACTATGGAAGACAACAAAGAAAAAAAGAGTTAACTCTAAAATTTTCGGGGAAATTTTGACTAATTTAATTACTTTACAATCCTTACATAAATTGAACCTGATTGTTGAATAATATTTATTCATATCTCATTTAATCTATAACTGCATTTATTAATTTTAAATTATTAAGAAAAAAAAAAATCTCATCCTGGGACCACAAGTAACGATTCCAGCTAATATTACAATCTAGCCTTAGTATTAGGCTAATAAGTAATTATATTTGTCTTAGACTTCTAATTCGTTATAATTTATTAATTAATTAACTAAATATAAAACCATTCCTAATAAAAAAAACCTTAATTCCCAGACTAGAAGCAAATCCAGTGGCGAGATACATTATAAACCAAGAGATCAAGAGCTTTGTGGACCTGAGTGAGCGTGGGGACGCCAACCCGACCAGCCGGCGCGACGGCTCCCTGCGCTTCCAGTTCAATCCGGCGCCCTACTGGGGGCCAGGGTCTAGGGCTGCTGTTAAGTATGATATTACAACTTGATTTGTATAATATAAAGTCACTTTTAACTTGTTTATACTTAAATATAGATGAGAATAGGGTTAAAATCAAGAAATTGATAGAAAAATAGTTAATATTCATGTATAAAACTAGGCCCTGTTTAGGCGGGATAAGGGCAGGAAGAAGAAGAAGATTCATGTATAAAAGTCATACTTTTGGATGGTATATTACACAGAAAAAACATTTTTCATATGAGGAAACTTGCTTAGACCCCGTGGTCTCCATTGAGTTTAAATTTTCAAGAGATAAATTAGTTACAAACAAATTATTTGCATAAAAGAGTAACAAACATCTATGCATCCTACGATAGTAATAAATGAATAATAATTAAAGTAACGTTTTACTATTCTCTTACAGTGATGGCGAAGAGAAAATGGCCAAAGCAATACGCAATCAAAATAAACATACGAACAAGGCCAATAGAAATCAGAAGAGACGACACTCGACGCCGAGCGGCGATGAAGCAAACAAGAAATCAAATGTTGACGTTCAAGAAACATCTGTTTAAGTGTACATATAAATATTGTTATAATTTTTACACGATTATTATATCTTATCACTTTGTATTGTTTGTATTTCCCAAGAAAGTTATCTGCGTACTATTTTTTGTATTAGTTATCTGTAATGTAGGATACATTGAGAACTGGGATGTAATGGCGTAACGCTGGACCGTTACGTACATGAGTATTTGGTAGCTTTATATTTAATACTAGTAAATAAAATTTACTCTGTGACTCAATGGTTTTAAACATATAATAAAACTCTAAAGACATATTTTTAATTATTTTTCCAGTCCAATTAATTTGTAATGACAGCTAGATGAGATCCTTTCTGAACGAATCATTATCCGACAAATTTATAAAGAGATATAAGTTTTGCCAATCTCATTCGTTCGCACTGTATTTGTAGCTATAGGTGCCTATATAGTAGACAGCTATAGTGCTATACTTCTCTGTCTATAGTCCTACCAACTTATCTGTGAAATGAAAGAGGACAGCACCGTCGATTCAGTGTTGCTAACTAATATAAGGTGCCCAAAATTGAGCAAGATAACAATGATAACTATATAAAAAAGTCGGTATACGGGCGAAAGTTTTACGTGACAACGACTTTGAGTGGTAAAATAATTTTAATATGAATATTCATTCGTATAGTAGGAAGAAGGATGAAATAATAGTAACAATTTAAAACATAACGTCACGTTACGTGAGCGGAGCGTAACGCAGTTTCTTGAAGTGTCACCCGGCAAACCAATTTATAAGACGTTGTCACGTCAAAATAATTTGATAATTTACAGTTACGTAGGTAAACCAACAGTTTAGTAATCTGCAATAAACAATGGCTTTATCTAAAAAATTGGTTGCCTGTAAAGTCGGTATACGGGCGAAAGTTTTACGTGACAACGACTTTGAGTGGTAAAATAATTTTAATGTGAATATTCATTCGTATAGTAGGAAGAAGGATGAAATAATAGTAACAATTTAAAACATAACGTCACGTTACGTGAGCGGAGCGTAACGCAGTTTCTTGAAGTGTCACCCGGCAAACCAATTTATAAGACGTTGTCACGTCAATAGTAACAATTTAAAACATAACGTCACGTTACGTGAGCGGAGCGTAACGCAGTTTCTTGAAGTGTCACCCGGCAAACCAATTTATAAGACGTTGTCACGTCAAAAGTAATCCAAGGAAGTGGAAATTTACCAGATAAAATGTTCCACGGGGGGATATAACTTTCATTTAATCCGAGGTTAAGTAGGTACCTCCCTTGCAAGAGGTGCCTGGATGTCTAGCAATTAGTTATCTATGATCGTACCGTACCTAACCGCTAACACCAGATTTGACTAAATTATAATTATCAGTGGGGTACCTAGTGGTAGCGTAATGTAATAAAAAAAACAAATTGCTTAACAATGATTTATTGAATACCAGGTTTACAGTGAATTTTTGTACCAGTTTCATCTGCTGCGTGCCCTTACTTAACTATTTTTGAAATTAGTCCTTGACTCATACCTGAAATATAAGACAATAAAATAAATATTAGTAGAAATTTGAAATCTGGCAGGTCAGTTTGCTCGCTCACTTAGTAGGTTACCTATTAGATGTACGTTACCGTTACGCTAATCTGCAGCAAGAATAGAAACGAATATTTCGTGGACTTAAATAATTAGTTAAGTATCGGGTAATTCATAACAAGAATGTTGACAACACTCACCTGCCACTGTCGAAAATGTTGAACTTCGTCAGTTCGTCTGTTTGTTTGATTAAATGGAACAATCAGAGACACCGCCCGAAGTTTTAACGGTTTTAACCTTTAGAATAATGTTTCGACTATCACTTTTAATAGCTTTCGGCATATTTAATTCAATAAATTTACCAATATCACGACAAAACAACCAGAGAACCCGAATGTAGTATACACTGACAATCGAATAACATTTCGACATGACAGCTGTAGTTCCAATTTTCGCCATTTCACAGATAGATAAGTTGGTGGGACTGTACGTTAGTATATTAGGTCCATGGTCTACGGATCCAAGTCTACTCTTCGCTTCGTTCGTTCATCGTCATCATTCATTCATACCCATCGACGTATAGCGATAGACAAGAACGTTCATGTAAAACATTTGTTTAAAAACTGGTAAGAGTTAGAACTAAAGTTCGCTGCAGCGCTGTATAAAGCTGTGTCAACTAACCAAACTATTTTAAAAGATACAGCGCTAGATTGCTTAGAGTATAGTTTTCTCGCGACCAAAACGTCGTAAGCGCCGCAAATTTCATGGCGCTTACGCGTTTCGTTCAGTTAACTACACTAAGATGTCGTCCCTATAGAGTTCACACCGCAGATGTGACACATCTTTTTTACCTTCTAAACTTCATTAGAATAAAACTCGATTTCAAAATGTATTATATTAATATTAGGGGGGCCTAGTGCGGATTGGCGGACTTCACATGGCTTAAATGAATACTCAGAGGTACGGGCCAGGGCTTGAATTAACATAAAACAATTATTCAAAATATCAAACTATCACTACTAATTAAAAACTCATTAACAATTAATCAAATTAAAACCTTTCTAAAAAAACATATCAAGTCTGTGTTCAGTTACATATTTTTACCTACAACCAGTTTTAAGGGAACATCTGCACGTTTTAGTATATGATTGTAGAATGGCGTGGTATTTAAATAGATAAATTGTTTTTCTACTCTGGAATTACGGAATTATCACCTATTAATTCACTTAAACAGGTAGTAATTTTACTTAGTTGACTACTGACTAGTTATTTTCGTCCAGGGTCTACTTTGATTCGGATTATCGTTGTTATTAACGCTGCTCCGTGCGCACCCGCACTGAATGAATGTCGAAGCCACACTAAAGTCGGGTGTGGGGACTGCAGTTCAGTTGAGTTGATAAAAGCGAGTGTTCGGAACGCCCTATCTAGTACGTAGTACATATATATCGATGTTCATACCACATGCAATATAAATGTAGATATTTGAAGAAAAGGAAAGTAAATAAGCGAGTAATATATAAAACTCCAATTTCGTGATACGCTTTATCGTTTGGGAGAATAATTACTTGTACACGTTCATAAACACACGTGCCGATATCATTTATCTTTTGTTTTTGCAATTGCAAAGAAAGAGGACTGAGTACGCGTGACAAGGGGATAATATTTATTGTTATGAAAATAAATATGCTTCCTGCAAAGATAAACTTATGTGTGCGGACTTTGTTTGTTGTTATTACGTTTTCACTCGTCAATGGACAGGAAAGAAAGGTCAGTATTATTTCTTTTTACTATAAACTTATGAAATTTGAACCACCCCTTTTTTATGTACACACTATTTTCCTAGAAGGTCAATAGTGACGAAATCCTTTGTTTAGGTACCTATATTGTTTATAATTAACATAAAAATCACGATACTTCTATACCACGGTCAATTGTTCTCTTTAAAATTACCATATGTGAACATTATGGAGTATAGAAATTGAAAACACACATTATTAGTACCAATAAAAATTCTATTGTTGTTCTATTTAACTTTATATTTACAAAGTATATACAATAGAAATTATAGAAATCACATTCTATTGTCAGTTATCAACATGAGTTCAAGACAAATATTTACTTATTATAATGAACCTATTTTCAAAGGAAATGCCAACGATTTTCTGCCACCTCACTGCTCAGGGCTCTACTGTATCACTATCACATTAAACTTAAAACCCAATAATTATCACAAAATTATCTACAACAATATATCACCCATTTCCAGATAAACCCAAAACTAAATCCAGGATGTAATGACTGCACCAAAAACAATACATTAGTTTACATAACAGCTGAAGGTGAGAAGGACATTATTCATCAAGTATGGGATTTCACGCACGGTACCCCCACCGTGATCTATGCTATCGCTGGTTTGAATTCAACATTAAATATAACATGGAATGATCAGAAGGAAACTGTAAACTTTACTTTCTCCGAGAGGCCAGTGTATAGTTTTGCAGCTGCTATTGTTGATGTAAGTAAATATTAAATGAAGATAGTTTTATAGGAATACTAGTGCCTCCCTGCAGTTTCACCCACATTCACGGGGGACCTTTAATTTTCCTGGGATAAAAAGTAGCCTATATGATATTCCAGAACATATTCTAACTCTGTGCCAAATTTCAAGCAGATCCCTTCAGCCTTTTTGTTGTGAATGAGTAACAAACATCCAGAATAAATATCAGTTTAAATAATACAAGTGTTAAGTACTTCCTCATATTCTGTCTGTCTGGAAATCACTCCCAATCTATACTAATATTATAAAGAGGAAAGATTTGTATTTTTGTATGTAACGAATAAACTCAAAAAGTACTGGACCGATTTTAATAATTCTTTCACCATTCAAAAGCTACATTAACTACGAGTAACATAGGCTATATTTTATCCCTGTATTCCCACGGGAACGAGAACTACGCGGGTAAAACCGCGCGAAGGCAGCTAGTCATTTATAATGCAACAAAAGGTCATTCTTCATACAATAAATTAAATAAGTACATTTATGTATGGGAGAGTTGAAGGCAATGATAGACCATATTTTAACTGGTGAAAATACATTGATTAAACACAAGTAACATGGTACAAAACATAAAAACCATATTTTAAAGAAACTTACTTTTAAATTTAATTTTACTTATATGTATACAAAATATAAATTAGTTTGTATATCCAACAGTATATGTACTTTAAAAATATAAAGCAAGAATGGGAATGTACATTTTGCAAATGTAACTCATAATTTTGATATCTTTATTATCCTCATTGGTTATTGTTTTGTCATCAGAGCATCTATACTAATATTATAAATGCGAAAGTAACTCTGTCTGTCTCACTTTCACAATAAAACTACTGAACCGATTTAAATTAAATTTTGGACAAAGTTAGTCTGGAGCCTGAGTAAGGACGTAGGCTACTTTTTATCCCGGGAATATGGAAGATCTTCTAGGTACGCGGTTGAAACCGTGCAGAGCCACGGTGTTATACTTAGTCTGGCCATAAATACTGTTACACCTAAAAATATCAAAATATTACAATTGAATTTTGAATCTGTTATTTTCATATGATTGTTCAATGTGTTTTCTCATTTTAGCGCCAATACATTGTTCAATATTTTGCGATATTAAAATAGTGTGGGGTGATAAAGAGAACCGAATCGCTATGATTGCGTAACACAAAGTAGGTATGGAGCCCAAACCAATTTTGAAAACTCTCCATACGCTTGGTATTAGTAAAATGTTTGTGTACCGGGCGATTAATAGGTACAATGAGACCTCCTCTGTTTATGACAGCAAAAAATCTGGCCGTCCACGTAGTGTTCGTAGGAAAAAGGTGGTGAAAGCAGTAAGGGAAAGAATTCGAAGAAATCCTCTGCGAAAGCAAAAAATGACATCTCGGGAGATGAAGATAGCACCTAGAACCATGTTGCGTATTTTAAAATATGACTTAAGACTTGCAGACTATAAGAGATGTACTGGTAATTTCTTAACTGATAATTTAAAAAAGAATAGGGTGGTAAAATCGAAACGACTACAGCAGCGGTACGCAGAGGAAGGTCACAGAAAAAAATAGTTTACTGATGAGATTTTTTTTACAATTGAGCAATATTTTAACAAACAAAATGACCTTATTTATGCGTAAGGCTCTAAGGAAGCTTCCCAATCAGTCGACAGAGTGCAACGTGGGCACTATCCGTCTTCAGTGATGGTTTGGTGGGCTATTAGCTATGAAGGAGTGACTGAGCCATGCTTTTGTGAAAAAGGAATCAAAACATCAGCACAACTGTATCAAGATAGCATTATTGAGAAGGTAGTGAACCCCCTTAACAACACCATGTTCAATAACCAAGAATGGTCTGTCCAGAAAGACTCGGCGCTGGGTCATAAAGCTCGGTCTACGCACTCTTGGTTGGAAACGAACGTTTCGGACTTCATCAGAGCTGAAGACTGACCGTCGTCTAGTCCCAATTTTATTCCGCTGGATTATGATTTATGGTCTGTTTTAGAGAGTACGGCTTGCTCTAAACGCCATGATAATTTGGAGTCCCTAAAACAATCCATACGATTGGCAGTGAAGAATATTTCCATGAAAAGAGTGCGTGCTTCTGTTGATAACTGGTCTCAATGTTTAAAGGACTGTATTGGAGCCAATGGAGACCACTTCGAATAAGCTTTTTATATTTTAAATTGTTTTATACTTATGTATCAAACTAGCACACTGTAAAAGTAATAAATGTTATTTGCAGAAGAAAAAATATTTTTTACTGTGTATCAATATTTATGGCAAGACTAGGTATATATGTGCATTATGAGTTTAAACTAATACATTCTGTCCACACATTATTGATAATAATGGTTCAAAAACAGATATATAGCAGTAATATGATAGAGCTGACTCAAACATTGCTCCAGTTATTCAAAACATAACATATTGTGGTTGTGAGTCACAGGTCGTTCTTTGTTTATCTATTCAGTTATTTAACCTAAATTCTACTACTTATATATATTTGACTCAGTAGCGATTATTATGTGTTGGTAGTCTACAACCTTGCTATTCTTCTTATATATAAAATTCTCGTGTCACAATGTTAGTTACCATACTCTTCCGAAACTGCTTGACCGATTTTTTATGAAATTTTATATGCATATTCAGTAGGTCTGAGAATCGGCGACTATCTATTTTTGATACCCCTGTGATAACGGGAACGGGAACTACGCGGGTGAAACCGTGGGGCGGCAGCTAGTATATATATATATTTACTATATATATTTGACTCATTAGCGATTGTGCGTTGGTAGTCTACAACCTTGCTGATACTTACTAGTTTTAAATACAAAATACCAATAATTATCCTGGGACATTTTTCACACACGGCCAATCTGATTCCAAACTAAGCAGAACTTGTGCTTAAGTAACTAGGTATCTGATATACTACTTTTAGATACAAACATACACAGAGCATACAGATATGTTCATGCACACAAAAGTTTGTTTTTACTGGAATAAACTCACAATTTAATAAAAGTAATGATTTCTAACTGATGATAAATAGGCTATCTAACACTGTAAGAATTTTTCAAACCAGACCAGTATTTCCTAAGATTAGTGGGTTCAAGCAAACAAACCCTTCAGCTTTATACATAAAATTTTTATTTTACAGTTATATGAATATGATGATAAGAAAGATATAGCCCATATAGACATACATGGCTCGAAGAGGCCCTACCACTTATGGCATTTATCCTGGAAACTGAAAGATAGTATCATGACATCTGATGAGGCTATGGTGAGGGTACACGGACATTACAAGGACCAATGGAGATCAGGGATTGTTGATATTAAGGTATGTACATATATATGAGGACACTAAAGTAGTTGTATTTTGGGATCTTAAAAGTTCTTTTTTCTGCAAAACTAACTTCGAGTTCCTTGGCTAATTACAATGTACAAACATTTAATGGTTACAAATGTTACATATTTTTGTTAAAGAGGTATCTTATATATAAAAGTCTTGTGTCGAGGTGTTTGTGATTAAACTCCTCCGAAACGGTTTGACCGATTTTTATGAAATTTTATATGCATATTCAGTAGGTCTGAGAATCGGCCAGTATTTTATGTATATATTATTATCAATAAACAACAAAAAATTACTAAATCTCTATGACAAAATTACATCACATCATCTTATAAAATATTATTTGATCGTAGCGTATAGAAAACGTAATTATATACTTACGTAGAATGCAGTACAAAGCTATATTGCGATAATATTTTTATTAACCTACCATCCAAGTTATCTCTAGAGTTGTTTTGCCTTGACACACTGATTCTGTTATGCAACTAGCTGTTTACTTTTCAATGTTTATATTGCAATCATTATATTAAATCTCACAAAAAATATTGACCTCTTTAGAAACTGAAATTAAATTAATTTTATCGCATGAAAATTTGTTGAAAAAATATGTGAACTGATCAGCAGACTAAGATTGAACTTGTGTTCTAGGGTTCAGGGCTCTCTCTATCAGATATACACAACACATACATATGTGACATACAATAGAAGAAAAAAAAAACAATAAAGGAATAAGCCCTTTAAAAACTATTGATTTAATGATTTCTCAGTTTAAAAGATCTATCGTATAAACGGCGAGAACCAACTTTGTTTTATATTATTTTATAACACAAAATTCTCGTGCGTAGTTCCCGTTTCCGTAGGAATACAGGGATAAAATATAGCCTATGTTACTCCCTGATAATGTAGCTTTCCATCGGTGAAAGAATTTTCGATATCGGTTTAATTTAGGCGTAACGTAGTTTTATTGATCTCGTTTGTATATACCTATCGCTAGTGGCTTCCCGCGATTTTACTCGCGTTTCCGAGGATCTTCAGGGTATAAACTATCTGTGTTCAAAATTTAATTCAAATCCTAGATTTTGCGTGAAAGATAAAAAACATACATCCAAACATTAATAATAAATATAATAATAATAAATAGCTGCCTCCGCGCGGTTTTACCCGCGTAGTTCCCGTTCCCGTGGGAATACAGGGATAAAATATAGCCTATGTTACTCGGGGATAATGTAGCTTTCCAAAGGTGAAAGAATTTTTGAAATCGGTCCAGTAGTTTCGGAGCCTATTCGTTACAAACAAACAAACAAATCTTTCCTCTTTATAATATTAGTATAGATATCCTGGGACATTTTTCAGCTGGACCTCCTCCCCTACAAAGACTTTGCGGTGGAACTGCCCCACCTCATCCACTCCGCCAACTCGACCCTCGTCGACGTGAGGATGGTCAACCTGACCACTTCCACTGACTTCAAGTCTTCAAGGTTCGCTCTCCACTTTGTTCTCGTGAGCACAGACAGTGCGACGGATAGCATGAGCTATGCGATGCGCAAGAGTCTCGATGACGAACACACGCCTGGAGTTTTTGAGGTTAGTTGTTTTTATTTTATTTAATTTGATATCAATAATTACAAGATTACTAGCGGATCCGGCAGACGTACTGTCCGGAAAAGCAGCGCCACCTACCGGGACTAAGTTTGGTGACAAACACACGGTGTAATTAATTATGTATTAAGATTTTTTGATATAGTTCTTCGGTCCTTTTAGCACCTGGCCAATAAATCTACACTCTATGTATTAATAAATAAATATCTTATTTTTCTTACACGGCCAATTAGATTCCAAACTAACTATGGTAACCTGATGATATATAATACTTGTTCATGCACACAAACGTTTATGTGGGATTCAAACCCACGACCGGCGGCTTGATAGTCGGGACCACTTACCACACCATGGGGGATTCATACCACTGGTATTTGGTGAACATTGTGAGGAAAGCTGCTTGTCAGAGATGTCACTATTAAAAGCATGTAGCCCACATGGTGGACTATGGCCAAAGGCCCTTATTAGAGGTTTGACTCCAGTACTGTGTCCTGTGGAGACATATATGAGCTGATGATGAGCATGCCACTATTAAAAGCAATTGTGGAGTCCGCCACCGCACTAGGCTCTAGGCCTAAGGCCTTTTATTAGAGACTTATGCTCCTCGGTGGAGATGTATACGAGCTGATGATGATGATGAGCATGTATGCGCAGATAATCGAGGTGAAGACGCCTCGGTGCTTGAGCAGCTCGGACGGCGGGTTCGTGCAGTTCCGGCCGGTCGCCTACACGGAGCCGGAGCGCGGCGTTTCCTCCTCCACTAACGCCCAGATGTCTAACTTTGACAGGTTAAAAACCACTTTATTACTAATGCCTCCCCGCGGCTTCACCCGCGTTCCCCGGGATAAAAAGTAGCCCACACCCTTCCTCAGGTTCTAGACTATCTGTGTACCAAATTTCATTTGTATCAGATCAGTAGTTTTAGCGTGAAAGCGAGTCAGACAGACAGTTACTTTTGATTTCTAATATTAGTTTGGATTAAAAAAAAAATACTTGATTATAATAAAAAAAGGTTTATTTAGTGTGATTTCACTAACTGTATCGTATATAAGTCTTTCATTTGACTATTAGGGGTTATTAACAAATTATAAGCCGCCATGTTGGAACGGCGGCCATATTGAAATTGGTATTTTTTTTCCTTGATGATGAATCTGCAATCAGTGTTTACACTATAAGCAGATGTGTTGTTTTTGCCTAATTGTGTATAGTGTGCTCTCCACTGAATGCATCTCCTTTAGCATTTATTACTCTAGAGGAGAAATTGGTATGACTATACTAACGTATTAATTAGTGCACCTCTATACCATTTTTCACTAAAGAATATAACAAATAAAAAATATTGAACAAAAAAATTTTTTTTTGCCTATATGTTTTACCTGTAAGGATAGCTGTAAATTTTGTTAATAAATATTATTAAATTATTATTTTTGTATTACAGAGTGGTACTGCCACACCATAGTCCATTGAGAACATTCTACGACAGTTTCAACAAGACCAACTTACTCGTTGAAGATATGTTTATATCCTTTGGAATGCCAGGAGATGGATTCTACAAACAACACAATTTCACAGCCTGGTGAGTTTATACTTCTATTTTAGACCTTATTTGTATGGTGGTATGGTACATATCTTTTTCCATACAATAATCTATATTGTAAAAAATCTATTGAATGAGTCCAAATAGTAAACAATTGCATTATATGAGGTAATTTACTAATGAAGGTTGTTTGTGTTTACAATGTTAATTGAGTATTATGTGAAATATTTTTACTATCTAAGATTTCATTATAATAATGTGGAAAGCAAATAAATAATATAACGAATAAGATAACCTTCTCATTGGAATATTACAAGAATTCATCCAGGATTCATTCATATATGTCTCCACTTAGGAGCACGGCCTCCAATAACAAAGAGGGCTTTAAGCCATAGTCCACCACGCGGGCCTATTGTGACAACTACAATACTTTCAGAAAATCGTTCAACTTATAATTATTTTACAGGTCCTTCACAATAGGCTACGGCGCCCCACCCCTAGAGACCTTCTCCCTATTCGTGATCATCATCATCTGCCTTGGCCTCGGCGTGCCAGTCCTCCTGGCATCCTCAGGCATCGCGTACATCCTGGTCCGAAGGTTCCGGTCCCGCAACCCGCCGACGAGGCTATACGACGAACACTGACTATATAGGTATACTATGCTTAGTAACACGTGATTTAGGCTAAGTCAATGAGGGGGGGGAGCTAAATAAAGTGCCCTCAACAGCATTAGCGAGGACTTGTGACGTCATTATTCAAGAAATTATGTAGTACGTATGTATATGAATAATTAAAGTGATAGATAAATGTTTATAATTCTTCCTTAGGTGTAATTTGAGGTCTGTGGTTTGCAGCACAAACACTTAAGCAAATTAATTTAGTTAATACAGGACAAGCAGACAAATTTGATATACCTAGTTAATATATTTTTGACCTTGACTTGTTTATGATACTCAAGTCTGGAAAATCAATACAAAAATCTAAAGATAACTTATATTTGTATATTTTTATAGTAGAGTAGTAAATATATATTATAATCAAAATGTACAGGCTGTTTAGCTGTAGTATATCTCAGATTAGTTTAGAAATAGTTTTGAGTAAAAATTATGAAGATATTAGATGTATTTTTTTTATTAAGCTTTTCAAGTTTTTTGGTTATTGAACTGACAGCCCGGTTGGCTTTGTGATTAGTGACCCTGACTTTCAAGCCGCGGGTCGTGGGTTCGAATCCCACTCAGGACAAACATTTGTATGCATGAATATGTCTGTTTGTCCTGTGTCTGGATGTAAATATCTATATAAGTATGTATTTAAAAGTAGTATATATAGTATATCAGCTATCTGGTTACCATAACACAAGCTCTGCTTAGTTTGGAACCAGGTTGGCCGTGTGTGAAAAATGTCCCAGGATATTTATTTATTTTTGTCCCAGGAAATTAAATATTATTGAGTACATAAAGTTATCATCCCAGATTATTTTAAGAATTAATTTTTATTTGACAATTATGTTCCTTTTATATTGACATTGCATTATTTTAATAAATCATTTATTTTTCTATAAATTATTTATATTATAGCTAAGTAATGAATTATTCTCAAAATGCTTTTTATTTTTATATAAATATTATAGAAATATGAGCTCTGTACTGGTACTTTAAAATAATTTAAATTTCTCTTAATTCTTATCTATTTTTTAGTCTCGACTTTCGACATTCTCAGACCTTATGCTTTACTGTAAATTACTGTCTCAATAATCTTTAGTAATTGATTAAAGTGTCTAAGTAGTTGATTTATTTATTTATTAAATTACTAATTACAGACTACAGTTTACTAAGAACTGAAATTATATTTATTCAAATGTAAGACATGATGTATGTCCTTTTATTTTCTGTGTTTATTTAAATTAGTAATATAATATAAGAGCTTGTTTAATAATCTACCAAAGGAAAATAGCAGGCTTAATATAGACCTGCTGCATTAAGAATTATTTTGTGGTTAGGATATATTAGAAATGAACTTGTTTACATTAAAGCAGTAATAAAAAAAAACATGTTTATTACGTACATGTGAATTGAGCTTTTTTCCATAGTTTTATCGACACAGCATAGCCTAAAAATATATATAAAATGTAAACCTACTAATATTATTAATGCGAATGTTTATATGTAGGTATGTTTGTTCCTCCTGAATAGACTTGGTACACAGATAGTTTATAATACATAGGCTAATTTTTATCTCCGGAAAATTTAAGATGCCCGGAAACGCGAATGAAACCGCGGGAAGCCACTAGTATAATATATTAATTAAAAAACTATGTGATGTAACAGTATTTTGATTGTAAAAAAATATGAACAATATGTATACATATAAATATATGACTAAAGATGAATTAGAAAATAGTTCAGCTTGATTTGTTTTCTGAATAATGGTAATTTAAAATTTATATTAATAAAGTAGGTACTTATAAAAAGTTTTAATTAATTAAAGCTACTCCTCCATTGCATGTTTCAGTGACAAATTTGTATATTTTTTTAGTCTTTAATTTGATGTGATATTAATTTGTATAATCTGACGTATTTTTGTCTATATTATGAATATTATAATGATATCAATATAAATAAAAAGTATAATTTTAGAAGTGAATTGTTTGATTATTTTTGTCCAATGTAAAATTACTAATTTGATGCTTTAAGATTTATCCTACTACTCCTACTAGTATTATTAATGTGCAAGTTAGTCAGAATGTATGTTTGTTACTCTTTCACTCCAGAACGGCTGAAGGGATCGCGATGAAATTTATTAGAATATTTTCTAAAATAACCCATAGGCTACTTTTTATCCCGGGAAAATTTAAGTTCCTCCGGGAACGTGGGTGAAATCCCGGGAGCCACTAGTGATTAGCGGGAGCGACGTAATAAGTAGTAAATTTGTCTGCTATTCAGTACATTAGAAATTTGAAGTTTTATATATGGGTTTAAATAAAATAATTAAATAGTTTGTCTGTCAATTTACCTAGTTATTAGTCGCCTTTAATAACATACGCGTTAAAATGTCTCCATTTATTTTGACTTGTTATCCTAACATAATTATAAATGCGAAAGTAACTGTCTGTCTGTCTCGCTTTCACGCTAAAACTACTGACCTAATTTAAATGAAATTAGGTACTCAGATTCTAGAGCCTGAGAAAGGATATAGGCTATTTTTTATCCCGGGAAAATGGAAGATCTCCTAGGTACGCGGGTGACCGTGGGGAGCCACTATTGGTCATAAATCATTTTGACATACAGACGTATGCGCATTTACTTGCGTATCGGATCGTATTAAATACGCAGTTATTATTATATTTATAAACCCGATGACCCCGGCACGAGCGAACTGTTGACTTCGATATATATTAATCAAACGTAATTTCAATAAGGTAAAGTTCATTTATATACTCGGAAAATTATGAGATAACTTTATTTTTTACTATAAAATGAGTCTTTCGGTAGTAAACGTAAAATTGACGATATTAAACCCAAATAATAATAGTTTCAAAAAGCAAAAAAAACTTTTAGATAAGACTATTATAATTAATGCATTGTTTTAAATTAATCAGACTTTGTGACTAGGGTGAAAAACACAGACGAAGTTAAAAGCGTGTAAAAAAAACAATAAATTTCCTCTTTGTAATAATTTAATTACAATACAGACTAAAGACAATCTTTAGTCCTCGGAAGCAGAAATGAGATTAACCATAGTTATAAACCTATGTTCAAGTAAGGCATTCAAGTATTGCACGTTTGTCGAACTTGAAATTGGCCCAAGACGGCGCTACGAAATTGAATAGATCCTCCTTCGGTAATTCAACATTTGGACTATTCTCCTTCTGCACCGGCGAGAAATTATCCGTATGAATATTCTGTGGAGTAAATAACTGCCTTTTAGCCATTTTACGATCCTTCTTATTACTGTTTGAATTCCCGTTAGCCTTATTGCTACTGTTACTACCATGATTTTGCCCGTTATTCGTTAATATTTGTCCGGGATTCTGTTGCTGGTACTCCTGTATTTCACTCTCTAAGCCTTGAGAAATTGCTTTAGGCTTAGTCTTGCTTGTGGACTCTATATCCCCCATAGACTTATGCCGGGTCCTTCTAGTATTCGTGTACACTTTGGGGTTCCTTTCAGCGACCCAACGCCTCATCCTTTTAACAAACGGTAGGACCATGAAGAAAGCGTTTGGACTGTATCCCATTTTGACTTTTGGTGTCATATCTTTCTTGTTAGCTGGTAAATCGGCCAATGGGAACCACTCGCAGGCCTTAATCTCGTTCCTGGTCCTCGGCTGGAACTTGGTATCACGGGGAATGTAGCCAATTATGTATAGACGTACTATTTGTTCGTGTATCATAGCCTCTATGTAGTCGTTTTTGTTTATAAGCTTGCTGATGTCAAAGCCCGTCTCTTCAAGTACCTGTTATGAAAGGAAATAATTTTAATACATTTACTCAGTGAATATTGAGGCTCTAATCCATATAGCACAAGTGTATATATTTGACAAATAAATATTTGATTTAAAATAAATCAACATGTGCTGATAATTAACATTAAAATAAATGGTGACAGAGGTCTTGTTGTTCCATTCTGTTTGTCTCTTTCTGGCACAGTATAAAAAAAAAGGTCAAAATGGTCCATTTACAACAGTAAAGAATTAAGATATAATCTACATATTATACTGTAAAAATGTATTTTTACACTTCTACAGAAACTCAATAATTAATAGAAAATATATGAAAACATATATATACATACCTCTCTGGCAGCACATTTCCACGGCTCCTCATCCTCATTAACCTTCCCCTTGGGAAAGCCCCACGAAGCCTTCGTCCAGTAAGACTGCACCAATAGCACATGAGTCAAGTCGGTATCAAGTAGTATCGCTCCGTATGTGGGCACAGTCTGCTTGTACTCCCGCCAGTTGTCTAGCACCGAGTCGAGGCTGCTCACGTGTTCTCGCAGTTGAGGGACATGCTGTTGATGGGATGGCATTTCTTTATATTATGACTAGCTTTTGCCTCTAAAATTCTAATTAGACCTTCCGACCTTTAACCCCTCATTCGCACTAGTTTTTTTAACGGACGTTAAAAAAGCGTACAAATACAACAAATGCATTCCCAAGTACCATAAAGTGCTCTATTTCCAACAACTTAAATTGAAAATGCAACACTGCTCGATAAAAAAGCATCGCGTTTTAAACACGCTGTCGTGTGAACAAAGACTTGGGAATGCATTTGAACGCTTTTTTAACATCCGTTAAAAAAACTCGTGCAAAATGAGACCTCAAGGGTACCTTCATCGAGCATGTAACGAATAGAGTAGCAATAGTGAGCCATTTGTTTAGCAACGCATCAATGATTTGTCACGTATAACTAACAAGCCACGCTCGAACTAAAACAGTACCCGACCAATAAGAGACCTGTGTGTACGTCTAGTGCAACACTTGACCTTGAGTCGGCCAATCAGAACACAGGGGCCGGCGCAGCGTTTTGGCGTATTTTGGTTTTCTAACAAAACTGTTAACAGTTCTACTCTATTGGTTACATGCTCGATGGGTACCTTCTATTTCCAAACAGTACAAATTTAGATTAATTTTGGCAGTCTCAATGTTTACCTTAATGCCATGACTGTTTTTGAGTCAGTAAGTTTGTTAGATCTTTCTCTACCACAAGTTCTAGAGCTGTTATGCATTTGGTGTTCTGCTATGTTATCTATCTACACATTTTTTTATTATAGTTTTGTCTTGAACACCATTAAATTATAGGATATATTGAATGGAAATGCTCAAATAATAATTAATGTACTAAATAATAATTAAAGTATGTAATTAATTAATAAATAATAATTAATCACATACTTGAAAAATATGTGCTGCGAACTCTCTAATACCACACGGGTACAGTCTGGTCTGAGTGTCAGTGCAGTAGTAGTCCAAATAAAACCAGTGCGCCAGTTCAGTCTGGAAACATATCCTCACTAGGTTCCCTCTGTCTTCCGGAGGCAGATTGATTATGAAGCGACTGGAAATAATATAAAACTTTATTTGCTTCAGTATATCTAACAATTCATTAAAATTTCCTTAATTACATCATCATAAATAAATCTACACTCATATTATAAATAGGAAAGGTTTGTATTTTTGTATGTAACGAATAAACTCAAAAAGTACTGGACCGATTTAAAAAATTCTTTCACCATTCGAAAGCTACAATATCCACGAGTAACATAGGCTATATTTTATCCCTGAATTCCCATGGGAACAAGTCATTAATATATTGGACCTACACAGATCTTTGTGCTATATAATAGAGAAGAATCGGTTGGAGAGTAGCGTTAGGTTATTCTGGAACCGGCCCTAGAGCCCATGTTGAGTCTAGACTCAATCTAAACAGATTTTGAAACTCCTGCATACTATCCCGTATGATAATAAATAGACCACCTAATTGGTTGGTATTTAGAGAATTGGTACAAAAATGTATTAAAGTATACAAATTGTAATTGACATGAGTTTATAGCAGAAATTGAAACAAATAGCTGAATAAAAAGACGATCTACCTGCAGAGGTCGTCAAGAATGTCGATAGGAATCGAATGTTTACTGTGGTGGTGGTTGGAATTATTAGCCGGTGTCGATCCCATACTGTCTGATTCTAATCTAATGTTATAACTAATTTAGTCAATAATGAAACAAAATAACTAATCTAATTAGATCCAAATAAGTATCTACTTTGTTTATTTTTGTGTAACAAATAAAACAATTTTGCGCAGTGCAATGCGCATAGACAATGTAAAATCACAGATTAAATTTATTTTAAATGTCAATAAAAGCTCATCAAGCTATTTTTTATATTCCAGCCAGTGTCGAGGAAAAATCGAGTACTTGGGTAAAATCAAAAATCGTACGTATATAGTATGCGTGTAGTATGAGTGTGAATAGATGAGTAATTTTTTAGTATGTTATAGTATGTATGTCCTTATCGATCAGTGCAAATCAATCCATGAAGATAATATATCAATCATCTATCAGCTCAATTTAGGGTAAATAATTCTGTGGTATCAACTCAGTATCAGTCAGTCAGTCTGTCAATCGATCAACCGACGTGTAAGTAGGTGTCCAGAAAAGTCGTTTATTTACCAAAATAAATACAAAAAAATTGTTATTTATTACGGTTATTGTTTTGCTTTTCATGATAGGAAACCATGGATATAACACCACTTTTCAAAGCATGTATAAAAACAGTAAAGACACGCAACAAAGCATTTGGAATACCAAGTCCCTCGAGCGAAGACAAACAGCGACTACTTCGTACAAAGTCGAAAAATGCATTTACACTTACAGCGAAAGATATTTCGTCCCAAATTACTAGATTGCGGGACTTTCTACTAGAGCACAGGGAAAGGTACTTGAGTTTCTTCAATAATGTTGCCGAGGAGTCGATGTCCGATGCGGAGAGAGATCAAATCGATACAGGGGCCCAAAGAATCATCAATACATGTTCCCACTTATTAAAAGAATTTAGAAGTGATAATCGCAAGTTGTCAGTGTCCACACAGACCCGTGAATACATGGACACCGTGATAGACCTAATAGACATGTATTTAAAAGCAGTTTGTAAAATACATAGTGAGCTGAAAGCTTTGAGGGTAAAACGGGCGCTGGATATGCGAAAATTATCGCGTTTGGAGCATCCACAGACTAAATCGAACATTCCCAATCCATTTTCTGTAAAGAAGGAGGAGGCAGAGACTGAAATCCCAGCAGAACCTGAGGATATAGACATTGGAAAGACAAAATTAGATTTAACAGAGAATGAAATAGCAGTTATGTCAGATCAAGGGGAGTTGAGTGCTGAAGAGCTCCAGATGTTTGAATCGGAAAATGTTCAGCTCTTGAATGAATTGAACAGCATGACCGAAGAGGTGAAACAGATTGAGAGTAAAGTACTTCATATAGCTGAGCTACAGGAAATATTCACTGAAAAGGTATTTATTTTTATTTATTATTATTTCATTGATGTAAGAAATGATAATGATTATACTATTAAATAGGATTTTACATTTTTTAATTCCATTCTGTAACCATAGATAGTTTACATATATTTTTTAGATTATTTGGATATTGTTACCAAATAGTTAATTTAAATTTTATATTAATAAACATTTAAATTTTAGGTATTACAACAAGAACAAGACATAGATAGGATATCTAACACAGTTGTTGGTGCAACGGAGAATGTTAAAGATGCAAATGAACAAATTAAACAAGCTATTCAACGGAATGCGGGGCTTAGAGTATATATTTTATTCTTCTTGCTTGTAATGTCATTCAGTCTTCTTTTCCTAGATTGGTACAATGATTAAATGTTTCATACAATGTATTGGAATTATGTTATGTTTTAATTTATTTGGCATTTTATAAGTTTGTGTAAGTGGTATATAGTCATGAGGATCAAACAACTTGTAAAACTATTATAGATCTGATTTATTTTCCTTCTGAGCTATACATAATTATGAAAACGCGCCACATTGCTTGATGCCGTATTTTTCTCGTACTAAATTTTACCATCCTGATTTATAATCTAGTGACAAAATAAATATAAGGTTCCTTATACCCCTACCTACTTATTAATATATTTGTAAAATCCAGTGATAAACTAATCAGTTAGTTTTTTATTCTACTGAAGGCTCATAACTGCTCATATCGTCAAAACCTCATGGAGCAAGAGCCCGTGAACGCCAGACCTTCGTTATTTTATAAAAGCTGAAAGTTCGTCTGCGCATGCTCCCAACACAGGTAAGAACGATGGCCTATTATGAAGTTTGGGTCATCGTGGCTTTGGCAGCTATACGGTACTAAAGGTGTGTAAAATACCGATCTAGTTTCGTCAAATTATAAAGTGTGATTTTTTGGTATTATCTTCAGAATATTATTAAAAATCACGTTATTGATTGCCAGACACTTCACATCGTGGCAACCCCTTGCCAGACACCCCTAATGTTCATGAAATTATAATTCTACTTACGTTATAGTATAAAAGCTGATTTTTATATATAATACTTAGGTAGTAATAAGATGATGTTTCCTCATCAGCCAGACATTTTTGATAGTTCCAACCCAAGTTATATGTATGATAGATGGCGAGAAAGGTCTATCGCGATCTCTCAATGAACAGTTGTTATTTCTACTGCGCATGTATTAATACTTAGTACATGTTTACATCAGCTAAAATAATCTTATATGCAAGTATTATTAATTGAATAATTATTTTAATAATATATGTATACGCATATCTGCATTTCGTTGCTTCTATCCTACTGTAGGCGTTTAACAGAGGTTACGAACATAAAAACTTTTTTTTTACTCACTTTGTCTTCAGCTAACCTAACGTACACTTTGTTTTGTACTATAACTTTTTGTTAAATATAGTTTAAACCAACTATTTAGAGTTTTATTAAATCTCCATTATGTCTTCGTGAGACAATATATATTTTATGTTTTAGCCGTATTAAACATCAAAAATAGACGATCGGCTGCACGCTCAAATATGTGCGTGTTTTCTTGTTTTATATACCACTACGGTGGCAAACAGGCATACGGCCCTGATGGGAAGCAGTTACCGTAGTCTATGGACGCTGCAACACCAAGGGCGTCACTCACGCGTTGCCAACCCTGTAAAAATCTCTTCACTCCCTTCTGTGCTATTCGTCCAAGACGTAAGAATAAAAGCTCAAAAAAAGCGTGCACTTTATGCAAGCAATTACTCTGCACCGAACATACCACATATATGTGTTTAGTATGTTTCGAAAGGCAAATTTCTCAAGATCTTATAGAATAGATTTTTTTTTAATTTTTTGTTATATATAATTTTTAATGGGATTTTTATGAAAACTGCCAAAAAATTTAGAATATAATTAAGTTGTTTTGTTATTTGGTCTAGAAGTTGAATTTATGTTTCATTGTTTTGATTAAAATACTTATTTTCTTATTTATTAAACCTTGTTTTATTGGTATATATCCATTATAAGCCAATTAGTAATACCACGGTAGTTATATGAGCGTTTAAAGTGGTGTGAGCAATTTGCTCCCCCGCGCCTTTCCATGTTATAAAAATAGGCGCGCCTCCTCACGGGTTAATTAAATTTTTGAGTATTATTTATTAGGTTTTTTTTTATAATCTGTTATTGAGGGATCGCGATAGATCTATCTCGCCATCTATCATACATATACTGTCTCGCGCTCGCTCCTACAGCGACCCTACATCATTGTCTGGCAAGGGGTTGGAACTATCAAAAATGTCTGGCTGATGAGAAAACATCATCTTATTACTACCTAAGTATTATATATAAAAATCAGCTTTTATACTATAACGTAAGTAAAATTATAATTTCATGAACATTAGGGGTGTCTGGCAAGGGGTTGCCACGATGTGAAGTGTCTGGCAATCAATAACGTGATTTTTAATAATATTCTGAAGATAATACCAATAAATCACACTTTATAATTTGACGAAACTAGATCGGTATTTTACACACCTTTAGTACCGTATAGCTGCCAAAGCCACGATGACCCAAACTTCATAATAGGCCATCGTTCTTACCTGTGTTGGGAGCATGCGCAGACAAACTTTCAGCTTTTATAAAATAACGAAGGTCTGGCGTTCACGGGCTCTTAGTCCATCATACCCCAAAGAGAATCTAATCACTAATTTCTGAACTGATTTGTTACCGTCAAAGTACGTTGACAAGTGTCAAATGAAATCAATTAAGATAGGGATGCGTTCCGTTTTTCATCTTTATTATACGGTTGAATAATATCTACATATCTCTCCTCCGTCTACACTCAAAAATAATATATTTAAGGGTATAAAAACGTAATTTCAATCCATTTCAGTCATTGGCACACAAAGTATTTAAATCGTGCTTACATAGTAAGGCAAATTAAGAGAACCAAATATTTCATAAGAACCGGTTCATTATAACAATCCGACAGTTGAATGTAGTGACGATTTGTACAATATTGTTCGGTTTTTGTACATCACTAATTTGTAAACAAGGAAAGAAAAATAGATTTATCTTTTAAGTACTCATGTTAACAAAGTATATTTCTATAAATGTGTTATTTCGGAATACTCTGCAACGGACTAAAGTCTTACAATTGAAATTATCTCGTGATTTAGTTCATAAGTTCAGTAATATTGTACCGAAAATGGAAGCAGTTGAAACAATGAAGAAGTTAGGATACGAATTCAATGCAGGTAACTTATATGCATAAAAAATAATGACCCTGAATTTATCAGACAGCAGACAAAATAAAATTTCAGATAGGGATATCTACTATCGAAATTAAGTTCTCCAAGTTTCAATTCCAAATTCAGGGTCATAAAAAAGATGCTTGTTATACTCAAAACTAAGAAGATATAAATATCCAGGGACATTTTTCACACACGGCCAATCTGATCCGAAAGTAAGCTTCAAAGTGAGCTTGTCTGATTGCTGATATACTACATATAATA
This sequence comes from Thyatira batis, assembly GCA_905147785.2. NCBI lineage: Eukaryota > Metazoa > Arthropoda > Insecta > Lepidoptera > Drepanidae > Thyatira > Thyatira batis. The sequence continues at coordinate 1,488,370 of LR990502.1, forward strand.
CTTTTAAATACATACTTATATAGATATTTACATCCAGGCACAGGAAAAACAGACATATTCATGCATACAAATGTTTGTCCTGGGTGGGATTCGAACCCACAACCCGCGGCTTGAGTCAGGGTCACTAACCACAAAGCCAACCGGGCTGTCAAAGCATTTTAAAGGCTTTTAACAATTTATATATCCATATTCACAGAAGGGCAACTAAGAAAGATTGGTGAAGACGGTGAACCGGGCGAAGAAACATTTCAATTTAATGTAAGTGACAAACATCAAGAATGTCAAGCTCATTATGAGAAGCTTGGTGATGCTGTCTCAGACTATGTATACCATCTACTGGTAAAAGAGGGCTTGATCAGGATACCAGTGCCAAAGAATTCTGCTGCTGGCACATTTATATTTGCATCAAAGGACTATGAAGTTAAAGATAATTTAATGGTGTTGATACATGGATCAGGAGCAGTGCGTGCTGGGCAGTGGGCTAGATCGTAAGTATTTATTGTATCACATTTAATAATACAGATATAAAACATTTTAAAATGCATGTCTATGGTTTGATTTCAGACTCATCATAAATGACTGTCTAGACACTGGCACACAAATTCCATACATCAGAAAAGGTATCAGCAACGATTTTGGAGTCGTAGTTTTAAACACAAATGATAACTGTCTAGAAGACGGTAAGAAAATACCGAAGAGTGGTTCACCAGAGGAGCACGCAAATTATGTGTGGGATACATACATATCAAAAACTAAAGCATCATCAATTGTTATTGTGGCACACAGTTACGGTGGAGTAGTGACTGTTACGCTGGCCGAAAAGTGGAAAAAGGACTTTGAGAAGAGAGTCAAAGCTATAGCGTTTACAGACTCCGTACATGGATATTCTAATATTAAAGTTTCTAAGTTTATGAAACAGGTAATTGTAGCTTATGAGACTAAGAATAATAGAAAAACTTTTTTAATTAAATTTAAAAAAATATACAACTTGTAATCTTTTTTTTACAGGTTGCCAGAAATTGGATATCAAGTCCTGAACCATTAGACTCCCCTATGAAAACACCAGATTTTGATGTGAAAAGAGTTTCTGCAGGTATATTTTTTAAATAACACAATGTTTTACTCGTCTTATGTATTTAGCTTATTGAATAATGTTTTAATTTTCTTTCCAGGTCATGAAAAACATGAAATGACATCCTGCTCATGTATAAACTCAGTGTTCCAATATTTTGATGAGAAACTTGCAAAGAAATAATTACAGTTTTAGTGAAACAAAATTTACAATGTTAAAATGTTTACTTTATATAATATGACAAATATATTTTTATATAAGAATAAATAGTTTCACTATTTCTTGCCCTTGGAGAAGTTTTTCATCCAGTATTTTACATCTTGTTTGTTGGCTCTTACACCTAGTACTGCAGACTTTGAGTTGACATCCTTCATGACAAATGGGGAGAATCCAGCTGTGTAATCGGGGTCTAAGGCATTTGTTTTGTTCCGTGCCTGTTTTGTAACAAATCTCTTGTGTATATGCTGGTCTTCACTCAAAATTGGATATTGGAAGTGCTGGCCACCCCTCGGGGTAGGGAGACTGAACTTCTTGCCTCTTGTCGTAAGTGGCTTACGTCCATTTATATGAATGTGTTGGTTCCCCTCTTCGTCAATACTCACAGCCACTTTTTTTAGTGTTGAATGACCACATTTGGGGCAGAAGAGTTTGGTCATTACACTAGTGGTCTTGAAGCATGTTGTGCAACGAAAAATAAATGTACGTAGCTGCCTGATGATTCTACCATCAATGGCTGTGACATTTAAGCCTATTTGTTTGAGAACATTTTGCATTGCAAAATCTGATGTTATACATGCAACTTCAACAGATTTGTCTTCAAATTCTCCCATTTCTATTTCTTTCCTTTTCTCTATTAAGTTTTTGGGTGTGATCCAGTCTCCACCGTCACTGTCAGAGTCCCCACTTTCAGATTCTTCATCATCCTCATCTTCTTCATCAGAAACTTTGGCCATTATCTCATCAAGTTTCTCATCTTTAAGATCCATATTTTTTATTTGGTTGGTAATGTCATCCGCTTCAGTGGAATCATCATCACTAATATTATCATTTAGAATTTCGTTAGAATCTTTTTGATCTTGAATTTGAACATCAACTGTTTTTGTGGCCTCATTAGTTACTCCACTTGATTCTACATTTTCTGTAGGATTACCATCAGTGGGGTTTGGGTTAAAGTTAGCTACACCAGTGACCTTTACAGATTTCTGCATAGTGGGCTCAGTTTTCAGATGTTCAGTGCCAATTTTTTCTTTTTCAAGCTGATAGGTTAGTGCCATCACCTTAATATCTGTGGCTGATAGACTTGTGTAGTCACCAGTCTTTTTCGAGAATTCTGTGACAAATTTAATGTTTTCTGTGAACACATCTTTGACTTTCAGATCGTAGGGGAGAACTACAAGTTTTCTTCGCTGCCTATCGTTTGTAATTTCGTCAATAACCTCTTGAACTGTGTAGACGTTTTCAGCAATGTCTTGAAGGTTAGCAGCCTTTATAAAAGCAGTAGTGTCCACAATCAAGTGATTTATTTTCTTCGACATTTTAGTTTTATATTATAACAAATGCAACATGAGAATTATTCGTTTTCGAAACCTTTTCACGACAAAAACAAATTCACGTGTATATTTGTAGGTCCGTCTGACGTTTATAATTTGACAAATATGACGTTCCGTTCCGTATCCGTTCAATCGTATAAAAAGGTATCTGATAGAAGCCTACAAAAATAAACATCGACGCCTGATTTTGAACATAGAGATGAATAATTAAAAATATCAAAATAAATATGTCCTTTTTGTATTGCTAATTATTTATATTCTATTCAGGGTTTGAACATTTGTAAATATATTTATTAAGCTTTTCATTAACAAACAGCTAACTAAACTACATAACTAGTAACAAAATCATAATTTGAAACGTGGTAACACTAGAAACGAAACGTCTTTTCGCTAAATTCGCTCGCACCATCAAAAATAAATAAATTACGATTTTCGTAAACAATTTATTATGCTGTGTAATTAAAATTTATTTTAAAAGATTACATTATGAGTTCTAAAAAGGGAAGAAGAAATTTGAGCAACAAGCATTTCCCTATAGCGGAGTCTGTAAGCATCGCGTTGAAGATCCAGTTGGATCGGTTTATCAGCGATGAAAATGAGACCGAGCTCACGTTTCCCACCTTTTTATCGGCACAGGAGCGTGGGTTTATTCACGAGACTGTCGCCAAGTTGGGTCTCAAGTCTAAATCGCGCGGGAAAGGTAAGATTCGTAACCAATTTCAGACCACAATATTGACGAGTAACTGTATTTTTAGTTTGAGAACTTCGTATATGTTGTGTTCGTATGTCGCAATATTATGAGAAAAGAGTATATAAGCACTCTCCATTTAGGTTTATAATGTGACAAAAACAAATACAAGTTATATAAATTTCAGGTGTAAATCGCTACTTAACAATTTACAAAAGAATTGGTTCAACAATCATTCAGAATGATGCCAAACTTATATTGGATTCAAACATGCGGTGCACCATTGGTGAGCTGTTCAATGCATTTCCAATCACTAGTAAAGAGAAGGATGACCTCAGCACATGTGCGGAGAAGGAACGGAGCCCCCAACTCGCCCATAAGACCCTTGGCCAGTTGAATAATGGAGTGGCACAGGTAATTACTAAAATCACAATTCAGATTTTGTTTTCAGCTAACTCCAAGGTGACAGGAAGATAAAACTCACTATATATCCTAGGGGACAAATATTTCATAATCATCATCATCTTCAATATTAGATAATAATAATACACAGAAGTCTTGACTTTTATTACATATAGGAGTATAGATAATGTAGAGATATTGTGTCTACTAAAGAATATACAAATTTCTGTGACAATAATAATTATTAATATATTTGTACAAATATAGTAAAATACTTATTTAAGTTGTCTTCTAAGAAAGACTGATAGACTTACAGTCAATTCAATTTCTTGAATAGTGACAAAGAAGTCTTATCAATAGATACCTTTACATATGAATAGTACAGTCTTACAGTACATAGATGTTATCTTGATAGTAATATATTAATAAATAAGTATTCATTGTATTCCAGGTACCAAATACATCATACAATGCAGATCTGTACAAGTTTAGAGAGAAACTGCCCGTGTATGAACAGAGACAAGACTTGATCAATGCAATCACACATAATCAGGTTTGTTTGCAAATTAAGCTTATATTTCTAACCATAATTACAATTTCTGAAGTACTTGACAAAGATGTTTAGCACTATAAAATTATACCAAACATTATGAAGAAAATACAGTACAAATTAAATAGGTCTGTGCTGTGAACAGTTAAAAAACAAAAGGCTTAGTCACATACAGTTAAAGGCTGACTTCTGAACTGGTAGTATCACCAGCCATAACCTTCACAAGTACCCATTTAGTGACTAAATTGTTTAAAATTTTGTCAAAAGTCTAATCTACTGTTTCTCTGTCATAGTTTCCAGAACCTTGATTGATATTTTTAATTAAATATCCTGGGTCATTTTTCACACATGGCCAATCTGATTCCAAAGTAGGCTTCAAAGTGAGCTTGTGTTATGGTAATCAGATAGCTGAGATACTACATATACTATGTTGTAAATACATAGTTATAATAGATATTTACAATGATACTATCTATTTATTTTTTAAAGGTGATAATAGTGGCGGGCGCGACGGGGTGCGGCAAGACGACCCAATTGCCGCAGCTAGTGCTGGACCACTGCCAGGAGCACAAGCAGCCCGCGCGGATATACTGCACGCAACCGCGGCGGATATCCGCCGTGTCCGTCGCCGAGAGGGTGAGACACATACAGACACAAATTTTCTTACAATTTAAGGAGACTGTGTTCCACAATTTCCACATCTGTGCCAAGTTTCATCCATGCTTTAAGACCATCTGTCCGTCCGTCTGTGGCATCGTAAATTTAAAATTAAGGATGGCATTGATTTACACGATATTTCTATACATACATATTTAATAGTTCTGACCTAGGCTGAAAAATGTCCCAGGATATTTAATATTAACACCACCTTATACCTCTCCCAATCCCAGGTGGCTTTCGAACGTATGGAGAAGATAGGCCAGTCCATAGGTTACCAGATTCGTCTTGAGTCCAGGGTGAGCCCGCGCACTGTACTCACGTACTGCACCAACGGGGTGCTCCTGAGGACACTCATGGCTGGAGACTCTGCACTCACCGGTCAGTACTGTCATATAAGATCTTTTTGATAGACCAATGATAAATCGATTATAAGCAATAATGTGTCAACCCCACAAGTCGAAAACAAAGATTTTGATATATTTTTATAAAGCATCACGTAATTAACATTCTACAAAGGTGTTTCAACATAAAATTACATAAAAAATGAATTTATATCATAAAGAAGTAGTGAATTACATGGACAATATTATCTTAAGACGACATTTTCTCAAAACCAAATTTATGAGGGTTAACACATTATTTCTTATCAGCATCCAAATATGATTAAGTTACAGTTATTGTACATAATAATAATAAGAGAGTTTAATGTGTTTAAACAATGAAATGACAGAATATACTGATTTATGAATTTAGAATGAATGTGAATGATTTATTTACATGTAATTTTTGGTTGTCTAAAAAAAGCCCTGTTATCTAAATAAACTGAGGAATAAAGATCAAATATTACTGTACGGTGTGTTTTATAGCTTATCTATACTAATATTATAAAGGAGTAGAGTTTGTTTGTTTGTTTGTTTGCTTGAACGCGCTAATCTCAGGAAGTACTGGTCCGATTTGAAAAATTCTTTCGCCATTAGATAGTCCATTTATCGAGAAAGGCTATAGGCTATATATCATCACGCTACGACCAATAGGAGCGGAGCACCAATGAATAATGTTTCAAAATCGGGAGTTTCTATTTCCTTTTGAGAGCTTTCGCTGCGTACGCTGCGTAAACGGTTAAAGTTACGCTAAAATGCTGTATGACAGAATTGGTCCCCTTCAAAAGTTCTAAAAAAAAGTCCGCGACAGCATATATCTATCTGTCAAGGTTGGCTCACTATAACCATTTTTATACTTATCAAATTTGTTCGAAAATGAAGCATTATTTGTGAAGGTGTTTTTATAAAGATGATATTAATCCTTATCCAAATAAATACGTTATTCAGCACAAGTATTTAATTTAAAACAGAATTGCAATTTACAGCATTCGATTTCAATGAATATCTTAGGAGATATCGCAAATTTAAAATAACATCGCAGCAAAATAATGATAAAGTACTGCGCGCACCTTATGTGTCGGGCCGGCGCGTGCAGTCATCAGTTGCCTCTGCGAAACCCTCCTACTACATAAAAGAAGGGGGTTGAAAGTTAGCGTTAGCCCAAAGTAAGTATTCCACGCGGACGGAGTCGCGGGCAGAAGCTAGTAGATGATAAAAAATAAATGTCGAAAAACCTAGTGCCGTACAAAATTGGTGGTAGGTACCGGAAGTTGGTGCAAGCTTTTAATTCGCCGGTAATTGAGGGAGCAATATAGGTCATTTATAACTGTACGGGGTTTGTGTAATTCTTCAAATCCTTATCATCTATAAGCTATAAAACACGCCGTACAGTAATATTTGATCGTAATTCCTCACTTGAACTAAAGAAATTCCATTTACTCACGTACCTACTCTCATATACCGCTCAGAACTGACGGCATAGTGCTTAGTTATTTTAGGATACAGTAACAAGGCTTCTATGCGTTTTTTACGGTGGTTCATATCACCGGTAATTTTTCTTCATGGGCTTGTAGTCACAGTGCCGGATCAAGCAAGCGCGGGGACGTAGCAAATATTATAGAGGGGGCTGGAAAAGAAACTTCATGATTACTTTTGGTTGCGGTAACCGTCATTGCTGCGGGTATTAGCTAGTATATATCGCACATACGATGCTATAACGTCGCTTATGAAAATGACGAATTCAGGAGGACTCACACACATAATATGTGTATTGGGGGGGTCGCACATACGATATGCGAGGCGTTAGGGTCATCCTGGAATCGCTCCGATACTTCTGCATAAGTGACGTTATAGCACCGTATGTGCGACCACCCCAATACACACATTTTGTGTGTGTGTGGGGAGGCTCGTATATGATGGGGAGGTGATGATGATGATGATGACGGGAGAACAGGGGTGACCCACGTGTTCGTGGACGAGGTGCACGAGCGCGACAAGTTCAGCGACTTCCTGCTCGTGGCGCTGCGGGACGCGCTGCCCCGCCTCAAGGACCTGCGTCTAGTGCTCATGTCCGCCACCATGGACACGCAGATATTCTCCAGGTATGTTGTACCTAGTGATGGGATTTTATCCGGGAAAAAACCCAAAATGGGAAAAACCTGAGGGAAATTCCCAAATGGTAAAATATTCGGGTTTTTTCATATTCAGCAATGTAACAAATAGGTAATGTGTAGATAGATACATGTATATATCAAATAGTACGTACTATTTAACTATTACTACTAGTTAAAGCGAATCTAACGTTGTTTATTTTCATAATTCAATAGTTATACAGTCAAAACCGTTTACTGCGACATCGTTTAGAACAACTTACCATAATGAAAACATTTTAATAACTACACTAATTTACCCAGTGTACATATAGGAGAGATAGAGACGAACTTCTTAGCATTCCATGGATTCACCTTGCGGGTGCCGGGTCCATCGTGTGACAGAGAGAGAAACTCCGAGTAGATCCCGAGACTTGTGACACGGGTGTGACAAGTTTATAATACAATTACTGCCGTATAAATAAAAACTACAGCGTTAACCCTAAGACTCGTATACATATCTCTATCTCACGTGACATTTTCTATATGAAAAAGTGAGACAGGCTTAACCACTACTCAGGTACTTCAACAACTGCCCCGTGATCACTATCCCGGGACGCCTGCACGAGGTACAAAGGTACTACTTGGAAGACGTTCTCAAGATCACCCAATACAAGACCAAGAGGATGGTGCAAGTCGAGAAGGATCTCAAGAACAAGCTCAAATCGGGACATAGTTACTGGTCGCAGTTGGAAGGTGAGATTTTTAAACAACTATTCAGTTCAGGTAGTTATGAAGGTTTGAGTTACGGAAGTCCACCTTGAAATAGGACCGGTATAGAAATATGAATATTAATTTGTGCAGTTTCATGCTGGCTTTTAGTACAATATTAGGTTCTAGGATATTGTTTATTGTAGTATAACTGGATGCTGATAAGTATTAATGTGTCGACCCATAAAAAAGTCTTTTTATTATGCATCACGTATTTAACATTCTACAAAAGTGTTTCAAGTCATCTAAAACATAAACGTACATAAATAATGGATTTATATCACACAAAAAGTCGTTAATCACATACATCACATTATCTTAAGACGCCATTTTCTTAAAACCAAGTTTATGTGGGTTAACACATTATTGCTTATCAGCATCCACTAATAATAAATATGGATTTATAAAATAATTAAATTGCCCCTTTGGATAGCTAAGCTCATTCGTTTAGCAAAGTAGAAGCCAAGGTAGATTTTTATAATGTTATGGAACACCTAGAACATACTTTTCAGGACAAAAGCAAAGCCAAGAAGAGAGTAGCAGCAGTAAGACTCCAGACAGCAAAGAAGAGAAGGAGAATACACTGGACCCGCAGCTGCAGGCTGATATGGACGAGTTTTTAGAAGAGTGCTTTACAGAAGGAAACTTGGTAAGTGGATATTATGATCAGAATGCAAATGTGAAAAATGTGGTTAAAATATTATCCTTCCGTCCTGCAGACTATTTTCAGGTGGACTTTGAATGCTTTCAGGATAAAAAGTATCATATGTGCTATTCAAGAATATAGTCACTTCATCTATGAAATGAAATAAATTTATTAATTCAACTAGGCCTTCACAGGCACTTATGAAACGTCAACTCTAATGCTCGGTTCGGAAGGTTGCTTTTGCTGAGAAGAGCCGGCAATAAACTCAGCAATTACTCTTTTCAAAACAAGTTTTAACAATTTCTTTAACAATATTAATATTAGTCCTGATAGAACGAGCGCTATACCCATGCCTCTTCATCATTAATATAATCAAATTATACTATAGTAAGCCTTCCGTACTAAAGCTGACTTAACTCGTTCCTTAAATTTATTCATTGGCAATTCTAAAATATTTGTAGGGATTTTGTTATAAAACCGTGCACCGAGTCCTAAAAATGATCCTTGCACTTTCTGTATGTAAGCAGATGTTACAAGTTTATGCTTATTTCTAGTATTAATGGAGTGCAAATCACATTTTTTCGCAAAAAGACTAAAGTTTTGACGGACAAATATTATGTTTGCATAAATGTACTGTGATGCAACTGTGAGAATGTTAATTTCCTTAAATTTTTCCCTGAGGGAAGCTCGCGAGCTTAAATTATAAATAGCATGGACTGCTCTTTTTTGCAAAATAAAAATTGTATCTATATCAGCTGCTCTTCCCCAAAGCAAGATAGCATAGGACATAACACTATGAAAATAACTGAAGTAGACTAATCTAGCTGTTTCTACATCCGTAAGTAGTCTGATTTTTCTAACCGCGTAAGCAGCTGAGCTGAGCTTCCCCGCAAGACATGATATTTGGGTGCCCCATTGTAGTTTCGAATCTAAAGTGATACCCAAAAACACTGTTGACTCAACAAGACTTAGGGCTTCATTATTTAACATTAAATTAGAGGCTAACTTTTTTACATTAGGTAATGCAAATTTGATACATTTAGTTTTTTTTGCATTCAAAACTAGATTATTAACAGTAAACCAATTTAATACCTTAGATAATGCACCGTTTACATCGTCATAATTGAATTTCTGTCTATCAACACCAAAAATCAGTGAGGTATCATCAGCAAACAGTACAATTCCACAGGTATTCTTAACATAGAACGGAAGATCATTTATATAAATTAAAAATAGAAAAGGTCCCAAAATTGACCCCTGGGGCACACCCATAGGACAGGAGAACCAGACGGTTTAACTCCGTTGACATCTACAATTCGAGTCCTCTCACTAAGGTACGATCTCATCAAATCAAGTGCTGTACCTTTAACTCCATAATAATCTAGTTTACGTGTAAGTGTTTGGTGGTCAACACAATCAAAGGCCTTAGATAAATCACAAAAGTATGTGCAAGTTGATCATTATCGCTAACATTTTTGCAGTTAATATTAAGTTCAATGCTCTTATTGGTGGTTTTTAGTATTACCTCTTTATGCGTTTATAATGTTCCAAGTAGTTTTTACTTTATTGCATGATTGTGTTATTTTATTTCTAAGGCGAATAGCTTTTGCTAAAGCACAAGTCTTTTTAAAAACTTTTGAATATTTTTTTACATATTCCAGAAAATCGATATTTTGATTAAATTTATTCATACCATATAGCTTATACAAAGCTCTACTTTTGTAAATGCCAGCAGTTGCCCAGTCATAAATTTTTTACTACTTTTATTAAAAGTAGTAAAGACGAAGTCTAGTTTAGATCCCCTAAATCTTTTTATATTTTATCATCATGTAATACACTATCAAGTTAGATTTTTTCCTATGAGGATAGCTGTAAGTTTTCTATATAAATAAATAAATATTATGATTGAGTAACAAATATTATCTAACCTTTCTTATTATTCTTATAATATTAGTATGTTAGCTATAATCGCTATAGTAGCCGTGGTGGTTCATTAGGGAACGTTCCGACTCCCCCCTTACCTCTATTCAAAAATTTACTTACCATATCAAACTTACACCACTGGCTTCCGGTGAAGGAAACTATTCCATATTAAAGCCATTTTCGTTTTCCTCCCTCGTTGTTAGGGGAGATTTGTGGTGTTCACAACCACCAATCTGATTCCAAATTAGGCAGAGCTTGTGCTATTCATCATATTCATGGCAGATGTTTTTTATGCTTTTTGCGGTTTGAAAGGTCGCTAATCACAAATGTTATATGAGGTGGCCTATGTTTAGCAGTGGATATCTTATGGCTGATATGAAGATCATCATTATCCTCTTATATACGTCTCCATCGAGGAGCTCGAAGCCCTAACATCGAGGGGGTTTTAGGTCCACCATGCGGGCCTAGTGTGATTGCCAGATTTTACATGTGACATAGCGGGCACGATGTTTTTGACGTGACAACGTCTTATAAATTGGTTTGCCGGGTGACACTTCAAGAAACTGCGTTACGCTCCGCTCACGTTACGTGACGTTATGTTTTAAATTGTTACTATTATTTCATCCTTCTTCCTACTATACGAATGAATATTCACATTAAAATTATTTTACCACTCAAAGTCGTTGTCACGTAAAACTTTCGCCCGTATACCGACTTTACAGGCAACCAATTTTTTTTTCGAAAGCCAGTGGTGTGAGTCCGTACGTAAGTTTTTATAAACCCAGAGGTACGGGCCAAAGGTTTGAACTTGCACCCTCATAATCGTGAGTCGGTGCGTTTCCAACGGCGCTACCATGGTTTTTTAGGTTCCGTTCCTAAAGGGTGAAAATGATAGAGAAAGAGGTAATAAAATCACTCCGATTTTGTAAAGTTGTCTCATAGTTTCCTATAAATTGCGTATGCTGATGGTGGTGTGGTGGCGGCAGGACTCGTTCTGCCAGGTGCTATACATGTACCTGTCGGAGAGCGTTGCCTATGTCGACCAGTCAGTATAGTATCTTGTGGGTGAAATGATGTTAATAGTGGTGTGGTGGCAGGACTCGTTCTGCCAGGTGCTGTACATGTACCTGTCGGAGGGCGTGCCGGTGCAGTGCGCGCAGGGCGGGTCGCGGCGCACGGGGCTCATGGCGGCCGCGGCGCGCGGGCTCACCGAGACCGCGGCGCAGATGCTGCAGATCGGTCAGTAATGGTGTTGTGGTGGTGTGGCGGTAGGACTCGTTCTGCCAGGTGCTGTACATGTACCTGTCGGAGGGCGTGCCGGTGCAGTGCGCGCAGGGCGGGTCGCGGCGCACGGGGCTCATGGCGGCCGCGGCGCGCGGGCTCACCGAGACCGCGGCGCAGATGCTGCAGATCGGTCAGTAATGGTGTTGTGGTGGTGTGGCGGTAGGACTCGTTCTGCCAGGTGCTGTACATGTACCTGTCGGAGGGCGTGCCGGTGCAGTGCGCGCAGGGCGGGTCGCGGCGCACGGGGCTCATGGCGGCCGCGGCGCGGGGGCTCACCGAGACCGCGGCGCAGATGCTGCAGATCGGTCAGTCATTCACTCACCATTTTATATCTTACTAGTGGCTCCCCGCAGCTTCACCAGCATTCCCGGGATCTTCAATTTTCCCGGGATAATGTCTATGTCCTTTCTCAAACTCTGGATTATCTGTGTACCAAATTTCATTTAAATCGGTTCAGTAGTTTTAGCGTGAAAGCGTAACAGATGACAGGGTTACTTTCGCATTTATAATATTAGTATGGATTCACGTAAAACCTTGCAGTTAACTCATCATCAAAAATACTTCGCCAGGTGCCGATCCGACGGCAAAAGACAAGGAGGGCAAGACGGCGTACGATTTCGCAATAGAAGCTGGCCACACTGAATGTGCCAAATTATTATCCAGTTTTAACCTCGCAGATGATTCCAAGGATAACTCCGAAGACGACGCGGCCGCTGACAATTTCCTCCTAGATGTGTACCACCACACGTCTTCGGAGGAACTCATAGACCATGAACTTATGTTAGCGTTAATAAAACATATACACATTAACTTAGCAAAAGGGAGCATACTCATTTTCCTGCCAGGGTACGACGACATAGTGACCCTTAGAGACCTAATACAATCCTGCACAGAAATGAACGTGTTAAAATACCAGATATTCACTCTACACAGCAATATGCAAACTCTTGACCAGAAGAAAGTGTTCAATCCCCTACCTAACGCGAGAAAGATTATCATATCCACAAATATCGCGGAGACTTCCATCACCATAGATGATGTAGTCTACGTAATTGACTCCTGCAAAGTTAAGGAGAAATATTACGAGTCTAACGGCGGGGTGTGTTCTTTACAATGCGTTTGGACGTCGCGTGCGTGTTGCCAGCAGAGGGCCGGTAGAGCTGGCAGGACCAAGCCGGGACACTGCTTCCACATGTGCTCAAAAAGACGGTTTAAAACCCTACCCCTCAATTCCGTGCCGGAGATATTACGCGTCCCATTACAAGAGCTATGTCTACATACTAAGTTACTCGCACCAGGAAATACTCCCATAGCTGATTTCCTATCGAAAGCTCTTGAACCACCGTCATTTTTGGCCGTCAGAAACGCTGTGACGCTGCTAAAGACGATCGGGGCGTTAACCCCAATGGAAGATTTGACGGAAATCGGTCAGCACCTCCTAGATTTGACAGTGGAACCGAAATTAGGAAAGATGCTGCTATACGCTTGCGTCATGAAGTGCCTAGATCCTGTATTGACGATCGTCTGTAGTTTGGCGAATAAGGAACCCTTCCAGATCTCCATGAACCCCGAGAATAGGAAGCGCGGTAGCATGGCTCGGAAGGAATTCGCCGCCGACAGTTATTCCGACCATATGGCTCTTCTGAGGGCTTTTCAAGCGTGGCAAACCGCCAGAGCGAACGGCGCCGAAAGAGCGTTTTGCTCCAAAAATCTTATATGTGGCGCAACAATGGAAATGATCGTGGGATACAGATCTCAACTGCTCGCCCAACTTCGGGCTCTGTGCCTCGTCAAGGCCAGGGGCTCGGGCGACATTAAAGATGTCAATCTAAACTCGGAGAAGTGGCACGTTGTGAAAGCCGTTTTAGTCAGCGGCTTGTACCCCTCCATAGCGAGGGTCGATCGAGATTCTTGCACTCTGAGGACCTCTAAGGAAGTCAAAGTGGCCTTCCATCCGAGCTCAACCTTGCACAGAGGGGGCGGAGTCAGCGGCTCGCAGAAATCCGTACACAACCTTCCTACAGACTGGGTCGTTTTCGAGGAGATATCCCGCGCTGGTAGATTCTGTTTCATCCGATGCAACACCTTAATTACTCCACTAACCGTTTCCCTATTCGGTGGACCGTTAAGATTACCAGTAGGGGCGTTAACCCAACGAGCTAACCCGCCAGGGTTGTCGAGCGATTCCGATTCGGAGGCGGATGAGAACAACTCGTCTCCAGATACGGCGGTGCTAACCCTAGACGACTGGATGGCGTTCACGGCCGACGCATCAGACGCGATCAGCGTATATTATCTGAGACAGAAGTTGTGCGCTTTAGTCATCCGTCGGATGTCGAATCCAGCTAAACCCATGACGCCGTTAGACGAACAGATACTTAGCACAGTTGTTCACGTGCTAGGAGCTGAAGAGAAGAACGTAGGGTTGAACCAACCGAGCGGCATCGGTCAACGACCCAAGCCTCTAACAGTGGACTCGCCCAACTGGCGCATGAGGGTTGAGAACGAGGAGCAGTACAGGCACGACAACAAGTTCTACCCACCACAGTACAACCAAGCCGAGTTTCCGGGGCAGAACTTCTATCCGAACGCGTACGGCTACAGGAACGGACAGGGTAGACCGGGGTGGCGGAACGATGGAATGCCCCAAGGGTTCTCTCCACAGTACAGTGGGCCCAAAAGCCCAATGAGTCCTAACGGCAAGACGCTGTTGGCTAATATAGAGAAATACGCGGAAAATGGTGAAGCTAACGTGAGGTACTTTGTTGTGAAGGCGGACGACGCTCATATAGTGGAGTTGTCGCAGACGACAGGCAACTATCCCTTCACGCAGAACACCGCCAAGAAACTGCAGAAGGTCAAACAGGTGAGGAATTATATACTTAATTTTTACTTAGAATTATTTTGATGAATTGACTAACTGACAGACAACTATCAGCCGCACTGGAGATACAAACTGAATTCACAGTTGACGCCGCGCCCGAACGGTGGCTAGTAAATAAATGCATATTCTTGGTTCTTACAGGTTTGACCTACTTTTTGTACCAGAACACTACCGTCATATAATATCAATATATGGACGCTGCATAAGCAATAATGTGTTAACCCTCATAAACTTAGTTTCGAGAAAATTACGTTTAAAGATTATAATGTCTATGTGATTTATGACTTTTTGTATGATACAAATCCATTTTTTATGTACTTTTATGTTTTAGATGACTTGAAACACTTTTGTAGAATGTTAAATACGCTATGCATTATAACAATATATCAAAACCTTTGTTTTCGACTTTTTGTGGGTTGACACATTTTATTATCAGCATCCATATATGAGGGACAATATCATATACGGTATTCCATTCGTTGATGTGTCATGTTCAATAGTGAAAATGTTATCAAAATATTATTATTTTAATACTATTGTAATATTATTTTAACATTATATTAATATTATTTCATTAATCTGTTATGTAGGAGGGTAGTCGAGTGATGTTGTTCTTCTCGAGCGCGAGCGGCTCCAAGTTCGTGGGGTGCGCCTCCCTGGTGGACGCCAGCGGAGCCCTGGAGTGGGTCAGCACGCAGCACCTGCCCTTCCACATGGTCCGGTGAGTACCACACTATATTTAAATTTGTATACATATATCATAATGATTAAGTAGCTGAACGTCAATACTATGGCGTTAGATTGGACTAATGGAGATAGTTAAATTGCAGAAAATCTATTTTTTAAATCCAATATACTAAAGTTCAATAATAAATAAAACACAGACCATCAAACTGTTACCAAATTAATCAGAATATAACCAGATAGTTGTAATTAGTATAGTATAACTAGGTACTATATTCAGTACAGTTTCTTACACTATACTTACAATATAAAGTTATGTAAAGTTTGTTTATTCATTAGTTTTTACACTTTTTTAAAATATATTTTATTCCCAATACTAAATATATAACTATGAGGTTAGTTAAAATAATGCATATTTAGATGATAGTCCACGCGCGATATTACATGTTTATCATGAATTTGTTTACGAACATTAAAAAACACAATTTAGACAATAAGCAAAACATTTATGTAACTATGTATCATTGTATTATCTGTCAGTTTCTCTAATGTCAAAAACTTTCAGTCACATATCAAACTCGTTGGCTGGGGGAGGTCGAGTAGCGGGGGCTAGGGATGGGACGGAGCTATGTTCCACGGCAGCCCGAGCCCTCCGAGCTGCACTAACCCACGCGCCAGTACGTCGCAGGGCTCCCACCGCGACCCCCAACCCCGCCCCCACCCCCGGCCCCGCCCCAACCCAGCCCAGGCCCATACAGAAGCACAACCCCGACCAATAAACTGCAATATGTGAGTGCAATATACATAACTCTTCTACCACAAACAATAGACGTAAAAGTGCCCCCCATAAATCTTCTAGCAGTACAGCACAACCTCGAGCAGTAGACTGCAATGTAAGCAAAATAACTCTTCAACAAGAATACTCCTAATTATAACCTATATAGAAGCACAACCCTGAGCAGTAGACTGCAATATGTGAGTGCTTAATACATAACTCTTCTAGAAACAATATCTAGAGTAACAAACGTAAAAGTGCCCCCCAAATACCTAAGTCTTCTAGCAGATTAGCACAATCGGGATTACACAGATAATACAGTAGACTGCAATATGTGATTGCTTAATACATAACTCTTCTAGTAACAATGCTTAGACTAGAGCAATAAACCTAAAAGTGCCCCTAAATACCTAAGTCTTCGAGCAGAATAGCACAACCTCGACCAGTAGACTACAATATGTGAGTGCTTAATACATAACTCTTCTACCAGAAACAATATCTAGAGCAATAAACCTAAAAGTGCCCCCAAATACTTGAGTCTTCTAGCAGAATAGCACAATTCCGAGCAGTAGACTGTAACGTGCAAGTGCAAAATAACTCTTCTACCAGAACAGAATACTCCTGATTATAACCTATATAGAAGCACTACCCTAAGCAATAACTGATAAGTGCCCCAATACTTAAGACTTCTAGCAGAATTCCAATTGAAACTAATACAGAAGCAAATTTACGAACAATATAGGTACATATATGCCCCAAAATGCCTAAGTGTTCTGGCAGAATTCAAATTTAAATTCATGCAAAAGCCAAACCCCCCGGCAATAAACTCTATTAGATGTCTATCTATGTATAAGTGCGGGTAATACAGTAAAATATTAATTGTAACTCATACAAAATCCCAAACCTGAGCAATAAACAAATGATCACTGCTCTATCTATAAGTGAACTCAATTAAGTCTTCTACCAGAAAATTCATAATTAAAACTCATATAGACGCCCAGCCAAAAGCAATGATCTATCTATAAGTCTTCTAGAGGAATATTCTTAACTGAAAACCAAACAATAAATAACTAATAACTGAACTATCTATAAGTGCACTAATAACCTAAGTCTTCTAGAAGAATATACCAAATTGAAACTCATAGAGCCAAGCGCATTAAGACACTTATCTTACCTAAGTCTTCTATCAGAATAGTCTTAATTGAAAGAGTATTTAACTCTTAAAAGCATGTTTCAAGTGACACAGGATTGATTCTCTTGATTGTAAATATGTACCAATATTTGTACCTTCTTCACTTCATAGTTTTTGTTAATCTGTCCCCTTGCATCATGCATCTTAGATATACAGACTATAAATATACAAACCTTTTATCCCAAAAAATTCGTTTTTAATTTGGAACCGGTTTTATTTGGTATATATAAAATATATACTAAGATCTGAGACCCCCTTTTGCCAATGCTGGGTCGATGAGCAAATTTTAACATTGTATTTAAGTATTTTTTTTGTAAATGATTGCCAATAAAATAATTTGAATTTATAACGATAAATTACAGTAACAATTTTTTTTAAAAATTAATATAAAATACAGATCATTTTTACCTTTATTTGTGAGTGCTTTAAGGGCGCTATTTTTTGCCTCAGTTTGAATAATGATAGATTCAAAGTTGGGAGATAATGTCGTTACTTTCCCAACTTGTTATCATTATTATCACGAATTTTTGAATGTGAATAATGCATTTTTTTAAGGACCAATTTACTAGAATGACAATATAATATTAGCCATCTCTCAGACACGGATTTTTATAGGTTTCGTATAAGGATTATCTAGGGCAGTTCATCATCATCATAATTCTCGCCTTTTCCTATTATGTGAAGGGAAGATATTGGCAATAATTAATCCCCTTTGTGCGAAGTCGGGTTGGGTCGCTAGTGTATCATAAAGATGGAAATGTGGCGGTATAATCCCCGATATCCTGTGTGTTAAACGAAAATAAACCCTACATCATAGAATTAGAATTGCAATTCCTATGTCTTGACGTCGAGGAATTGAATGTTCGGATACGTTGTTTACGGAGTACGGATGTATTAATTAAAATATTCTAAAACCTTAGTTAGAAAATTGTACAGGCTTTTAAGTATAATGAATGAGAATAAATACTGAAACAATTTTAATAATTATTACAGGCAAAAGTTTGGTGTATTTTCAGCTAATGTCTAGAAATGGCAGCTAATTATGTTATTGTAAAATTCACTCATACACGTGGAAAAAGTGTTGGGAACCTCAATGACTGTCAACTTGATCGACTATAAATTAATTGAATCTATTGAAATTGATCTTTAATGTACAAAACTCCATGTGCAAAATGGTCCATGTGTTTTATTAATATCACAATATTCTGATCAGATACCAGTACCTAGTGTTTATTTTTTATGTCCTCAATCGCCATCGTTTTGACATTCACAAGTGCACTTTTGGGACCTAAATTGAATATGAAATACTCACTTTGAGTTTGTCTTGTAATTCCAAAAACTTGCAGATAACAGATATATTTAAGGATCTTAACTTAATGCATCTTTTTCATAGATTGTGCCTCAGTGTTTATTCTCATTCAACGTCTATCTGCATTGTCTACTCGCCCTTAATATTTGGACTGATTCTATATTATTCGAAATGTATTAAAATAAATATAGTAATAAATAAATTTTAATTTTACCTGTAATTTTATGGGTAAGGTGTTATTGCACTGGTTTGTCAGTTTTGTGTGTTGTAGCCAAAGAGTGGTGTACAACAAAGTTTCTGAACAGATTAAATATTACATTTCCTTTAAAGGAAAATCAAAATAGACAAATTTCTATACCTATATATATATTACCAGTACGGGAAATGTAATTTATATCTTTGTAGCTAACAATACTTTGCACAGATTTTTGTACTTAACTGTAACAAGTTATTATTAAGGTTGCAGCATTATTTTGATGTGGCATTTTGACATATGGTAACCCTCTAGGCCCTCATTTTAACGTACGTTAAAAAAGCGTTCAAATACAACAAATGCATTCCCATGTATATGTTCACACGACAGCGGTTTTAAAACGCGACGCTTTTTTATCGTGCGGTGTTGCATTTTCAACTTTGGGCGTTGGAAATAGATCATATTATGGTACTTGGAAATGAATTTTGAACGCTTTTTTAACGGCCGGTAAAAAAACTCCTGCGAATGAGGGCTAAAATATAAAGACACTATTTGTTTTCATATGGGAACTTTTGGTTTTATTCTGTCTATAAGTTTTAGTACGAACATAATAATGTTAGGGTAGTTATCCTGTAAACCACATCAGACTTAGAATTAAGCTCTGTAGAAAAACCAAAATGTGTCCTATTCTTTCAAAGTATAAAATAAATTGTATAGATTGATGATAAAGGTTAAAAATACTGATTGTTTATACATTTCTGTAACTCTGTTGATTTTAAATTGACATTTCATATTTTATGACCGCTTATTGTTATAGCAAAAAATGAAATGAACTCAATAGTTACCATATTCCATATTTTTAAACAGTTCAAATACCATTCTTTTAAATTTTGAATTAACTACAAGGCTATTTAAAATGAGTAATGACACATTTAACTTGTTCATTATAAGTGCCTGTGAAGGTCTTTTTAAATAAATAAATTTTAATTACATTTTTGATATGACAAAATTAAAGTTAAAGAAGTTTTTAAAACTAAACAAAATAATGAAAAAACATACGAAAATATTTGGTCATTAAGACGCTCTGGCAAACTGCTCGATTACTACATTCTAGAATAATATCAATGAGGAGACAAGTTTACTGTACTGTGGCTCTAAACTTAATCAATGAACCTCTCTTTCTATTACCGAACGATGAAAAGAGAAAAGAGATGTAGTATGAAAACTGTTTTAATAGTATTTGTCAATATTACAAGAGTTCTATGGGCGATTATGACTTGCCCTGTCTTTCTCTTTTAATCGTATTGTAATAGAAAGAGATGAACATAGAATAAAGTTTTGATTATAACAAATGTGTAACGACACACGCATTTTATTACAAACTGTGATACTTGAATACTAAAATGCGGAATAATAGACCTTATCGTCTCTGTATTAAAGCTTTATAAACAGCAAAGATTTTATATATATCCGTCACGTTCTAACGACATAGATCAAAAAGAGACGGACACACTAACAAGACATGCTTTAAATTTTTAATGAGACGAGTCGATAGCCGCGTGTTTACGTTATGTAAAATATTTATATACGTTTTTAAAAGTACTTGATGAATTTAAATCAGTTTTTTTAATTATAAGTATTATAGATACTGTTAAAATGAGACAGAGCTTGTTCTAGTGCCGTCTCACTTCAACGGTACGCCTTTACTATTGCAGCTTTGTAGGTGCCTGACACGCAATATAAACGTATAGAATAGAAGTGATGTTAGGATAGTTTAAAATATGATTTTTCAGCGCATATTAATTTAAACCCACTTTGGTTGTTCCTTATTATATAATAATGCCTCGCTTGAGTTGTGTTTTAGTTTTTAAGCCTGTTTTTGGAAAATATTTCAGTTAAAATGACTTATAACGATTGAATGTCAAAGTTTTAAATGTTCGCTCACTATATCGCGTTGTAAACAAGTATTCCTAGATAATGACATGAAAAAGCATAATTTATATGTAGATAGTATGACTTTTATACCAGAGATCTCATTCCTTGATTACGACGTGATATATCGATCGATCAATCAAAATCTTTCTTCGTTTTAACTTGAAACACATTTCTTTTAATACAATTTTATCAGTGCCGAATTAACTATAGTTTTATATTAAATGGGCTTAGTACAATAATTTCATTTTAATCTTGCAAGTTATTATAACGAAAAAGGTATATTTAAGTAAAGAAATAGCGGCCTTTTTATGAAGAACGAAGTATGCTTGTCGATAAACTCGAATGTGTTGATTTAAGACTTTCCTTTTGACCTTTTTTAATATAAGTACATTATTTATATTGCATGTAGATTTCATGTTAAACGAGACTTATTAAAGCTTGTTTAAGTCGACACCAAGTTTTATGATGTTGTTATAGAGAGAGCCACGTTTTTATTCAGTGAACTGTTCAGTTTTTAATAAATTAATGTACAAAATTATTGGTCGATTTTTATTTAGTGTTTCCTTTACTTTATGCTCATAAATATTATCGTATATTGTTAGATGTACCTACACCAAAGTCCCTACTAATATTTATCAATGCGAAAGTTATTAAGTCTGTCTGTTACGCTTTAATCACTGAACTAAGTTTCATGAAATTTGTTATAGACATAGACTAGATCTAACGACATAGGAGGATGGATATAGGTAACCACCCCGGGAACATGGTTAGAACCGAGGAGCAGAAGCTAGTACTGTAAACTACACAAACTTCATGTCAGAATATATAATAGTAAGTTGTTGATATTATCGAGTCATTCCTTATGAGGAACTTCTGTCAAAAGGGTAGTAATAGTTTACTTAAATTCTTCGGCCACGTCTCTAGAAACGAGGGCTCAATAGAACGTTTGGTGGTATAAGGTCAGGTGGAAGGGAAGAGGTCCAGAGGGCGATCACCTACCCGATGGACTGATCTAATAAAATCAGTGACCCCTCTATGGTTACCTGTTCACGCAACGCCTTACATCGTGCCAGGTACACAAGCATCGCAAGGTAGGTGGTAAACAAAAAATTACACGCATCCATTTCACAATCACGACCACTCTGTCAAGAGTGTAAGACTCAGAAGAGAAAATTTACTAAAATTCATTAAGAATCCACTAAAGAGCAGGCAATAGATATTACACCAAATACCAATAAAGACACATTGAAATAAAAGAACAAAACTGTAAATTATATTGTTTAATTACGACTTAACCTACAAAAATATGTACAACATAAGTAAGTAAAGATACACTTGTTATTTCTGTATGACTTGTTTCTCAATCTTGTCCTGTTGTTCCTGCGACTGCAGCTGCGCGAGCGTGAGCAGCGACACGCCGAGCTGGTCCTCGCGGGTGAACGGCTGCGCCATCTGCCGGAGCCAGCGCTTGCAGATCTGATCAAAAAGAAAGTTGAAAGTTAAAATCAATTTATAAATGCTACTAGTGGACCGAACAGACTTCGTTCTATATTCAGTATTTCCTAAGATAAACGCGTTCAAACAAACAAACTCTAGGTTTCATTTAAAGCTGACTCGCGTAACTTTGTTATCGTCACTCGCCCGTTTTTGCAATTTTCCGCTCCTTTAGGTCGTCGCGTGATGTTATATAGCCTATAGCTTTCCTTGATAAATGGGTTATCTATCATTCATATGAGTTCTTGTCAGTCAATGGTCCCCAAGATTAGCTCCTTCAAACAAACAATGTATTTTAGTTTTATTTAAAACTACCTTCTACTCCACGGCTTATCCCGTTCTCTTTCCCTAAGGAATACAGGGACAAAAGAATTTCTCAAATCGGATCATAAGTTTAGCAATATAAGTAGGTATATATTAGTGTATAAGTGTTGTGTCAGACCTGCACAGCCTCCTCGGTGCTGAGGTTGCAGAAGGAGTCCTTGAGGTGTTCCTGGATCCAGCGCGGCAGCTTGGTGCGCTTGTCGGCGCGGCTGAACCGCTTGTCCGCGAATATCATTATGCCGTAGTCCGTCTTCCCACTACATACATCATGCAAATATTATATGGATGCTGATAAGCAATAATGTGTCAAAAGTCGAATTCAAAGGTTTTGATATAGTGTTATATCGCATATTTAACATTCTATAAAAGTGTTTCAAGTCATCTAAAAGTTCTAAAACATAAAAGTACATAAAAATGGATTTATATCAGCCAATCTATACTATACCGGGAAATTTGAAGGTCCGTTTTGGGCCCCTGAAAACGCAGATGAAACCGCTAGGCGGAAGCTAGTAGTTAGTAAAATAATTATAATAGATAGTAGAACTCACCGCAGGGCTCGGCCCACGCACTGGGCGGCGTGCCTCATCGCGTCGAAAGTGAGGAAATCATTTTCACGGATCTAATTAGAAAATGTATATTAGAAACACTATATAGTTACATGACAAGTGTTTTTTTTTTAGTTTAGGTCCTCTAAGGTAGGAGGAGAAATGAAATCAGATGACTATTTCTGATACGTCATATGTGTACATTAAATTTGCATTTTAAATATAAGAGATTGTCATTAGTACTGAAGTGTTATGTGTCGCTATGAAGTGTTGAATTATGTGCTGTGGATAAAATTAATAAAAATGTGTTATATTTATGTGTAGTAGTAACGTGAAATGTGTTCTGATGAAGTGTTATATTATGTGTTGCGATTACGTGCTCTATTATGTGCTGTGGTGAAGTGTTAAATTATGTGCTGTGGTGACGCTTAATGTGATGTGTTGTGGTGACATATCATATGTTGCTATGAAATGTTATGTGTTGTCACGTGTTCTATTATGGGTTGCTATGCAGTTTTATGTGTTGCGATCACGTGCTTTATTGTGGGTTGCTATGAAGTGTCACGTTATGAGTTCCTATGCAGTATTATATTATGTGTTGCAATGAAGTGTAATGTTATGTGCCGTGTGTTCACCTGGAACTGTTCCCGCAGATAGTCGAGCCTCGCGCGGAGGATGCGGCTCTGCGTGTAGACGTAGGGGATGCCGAACATGAGCACCGCGCGCCCGAGGTGGTGGTCGAAGTCCACGCCCTCCGACACCTTGCCTCGAGCCACGGATAATAGTACCGCCCCGCGACCGCTCTCGCATGCCTGATATGTTTAACCCACGCATATTATAACAAATCATAATCGAGCTGAGGTGACTCAGTTGGGAACGCACCGACTCACGATCATGAGAGTATCCCGTACCTCTGAATTAATAAAAACTTACGTACGCATTCACACCACTGGCTTTCGGCGAAGCAAAACATCGTGAGGAAACCTGCATGCCCGAGATGTCACAATTAAAGGCATGTGAAGTCCGCCAATCCGCACTAGGCCCGCGGGGTGGACTATGGCCTAAAGCCCCTCGATGTTAGGGGAGTAAGTGAGTCTTGCAACTTATTTGGTTGCTATGGCGACTCACATATAAACAAACCCTATTATTAAACAAGCTTCATATAATTTAATGACTTACTAACCTTAATATAGTTGATCAGGGCAAAGCTAGTTTCAGCAGAGTCCTGCGTTTCAATAAACAGCAACTTATGTCGCTGTAGACTTGCGACTACACCTGTGAATAAAAAAATCATTTTTACCGTTTTTAAAAGAACTTGAGTCAATACAAAGCGCATTTTCAGATTCCATATTAAATCAATATCATCATCATGTCAGTCATAAAACCCTCTATAATATTCTGTAGATAAATAAACGTTTATAGTCCCGTATAAAAGTTAATCGTCTATACTAGTCATGACAGCCCGGTTGGCTTTGTGGTTAGTGACCCTGACTTTCAAGCTGCGGGTCGTGGGTTCGAATCCCAACCAGGACAATCATTTGTATGCATGAATATGTCTGTTTGTCCTGTGTCTGGATGTAAATATCTTCATAAGTATGTATTTAAAAGTAGTATATGTAGTATATCAGCTATCTGGTTACCATATTACAAGCTCTGCTTAGTTTGGAATCAGATTGGCCGTGTGTGAAAAATGTCCAAAAAAAGATATAGACAGAAACGACTAGTATATAAAGTTGAAGAGTTTGGTTAAACGCGCTAATCTTATGAACAACTGGTCCGATTCGAAAAATTATTTCAGAGTTAGATAGCCCATTTATCGAGCTAGGCTATATGTTATCACGCTACGACGAATAGGAGCGGAGCATCAATCAAATGTTGCAAAAACGGGCAAGTGGCGCTAACCAAGTTGCGCGGGTCAACTAGTATATTTCTAATTACCTTGATCATACCACGCTCCGACAACGCTCTCCAAGTACATGTAGGACGTGAAGAAACACACCACTCCATCTGGCACACACGCCGATATCTACAACAAGGATATACAGATTAAATACCTACTATTTACTACTAAAATAACGCGATGGGAAGAAGATTTTAATAAAGTAGCAGGTCCAATATGGTTACGGAAGACAGAAACGAGTGGAAAGCCTTAGAGAAGACCTTTGTCGAAAGTCAAGCTGTTATGAGGAAAGACCGACCGAATGTTGAAGAAAGATTTAATTTAGTACAAGTAAATAAGTTTCTTATATCTATATTTAAACATTTTTCAATATTGTGAATGTAACAAGAACAGGCTTATTAATATTATTTACTACTACAGTATTGTATTAATAATAAAATAATACCTCAATCAGTAATTGTCCATAATTTCTAATGACAGCGACGTCTTCTCTAGTTTCGTATTTAGATGATATGGCCACTTGATCGCTGCCTTTTGAAACTATCTGGAAAATAATTAACTAGTTTATTCCCTCAGTTTTCATCGCTTTCGCATTGCGAAATAAGTTTTTTTAATAGTGTTAATAAATAGGAGAAAATAACTCCTCAAAACCGTGTTTGAAACCAGATTGTTCCATTACTAGTAAAATGAGAGGTTAGTCTAAAGTTACGATCGATAAGGTATTAAGGACGCCTGCCACCCATCTATACTAATATTATAAAGAGGAAAAATTTATCTTTTTGAGTGTGCCGATTGCAAAAAATATTTCACCATTGGATTGCTACACTATCAGCGAGTCTCATAGGCTATATTTTAGCCCTGTATTCCTACGGGAACTACGCGGGTATACCCGCGCGGATTATTACATAAAAACAAAAAATATCATTAAGATCACAACTTTTTACCGGTAACTGAGAAGTTTTCCATTTAGTTAAAACTATATACTATAGATAAATTTTGCATATTTTTTCCGTAATATTAATAAATTAAACATACCATAGGTAATAAGCAGGGTCTAGCCAGGGTCATAGTGAACGAGCTCATGATGACCGGGTTGAAGTCCAGGATCTTAGGGTACATGTCCAGGGGGGATAGTGTTCCTGTGAAAGATAGATTTAAGTTAGGACAAATATTTATGTTTAATAAATAAACCTTGATTGTCTTGTCTGAGTAGAATCTATATATATAAAACAAAGTCCCCGCCGCCTCTGTCTGTCTGAACGCGATGAACACAAAAACTGAACAGATTTTCATGCGGTTTTCCAATATATGAATTGAAACACTATATTATTTATATTACTTACTTACTTAATCAGCCCGTATCTACCCACTGCTGAGCATAGGCCTCCTTCTTTTTCCTTTATTTATCTTATATATAAAATTCTCGTGTCGCGGTGTTTGTGATTAAACTCCTCCGAAACGGCTTGACCGATTTATATGAAATTTTATATCCATATTGGGTAGGTCTGAGAATCGGACAAATCTATTTTTGATACCCCTGCAATGTGATCACGGGAACGGGAACTACGCGGGTGAAACCGCGGGGCGGCAGCTAGTATAATAATAATAATAAAAGCCTTTATTAACAATCTTAATGTTACATTTCATCTTATAACTACTTAAATTCTAGTATTTAAAAAATAAAAAATGATTGTTGAAAGTAACGTAATTAGAAATTATTTTTAGACACCGGTTTCTGATTGTCTTGCTTTGAAGCATAGGCCTCCCCAAGTGTTCTCCAGCTAGTATACTATATTATAATTATTATTTACCTGAAGTTATGATGACGCTCTGGAACCTGGCGAAGATCGGTCGCATGGCTATTGACGAATCCATACATCTGAAATATAAACATTATTTGTTATGGTGTAAATATTATGTTAATATTTTTGGGTATTATCAACATCAGCTCATATACATCTACACCGGAGAGCTCGATCCATTAACATCGAGGGCGTTTAGGCAATAGTCTACCGCGCGGGCCAACTTACTTATATAAATTGAAAATGGTAAAAAACCGACTATTTTGTTTGTTTTAGATTACTTTTCTAAACCACGCAATCGATACAGACACAATTTTCAATAAATAAAAATAAGTAGAACCTCGATAACTCAAACCACTATAACTTAAAATATTTTGTGTTTCCCTTGGACTTTAACTTATCGAGGTTCTACTTAACAATAAAATAAATAAATAAATATCCTGGGACATTTTTCACACACGGCCAATCTGGTTCCAAAGTAAGCTTCAAATGAAACTTGTGTTATGGTAACCAGATAGCTGATATACTACATACAATAATAAAAATATTTAAAATTTGTTGACGAACATTGGCTTCATTAGCAAAATACATAGTAAATAAAAATAAATAAATAAGTCATTTATTTCTTCCTTTTACAAAGTCTAAAAAAACTATACAAATAAGTATTAATAAAAGTTATGTTGCAATTTTTTTTTTCAATAAAAGTTATAGTACATATATACTTACGAAAAATGCAGTATAGGGTTTGAAACGGTGGGCGTTTTGTCGTCGAAGGGTTCTATTATGATGGTGAATCCTTTGGTGTATGTGGAGACGAGTGTAGCCAGGTGCGTGACTAGTGTTAGGGAGGCGAAGCCCGAGGGGTCGGGGACTTCCAGAGTTCTGAGTAGGGAGGCGAGACGCGACGCACAGAAGCGAAGCGGCTTGCGTTCTATACACACTCTAGATGATACGTCTTTTAGGAAACCTGTTGATAGACGTGTTTATACTGTACTACTTCGGTTTCACTGGGATATCTTCAATTTTCCCAGGATAAAAGTATCCTAAGTCCGTCTCCTGGTATTAAGCTGCTTCACAACCAATTTTCAGCCAAATCGGTTCAGCCATTCTTGAGTTATAAATAGCAAAGCATGTAACTAAAACGATTTTCTTAAAGATCAATAAATATATATCAAGATACATAAATAAGACTAGACTATGTATATACTGAAAACTGACACCGACCAATGCAACTTGATCGAATAAAAAGTCGAGCTTAATCAATATAACAACAGTCGAATTGAGAATCTTCTTTTTTGATGTCGGTTAAAATAATATTAGACATAATAAAATAATCAATAAAGTACATACCGGCCGGAGATTCTTGTACAACATGTTGTATTCTCAGTCTTGTTTTCAGGTACTCTATGAATCGTTTCAAAAAGCTGAGGAAATGCTCAGCATTCCTTATGTTACCGGGGACCACCTCTGTAAATAAATTATAATAATTGAATAACTTGGTAATTAACTCTAGCGATTACAATAGGCCTAAAAAGGTCGCAGTTATACATGATGTAAACTTGGAACAGCCACTTAATGCGAATAATAATAATAACCGGATAATAAAAGAATCCTTTTTTTCGAGCTATTTGGGCGTAAACTTGTGTATTTTATTTATATTTCTTCTGAATGAACACCCAAAAAAAGAACACGATAAAAAAAAGTTGACACCCAAGAAAAACTAAAAAAAAGGGGAAAATCTATTCTAGGCAAGACATCAAAAAAGACATAACCCAAGAAAGACATCAAAAAGACAAAAAAAACGGTGATAATTCCAGGGTAATTACCGTGGAGCACCTCGTCAGGTAGAACAGGGTTGGCGAGGATGAGGTCCGTGTCCCGCGCGACCCCTGCTTCCCGCAACCCTTCTACTAACGCCTCGTATTCTGCCGTTAGGCGAGATGCATCTTCATCTCTTATTCTGTACACAATATACCACCCCTTAATACTTAAAACTAGTGGCTCTTTCGGTTTCGAAAGATTTTATATTTCCCCCGGGTAAGCCTAACTATGTACCAAAGATTCATAAAAATCTGTTTAATATCCTGGGACATTTTTCACTCTCGAAAATGAAAATGAAAAATGTTTTTTATTCAATTAGGCCTTCACAGACACTTAAGAATAGTCAAACTCTAACGCTCGGTTCGGAAGGTTGGTTTTGCTGATAGGAGCCGGCAATAAACTCAGCAATTACTCTTTTCAAAACAAATTTAGATTTATTTACATTTCAAGGAATTAGTCTCACTGACAATATTTGGGTGTTGGGGAATGACTTAAAATAAAATAATTTAAAGTGAAAGTTTACAAAATAATAATAGCAAACTTAAGCAGACCAGTCCCCACAAGCAGCACCTGTTCACAAGCATAACGCATGTGGCAGCCAACGCCCTCTTCGCCATGTTTTAGGGAAGTGAGCGACCCGTCACACGACGCCGCCGCAAGCAAAGACTTTTAAGTGAGCATGACTAACCAATCTCAGCCTCAACAAGCATTAAAATAATACAAACAATATATATTTACAAACTATTATATATATGAAAGCAAAATAGCATGCAGAAATAAAAATAATAGTACATATAAGGATGATTTAAATATATTAAGAACAATAATAGTAAGTGTAAAATTGATTAGTAATTAAAAATGTAAATAAATCAGAAATCAAAAGCAAACAAAACAAATATAAAGTAATGCATAAAACGACAACTTAAATATTTATATTTATAAATACATAAAATATATATATGAATAATGTTATCTATAAAACATAACCTAGCAACAAAAAACTGCAGCAAATAACATAAATATACATATATATCCATAAAACCTATATATTAAACAGCAATTAAGCAAATATAAATAAAAGCAAATAAATAAGCAATTAAATAAACAAACTTCCCAAAAAACAAACAAAGGCAAAAAAAATCTCACAGCAATAACAAAGTCTCTGGCCCAGGCCAGAGGAGCAAGCAATTATCTCTCAAGAAAAAAAAAAAAAAACCAATCTCAGCCAATCAGATTCCAAAGTAAGCTTCAAAGTGAGCTAAAGTTATGGTAACAGATAATTACATCCAGACACAGAACAACAGACATATTCATGAATACAAATGTTTGTCCTGAGTGGGATTCCAACACACGACTGGGGGCTTGAAAGTCAGGGTCACTAACCACACAGACAACCAAGCTGTCAGATCCCTCGGGAACACGGGTAAAACCGCGGGCAGCCATTAGTTTAAAAATAAATATGGTACATACTGTCCAACAGTCTTCTCCAACTGCTGCAACGCGACTGTACTCTTGTCTATGGTCCTCCTCGTGATCTTGACGCTTAGCGAGTCTATGCACACGTTGTCTATGTTATGTGCTTCATCGAACACCACCACAGCCTCTCGGTTCATCTCCTTGGACACCACTTCGGCTATCTTAGGGTCGAGGAGGTAGTGGTATGAGTACACCACTATTTCTGCATGGATTATCTGCAGGAATTAAAATATGCTCTAATAATAATATTGTAGTTAAACTAGCTGCCGCCCCGCGGTTTCACCTGCGTAGTTCCCGTTCCCGTCATCACAGGGGTATCAAAAATAGATAGCGGATTCTCAGACTTCTGAATATGCATATAAAATTTCATAAATATGTTTCGGAGGAGTATGGTAACTAACATTGTGACACGAGACTTTTACATATAAGATTAGGCTATTCAAAATGTAACAAAATTAAAGTTTGAGGCAGTGATTACTCAGTAAAGCAGAGTTGATATATAAAATGTCGGCTTAAATATGACAGAATTTGAGAAAATATAAAGGAGACTGCGGCAATGTAACAAGAAATCCATTTGTTCAATTGGGTGATCTGGAATACATCATGCTTTTTATCCAGGTAAAATTTCAAATACTGGAAACAGGGGGTAAAATTGTGGGAAACATTGTGAATCACAATATATATCTGGCAAAACTGATTGTGATCTCTGTAAATAAGTCATAAATGTAAGCCCCAAAAGGGGACTTATGAAGTTTGCTACTACTGAGGCTTTTAATAACTTACAGCAAACCTAGCTAGGAAGTATGGACACCAATTCCTGTCGCCGCCATATTGTTTCAGGTCGTCCATTGTGTACACCCCATACGGTAACATTGATTCTTTGCCTTCTCGGTTGAAGCCTTCATAGAACTGACCTGAAAAATTTTTAAGTCAACTTTTATTCTAACTAAAAGGTATAAAATTATATTTTTCACACTATAAAGTGAGAAGACTAAATTATTTGTTGAATTGAATAAGCTTTGATTGCTGCTGGCGCAATAAGTAAAAAAGTATTAGATAGCCTATTAATCAAGGAAGGCTATCACGCTATGAATAATAGGAGCGGAGCAACATAATACAAACATTCGACAGAATAAATAAATTATAATATATCTATGATCTCCTCTCTCCTACATGTTACATAGTATGTTTTTTGCCCAGTAGGATCCACAATGTTAATTTAGAAATAACTTACCACCTAAGATTTAATTTTAATATTGTGGAATATATTTTATACAAATAATATGAAAATGAAGATATATATAATCATTTTGTGTACAACTTACATGTAGGCACAGTGTTGTCTGTCTCATGCTTGTCCCTTATATAACTGGCTGTTAGGGAGTGACATTTACCATCCACAAGCTTGCCTTCTCTCTCTCTTGAGACCTGAGTGTTGCAATATAAAAAACATGCATTATATTATTTATATCTACGGGGCGGACTGTGACTTAGTGGGGCATTTCGCTAAAACTACTGGGACCTGAGAAATTTATCTTCTGATTGATATTTTGTCAAGCAATTAGAAATAAAGATTTATATTTCCCTTCATATCCATGGGGCCCTGGGCTGCATCCGAAAAACCCTTATATAGATCTGCCCATGTTTTTCTATGACCAGCAATAGAGTTTCTAACTTTCAAATAAAATATCATCACCTTTACAATCAAAGCTAAGTAGTATTCATTCAGACTAAAGTTAAGCAGCTTTTTTATGCTGTATCATAAACAGAGAGAGAGATTCAATTGATACTCAGTACACTATAAGCTGTTGGTTCACAAAAAAAATTTAAATAAATATATAAAACCTCACATCAGGATGTATACACAAGTTCTTCCTGGAGCTGAGCACCAGTCCAGTGATATTGGGCTTCTCACCCTGGCTCTTCTCGTAATACTTTATCAGATTCTTCAGTTCCTCCATTACTTTCTCAATTTCTGGCACAGTTCGGGAACAGTATATTAATTTTCTGAAATAAAATGGTATATAAGCTATATGATTATAACTGTTTCTAAGATCCAAGCATCTGACTCCAAACTAATTTAAAATACAAACTTATACAGATACTAGTTGCTCCTCACGGTTTCACCTGCATACCCATGAGATATTCCATTTATGTTTCCCGGGATAAAAAATAGCCTATGTCCTTTCTCAGGCTCTAGACTATGTGTACCAAATTTCATTCAAATAAGTTCAGTAGTTTTAGCTTGAAAGCAAGACAGCCAGACAGACAGAGTTACATTTATAATATTAGTTTGGATTAACATTTAGACACTTCCTTCACACAAAGCCTATTCTTGGATGGAAATTGCATCAGTAACCAGAAACACCTACAACTAACTCATTAAACATAGACCTACCTGACATGATGAGGGTTCTGTATCATATAGGCAACAATAAGTGATAGAAGTGATATTGTCTTCCCAGTTCCTGAAGGCATCTCCAGTAATCCATGACCCTAGAAGAGAGTAAGAAACACTTTTATTACTATGTTTATTCCATTCAGTATTTATGAAGCATAAACTGCCAAATTCTAGATTCCTAGAGGGAAGTGAAGCCTTTTTTTTTATCAATTTTATGCTCTCCAAATGAATTGACCTATATACTTTGGAAGCTATAGTAGAAGCTTTCTGATCTCATCATTATACAGTACCACGCTGCCATACGATGTTGTAATTATGTGTGTGCTATATATTTACGAAATTCCGACATTTTTAACTCACTGTACACGCCGATTAAGCATTAAACAAAGGTTGTTTGTCAAAATGCCGCGAACATAACCTATTTGGTTTTAATACTCAATTCTAATATGAAACTATAAAGAATATCAACAAAACCTTACTTTTGCATCGAGTGCTCTTTTAAGCTCCAGCATATACGCATATTGCTCGGGATAAATGTAGTCGTAAGGGAAATAAACAAGTAAACCATCTACCGTTAACCTGAAATCATAAAATTCACAGCGTTTTATGGATGTTTACACAAAAAATATCTACTAAATATGTTATTTGATTAGTAATATGCGAAAATTTATTTACTTCATCGTCAAAAGTCGGTAATTTATATAAAAAAAACAACAAAAATACACAGCTCTTTCGGTGATCAACACAAATAAAATGCTTTTTGACATTTCATTTGTTTGACAGCTCTCAATTTCTCATCGTCGACATTATCGGTTGCATTTACGAAGATCGTTGAACAATTTAAATTAATGCTTTCTTATGATTTAGATAATTATATATATTGAGACGATTCGCGCATAAACGATAACATTCATTACTAACCTCGACGTTTTAAAATATAAATCATGAATTTAGTTCACTGCACTTATGTTTTCTTAGTATAAAGTTATGCATGACTAAAGTCTAGTCTACACTAACATTATACGTAATTTTGTGTGTAAGTATATTTGTCAAATATTATTTGTAATGAATAAACTCTTAAAACTACTCCTCCGTTTTTAAAAATTATTTCACCATCGGAAAGCTACATTATCAGGGAAGAACATAAGATACATATAACATAGGCATATTTGTACCCACGGGAATGGGAACTACGCGGGTGAAGCCACATTAATAACTACAGTTTATGAAATTTCCTCAATTCATCTTAGTAGCATTTACCCGACTGTAAATGTAAGAGGTCTAGACTAGACCTCTAGAATCTAGATTCTACATAAACTATTCAGAAATCCAATAAAAGTAGGGAACTACGTATAGCCATGATAAGTTACCTACACAGGTCATGTCTTCTGATATTTTATCTTTAAATTTATCGTAACATTTTGCAGTAAAAAAGTGTATCGCATTGTCCGGTTATCAATTTCATAACTAATAACTAGTAACCTTTAACACGAGATAACCGAAGTATCTACTAACCATAATTTATCTATCATAATATACATTTGTTTAAGCACTAGCTCAAACAAATTCCAATTAAAGATCTTGCAGTTTAATAAATATTTCGTTAACGGCTTAGACGTGTAGTAGGTACCTAATTACTTGGGTACAAAATTAATCAATAAAATACTACCTATATTAGGTATATACATTGTTTTAAAATGGTCAAAATTGCAGTTATTGGTGCGGGAATTAATGGCGTATCAAATGCTGTTAGAATTAAGGAAAAATACGCAAACTTTGATGTAAGTCGAGACTTTCGTTTCTTAACTAAATTGGTGTATTTTTTAAACTTTCGCGCACAAAGCCATTTTGTTATTTATAGGTAGTGCTGATATCAAACGACTTCTCGCCTAATACCACTGGAGACGGATCAGGGGGTCTCTGGTACCCTTATTTGTGCGGTAGAACTTCAGAAGATTTATTGACGTAAGTGAGTCTTAGCTCAAATACCTGTGTCCCCACTGCAGGTGCGTCTCTAATATTGGGTTTCCCTAACATTAGGCCACAGTATTACCTAATTTATCTTAATCCGAAAAAGTAATTCGGATAATACCTAATCTGAATTTGATTCTGCTAACGAATAGAATAGAGAAAGCTGCTAGAATAAAGAAATTCCGAACCGGTGGTTTTAATTTTTGCCTAGTATGAGCTCCATAACTAGCTTATTGGTATACCTACGTGGCTAGGTAGCATAGCATGGGCGGATCTATATAGGGGCTTTTTGGGCTGCAGCCCGGAGCCCCGTGGATACAAATGGCCCCCAACCCCTATTGAAGTCAAAATAAACAGTAATATAAATTAAAAAAAGACAAAATATCAATCAGAGGATTAGGTATTTTTAGCCCAGGGCCCCACTAACTCACAAAATTTCAATAACAACAACATTTCTCTTTACAGCAAATGGGGTAGTGAAACATATAGATATCTACATAAACTATGGTTGGAAGGTGGACAAAATATAAGTCTTACCCCTATATACAATTTATACACAGATAAAAATAATTATCAACGGCCGAAATGGTCGGACATTGTCTTTGGTTTTCGAGAACTACAAAGGAAGGAACTGGCATATTTAAATGATCTATATTCTGGGGAATATACGTAAGTTTTTATAGATATAAACTAATATACTATTTACTAAATAAATTCGACTGAGCCTCCGGATACTGCCTCTCACTAGATACAGTTTCAGATCCTTAAATAGAACAACACAGCAACATTCAAAATCCATTAATACCTATAGTAACGAGATAACTAATTTACCTATCTACATCATAAACTAAACAGAGAATACGAAAGCGAGAACGAGTTTTCGCTGATGAGAATTGAACCCACACTTAGAACGTGTAAGGTTGTTTTCAATACCTACACCAACCAACGTAGGTACCGTAACCTTGCGGCGACAAATATTTAGTACCCCAGTTTCAGCAAGAATCGTATCGTGAGGAACAATCAGACAGAGACAGACATATATATTTTTCTCTTTCAGTTCCGGGCAGTCATTCACAACATTCGTAGTCCACCCTTCAACACTAATTGCCTACTTCTACCGGCGTTTCAAAGAGCTCAATGGCAAGCTGATCCGAACTGTAATTACGTCGTTACAAGACCCAATATTGGATGATTACCATGTGGTGATCAACTGCACAGGGCTTGGAGCCAAGTATATAGTCCCTGATAGTGATGTGTTCCCGATAAGAGGACAAGTTACAAGGGTAAGAAACTAAAGTCGAATGCTATTCTCTATTCCAAGCACCGGTTGAGCATCATTATGTTCGAAAGTTTTTTTCAAACAGTATACTTATGGAGTAGATCAAGAGCGTCATGTGAATATTGTCTGTCTCTCTTATGCTCACAGCAGTCGCATATAAAGCTCTCTATTTGCGATTTCAACTCCAAATGTCCGATATAAAATTCCCCAATTAATCAAACCAGTGAGACGTGAGAAGACCACAGAAGTACCTAAATGTCTATGTTTCCAGGTAATCGCATCGTGGGTAAATGAGACAATTATGGACGAAGATAGCGGTCATTATATCATACCGAAGTAAGTTAAAAAATAAATAATTCTAATCATAAAATAATGCGACAGGTACCTATACTTAAACTAGTGGCTCCCCGCTGTTTTAGCCGCGTTCCCGGGGAATCTCTAATTTTCCCGGGATAAAAAGTAGCCTGTGCTATTCCAGAAACTCTGCGCCAAACTTCATCCAGATCCATTCAGCCATTGTTGCGTGAAAGAGTAACATCCATACATACATTCTCACAAGGTGTCTTAATTATTATATTAGTAGGATGGTAGGTGTTTTTATAAACATTCATGTTTTTGCCTTGACCTGGTTCTACATACTAACCTACACAAATCTTGTCATTCCCTGATATTTACCCCTTTCAGTGCAGTAACGTGTGTGTTGGGCGGGACGCATCAGGAGCACGACTATAACACTAAAATAGACGACTCCGATACGGATTTCGTTATGAACAAGTGTATCGACATATTACCGACCCTCAAGGTAAATATATCTGTATGACTTTTAAGCGACACAATTTAAAAAAGTTAAAATAGCCTTATGCGAAACAATAAAGCTCATCATTCGCTGAATTAATAGTAATCTGGCCATGATTGAATTGGATTATGATGGTGTAGTCTGTTACAGCCTAGAAGGGATATAGGTTCCAATTATAAAATAGCGAATACTTACATCCGGCTCGAAGGACCATCATATTTTTTTGGGTACTTTACCCAACCACCGTGCTTCCTTTCGTTGTTTTTTTTGCCAAAATATGATGGTCCTTCGAGCCGGATGAATGTCGTTTTTGCTTTGCAGAGTGCACAAATAGTGAACCACTGGGCAGGCCTGCGCCCCGGCAGACTAGAAGTAAGACTGGAAGCTGAAGAAATTAATGGAAAACTGTACATTCATAACTATGGGCACGGTAAGTCAAAATGGTAGCCCCATTAAATTACATATGGAGAATATGAATGTGTATACTTTACAAAGCAGAGACAAATCAAAAAATATAAGTTTGTTACCACTACACCCACTTTAAATTATATTCTATAATTGTCTGATAACAAAACTTCTTAATATCTTCACCTGCTTTAGTCCTTTAGTATTTTAATTTCAGGTTCTTTTTCAGGAGGCAGCGGCTTCACGCTATTCTGGGGATGCGCCGCAGACGTCCTGAACAAGTTAGACACATATCTAAACAACAACAATGTATTTAAATCCAAACTTTAATGTACAAATAAAAACATCATCCCAAAATATAAACAATATCTTATAAAACAATATATAATATCTTATTTATAACAATTATTTATTGCGACTTTTATTTTTATTAAAATATATCCAAATCACAGATGTTTTATTTATTTTTTTGGTGTCGACTCGCACAACACTACGTCATAGACATCGGTCCTCCTTTGCGCTCTGATTGGTATTTGTTTTCTCACTTCCTCCACTACTGTCAGATCTGAAATAAAGATCAAAACTAAGGAACTTCAGAAAACATGAGTTGTACTCAGTGACGGATAAAGACTACCTACTTGATTGATGCCCTAAGCAATCCACGTCTGTGGAGTGTGGGCCCACCTATCCTTGTTTCAACTAGAATCGGTCTTTACACCTAGCTTTTTGTAAATTACATTATGAGATCTAACGTACCCTATAAATGGAAGAGGTGCGACAACAATAATCATAATTCCTTTATTTTTAGTGCACAAGCATTTATGTGTTTCTTCCGAGTCTAAGTTGATCTTAATTATATAAGTACCTATTTAAAAGTAGTGAAATCAGTTATTTGGTCACCATAATACAATTCTGGAATCAGAATCCCTATGATATAAAATTGAATGCTAAGTACAAATCTCACCAATGTCAGCGATCACCATCCCTGGTTTCTCATCAATCTTGGCTACTACCGTCCCCCAAGGGTCTATAACTGAGGAGTGTCCCCACGCTACATACTCCGCGCTGGTATCCCTGTATCAAATCAAGTCAAAATATTTTTGGACGCAGGCAACCTACAACCGGTCTGCATGGAAGTCAATGAGGGAGGCCTATGTTCAGCAGTGGACGTCCTATGGCTGATATGATGATGATGATGAGGCCTTTACAAGCTCTTATAAATTCATTATATGACTTTCAAGTCACCGGTCGTTTGAATCCCACCCAGGACAATACTTTGTATGCATGAATATGACGGCTTGTTCTGTGTCTGGATGTAAATATCTATATAAGTGTGTATTTAAAAGTAGTATATGTAGTATATCAGCTATCTGGTTACCATATCACAAGCTCTGCTTAGTTTGGGATCAGATTGGCCGTGTGTGAAAAATTTCCCAGGACATTTTTTTATTCATTATTAATGCTCCTGAAAGTGGTTTTCACTGAAAAGAGTCGACAATAAACACAGTCATTATTTTACTCTTTTCAAAACCAACTTAGATCTAAATCATTCTAATAAAATTTTTGACTTTAGTAAGTCTAGTTGCAGGTATAGCGAGTTAATGCTTATTTTTGGTGCTATGAGTGTCGCTATTTTTCGGAAAAGATGTAATTATTTACGTACCTAGCTGGACTGACCAGGGCTACCCACAACTGCTGGTCATTGGCTCGTCCCCTACCAAGTAGTTCCCAGTGCCGAGGGCCCGTTGTCATGTTGAAAGCCCCAGGGTAGATGAGGATCGAGCAGCCTGGATGTATGGTACTTTAGTACTATGTAATAGAGTTCAAAGTCGAATGTTTTTTTAGGTATTTAATAGTGAATTGGCTTGTTGGTAACTTCACTTCACACAATTTTGAACTTCATAAGTACACTGCTAAAGTCTAAAGTAGAATAGTATGTGGTAATAATCCTTTTCTGCTTTATTTCAGAACTCTTATAAGTAATAATTATGTAAGAGCATAGTTTATTTCGATAAATTGTAAAAGACACAAAATAATTATAATTTCCACTGGTCAGTTGGCTTTGTGGTAAGTGAGCCCAGTGAGTGATGGGCTCGAATCCCACCCAGGACAATCGTCTCTATAAGTATATATATATATCCATAATACATAATACTATCAATATGGTTCTCATAGCACAAGCTCTGCTTAGTTTGAAATCAGATTATCTTTGTATGCAAAAAGTCCCAGGATATTTAATTGCAGGGAATATATATAAATACCTTGTTTAGCCATGATTTGTGCCATCTCCTGGAAACGTAGGTCGTAGCAAATGCCGATTCCCACCTTCACACCTTGATAGTCGAAGGTTGTGACCTTATCCCCGGCAGACAGGACATCAGACTCTTTGAATGTTATTTTACCGGGGATGTCTATGTCGAATAGATGCATCTGAAATTATTCATACAAATTTCAGTCCACAACTTGCTCCTGTTAGTTACCATCATTTTGTCTCTCATTGGGTGTAAATATTGATATAAGTATGTATTTAAAAGTTTTATAGGTATTATACTAATGCGAAAGTAACTCTGTCTGTTTGTCTCGCTTTCACGCTAAAACTACTGAACCGATTTAAATGACATTTGATACACAGATAGTCTAGAGCCTGAGAAAGGATATAGGCTACTTTTTATCCCGGGAAAATGGAAGATCTCCCGGGTACGGAGCCACTAGTGTAGTATAGATATTTGACTACCATAACACAAGCTCTGCGTAATATGGAATCAGATTGGTCGTGTAAAAAATGTCTCACCTACCAAGCACTTATGTAGCTGCAAAATAATGTTTAAACAGTGCAGTAGTTTGTAAGTTTATTTGATACATACAAAATACAGTAGATTTATTAAATACCTTCCGATGCTGAGCGAGCAGCTTCCCTTCGTCATCCCACACTGTGCATGTATTGTATAACTTGTTTCCAAACCTCTCGGGGATGGTCCCTCCTACTATGCAGACGCCATTGTCTGCCGCAGCCTTAGACAGAGCCCTGCTTGTCTCCCCTGATGGAATCTCTTCAGCATATGCGTCAAAGTACTCTGAAAATTTATGTTCTTTATTTGTAACATACTTAGTAAAATACTGCTGATTTCCATCTTAGTTGAAAGGTAAAATGGACAAAATAGCTACATTTTGTAGGTCTGAGAATAGTAGTAAAAGTATTTAATAATTATTATATATAGAATATAGGTTTCTACCCGCGTAGTTCCCGTTCCCGTGATCACTTAGGGGTATGAAAAATAGATAGTAGCCGATTCTTAGACCTACTGAATATGCATATAAAATTTCATAAGAATCGGTCAAGCCATTTGGAGGAGTATAATCACAAACACCGCGACACGAGAATTTCATATATAAGATTATATTTTGTAACATACAACCATAAATGCAATTGTGAATTCACTCAGAGTCAGAGCACAAATTATTGTACTTACTGGTGCCATATGGTGAATTAAAGCATTCTGGGAGTGCTATAAGGTGGGCCCCTTTTTTCTTTGCTTTTTCAATTTCCTTCACAGCTTCAGCTACATTCTTTGATTTGTCTGGGCCCACACGTAGCTGAAGTAGAGCAACTTTTAGACCTGAAAAATAATCATTGGTAGAAATGTTGATAAATCACAAAGTATTAGGAAGAAAAGGAGATGAAAGTTTTATTTAACATCACAAATCAGACACAAACAAGCAATCAAGTTGACACAAAAAAAGGCATTATAAGTTTACATGCACAAGCTTTGAGAATGATTATTTAGGATTACTGCAATTTAATTGGCACTTTTAGAATGACATCAAATATTATTTGAGAATAATGTGGTATATACCGTATATATGATGACTTCTGTGTTATTAAAATAAAAATATGACTATAGCATTTCATTTGTGTGAGCATTATAAAAGGTTAAATCAATACCAATTTACTACCCCATCTTGTAACAAATCTAACAAATAGGTACCTATATGTGAATATTAAATT
Source organism: Thyatira batis (assembly GCA_905147785.2). NCBI lineage: Eukaryota > Metazoa > Arthropoda > Insecta > Lepidoptera > Drepanidae > Thyatira > Thyatira batis. The sequence goes on from LR990502.1 coordinate 1,529,578, forward strand.
ATTAAAAATGACAATAATGTAGTATGCTAAAAGTACAACACTATCAAAGCATATGGTTATCAGAACTTATCCTAAAAGGTTAAAAAGTTAGTAAGCAGAGGGTGATAACAACCAATAACCAAGTACTTACTGATTAAATTGTACATTAAAATATTAGCAATCTTAATAAGTAGTTACGGGTTAAAATAGTTTTGCCTCTAAAGTCATTATTTTCCATAATACCAGCTAAATACTGTACCCATTACAATTTTCATTGGTTTTTTTAAAAACCTGGTATGCGCCACATCTGTGTATTCTTCCATGTTAATGCGTTTAAACAACACAAAACTGATATCTATTGATGTGTTTTACCTCGTTTCAGCATGTTCTGATAAGTTAAATACAGGAAATATAGAACGCCGCACAAGTTGGAACAGTTCACTTCACCGACGTATGACAAATATTGTCATTTTTGTTTGTTTGACATCGACAACTATCAGCTGATTAGTAGTGATGTTCATTTCCTGAGTTTTATCGATAATTTTGTACTTTCTTTTATTAACGTAAAGCCTGTTCAGAAAAATAAAATACTTGAAGCGAGTGAGCCACTTGACTAATGTTTGCCTGTTCATACTGAACTATTGTTGTAGCTTTTAATATTTTAGTTCCTAATTCTGCCTAATATGGCGACGTTTTTAATATTTTTAGTCGGGATTTATCTCATACATATTCCATTTCTTGATTAATAGGATAGTAAGTACACTATTACCATGGATATTTTATTATTTACGATTACCGTGGGTTAATTGAGATTTATAAAATCCAAGGTTTGTAAAAAAGTAAGGCGAATAAATGGACACGAATACGATTATTGACGTGACAACGTCTTATAAATTGGTTTGCCGGGTGACACTTCAAGAAACTGCGTTACGCTCCGCTCACGTAACGTGACGTTATGTTTTAAATTGTTACTATTATTTCATCCTTCTTCCTACTATACGAATGAATATTCACATTAAAATTATTTTACCACTCAAAGTCGTTGTCACGTAAAACTTTCGCCCGTATACCGACTTTACAGGCAACCAATTTTTTGGCTTGAATTTCACTTGCCCAAAAGCATATATTGCAAATGCACATCTCAACTCGTGCGAATGTTAACAAGATAAGGAACATGATAACGGGGAAATAAAGATAATTCAATTGTTTGTACGAATTCATTTAATTCTAGTTGATATAAAGCACGTGATTTGAATACAATAAATTCATTCAGTAAACATATTACAACACACACATAAATATAAACCTAATAAAAAAGTGATTTGACTTTTTAAACACACAATAATTATATATGAATATTTTCTATTTTAAATAAAATTATGTATTATCCATCATCATTAAAGACAGACAGACAATCAGTAATTGTATGTCTAATAAATAAATAAATAATTATGTGCCCAGACTCCTAAATACATAAAGCAATTAGATATTTATAAACAAGCTAGAGTTCATTTTAAAAGTCAAATAAATCTATGGCACTGTATAAACTTTCTGACTACGCTTTTGGCGTTAAATCTCGAGCAATATGCGACGCGCCGAAGCTCAAAACAGCTTTTACTACAATTTTGTGCTCGTTGTTCCATGCCAAGTTTAATTTACCGCCTCACGAGATGCGTATGCTATGTGGTAATCAAGGTTACATACTATTTGTGTACCAAGTTCTATTCTGTGTATGCTATTTTTGCAAGAAACTCGATGTTTATGTTAAAACCATATAAGATTGACAGCTGCGTGTAATGTCATTATTTTCTCATCCTTTTATAAGATGAATATTGATGTCAGCATATTTTGGTGCGTAGAATCAAGCAGTAAGCATATTTGCTCTAAAATGTAGTAATTAGCTATATTTCATAATTAATTATTGCAATTTCACAATATGAGGCTCGATACGAGTCAATCTCATCTTATAATAAACACTATTCTTAATTATAGTCTTATACTATGTAAAAATATAAATACTTTATTCTTAATCACTAAGTTATCGATAATTTTCTAATGAGTGATGCTATCGGTATTTGACTGTTATATTTTGTTTGACGTTTAGTGATTTTTTATTTTGCGAAATGTCAATAAATAATTTCGATTGAATATCGATATCATTATCGAATTAGGCATTGTTATCATAACAACACTCACTTTTTGACATAAGGTCTACGTTTGTCGTTTACATGGAAACATCAGTGGTCGCCATAGCTGAAATCAGTCGGACCAATCATCGTCATCAGAAGGAAACGTGTTTTCATATTGTATGAAATAGCTAGTTATGACGACATGATTTGTAATTTGATTTTTTCTAGTACTACTAGACATCTGTAAACTAATATGTCTATAACTATATTTATTTAATGCAGTCTTATCCTAACGCACTGCGCTAGTCAGGATCACTGATTCCTAGAAAATATTCCTAGGATATTCCTCTCCCTTAATGAGGGGTATGACTTTCATTTGATGACCAACGGAGCATAAGAGTCTAGGTTTCATAAGTAGGCCCGCCTTCACACTTTTGATATTCGACAAAATGAAAATAGCAATGACAGTATTTTTTTTAAATCGGGGGAAAAGTATCATTCCCACATCGCCGAGATCTATTAATAAACATGAATCAATATATTTCTTTCACGCTTTTGATATTCGAAGAAATGACAATAGCAATGACAGTATTTTTTCGGGGAAAAATTATTATTCCCACATCGTCCAATCTATTGGTATATAAACTGATGCGACGGCAGTTCTTTAGGCGCGGTCGACTTGTTCCTCCTTTCTAGTCTGTTCCGGCTGATGTAAGGAGCCGGTTGCTTGAGGTGGACCGTCCTGACGTGGAGTTTCCGACTGTTGGACTGGCCGAACGCCTTGCCGCATACCTCGCATTCGTAAGGCTTGACACCAGTGTGACACTAGGAAGGGAAAAGTATATTATACATATATTTTTTTATATAGTTACAGTCGGAAAATTTTATGAATAAACTAGCTGCCGCCCCGCGGTTTCACCCGCGTAGTTCCCGTTCCCGTGATCAGTTAGGGGTATGAAAAATAGATAGTAGCCGATTCTCATACCTACTGAATATGCATATACAATTTCATAAAAATCGGTTACTAACATTGCGACACGAGAATTTTAAATATAAGAAAAATCTTTGGAATATAATTCTAGCCAATAATGTTATTAAAAATTACATTTTCAGCAGTTTGTGATGCTTTATTTAACACCTTAAAACTGATTTAAATATTATTTCAACAATTGAAAGCTATGTTATAAAGGAGTAACATAGGTTTTTTTTGTACTTGGACTCCATTGTTTTTTAAATTGGTTCAGTGTTTTAAATTTCAAGGCAATTTTCGCATTTATGATATTATTTAGAATAGTAGGAAGATACAATAACATCATGTGCGTAGATTGATCCTACAGTATAGTTTAGCATAGTAATACTTACCCTAAAGTGTCTATCAAGCGCTCCCTTACACTTGAAAGCCTTGAAGCAAACCGAGCAGGGGTAAGGCCTGGTATCGGAGTGAGTTTTCTCGTGCATCTGCAGGTTGGTGCGGTTGAAGAACGCCTTGGGACACGCGCCGCACTTGTAAGCACGTTCCGTGAAGTGTGTACGCTTGTGGTACACTAGGAATGCGTTACCCTGGAATAGGTACAGCCTATTATATACCTTATTATGTTGTAATAAGGTTTACATTTGGTATAAATATGCTGGGACATTGTTCACATATGGATATTCTGGTTTCAATGTTTTTGACAGCCCGGATGGTTTTGTGGTTAGTGATCCGGACTTTCAAGCTGCCGGTCGTGGGTTTGAATCCCACCCGGGACAAACATTTGTATGCATGAGTATGTCTATTTGTCCTGTGTCTGGATTAGCGATGTGCCGAGTACGGTTTGACTCGAGTCAGACTCGATTCCTGCTTTGGACTCGTCTACTCGAATACCAATTTATTTTGATTCGAGTACGCCAGACTCGATTCCGGTACTCGAGTCAGGAAGAATCGATTCGTACTTGCTAACTCGATTCTATTTATGCGAGTTCAATTGACTCGAGTCTAGTTTACGAGTTTTGTTACGCTCTATGTTTTTAATTATCTTTAATTAAAAAGTAACAACATTTACCGGACTTTAAAACACAAACGAATAACTGAATAGTAATAACTTTGATACCTGATAAATAATAAATTAGATACATAAATATTTAAAATCATGAATCGTCTTCATAATCGGATATGAGCAATATTTCTTTTGAGGTCGATGCCAACCGCAACATTAGGAAAAAAGGAATCGGTAATGAGGGTTGATTCGAGTCTAGCCGGAATTCAAATACTTCTCGAAATTCTGACTCGAGTCCAGCCGGACTCGAGTCAGAATTCGAATACCAAACATAGAATTCGAGTAGAGGGAATCGAGTCATGATTCGAATACCGTAAAAACTGACTCGAGTCGACTCGATCCACCAAAACAGCGACTCGGCACATCACTAGTCTGGATGTAAATATCTATATACGTATGTATTTAAAGAGTAGTATATGTAGTATATCGGCTATCTGCTTACCATATTACAAGCTTTGCTTAGCTTGGAATCAGATTGGCCGTGTGTGAAAAATGTCCCAGGATATTTATTTATTTACTAGTGGCTCCCCGCGGTTTCACCCGCGTTCCCGGGATAAAAAGTAGCCTATGTGTTATTCCAGAATATATTCTAGCTCTGTGCCAAATTTCAAGCAGATCCCTTCAGCCGTTGGAGCGTGAAAGAGTAACAAACATCCATACATACAAACTTTCGCATTTATAATATTAGTAGGATTTACTAGCTTCTGCCCGCGACTCCGTCCGCGTGGAATAGTTTCTTTGGGATAACGCTAACTTTCAACCCCCTTCGTTTACGTAGAAGGATGGTCTCGCAGAGCTAACTGATGACTGCACGCCGGCAGGCACGCGCAGTACTTGATCATTATTTGGCTGATCATCATCAGCTCATATTCTTCTCCACTCTAGTTACACATAAATTCATGTCAAACCAAAGAAAAAAATAAATAATCCTGGGATAGTTTTCACACACGGCCAATCTGATTCCAAAGTAAGCTTCAAAGTGAGCTTGTGTTATGGTAACCAGCTTCCCCCACCGAGAGCCATTGTCGTGAATTTATATGCAACTAGAGTGGAGAAGAATATGAGCTGATGATGATGAAGGTGTAATTACCCGGAAGCTCTTCCCGCAGATGTCGCAGACGTAGTTCTTCTGTATGGGGTACTCCTTGTCGGGGTGCGCGCGGCGGAAGTGCGTCCAGTACTCACGGGCGTTGCTTATTTCCTCGTTACACTGTAAAAACAAAATATTTCCATACTTATAACTTACTAGCTGCCTCCGCACGGTTTTACCTGTGTTCCCGGGGGATGTTAGATTTTCCCGGGATAAAAAGTAGCCTGTGTCAATCTAGGTTATAAACTATCTGTGGAGACGCATAAGAGTTGCTGATGATATAGATACCTACGTGGTGGACTATGGCCTAAACCCTCTCGTTGAGGCTCGTGCTGCAGTGGCCATCTAAATGAGCTGCTGATGATATAAATACCCACGTAGTGGACTATGGCCTAAACACCTTCCCTGCAGCTCGTGCTGACGTATATGAGTTGGTATATAGGCACCCACTGAGTGGACTAGGGCATGAACCCCCTCCTCGTTAGACTATATAAATAAATATCCTGGGACATTTTTCACACACGGCCAATCTCATTCAAAATTAAGCATCAAAGTGAGCTTGTGTTATGGTAACCAGATAGTTGATATACTACATATACTACTTTTAAATACATACTTAAAGATATTTACATCGAGACAAAGGACAAACAGACATATTCATGCATATAAATGTTTGTCCTGGGTGCGGCTTGAAAATTAGGGTCACAAACCACAAAGCCAACCGGGCTGTCAATATGAGGTGATGATGATGACTCACATGTTCACAATTAGCAGGCCAGGCGGCAGTGGCGGGTTTCTTCCCGTAGTTCTTGGGGCGTTTCTTGGCGTGTTCTCTGCGGTGGTGGAGGCGCAGCTCCTCGCTGTTCTTGAACGTCTCCCCGCACACGCGGCAACCTTTGCTGTATGGTTCAATTATATAATATAGCCGCCCTCGCGCGGTTTTACTCGCGTAGTTCCCGTTCCCGTGAGCATACAGGGATAAAATATACCCTATGTTACTCGGGGATAATGTAGCTTTCCAAAGGTGAAAGAATTTTCGAAATCGGTCCAGTAGTTTCGGAGCCTGTTCATTACAAACAAACAAACAAACAAATCTTTCCTCTTTATAATATTAGTATAGATAGCTGCTCACGGTATTATTCGTAGTGAAGGTTGAAAAGTAATAATAAATTATACAAAAGATATTTCTACAATAATATTATGTAGAGCAAAAGATTTTTGTGTGTCTGTAATAAAAAAACACAACAAAAACTACTAAAACATTACTCCAATGCCATTAAAGTATGTATTAGATTAACTGTGTGCTAAACGAACCAATTATATTTCTATGTAAATAAAATCTATTTTAATTTGTAAATTTCACTATATTATACTCAGTTTTAAATTGCTCCTTATTCCAAAGTAATAAAGACCTACATCCTAATTTCAAATCCCAAAGCACTGCCTAAAAGGAAAATTGTTATTGTAATTTGAATCTTATTTCCACTAACTTAAAGTCGGTGCTCTGTATGTGTTTGGTGGAGGTGACCATGTGCCGCTTCCACGCCTCCACCGATACGAACTTCACGTCGCACTCTTCACAATATGGACCCGGTTCTTTCTCTGTTTCATCTTCTGTCTTTTCCTGAAGGATATTGTATAAATATATGAGTATAGAAATGTTTTGTCTTCAATAACAGTAGTTCATTAAGAAAAAGAGGATGTTTTCCTTCACCAAAGGATTACCATGATTAAAGGCACGTGAACTGCGCCAATCTGCACTTGGCCCACGTGGTGGACTATGGCCTAAAACTTGAGTATATAAGCCGTGGTGGTTCAGCGAGGAACACACTCCCACCGACTCATTTTCATGAGGGTGCAGGTTCAAACTTTAGCCCGTACCTCTGATTTTAATAAAAAAAAAACTTACGTACGGATTTACACCACTGCTTTTCGGTGAAAGAAAACATCGTGAGGCAACCTGCATGCCCGAGATGTTACTAGAAGCATGTAAAGTCTGCCGCAACGGACTAAGCCCCTGTTGTTAGGACAGGCTCGTGCTCCTCGGTGGAGACGTATAGGAGCTGATGATGATGCTGTATGTACTCACAAGTAGATCCTTGTGCATCATGGTGCGGTGCATGGCGAGGCCGAGCTTGCTGACGAAGGAGTAGCCGCACGCGCCGCAGATGAACTCCGACGGGTGCTTGATGCGGACGTGGCTTAAGTATGAGGTCCACTTGCTACACAATACAACACAGATAGTGGTAATAGACAGGACCCGAGATGTCACAATTAAAAGCATGTGAAGTAGGCCAATCTGCACTAGGCCCGGGTGGTGGACTATGGCCTACACCCCCTCGTAGTTAGGGGAGGCTCGAGCTCCGAGCGTGGAGAGGTATATTAACAGATGATGACGCAGATGACGAACCAGATATTAACGCGTTCAAACAAACAATTATAAAGCTAAAAAGTTTCTTTAGCTTTATAATATTTTTATTGAAAACTGCTCTCTGGCAATGGCCGACATGCTGATTAGTTCCAGTGCTGCCATTATGAAAACCACTAAATATTAAATATAACTTTACTTGCAATGCAAATTGAAATATTACATTGATTAATAAATTGCATACGTACGTGGAAACTTCATCGCAGTGCTGACATTTGTACGTAACACCTTTGTGCCATCTCTGGTGCTGTTTTGCTTGAGTTCTGCAACATTATTCATTAGTTATGCTTCTCTTTCTAGAACATGTTAAAATTGCAACAACTGAGAGCCTTCTCCATAAATCTATAAATAATCTAACTAGACATTGCAACTGTATGTACTTCGCGGGTCAAAATGCAGCAATAATGTCTGCTTTCTACGCCGTCATTTAGTCCGCTATCGATCGTTATATATATTGTCGACAAAGTGCCACGGTTGGTCATACAAATTGAGGTACTTGCGTTTTCTAGTTAGATTTATAGGTTGGGAAAACCTTTCCCAACCAATCAATATAGTAGCGGCTCGTGCTCCTCGGCAGGAGAAAGTTAGTGGTAGGACGAAAGTAAAAAAAATATCATCATTGGTCTGCCTTCGAAGCCCGGCCTAGTGGCGTAGCGTGAGTTCATTGGCGCCCGTTTTCGCCATTTTGACGTCACAAAAATAATAATAATATTGTTTTTCTTATTTTTTTGAGGGAGTCACAATTTGCCGTCCTTTTAGATGTACTGAGCAGGGGCTCCTAATCGATTGTTAATAATTTATCGTAGTTTTTGGTATTACAAGGTAGGACATTGCCCCACAATGCCCCCCGATTTCAAGGTAGGGCATTTCCCCACAATGCCCCTGATTTCAAGGTAGGGCATTGGCCCACAATGGCCCCCGATTTCAAGGTTGGGCATTGCCCCACAGTGCCCCCAGATTTCAAGGTTAGGCATTGCCTCACAGTGCCCCCAGATTTCAAGATTGGGCATTGCCCCACAGTGCCCCCAGATTTCAAGATTGGGCATTGCCCCACAATGCCCCCCGATTTCAAGGTAGGGGCTAGCTACGGCCGTGCTCCTCGGTGGAGACGTAAATGAGCTGATGATGATGACGATGCTGGTACTCACGTAGTTTTGGAGACATAGGAGCAGGACTTGCAGGCGTATTTCTTCTCGTGGTTGGCGGCGTGCTTCTGCAGGGTGCGTTTAGTTTTGAACCTGAACTTGCACACTGGGCATTCTATCTCACCTGCACTCTGTGGATGATATGCATTATTATATGAGATATCTATATATATAAAACTAGCTGCCTCCCCGCGGTTTTACCCGCGTAGTTCCCGTTCCCGTGGGAATACAGGGATAAAATATAGCCTATGTTACTCGGGGATAATGTAGCTTTCCAAAGGTGAAAGAATTTTTGAAATCGGTCCAGTAGTTTCGGAGCCTATTCGTTACAAACAAACAAACAAATCAGACAAAGTCCCCGCCGCCTCTGTCTGTCTGTCTGAAAGTGATGAACACAAAAACTACTGAACAGATTTTCATACGGTGTTCACCAAATTACGGAGTATTTCATGGGGAAGGTTTTATGTATACATCAATTTGGACCCGGTAGGTGGCGCTGGTGGGCAAAACGAAGTCTGCCGGGTCCGCTAGTAACATATAACATTATCATTGGACAGATAGGTTGGCTTTGTAGTTAGTGACCCTGACTCGCAAGGACTAACATTTGTATGCATGAATATGTCTGTTAGTTGTGTCCGAATAGAAATATCTATATAAGTATGTATTTAAATAACGTAGTATGTAGTATATCAGCCATATCACAAGCTCTGCTAATTTGGAATAAGATTGGCCCAGTGTCAAAAATGTCCCAGGATACTTATTTATTTAAAAATCTAGAACCATATTGGTGGGTGGAAAAGAATCCCAGGATACTCACCAGATCATGTTTCCCAACATGATGCTTCCATGCGTGTGTGTCTATGAAACCCTTGTAGCATAAGTTGCATTGAAACGGGGCATTCAGGTAGTTCGAAGTTGTTTTACGCTTAGTTATCTCATCCATCTGTTCTTCTAACTGTAATGCAAGAGAATTGTTACTTTATATTGTTGGATTAAAGTTTAAAATCGAACATTTTGTTTAGTGATCTTTTAGTTTGCATCATCTATTATCTATTTATTTATTAATAAGGCACAACAACAGCAAATGTATTAAACATTATAAGGTCTAGGTACATAAATATGTTAGTTTTGATACAAGTGCTAATAACAGCTGCACACAACATTTACCATAAAAAACGGAACTATGCTACACAAAATACTATTATATTTAGCATTGAATATACTTTGCTTTACTTAGAGCTCTATTTTAATAGAACCATATTGCAATTACATAAGGTTTATTTTTCCTATGGCATTTAAAAACCTCAAACATTTCAAGGACGCCAATTAGGAACTTAGCAGTTTCCAGCCTTAATACAAACAGCAATAAAGTTCAATTTTTATAAAATCTCTTTGAAATCTCACCGATAACTTAATAATTGTGACATATTCCTCCAGATCAATCTCATCTGAAATGACTCCTCCAGTGTTATTTGTCCTCCGTATCTTGGCTTTGGCTTCTATTGGCTTGTCAGTCTTTTTGGGCCGACCACGTTTTCGTTTTGTTAATGATTCATCTGTTTCTGTTACTGACTGCTTCACTGTTTCCTAGGAAATAAGTAAAACTGATATTTTAAAAATTCATACTTATATGTGAGGATCCTAATTAGCTTAATGGATAAGTTGTAGATTGTCAAACGGTTCGTTATTTTATTTGGATTAGTTTGAAATAATCCATACTTACATTATAAATACGAAAGTAACTCTGTCTGTCTGTTACGCTTTCATGCTATAACTACTGAATACTGATTTTCTACGATCTAACTACTGATTTAAATGAAATTTGGTACACAGATAATCCAGAGCCTGAGAAAGGACATAGGCTACTTTTTATCCCGGGAAAATTGAAGACCCCCGGGAACGCTGGCGAAGCCGCGGGGAGCCACTAGTACATAATAAAGTAAATAATTACAAAGAAAAATGGTTATTTCTTATTAAATGTGGTCTGTTTTACGTTTGTTATTTTGCTCTAGTGTTTTACGTAGCAATAGAGCAATATTTCAAATATGTATTTTATTGTATAACTAAGTACCTACTTAGTATAGAGTGAGTATGTTATACAAAAATCATCTTTTATATATATTTATCAGAATTCAAAAGGGGGGCAGGAATGGTATCAAATGATATATCTACCTTTACAATATGTTTCTTGGAATCATCATCTGACACACTCTTCTCTACTCTAGTCTTCTTTTCTTTCTTTTTCTTGACTTTTTTCTTTTCTTTTACTTCTTTATGGAATGATAGGGGCTCATCATCATCACTACTGGCCAAAAGTGATGGGAAGTCATCACAGGCATCATCTTCCTGCTTAATGTGGTCTATGTGTATATTAAACTTTGATAAGCCTTCTTCATGCTCCGGTTCAGATTTAATGACATGTTCATCATCATTATAGTCATAAGAGATGTAATTGTCTATATTTATACTTGTGGAGAGATTGGACGCAAGGTTTAGGTACTGCCTGTCGATTTCTTGTATTGCTGCTGCAGTAATCTGAAAGTAATATTTTACGTTTAGTACAGGACTAATGTACAGCAATTTATAAATGAAAATTGTATGATTGCCTCATTTTTATACCAAAGGTGGCAAACTGGCATATGGTCCCACCTGATAGGATACAGTTACCATAGCCTATGGACACTTGTAACACCAGGGGTGTCACTCATGCATTGCCACACTGTAGAAATATCTTCATTCCCTTGAAGAACCCCATTTTAAGATGAATATTTATGATAATATGAATATGAATAGGGTGTCATATTATTAAAATACTTTTAGTATTAACATATAACACATTTGGTACTGAAATTAATGAATTTAAAATAGCAGGACTGCTATATTGACATGTCAAAGAAGTAATCAGGTTGGTCAGAACAAACCTTCCCCTTAGTTTGTAGCATTCCATAGAGTGATGACTGGCCCCTCAAACATTTCTCCTTGAATGAATAATACTTCTGCATCAGCACTGCACACTCACAGCAGGCAAATGGGGGTATGTCTAATGTGTTTAGTGGCTGAAATAAGTTTTTTTTATAAATTTTCAATAGATCGAATAGTAGTACATACTTATTTAAGCTTATTATTAGATAGCTGATATGCTAAAATTCAAACAACTTCTTGCAACAATTTTGAGCCTATCCAGGAATTATGCAGTGTTCATTCTTGTGTTGAAAAACCAACTAGCCCGTCAAATTATTTATTTCATATGTTTATTCATTTAATTATATGACTTTATCATAGTGCTTTAACAATTCCACTTAAGCGCCTCAGAATGTTTTATTATTTTTATTCCAAGTATTATTTTAAATAAGTAATTTTAATTCATTAATAAATAAGTTTTGTTTAAAATAAACTAATTAAAAAATAAATTTAATATGAGCACTCGTTTTAGTGCTCACATTAAATTTTGGTACAATATTTGGTACAAAATAAAGAGTCTTGGGTACTTACTAATACGCCGACTATCGCCTCAAAGTACGTATCCAAGGGATATGACCTCAAATCAAACATCTTCACATCCATTATGAGACACACCCGACATATTTTCACCTCCTCCATGTTATAAAATTAATTATTTAATTATTTTAAAATAACAAACAAAAATTCATAGATTCGCGGCACATGATAGAGTTATAAAATATTAGAAGTTCTATCCGTAAGAGATGAACTATTACGTTTACGAGAAAAGCGTTTTATAATCATGCGCTGAATGCCATATCAATAATAAACAAATTTATTAGACACAAAATAGAGCACCGATTCATAAAATAGATTAAACATTTTGTATTTAAATAAGATAAATACGTGAAGAATGTCTAATTTTACAAAAGACGCCAACTTGCTGCCACCTCCATTTTTGTTTTGACATTTACGTTTTGTTAATGCGTTGCCACGCAATGATGGATAGTTTAAAAGATTATTGTTTTATAAATCATTTTCTGTCAATAAATTTATAACTGTAAAACACAATATAAATGCTGAATTTTATTTGTTTCATTTATCATCAAGCAAATTAATTGTTATTTTCTTTAATTTAGGAAATGCGTTTTGTTTCGAAACAAGTTAGATATGCTCCCAAGTTCCTATTCTTATTCGACCTTTTTGGGTCCTATTCTGAACGAATAAGTTTAAATCAATCAATAAAATAATTAATGATTTAATCAAACTAAGTTCAGCTGAGAATTATTAAATGCAATTGTTTTTCATTTTGCAAATTAGCTTAAAGTCCTAACATGCGCTCTATAGAAGCATTATCTTAACAAAATTTAATTTAATAACAACGGGCTGTATGTCGAATTTAGTTTTAAAGTTTTAAATAGATTACTTTTTCTATACAACAAAGTAACAAAAAAAAGCTCATTTGCGGCTATTTAATTTTTTCCAACAGAATGAGTTCCCTGATATCAATCGAATATTTTTATTAATAACGTTTTGCTGTACCTGGGTCACCTTGGTGTAAATAAAAGCACTCGACTGTGATTGTATAGTTTTTATTTAATAGGTCAATACAAAATACTTTAGCTAAGTACCTACCTAAAATAGCGCAAAATTTTACAACTGACAATGTCACTGGAATTAACTAAGTTAAAGGCTCGCTCGGCCGACTTTACATGTTAGTACCTACTCCTTGTAATTATGTATACAATGTACCTAACTATAAGCTTCTGTAATATTTTATTGTATTAAGTATCAATAAATTTATTTTTATTATTATTTAAAATCTCAATACACGATCCGCTAGTTATGCATCACTTGCATCAGTTAGCAGCTAACTACAAAATGTAGGTACTTATAAAGATAAAATAAAATACACGACACTAGATACATAACGATATATACATTTACTTACATAGGTATGATATGTACAGTCTGTATCTAATTCAAGGTTGTCTAGTTGACCCCTAGGTGCCTCTAGCAAACTCAGTACAGTACGAGAGAATAATTAGTCGCGAGATTTATTAGTAACTTTATTATTTTAATTGGAACATAGAGACAACTGTATATTTACATTTACTATCGCGTAATATACATTTTAATTTTAATAATTCTGTCCCGTATTGCAAATACTCTCGATGAAAACCAACCAAAAGAGCAAGCCGGTTTCCGGAGCAAGTTTTCAACAATTGACCACATACATGCTCTTAGACAAATACTTCAAAAGTACCAAGAATACAATAAAACCTATTACATAGGGTTTGTTGACTTTCAAAAGGCATTTGACACTCTAGAACATGAGTACATATGGGAAGCATTGAGATGCCAAGGTGTTCAAACGATATACATCAAAACGCTTCAAATTATATACTCAGGAAGCACAGCCCAAGTGAAGTTGGAAACCATGGGAGAACAATTTAACGTCCAAAGAGGAGTACGCCAGGGGGATCCCATCTCACCCAAATTATTCTCTGCTGTACTAGAGACAATTGTTAGGAGCCTGGAATGGGATAATTTAGGTCTGAATATAAATGGTGAAAAACTTAGCCACCTACGTTTTGCTGATGACCTGGTACTATTTTCAGAGAACCCTTATAGTTTAGAAAACTTGCTGCAACAGCTATCAGATGGAAGTGAAAAAGCAGGACTAAAGATGAATTTATCGAAAACAAAAATAATGACTAACGCCCAATCCTCAAATCTGAATACTATTAGAGTAAATAAAGTACAGATTGAATATGTAAACGATTATATCTACTTGGGTCAGTTGATATCACCTACTAACAATATGTGTAAAGAAATAGACAGAAGGATAAGAAATACGTGGAATAAGTTTTGGAGTCTTAGCGAAATAATGAAGAACAAAGATATGTCACTCAAAAGTAAAAGAACTGTATACAATATGTGCATACTCCCTTGCTTAACGTACGGATGCCAAACATGGGCCCTAACTCACCAACTAGCTAATAAAATAAAAGTCTGTCAGAACAGCATAGAACGGAGTGTGGTTGGAGTGAAAATAAAAGACAAGGTTAATTTGGAAAAGATTAGAAATAAAACAAAATTCAAAAATGCTCTCAGGGTGTGTAAAACATTAAAGTGGCGATGGACAGGGCATGTTGCGGGAAACTAAGGAAAAGTGGACCAAAGCAATAACAGAATGGTACCCAAGGGGCAACACAAGAAATAAAGGGAGACAGCGCAAACGCTGGGAGGATGACATCAGACAAGTCGCAGGGTCTGAATGGACCCGCATAGCTAGAGACCGGGAGTCATGGAAATCTTTGGAGGAGGCCTATGTCGTAGGACAAGCTGTAATAGAAAACGATCCGATCGCCGATATTTAATTTAAGTAGTATTAGTATAAGTGCATTAGTTTAATACCTAGATTAGTGAAACATACTGTATACAAACTATCAGCAATAAAGGCTTATTTTATTTTATTTTTATTTAATATACATTTTAAATAAAAAGAATATAGCTAGACCCGCTCTTGTAGATACAACACATCTCCAATATTAGTTTCAAAGTTTGCCGCAACACGACAATGTATTTTACATATTGGATCGGACTTTGGTTAGAAAATAAATAATTATTACTAACTTAGATTACCGGGCTAGCATAAAATACATTACATATCTACAGTGGCAACAGTTATTAATATTATATTGTTCTTTTTGCGAGAGTCCCAAAGTATTTACCTTGTATATAAATAAATTTATTGTCACAGAGGAAACACTTTTACGTGGGTAGTTTGACCACAATCTTACAATGATAGTCGAGAATTAAATTAAATGAAAGCTAAAGTCTTGAAGAAAATCGCTGCAGGCTGCAGCTGCCTGAACACACCGGGTGGCAAATGCTTTGCGGCGGATTTCCTTCTTAGAGGTGCTACCTACTTAGATAAGTACTACAAAGAACCTAGAACGTCATGGCTCCTCATCCTTCCTATGTATTGTAGGTTTCGAATCTGACCTAACATACGACCAATTCTTCAAGAAAGGAGTTAATAGGTTTTTAAAGGGTCGGCAACGCACCCGCGATGCCCCTGGTGTTGCAGGTGCGGTAACCGCTTTCCATCAGGTGGGCCGCATGCCTTTTTGCCACCGTCGGTCGTGGTATAAAAAAAATGACCTATAATATAATGGCTACTTGATTTTATGGGATTTCGCGTTGATATGTATCATTTGGTCCATTCTCCTAATAAGGACAGTACATTCAGTGCATGCTGAGTCATCGGCTATTATTTAATTAAGAACTCGGTCGATGGAAGGACATATGGTTCGCACCAGCTGTTCTCTTTTATCCAGAGTAAATAAAATAAATAAATATTCTGGGACATTTTTCACACACGGCCAATCTGATTGCAAATTAAGCTTCAAAGTAAGCTTGTGTTATGATAACCAGATCGCTGATATACTACATATACTATATACATATTATGGATATTTATATCCAGAGACAGAACAAACAGACATATGTCATGAATATTCATGCATACAAATGTATGTCCTGGGTGGGATTTGAACCCACGACCCGCGGCTTGAAAGTCAGGATCACTGACCACAAAGCCAACCGGGCTGTCAGAGTGGACTTGTAGTGGATTTTTTATCCACATTCTAGTTCATCTGCCACGGAGATATAGATCTCTTCATTATTTGGCCGTGTAGGTACCTAGCTAGCTAGAGTATTTTCTACTTTATTTAAATAATTACAAAGGAATCAGTTTTGATTTAAAATAGTGTTGGGTCTCCTACTGGTCCAACTCAGTTGGTAGACTTTCAGAGGCTTTACGTTCAAAACTTTTTTAAGTGAAACAGAACTTTTAATTAACCAGGTACCAAACTTTTCCGCGTGCTTTCATCCTAAGTTGTCATGCTATAATTTAGGAGGGAGTTGTTTATGGTCGCAGTACTCGTAAACTCTAGAATCAATTCATAGGGTACCGTATTACATTTAATATTAAACATATATGTAAGCTTAAATAACAGATGTTACTTAAATAACTGAAATAATGATTTTAAATGAGTACCTAATACTTTTTATGTAGGTAGTTAAAGTATCTATTTTTATCGGTACTATGACGTCAACCGGATGCAAATTGAAACGAGTTTTAATTTGACAGCAGATTAGACAGAGATAGATGATAAGCGAGATTATCTACCTCTCGTTCAGATAACCTTCCCAGACGGAATTATATATTTTTTTCAGGCTTCTTTTATTTTTGTCTAAACCCTGCCTGGCAACAGCCAAGACAAAGGCCCAATTAGTTGAATTTTAAAATGAAATATTTAGCAAATTGTTAAGGTAATATTTTGTTAAATATTTAATTTTGGAATAAAAATAATATGACTGGGATTTTCCTTTACGCACTGGTTACAGCTAACAGATACTAAGTAGATAATTTTTTAATTAAATTGATATCTACACTACTTACTTATATTTACAGTAAATAAAATAAAACAAAACATTTGAGGTCAGTCTGTCGGCTTTAAGTAGATAAATCAGATGCAGTTTGCTTAAATAACGGATTTCGAGGAATAGAGTTGTAGAGTTAAGATACCGTTGCTAACGTCCAAGCTAACTTGAGCCCTTACTCAGATTTGTGGTTCTATAAAGATCTGTATGAGCGAGAGGCCGTGATAAAATGGCCGCTATCGTGTGAAAACGGCTGCTTTTAGGGTTCCGTAAGCAGATACTTGTAATTTCTACTTTGACTAAAGGAAATATAAATCAATATCTCTCAATCTCAATTTGTGTACCTACCTAACTCTTGTTTTGTATGGAGTTATATTTACTGATGTACTTACATATTTAAAGCTTATTTTTAAGTTTGGGCAAGTCATCAGTGATAATATGTTTTTTTACCATGGATGTCATTAATTGGTAATAAACACATGTAAGCTAGCAAGCTTTTTAGAGTGCCTTAGATTTTTTATTTCTGTTTCTAATTAATGAATCACTTCGAAAGCTCTTGTAAATTGTTCTAATAAGATCTTGGCAACTTTCATTGATGTTTAAATATAAAATCATCAGCGAATAATATAATTATGTGCCTGCAGCATAAACGAAAGCTCTTAAAAATAGAAGTTATGATAAGATATGAATTTAGAATTACGTCAAACAGATATTCTACAAGATTGACCATAAACTGTTTACCGTTTTAAATACCCGTCTTAGACCATGAGGAAATACCATCAAAAGTCATTTTCTGCCGTCTGTCCCTATGTCTTCTTAAATCTTCAAAACTACGCAACGGATTTTCATGCGTTTTTTTAATAGATAGATTGATTCAAGAGGAAGGTTTTGATATACAATACATGCTTAATATGTTAGAGAAGCACTGTCAATTTTGGAGGTTTCTAATGTGATGAATAAGCATAACACCCGTGCGAGCTGGGGCGGGTCGCTAATACATATTACCAATCAAGATTGTATTAAAAACTAGCCAAGTGCGAGTCGAGCTCTCGTCAGACTACACATTTTTGGAGAAAATGAATGTGTGGGGTACGAAACCCTCGGTGCGCGATTCCGACTCGGTCTTCGCCGATAATACCTATATTTACCATACTGTTGATACTAAACAAACGGACAGGCTATGGAAGGGCGGAACCCTCTGGCCCTTAAAGTTAAAGTCGGACTTGACCACAAATTACAAGGATTTTTATTATTATATGCAGGAC
Organism: Thyatira batis; assembly: GCA_905147785.2. Lineage (NCBI taxonomy): Eukaryota > Metazoa > Arthropoda > Insecta > Lepidoptera > Drepanidae > Thyatira > Thyatira batis. Next base: position 1,548,044 of record LR990502.1, read on the forward strand.
AATCTCTATGTTTCTACTGCTAATTATAGGAAGTATAGGAACCTCTTTCTTATAATATTACCTAATAATAATTATTTCCTAACTCAATATTGTACACAATACTGTTTGGAAAATGCATTCAAAACTTCCAAAAATTGTAGCCAAGTAAACATACCAAAAACAAACACGATTTTTTTTCATTTAAGTAGGTACTTTAAAACAAAGTAGGTTAGAAGTGCTTACGTAAGCATGTAATTGCATTATATACCTACCTACGTTCACTTTACGTTTCATAGTAAAATACCTAAACATTTGACATCAACTTTTTATATAGCGCTGTCTCTTTCACTCGCGTAGGGGATTATTGTTCGTGGAATGCGCGCGTCGACTAGTCTCGTGTCCCTGAGAACGTAAGGCGGTTATTGATGAAATGTAAGAATCGTTTGAACTCTAACGCCCTTGAAATAAGGTTCAATTTAGTTTGACTCATTGAATGAGAACACCTTATGAGCAGCGAAACTGTGGACACGAGACTACCAATAGAGATTACTTTGTAAGAGTAAATTCATAAATTATTATTAAGTTATTCCTACTATAGTGCAAAATCAAGGCATTATATCTATTTTATTTAATTTTTTGCGTCGCTTTTTTTGTTTTTGGGTTTGCATGGTTTAATCAGACGTTTTTCGAAAATAGAATGTTTGAAATTAGAACAAAATGAAAAGTCCTTGGGACTGTAGTCTCGTGGGGAGTGCATGCTACGTCACTGGCGGGACCTTTTCTAGTTATGTTTGACCGCTTGCTGTCGTCTGATTGGCCGAAAAACCTTATTGGCGGCCATTTTGTTCGTTGCTGAGTCACCAAAAGGTGAAAAATGTACATGAATTACGTGCACTCCCCACGAGACTACACAACGGTATTGGGCATTTCCCTGAACACAAAATTTGGGTTTCATGTTCCTTACCTACCACTGCGTGGTATCATGAGTGGAAATAGTAAATTTAATGTAATCTATAGCAATAATAGAACCGTGTTATCGAGTTATTGGTGGTGTTAAGAAATTGCCGCGAAAATATATTTTTTTAAAGTTGCAGTCGGCTAGACTGCGGAAACTTATTTTCCAGTTACGCCGTGAAGTCAGTGGACACTCGGCACATGGACTTCGATTGATGAGCTTTCAGTGTTAAAGTGTGTGATTTTAAATTAATTCTCTTGTGATAGCAGAATAAACACATCATTGATCTGTCAAAATAGTGAAGTGATAAATAATTCGATGTTGCGCACTAAGAAGTGCAATTGTTTACCTGTTTTTGACTGAAACCTACGAGTGTGGTGTGGTAGAATGTAGCCGGAGATCAGTGTGAGCTGAGGGAGATCATCTAATACGATATTTCTCCAAAGCTAAAGCTTTGACGCCAAGATGACGGAAACAACAATGGTCAAGGTAAAAACTGAGCGGCCCGATGAGGCGGAGATCAGGGAGCTGGCCGCCAAAATGGTGGAGGCGAACAAGGCGAAGGCGTTGGCGGCTTCGGTGGCCGCAACTCGGCCTCCGCCGGGGACCCTAGGGGCACCGCAGCCGGGTACCGGTGGACAGATGGGTATTCTCAATTTTCTTACTCGAAAACCTGGCGCGAACCCCGCGGACCAGCGCTCCGCCGCCGACACGGACAAGAAGACCCCTACACCTGACGAAGCGAGCTGGAAAGGTCACTTCGGCTGGGACATGCTCGGTAAATGCCACATACCTTACATTTACCGTACGGGCGAAAAGTATGTCGCCGTACGTATGGTTGAAATTAAACTCCTCAACAAGTACCTGAACTACCTCCACGCTGACATATACTCCTGTACATGCATAAGAAGTTACTACATAACAGAAATAGAAGCCCGTTTATTAAATGAGATAAACAACAGGCACTGCGATGGACAGTTTGGTCGAGAACCGTTCACTCAGAAAGACTTAGTAGTGAGATTATCCGATGCCTATGAGTTCTACAACTTCTTAGATGTGTGTTATAATAAATTACTTCGGGGGACAACGAATAGTAAAGACAAATGTGGTTTTATCCGGATAAATAAGGAGTCTGTTGTGCCATATACTGTGCGAGATAACCAGAAGTTTGTCCCGTTGTTCTATTTTGAGGGTGAAACTGATAATTTGAAGTTGAAAGCAGATCAGCTGAAGGGCTGGGACTTATCATACTTGAAGTTCTGCTGTAAGGTGCAGGGGATAAGGAATGAACTGTTTGCTAGTGAAACATGCTCGGTCATAAGTTTGTCAGATATCAAAAGCTATTTTCCACCGGGAACAGAATTTGAAGAGTACTGGCCGAACAAAGTGGTTGACTCGCAGCTCCTGATATCGGCCAAAGGTAAATATTATTTGTATATCTGTGACCCTTCTACAATAACCTCTAGGAATGACCCAGACAATACTAGTAAAAAATAAAAACTCATTTAGTCTTCTTAATAGTGACAATTCATAAGTGCTTTATTGAGGCCTATTTGAAAAAAAAGGATAATTTTTTAATTAATGTATAATAGGCACTAAGATTTAATCCAAACATGATAATTTATACAGGAATATAAATAAAATGGGCTAACTGGGCTTTTTTTGCAATTAAAATTATTAATTTAATTCAGATAACAAGCCTAAAAGAATCTTGTTTTTTTAAACTAGTATCTCAAGTTCTCAACTCCATGTTTGTGATATGATAAAAAAAAAACTAGAGAAATATAAATACAGAAACCTTCATAATCAGCCTTGACATGCATTCATAAACAATTTAAATCTTTGTCTTTATTAAATAGCTTATAATAACATTCTTTTTCAAGGTACAGACATACTACCAATATAACTATTATAAAAAAAAATACCTTTGGAAAACTTATAAATTCCTAACTGACTTACATTAAAAAAAAATACAATTAAAAAATTGGTTGCCTGTAAAGTCGGTATACGGGCGAAAGTTTTACGTGACAACGACTTTGAGTGGTAAAATAATTTTAATGTGAATATTCATTCGTATAGTAGGAAGAAGGATGAAATAATAGTAACAATTTAAAACATAACGTCACGTAACGTGAGCGGAGCGTAACGCAGTTTCTTGAAGTGTCACCCGGCAAACCAATTTATAAGACGTTGTCACGTCAAAAGTCTTAATATTTCCTCTTTGTAATATTAGTGTAGGCATTTCTGAATCCCGCTAAATTACATACATTCGTAGCTACATATCTAAACACTTTAGCCTCTGTATTTAGACTCGTTTGGAGGCGTGGAACCACCCCTCTAAAAAGTTATAATCACAACCAGATTTTCTTGGCGGTTCTTTTCAATTCAAGGCCGCCTTCCGAAACAGCAGTAGCTTCAGCACTTCCAACCTTTATAATTGCCCTTTTAAGGCATATAATAAATACAAGGGCTTAAGTTTTTGACCAAGGGCGAATCGTATGAACCATGATATAGTGCATTTCATCTTTGTTGACTCAATATACCGTGAACAAGTGACGTCATAAGTTTATTAGGGTTGTGGGCATGCCCATCGTAGCTACATCTGTGGATCCGCTTGTTACATTGATAAATATGACCTAGGCAAACATCTGGCGACGCACATGCCGCTTCATTGAGTTTTTTTATTGCTTCGACGTGATTTGACCCTTGGATAAGCTTTGGATAGTCGCGAATATCGAGAATGTAATTTTAGGGAACATCATTAGCATTAGCTGGATGTTCTTCAAACTATTAGGGTAGTTACGAAACTGGTGGATTACATTTCCAGTTACATTTAACTTGAATGTCGTGTAGTAGCTGTTGAAGCTACTCTAGCCGACTTGATAGGATAGAGTTAATATGTTTTAGGGTTTCTGGTTTAGCAATTTCTTTTTCTTCTTCCTGCTCTCCCGTCTAAACAGGGTCGGCACAAGATGTGTTTTTTTGTTTGGTTTAGCTATTTATTCCTCAAAATGATTACAACAATCACTTTACAAGAGAAACAATAAAATCTTCAATGTATCTTAATCAAGGTAGATCACAAAAATCAACCCCCACAAAAACTGATAGAGAAACGAAATTCCTATGGGGCTTCTATTATGAGTACTTATATGTTTCAACCTTCTATCTGTCAAAATTACGGGTAAAACGTTAACATAGTCGGGTGGTAACTGCAAATAAGACTAAAACCATGTCAAGGTTCCAAAGGAGGACAAGTTCAGACAATTTGTACCAATAGCTCGCCAAGGTCGACGGCTGTGCTCTCATGACTACAATAGTGTAGGTAGGGAGCTCTTAAAAATATAACCTTTTCAAAAAACTACATTAATATCGCTACAACCAAGTTTACCAAGGTCGGTTCATTTTCCAATCATCTCAAAAGATTTACAGTCCTTTGTAGTTTGCGAAAAGACGTTCTAACACTGCGTGGTACATAGATTTAGTCTCATGTATATTTTTTATTCAAATAGGCCTTTACAGGCACTTAGGAAACGTCGACTCTAATGCTCGATTCGGAAGGTTCCTTTTACTGAGAGCCGGCAATAACTCTCTTCAAAATTTTTTTTGTACTATAATAATGCTAGTCCTGCTAGTTCGCTATACCCAAGCTATGTTGCATATGCTCGTCAAGGTTTGAAACAATAAAAATATCCATGTTGCATCCATATGCAAACCAAGGAGTTTCAATCGGACAAAAGCCTTATTGTATTCCAACAGATTTTTTTATACCACAAAGGTGGCAAATAGGCATAAAGTCCGCCTGATGGGAAGCGGCTACCGTAGCCTATGGAGGCTTGCAACACTAGGGGCGTTACTCACGCGTTGCCGACCCTGTAAAAGTCCCTTGACTCCCTTTTTGAAGATAATTTGTTATATCATCACTTCATCCTACAGGATCAGTATTGGGTGGAGGTCAATGGACTAGAGCTCCACCAGCCCCACCGCCAGGGGTCGGAGTGGGGTCCGGTGGGGTTAGCCTCAGCGCTGTCAACAACGCGTCGAACCGCGGCCGTCGACCAACAACCCAGAGGCATTCGCCCGGTTCAGCTGCCATGCAGTTACCTCATGCTGGTCTATCAGCGGCGGCTGTTCAGGCACTAGCCAACGGATGGAGGAACCTCCCGGACACGCTGACGCAAGTGCAGACGCAGCAAGTGCTTAGGCTTGCACAGGTATGCTTGTTTTTTTGTTTTAGTCTTTAAATGGTGGATTAGATAACTTTAGGGTTACACGGTAGTATAGGCAAAATCCGACGATCCAATCGTAATCGTATTATTATAAAAGCGAAAGTTTGTATGTTTGTTGTTCTCTTTCACGCAAAAACTACTGAATGAAATTTGGTACACAGAAAGTCTATAACCGGGATTAACACATCTGATACTTTTTATCCCATGAAAATTGAACATTTCCGTGAGCGCCGGTAAAACAGCGGGGAGCCTCTAGAGGCGTCATAATTGCGTGTTTTTCCCAATAACATGACTCAAAAAGCAGATGCATATGTATGGAATAAAAAATACAAGACGAATACTACAAGATCTTATGATTAACAAAAGGACTATTTTATTACAAAAGTGATGACGCTAAAACTATGTACGAAAATAGTATACCACTTCAAACTGTTTACGTCTGAAATATTGACGTAAATATGTATGAATTGATTATTCATGTTGTGTTATGTATTCTGCCAACATAAACATATACATAAGTGACAATGGTTGTTTATTCGTTGTATCCAAAAAACAATTTCAATCTTATGGAAACGTTGATAAATAATTTGGGACGGTACTGATTCCTAAACTTGTTCTATGGAAACTATATAGGATATATACATAATGCTATCAATTGGTTCTGCTTACCTCGGAATCAGATGGGCCGTGTGTGAAAAATGTACTAGGTTATATTATAACTAGCTGGCGCCCCGCGGTTTTGTAGTTCGCACCTGCGTACATAGTTCCCGTTCCCGTAATCACAGGGTTATCAAAAATAGACAGTAGCCGATTCTCACACCTACTGAATATGCTTATAAAGTTTCATAAAAATCTGTCGAGCCGTTACCGGAGTATGGTAACTAACATATCTATACTAATATTATAAAGAGGAAAGATTTGTTTGTTTGTTTGTAATGAATAGGCTCCGAAGCTACTGGACCGATTTCAAAAATTATTTCACCTTTGGAAAGCTACATTATCCCCGAGTAACATAGGCTATATTTTATCTCTGTATCCCCACGGGAACGGGAACTACGCGGGTAAAACCGCGGGGAGGCAGCTATAATTTATAAGATGATGCAAAAATATGTATACAAATTACATCTCTGCAACGAAGATAACCTGTATCTTAGAGGGAGTTGTTGATGGGTGGTTAATAGTATCGGTCGGTCGTTAGGCTCAGGTGGCGGCGCAGGCGCAGGCGCAAGCGGCGGCCGCGGCGCGCTACAGCAACGTGGCCATCGCCGCCGCCGCCGCCTCGCTGCCCCAGCACCGGTCGCAGCACCAGAGGACTGTACAGGTAACATTATACTTGAAATCGATTATAGTAAAAAAAAATACTATTTACATGCAATATTAGTTATGTTACTTTACGATGCCCCATCAAATATGAGAAAATTAGTCTTTAAACATTAAACGATATAACAAAAGTATTTACAGATTAAAAACAACTTTATGGCTGGTTTTACATTCGTCTTTAGTATTTTACATCATACATGTCGATACCTCAGACCTATCAAGATGAGATCTAGAATCATCCGGTATCAAAATGGAATTTAAAACAAAAGTGAAGTTATTAGGTTTTCAAATTAAAGTAAGGCAGGAGCACGAGACTCCTAAAAAGTTAATTCCATGGCAATCTGTCGCCATACTTCTGCCAATGTCTAGTATTCTTGGTTTCCACATTTAAAAAGAAGGGAGTAGAAACTATGAGTACAATTTTAACTAATTATCCACTGTTTATGAGAAAGAATAGGAATATCACATGGAATTATATAAAAAGAATAAAAATATCGTTGAATAAAATAAATCAATGGTTATATTCATGTATTTGTTAGTAAAAAAATGTCATATCATACACGTCTCAGTACATTGTAAATTGTTTGTCGTTTTCTTAAATATTTTTTATTAGAAGTCATAGTATTAATCGATATGCAATCTTTCAAATTTTGATTTCGTTGTCACGCTATAAATATACATATTTAGCATGGCGAACACACATGTCCCACATTTAGCAGCAGCTAACTATTATTTATGCTTTCGCCAATTTTTATGTTTTTTATCCCAATGCGACGTGAAAAATATGTTTGTTTTATCGTTTATTTCAGTTTCCGAACAGTCCAATAACAATGGCGATGGGTCAGCAACCCCCACCTCTGGTGAGGAGCTCAGCCAACACAACAACCATGAAGTGAGCATATTCATCACATTTATAATGTAGTCTGTAAAAACAGCCTGGGTTTAAAAAAAACATTTTTTAAATTAAAACTCTTAAAGGCTGACCTCCTCATTTGTAAAACTTTTTTTTAATGACTTAGGTCTTAGCATATGGCTTTTATATAATTTCATTTTGTATTTACTAGCTACCATGTCGCGGTTTTATCCGCTTTCCTAGAAAAAATATTAATTTCGTGAGGTAAAAACTGCCTATAATGCCTGTATTTAGATAAATAGATTTGATGATTACCTTTCACCTCCAAACAATTATTTTTTAATATTAGTGTAGATCAAATGCATGATTTCAGTTATGGTTTTCTTATAGTATTAATTGGTTGTAGTGAATAACATTAAAGTGAACTCTTAACTACTTATTACATGGTGCAATATTGGTTGCATTACAGTTTTGTCAGTTTACGATGCCCCATCAAATTTGAGAGAAAAATATAGTCTTTAAACAAATCTTAAGTATTTAACTTTATGGCTGTTTTTACATAGTTTCAACCATTCGCCATTGTCTTGACACTGTCATTATTATGCTTTTTCACCAATACTATCCATCCTCCCAAATATATCCAAAGTAGTTTAAACCTTAATTGTTTAATATTAAAGTGTATATTTGCCCACAGTGTGCCCCCTCAGGTGAGTGGAGCAATGAATGGCCACTCAACCTCTCACTCCGTGGACAGTCGCAAAAGGCTTACGCCCATACCAGACATCAATACAACTGGCAGCCATACGCCGTATAAGGTGAATTTTATTATACAACTATTACATATAAATAAACCTGTATATTATTTTTAGGTATATGAATATTTTGGATGTAACAGATCACACGATTTTTTTTTGGCTGATAAAAGGTAAAGTATTTGGAACCCTCCTACATCTACCACCAAATATTTTAATTGTGATAATACTTATTATATGGCAGAACAAGATTTGCTATGTCAGTTAGTTTTCATTCGATATCAGATATCCCCTTAAAATCTCCTCCATCTGTCATCTATCTCACTCTAACGTAACATCCTTCTCCAGGTCCAAAAAGCCCTGGTGGAGAACACAATGGTGCCCTGCATCAACGCCAAGCCGTACCAGTACACGGAGCTGCTGATGACGCTCCCCGACCTGGCGAGCCACTTCTTCCCGCGAGTCTCTCTCACCACCTGCCGAGCCATGCTCGACGCGTTGGGCCTCACGCTGTACCGACCTAACTCGTTAGTATACTAAACCAACTTATATCTAGTCCATATCATAGGCGGTGACCACTTACCATCAGGTGGACCGTCAATCTTTTGACTTAAAAAATATGTATATTATAAATGCGAAAGTAACTCGTGTCTACGCTTTCACGTTAAAACGACTGAACTGATTTAAATTAAATTTGGTAGACAGATAGTCTAGAGCTTGAGAAAGGATATTAAGGCTACTTTTTATCCCGAAAAAATTAAAGATCTCCCAGGTACGCGGGTGAAACCGCGGGGAGCAACTAGTAATATATATACTAGCATAGCAACCCCTGCGCGGTTTCAACCGCGTAGTTGTCGGTCCCGCAGGAATACGGGGATTCCTGACAACGACAACTACGCGGCTAAAATATAGCCTGTGTTACTATCTGATAAATCTGATAATGTAGCCTGATATATCTGTATTCACCTTAATTCAGCTAACTAAAATTTTTTTTTTATCACTAACTTAATGTTCTCCAACAGGACACAACTACAAGTGTTGCGCAACTCTGGCAAGTGTAAATCGGCTGCTGCCGGCGAGAACGGGCTCGCGTTGGTGCAGATCCGTGACGTGATGCAGCACATGATACAGTTCAAGTACATGCTCCGGTCGGGCTTGGCCGGAGACGAGCCGCCTCATCAGCCCCGCCCCGCCCACTCGACCGGACCCCACGCCAAGAGGACCAGGGCTAACTAGGGCATGGCATTGCAGTGTCCCAACGCTAGCAGTGAAAGAAGATCGTGTATTGTATGGCCGATGCACCCGGAATGGACACTCCCAAGTACAGATAGAAGATCATAAACAGAGTTTAAGTGTTGAGTACAGTGCAGTGTTCCCCCTAAATACGCTGGCATTTTTAGAATTTTGCATGCAGTGTAGACAGTGATAAGTTGATTGACAGTGGCTACCAGATAAGTGTATTCACTTCAACATAATAATCAGCTCCGAGTGGCGCCGGATAGCGATCAGCAATAAATGATTGTGATTTTAACATGTAATTAAGACTAGTGAAAATTCTCTTGAAAGGTGATTTACAAACTTTACAAACAGATGAAGTCGGCACCAGTGATTACAGACACATACTTTACAAGTGAAGTAGATTATTGCGTCAATTTTCCATTATATTGTACAAATTGTATGATACTATATTGTAAATCGAAAGATCTAACTTAAATAACGATCTATTATTGTACTATTTAATAGAAGACTGAAATTTTATTTTATAATTTCGCATATCGAAAGGTTTTGAATCGCGTTGCGAGTATATTTTTTGTTTGGCTATGTTCTGTTGTGTGATTGTATGAGATTTGATTTGTGGTTTTCAGTTCTTTGTTTGCAAATTTGACACATGTACATATTAGATATGAGTTACTGCAGTTGTGCAGGCTAATACTCTTCAGCAATACATCTAGTTTGAATCAATTATTATAAAATAATTCTTAATATTTTAGTGTATCACTGAAAATGTAAGTATTATTTTATACAAAAATATAAGTATTGCTTATAAAAGCACTTCAGAACATGTAATATAATCATCACAATGTAGACTTTAGATATAGGTAGGTATAATTTTCACAAATTTTGGTCACATTACCAACAAAAACATATGGGAATGGATGACCTTGTTAATGTAAATAATTTATTTGTAAATTTTAAGATCTAGATTTAATGATGCAATATGATTTAGGCATCTAACTCTGACTAGCTAAAGGGTAAAGATGAACCACAAAAAACATAATAAGTGTGGTTTTGAGATAAAAAATCATATACCTGATGTGATTATGCTTGCATTAAATTGAAACAAGCTAAACCCAAGCTGTACTATATTTTAAAGCTGGCTGTACTTTATTTATTTTTTGTTTAGTCTGGAGTTGTAAATATCCTTGATTGGAAGGCTGAACCTTCCGTATTAATAGACTTTTTGACCTTAGTCATGAAGATAGATAAATATATACAAAGTATTGAGTGTTAATGGCATGCTTGCCTTTTTTTTACAAACTTAAATCAAATTAAAACTTGACAGCAGCCAATAATTCTGGATAGTAATCAATATATTTTGGCCAAGAACATGTAAGATATATATATAACATTAAAGTTTTTCTTCTTGGACACTGAAAATCCATGTTTAAAGAAAGCTTAAAAAAACTTCTCCAGTAGAAAATAAATATGCTAGTTCCTATAGTTAGGTATATTGACAATATTGGGATTTCATTTGCACACATTTTAAATGGAAAATATCTGCTAAGTTAGCTTTCTCTGTTATCTTGTATAAGTATTTTTCTTATTGCTTAGTGTCAAACCTTAATGGTTGGGAGTGGGGCAGAAAGAGGTTGGCCACATAGTAAAGTAAAAAGTGATTGTCATACCAGCTAGTAAAACTGCCAGAAAAGGTTAAGAAAATACACTTAAATATTATATTAATTAACAATATTTATTCACCTTAGGACTAGACATCACTCTATTTTATAAGTCTTGAAAATTTTAAACCTATTTGTTTTTATCTGGAATAATTTGTAAACAGAGTATCTGTACTCTTAAAGTACTAATAATGCTTCCATAATAATGGTTGTTGTACCAAAACTAATTACCCCTGTTTTTTTTTAATGTTACTGCATGCTAAAATATCTTTAAAATTCCAGTTTACAATATGTAATGATGCGAATTGGTAAGTATTAAATCACAAAGGGGTGGTGGTATAGCACAAAAAATGTAATTGAATGAAATCCTAGTTGTCATCAAATAAGGCTAATGTATGTTATAAGCCTGAAACTTCACTATTTCCTTTTAATTTTTAAATGTAAAGTGAATTTAGCAAGGCCTGTGTAGTTGAGCCTTGAAAATATAGAGAAAATATCTTTAAACTTTTTATATTATTAATATAATTAACGCAGAGCTGTGTAAATTGTATGCAAAATTATTTATAATAGCTATAAGTGTTAGGTTCTATCTATTTGGTAACTTGTGAATTGCACTAAAACGCAATAGCCCTTGAGAATAAATCAGAATGCAGCATTTGTGGAGAAACTGTATTAAAGAAAATAAAAGTATACTTTTTAATATGCTGTCATTTTAATGTTTACCTATACTTGTGAAATTTAAAGAGCTGTATATTTATATGGCCATGTTTCAAACTTCATACATATAAAAATTACTTCTATTTTAATTTACCTTTTACATATTTCCAAAATCATAGGCAATATCCGCTACAATAGGTATATCATATACGTTACGGTAGTGTTTATTTGGATTTTTAAACGACTTAAAAAAAAAAAGGAGGACTGGTATATATATTTTTTTATCTGAACAACTATCTTTCTAATAAATTGTTTTCTATTATACGTTGCGCAGTCTTAGCTCCGCCAGTTTATCAAGATGCTTCGATAACGCAGTCTGGTAAAATGTCAATTTTGGCGGTACATTTAAATACCATGCTTTCTCTTATAAGAATAAAAAAAAAACACCTTTTGGCTCAGTCGGGTAGTAAATAAACGATTTATGACGAATAAATTATTACTTATGCTGTTACCATCAACTTATCAGACACAAAATGGAGGAATTAATTTTATTTATTTGATGAAAGATGTTGCATTTTAAACATAACTACTCAAATATCTGGAGAAATAAACAAACGAAAACGTAAACTCACTGTAGTGTTGAATTATAAAAAAATATCAAATACAATGTAAATCATAGGTACATTTAATTATAACTGATTAGGATATCACAAGCGAACATTTATATATTCATTCTCACATTCACAAAAAAAAACGAATTAATGCAATAATAGAATTGAAGAAGAATAGATATAAACTACAGCTTGGCAAATAAGAGTCTGACGCGGTGACAGTTGGAACTAAAAATCGATGATTGTGGCAACATGCTTCACTTGTCAACTGCAAGTACATTCTGTGTCAACAGTGCGTGTATTGTAGTTGTTTTATTGTAGTAGCAGCTGCTCACAACCTCAATACTGCTCTCAATTATTTGGGTGGCTGGCTTTTGGATCATGGTCTTTCTTTGTCTGTTGGTAAAAGTTGTGTTGTAATCTTCACTAAAAAAAGAATTGTTCCGATAATTAATATCAAATTTGACGGGGAGGATATTCCTTTCAAAGACCAAGTAAAATTTTTAAGGCATTATTCTAGATTCCAGAATGACTGGTATTCATCATTTTAATTATGTTTCCCAAAAATGTGAAAAAGGTATCAACGTTTTAAGAGCTCTGTCTGGCGTGTGGTGGGGTGCCCATCCTTACACTCAAAAACTGCTGTACAACGCTATTGTTAGAAGTCATATGGATTATGGATCATTCCTCTTAGATCATTGTAACAAATCGGGCACTGACAAAATGTCTAAAATACAATCCAGATGCCTCCGAATTATCCTAGGTGCAATGAAATCCTCGCCCATTAATGCTATGCAAGTAGAATGTGTGGACCCTCCCCTTCAATTTCGTAGACAATTCCTATGTGATAGATTTTTTTTTAAACTGATCCAGAATTCTTCCCATCCGCTCCTTTCCAAACTACAACAACTTAAATCTATTCTCAATTCTCCTTCTATTCAGCTTCCTTGTCTAGTACGTAGCTTTAATTCATCTTCCAATATTCGACATCCAGTTTTGCAATTTCAATTAAATCCCCTTTTTTCTGTCCCTTATGATGCCCTTGTGTTTCGTCCCACGGTACATCTTAACGTTGGTATTGATAAGGATCCTTTACTGGCTCCCATGCAATTTAATGAGATTATGACAAATAAATTTTGTGGAATGTTACCGGTATTTACGGATGCATCTAAAACCTCGGATCAGGGTTATGTAGGTGCGGCTGTCTGGATCCCCAAATTTCATATTATTTTAAGTTACAAATGTCCACCGATAACTACTATATTTACAGGGGAGTCGATTGCTTTGTTAGAAGCTGTAAATTATATTTTTTCCCACAATTTAAATAATACTGTTATTTTCACCGACTCTAAAAGTTGTATCCAATCTATCATATCTAACCCTTTTCGATCAAAATCCAGATTCCCTATTATTCTAAAAATTAGAGAGATGTTACATAAATGTTTTGTCCATGGGATTAATGTGTCAGTTGCTTGGATTCCTAGTCACTGTGGTATTCAAGGAAACGAATCTGTAGATTCTTGCGCAAAAAATGCAATTTTTACTGGTTCTTTGCAACACTCTCATATAGTTTCAGAGGACCTTTGTTCTCTCGCTAAGCCGCGTATGGATGGATCTTGGGATAAGGCATGGCAATTATCTAAAAATCAGAAAGGCAAATATTATAGTGATATTCAACCCCTTATTCCAACAAAACCCTGGTTCTTTAAATATCGTCAACTTAATAAAACCTCATCTTCTGTTATTTGTCGTCTTCGACTTGGTCATTCTTGCACTCCGGTGCATTTGCATAAGCTAAGGGTAAGAGATAATTCTATTTGTGAATGTGGTTTGGACGAAGGCACTACTGACCATATGTTCTTTATATGTCCTAAATTACAGTCCTCCCTTTATAACTTCCTTCCATCCAACATTCCTTGCCCCACTAATATAAAATGTTTGTTGTCACTTGTTGACTCTCCCTTTGTATATGTTTTGTCACGTTTTATTAATACAAATAAAATTAAAATATGATTAATTCTGTGTTATCCCTTTACATATTCTATTATATTTATATAAGTGTTTATGTGACAGTGTTGTTTTTATTTGTCTTAGGAATATTCATCATCGGTCAAATTCCAAATTCGCACCGTACAAACAAAATCGACTAATATTGAATCTCCTTCGTTTATCCTCAAACACCCTGACACTGGCGGAATTGTGTTAAATAAACACATTTGGTGCCATTATACAAAAGAAGTGAAGTGAAGTAGTTGTTTTTCGTAAATTTCCCTAAATTATCAGCTTACGTTGCATAATTTACTATTCAAAATGAATAAAAATATTCGCAGTAGTGGCAGAACAGTGATTTACCACGTCCTTACGCGGTGTTTGGCCGAATCTCAAGCGGGATAAGTTTTGTCCGATATCGACAATGTTTACCAAAGAACTGCTGATATGACAGGTATTTATGTACCTTAAATAAGTCATTGTACCTTAAAATAAGGTTTTATAAATGTTTTCCATGCGTAGTTTTGTTGATACGCAGATTTAAGTAAGTTTTAGTGTTGTTTATAGAAATTTAAAGTTGAGGTTATGTTTTGTAGTTTGAAAAGTCTCGTATACTCTAACCTCCATTATTGATACGTGATAATAATGAGTCGGAAACTAATAATAAGAAACTTTATTTTTGTTTTAGGAACAACTGTCAACACAGTAAGAAAAATTGTCAAAGTAGGTGAAACAAATGTCATCTCAGTGATTTTTCAGAATATTCTAGTGATTCTGAAGTGGCAGGAAGCTCGAGCCAAAATGTGGACTTTTCTGGGATCAAGTACTTAGATGAAAGTGTTTTTGAATAGTTTGCATTGTAATAAAATATTGCTTTTAAAAAAAGTGTTTTTTTCTTAACCTCGTACCCAAATTATTATTTAACATCAATTCCTAACAATCCCACAATTAGACTGCCCTCGGAGGCATGATTATTTGTCTGTCATGTCTGTGGGAGGTATCCACCACGTCCCACTATTAACATTGTAAATACTGGACATTTAAGCCGTCCGAGGGACAACCACTCGGGATTGGAATCATATCCCAAAAATAACAAGTATCAAAAAGTTTTCAGTCGTAGTATCCGGGGTTGCCACAGGTGCGATAGTAGCGACCTCATTTATTCCACACTCTTTTTTGCCAAGCTGTAAATAGGTAGTATATTCGAAGATTATATCGATTTAAAATCATCATTAGTTAAATCGCCTTAAGAGCAACTCGCCTCGAGCGAGACGACGCGGCACGACACATCACTAATGTCAATAAATTTCTTTCGGTTCAATGGTCGCAACTTGTAGGAAACTAGGAAATAAGACTGAACTGAATTATTATTGTGACAAAATATAGTGAAACTTGTGTATTCAGTGAAAACAGAAAATATAGTTCTTAACACCGATTGCGATTCTACTAGCCATGGGAGCTCTGCCTCATCTGTGCCTTGGTCATCATCATACTAAATATATCACTAACTTCCATTTTCTATCTTCATTTATGTTAGGGCTGTAGGTCTTCATAATTTTGCATTTCATACGTGTTTTTTTTGTTGTTAAAATAGCTTTTGTATTTTTTTGTGTGTTTCATTACTTGTAAGCGTAGGTTATAATGAATATCCAAGTTTGTAGGGACACATCAGACGCGGTGGCGCTGTACTTGCCACAGCGTTTGTACTTAAAATCCTTTGCAAAGCTTAATATTTCTGTTCAGCTCCCCCCTCACAAGGTAAACGGCAAGGCTCTTTCCAATTGGGAGCTTATGGAGAAGCTCCGCAAGATGATATTACCTGACAGCTTTAGCATACTAAAAGTGTCGAAACATAATTCTGAAGTGATTAGATACGACGCCGAATTAGAGGATCGAAATAAACTCGAACGGGTTATTCAGCGTCTCGAGGACAGAATCGTCAAGCTAAATGACTACCCAGAACCCTTAAAGGTTAGGGTTAGTGAAGCAAAATCTGACTTCCCGTCCCGTCATGCTTGGGATTCCTTCTTCCGTGATTCTACAGATATGGACGAAATGAAACCAGGTGAACGACCTGATACTATCCATGTGTGTAACCTACCAATCCGTTGGTTCGTACATGACCGGGACCGTGATGAAGATGCACCACCCTCGGAGAACATATTCAAGAAAGTATTTGAAAAGTTTGGCTCAATACGTCAAGTTGATGTTCCAGCTGCTGACCCATTTAGGCTGCAGATGAAGGCTGCAATAAGGGGCATTACAACTCCAGCTCCAGATTCAGCTTTGTACTTTGAAGGTTATGTCCAGTTCAGTGAATATATGGGATTCATACGATGCATGGATGCTCTCCGAGGGTGCAAATTGCTTAGAAAGAAAGATGATATAGCTGAGTGGTGCGGTATACGCGTAGACTTTGATAAATCAAAGCACATGACCGACGCAGCAGTGAAACGGAGAGCAATAGTGCGGGAGAGACTCTTATCTCGTCAAAAGTCTAAAGAAGAACAGGAGGAAATGGAGAAAAATAGAGTTAACAAGCAGGAAGCTAAAGAAAGGTATATGATATTTTTGATTTCATTTAACCAGATTAATACAATGCTCATAAGATTTGCATATTAGGGCAAAATTATCTATTGCAGACAAAAAGAGACAATTTCACGTATAATTTATCACTCTTTAAGACAAAAATACGAGCGCACAGAGCGTGAGAAGCTGGAGAAGATGCGGGAACGGGAGGAGAAGAGAAAGAAGAAGCAATTGGCGAAACTTATGAAGAGAGAAGATGTTAATGTTAATAGTAAGGTTGCAGAAGAGAGGAAGAAGTTGTTGAAAGCACAGAAAAAGTTGCAGGCTATTCGCCTGATTGCAGAGCTGTTTAATAGAATAGAGGTATGTTTGTTTGTATTCCTTTTACACTGAATCTTCTGTTCTTGTTGCAGTTCTCCCCACGTACCCCTCCCCGGTACTCGGGGGAAACCGCGGATCTTTCATTTGTATGGGATAAAAAGTAGCCTATATCTCAGGCTTTAGTTATCTGTGTACCATGATTTAAATCGTTTCAGTAGTTTTTGCAGTCGGGGGTTGCGGAAGGAACATTCCCGCGACCCCTAAAAAGTTGTGATAAAAAAAAATGTATATAACAGATTTGTTGGTAAATCAGTGTTGTTTATTCCAGCTGCGTCCAGAGTTACAGCGCAGCAGTTCTCGGGACGCGCGGAGGCGGGTGGCTGGCGAAAGGGCCGCGAGGGCGAGGCTCGTGGAACAGTTCAAGAAGCACCACGAAGATGCGCTCGAAGAACAGAGGAAGCGATACGATAGTGCACTTAATGGTAAATAAATATATATACCTACTAGGCTACTAGCCTACCTATTAGCTCTGCCAGACGGGTCCCGCCTAGTTCCTGTAGCCAACGTGTTGATCCAAGTCATAAACTATCTGTATTTTTCATCCAATCAATTTTGTGAAAGAGTAATAGAAATCCATCTATCTATACTCATAAACTTTGGCATTTACAATATTACTGGGATTTATGCGTATTTTTATTTTGTTTAAATTGAATATTTAGGTACATGGGGGTCCATTAGTTAATAAATAAAATAATCACCAATAATTTAGCTTGTTTATTAAATGTATTGTATACTTCCCAGGGCGCATAGTGATACGTTCAGCTCTAGAAGTGAAGAAGCCGAAGCGGGATTCGTCTATCAGCTCCGCCTCCTCGGCCGAGGGTCTCTCGAACGAACAAAAACGGATCAAATCTGAGACACTCACCACGCCCGAAAGGGAAATGGAATATAAGAAGACTACTGGTAAGTTGTTGGTTTATTTTAAACTAGATATCTCCGCTCCGCAGTTATATGAGGGAGTGAGGGCATATAACATCATCTAGCTTGGGTATAGAGCTCGTTCTAGCAGGACTAATATTATTATTGTAAAAACATTGTTAAAACTTGTTTTGAAAAGAGTAATTGCTGAGTTTATTGCCGGCTCTTCTCAGCAAAAGCAACCTTCCGAACCGAACATTAGAATCGACGTTTCATAAGTGCCTGTGAAGGCCTATTTGAAATATTAAATATATTTCATTTAACACTGAAATAATTTTCAAATCAAACCTGTAGTTCCATAGATTAGCGCGTTCAAACAAACACTTTAGCGTTTTTATTAGTATTATCTTTATGAATTTTGTGCTATAAAATTGATTGTATTTTCCAGGGATGTACGGCATGCACCCGGCCTACGGCTTCGGGTTTCCATTCGGACCGTGTGCCCCTCCCCACGGGTACCCCTATCCGCAAAGTATGAGTATCTATACTAATATTATAAATGCGAAAGTAACTCTGTCTGTCTCGGTTTCACGAAAACTACTGAATCTATTTAAATGATATTTGCTACACATATAGTCTAGAGCCTGAGGAATTTTTTTTTTTTTTGAATGGACTTGAAAGTGACAGCCTCAGATGGCTTTTACACCGTTACGCGGACTCGAGCCTGAGGAAGGACATAGGCTACTTTTTATCACAGGAAAATTGAAGATCTTCCGGCAATGCGGGGAAAACCGCGGGGAGCTACTAATCATTTATGTATATAGTAGAGTGGCTAGTAGAATGGCTAATATGATTCCTGTTTCAAAATAAATCTGTAATAATACTGAACTTTATGTAAAAATCTTAGTTTCAGAAATTTTAGGGGCCGTAAATAAAATATGCATACGCTAACGTATGATTTATAAAGTGATGGGAAAAATAAAGTGGTATATTTGTTTGTGTATTTTATTTACGGCCCCTTAATTTAATGACAAAAAGTGTTAAAGACATTATCTTACATACGTTAATTACTTTGCTAAATAAAGTTCTTTATTATTGCATTTTAATAAATAAATTCCTAAGTTATTATTAGTCTGGTTTTGTTAAATTGACGAATGATGTTATATAGCCTATAGCGTCTTCCTTGATAAATGGGCTGTACAGGGCCGAATTTAGAGGTCTTGAGGCCTCGGGGCAACAAAGGAGCGTCCTCCCCCCTCATCTCAAATTATTGTCTAAATGAAATGAACAATTCTTATTCCAAATCATTTATTGTGAATCAAAATACATTGTTTCATGTAAGTGAAAGTGAAACAGCAAAAAAATAAATTATCAAAGAAAAAGATGTTTACTAGTCTTTATTAGTTGGAATTTGGGGAAAGTCGAAGTCTTCATTGTGGGGGCCCCCCGTTTGTGGAGGCCCGGGGCTTTTGCCCCGCTTGCCCTCCCCTAAATCCGGCCCTGAAGCTGTATATGGCCGCTATATACACTAAACACTAAAAGTTAGGGATATAAATATAATTCGAAATTGTTGGGCGATTTTCAACGAGCTGTAACTCCGAGGAAAATAATTGTACAGCAAAAAATAGAAAACCAATTTGTAGCTTTGAGTGTCTAGTTTTTGGGTAAGGTCATAATTTTTTTGTATCATGTTTGGATTTGGAGAAATTCTACGGTCCACGGAGAAAAAAAATTGTTTTCATTGAAAAAATGATTGAAATCGAACCATCGTTCATAATGGTGTTTTTAGCGTAAACAATAAATTTAAAGCCTCGGGACACTAAGTAAGAAGCATTGCAGCGCTTTGAATTTTTCAGAGATTTTCCGGGACACTTTAAGGTTAAAAAATTACCGACGATAGCCTTCATTCATCCATTTAATCCAAAGTTATACCAAATACCTAAATATTACCAAGTTACCTTAATTATGCAAATTTTGGCCTATTTTCAGAAAATGTTTTCGACAAAAACCGTTCACGCTTTCTTATAGAGAATACTGTGTACTTTTCAAAACCCATCTTCGATTTCGACGACCGTTATTCTCAGAGTTCTTGATTGTCAAAGTTATAAAGGCCTTTTTTGGGTTGACTGACAATAACTCCATGGTAAATCATTGTCAGTGGCGTAGCGTGTCACGACGAGGCCCCGTATAAATAATTAGTTGGGGGCCCTTATGAAGAGTAAAGATTACTCACACGGGGCCCCAGTGGCCCGGGGGCCCCATATAATTGATATGGCAGATACGGCGGTAGCTACACCCCTGATCATTGTACAGGCTTCTTAATCACAACAAATTAAAGGGCATTAAATATCCTAAACAAGGATTTGACAAAAACAAAAAAAAAATTTTTTTGAACCCCATGGACTTCTTTTAGATGACAAAAATTTGCATTTTTTTTCCTTGGTAGTTTCCGTAGAATTTCTCCAGATCCAAACATGATACAAAAAATTCATGACGTTATCCAAAAACTAGACACTTAAAGCGACAATTTGGTTTTCTATTTTTTGCTGTTCAATTATTTTCCTCGGAGTTACAGCTTGTTGAAAATTGCCCAAACATTTCGAATTTTATTTATGTCCCTAACTTTTTGTGTCTAGTGTACATTACAAAAGTTAATATGGATGTTAAGCTTTTTTAAAATTTCTAATCCGCATAAATTTTTTTTTTCTTTAAAAGAACCTTCATCTGATAATAACAAACACAATAAAAAAAGAAATTAACGAAATCGGTGTAGACGTTCACGCGTGATGCTGTGACCAAGGGGTTTCTTTTTATTTAACCTGTATATACTACTCCACTAGCATCGATGTACTACCCGATCCGCGGTGCGTACTACCCGCCCCCCGAGCAGTTCGGCCCCCGGCGGCCCCACGGGTTCCGCCCGCGAGGCCGGGGGCCCTACGGCGGCGTCCGGGGACGGCCCCGCATGCCCTACTACGACGGCCCCGATGCAGCACAACAATATTACAAGTAACTACTATATACTACTCCACTAGCATCGATGTACTACCCGATCCGCGGTGCGTACTACCCGCCCCCCGAGCAGTTCGGCCCCCGGCGGCCCCACGGGTTCCGCCCGCGAGGCCGGGGGCCCTACGGCGGCGTCCGGGGACGGCCCCGCATGCCCTACTACGACGGCCCCGATGCAGCACAACAATATTACAAGTAACTACTATATACTACTCCACTAGCATCGATGTACTACCCGATCCGCGGTGCGTACTACCCGCCCCCCGAGCAGTTCGGCCCCCGGCGGCCCCACGGGTTCCGCCCGCGAGGCCGGGGGCCCTACGGCGGCGTCCGGGGACGGCCCCGCATGCCCTACTACGACGGCCCCGATGCAGCACAACAATATTACAAGTAACTACTATATACTACTCCACTAGCATCGATGTACTACCCGATCCGCGGTGCGTACTACCCGCCCCCCGAGCAGTTCGGCCCCCGGCGGCCCCACGGGTTCCGCCCGCGAGGCCGGGGGCCCTACGGCGGCGTCCGGGGACGGCCCCGCATGCCCTACTACGACGGCCCCGATGCAGCACAACAATATTACAAGTAACTACTATATACTACTCCACTAGCATCGATGTACTACCCGATCCGCGGTGCGTACTACCCGCCCCCCGAGCAGTTCGGCCCCCGGCGGCCCCACGGGTTCCGCCCGCGAGGCCGGGGGCCCTACGGCGGCGTCCGGGGACGGCCCCGCATGCCCTACTACGACGGCCCCGATGCAGCACAACAATATTACAAGTAACTACTATATACTACTCCACTAGCATCGATGTACTACCCGATCCGTGTATAGGGGCCGTTCAAGTATTACGTAAGCACTATGGGGGGGCCGGGGTGTTTTTCCTTTGCTTATTTTGATTCACATAGGGGGGGTCTAGATAATGATTACCTAATCGGTAGTTATTTACTTTTTTACACATATGGAAACGCACACATGGTCTTTGCTTGTTGACGAATCGCATTTTCACAAATAATGCATACGTTTAGCAACTCGCTTGGAACATTAATTGAAAAATGTTTATGTAAGCATGGGGGCGAGGCGGTAAGGGGGAGAAGTGCCCCCGCCAAGTCGAGCAAAAAAACGCGACACGGCCATCCTTATCTCGAAGCAGTTCAGGCCATTTTCGGCCCCCTTTGTTTAATATGTTATTACCGAACCGATATTGATGAAATTAGGTACAGAGATAGATTAGAGCTTGGGACAGGTAGAGGTAGAGGCAGCTAGTAATACATCCGCTTTTAATGCATATCCCATTGATATCTTGTTACAGATACTTCAAGAAGCTGACAGAGACAGAGCATCGCAACGAGCACGACGACCGTGCTCGGTCTCGCTCTCGCTCGAGGCGCCGCTCGTATTCGCGGTCTCGTTCCCGCTCGCGGCGACGCTCCTATTCGCGCTCTCGCTCTAGGAGCCGAAGGAGTCGCCGAACTCGTAGTCGCAGTAGAAGTCGCAGCCGCAGCCGAAGGACAAGGTCAAGGACGCGGTCAAGGTCGAGGTCGAAGGAACGGAGGTCAAGGTCATTATTGATATTTGTTTTTAGGGGGCTGGTGATGTTGTTATTTGCATTTTTTAAACCCGGGGGGGGGGTTTAAAAAATGCATAGCCCTGCTATTTTTCATGATCTTTTATGGGCCCCTTCGAGCCTCACGTGATTAATGGACAGCCCCTAGTGTGTTTTTATGTTGGTTTGATTGATTGTCATTTAAATCAATGATTGATATAATTACAGAAAATATAGTTCCCTAACTTTACTAAATAAAGTACCCATTTAAGGTACATTCATAAGTCAAATATATTTCCTATGAACATTTTAATTATTAACTGCCATTAGTTCAGTATTTTCAGTCTTTTTTCCCAACTGCGCCAGAATGGGGACTATGTTTTTTTTTATCATAGATAAATCTTTGTTTCAATAAGTTTCAAAAGGATGCTAAATTTCCATTATTCATTTCCAGATCTCACCACCATTCAAGGTCAAGGTCGCGCAAGAGGTCAAGTTCGCACAGTCGAAGGTCAAAGGGTGAAGACAAGGATAGACATACGACCACGCCCAGGGAAGAGAGAAACAGCGTCGACAGCAGCAAGTTTGTGTCGCCAAGTAAAATGCGAAAGGAAAGGTCGAAAAGTTGGTCGCTACCGAAAGAAGCCGAACCGAGAAAGTCCTGGTCTAAAAGTCCTAAAGAGAAATAAAAGGATAAATATGATTAAATATATTTATTTATGTCATTTGTTTTATTTCGGAATTTGAGATGTTTAGCTTTGGGAGTTTGTGTGCGATTATATCCCATTTTTTACTTACATACAAACATTGATAGTTAAATAAAGTCTGTTACATTATTACTTATTATAGTACATTTTAAAGCTTATCTTTACAGGTTTAGTTTGGATTGCAATAAAAAGAAATATGATTGACAATGCTCATTATATATATGGGTATCAAATTAAGGGTTTGAAAAGTAAATAAAAAACGATATTTTTTGTGACACGGTACAAAAATGCTTGTAATATCTTATTTGGTAACAGTTTGGGTTTAAAAGTAGAAATTTCCTACAAACTATTTGATAGTTACTTCTCCTCAAGATGCAAGCAAAATAACAAAATTATTTTCTGTAATCTATAGAGTATGAGACCGGTGTATTGAACTCCATAGTTTACATGCAAGATTGGTAAATCTGTGCATTTTTCCATTCAAAACTAACGTTATCTAATAATTACTTAATAATAAAAAAAAACCCAACGATTATAATCCGTGCATCCGTTGAAGTTGAAATAATTATTTATATCTTGCATTTTATCAATGGATTAGTTTAAATGAGCCGTTGGCGTTGTGATAGGGTCGCCAAACTTGCATGGGTTTCTTAGGACATAAACATGGTGAATTCAGGTCAAGGTTTAGTTACCAAACCGAACTATAGACTTTTAAATATTTATATACTTTCAATCAAATAAAACTGATAAAAAAAAGAACTTTAGAGAGCAAAGTAGTATTGTAGGATACCGACATTTTTCAAAAAGATTCTTTCCATCTATGAGATTTAGTTGCCTTAGCCTTAATACAGCTTCGTAACAGATTACCCATACTCATGACATTGCTAATTCATAGTATAGGCGCTGGTCATTTACCATTACCACCCTCTGCATTGCACACAAGGCATGACACGCAGATCTCTCACTGATTTCTGTGTATGAGAGAGAGACGGAAAGAGAGAGCTCAAGTCCCTTAGGGCCGTGGAATCGCTGCATAAACCACTTATTTAGTTTACCACGAATAAGAACATTTATGTCCTTAGTATAAAGCTTCCACTTTCTTTCAAAAGCACCAGGCACACCTACTTGTATCACCTTCCAAAAAAACGTGGTTACCCGCGATGGAATTGGATAATTAATCAGCATTCATATCAGGAGATTATGTTATAATGACGGCTGCGTAATCAATGATAACGTTCCCTAATTAGTATAATATGTAGGCAACCAGTAATTAGTGACTTAGAGTTACTAGTGATTCCGTGGACGCCTCAAGATGAAGACATTCGCAATTGTTTTGTTGTGCGCTTTAGCTGCCGTTCAGGTATGTGTCTAGGCAGTGACGGAATAAGACTACTTGATGCCCTAAGCAATCCACGCCCTTGGGCCCACCTATCATCGTTTCAACTAGAATCGGTTTTTAAACCTAGTTTTTTGTAAAATAAGGAGATGAGATCTACCGAGAAATAGAAGAGGTGCGATAACAATAAAAACCAAATCATAATTTTTTTAGGTGCCGCCCCCGGACGTGATGCCTTAGGCAATTGCTTAATTTGTTTAAGAGTTAATCTGTCACTGTGTCTAGGTAACCTATTGGAAATGCCTGAGCTTTTCATGTTTCTAGAATTAGGACTTGATGCTGTCAATAGGGTATTCTTTCGATGGCGAACTATGCAGAGTTCGGACTATGATATTTAGATATATCAAATAATAAAATATAACATGTTGTTTTTATTAAGGTGTGAGGAATAAGAATAATTTGAATTTTGCTATTTAAATATACCTCGGTAATATTGCAAATTATTTACCAGAAAACCATAGGCAAACTACACTTTGAGATTTATTAGGATCGTTAGCTATGTTATGTGTGAGTGGAAAATATTTATTCATACAGAAAATCTTACATCTTATAATAGCTAGCAAACAATAGGTATTTACTATTGATGGAAACATGAGCACTTAATTTTTTACAGATCTTGTATATTAAGTTAAAAGTCCTAGGTCTATAGACGTATGTATATTCAAAATCAATGGCAAAAAAATAAGTCATGATTTAAGGTGGAAACACCGTCAGGCAAAATAGCGTTGGACCGCACATCTTAAATAGTTCAGTCTTGGGTTCGAATCCCACCCAGGACAAACATTTCTGTGCGTTTGCAAACATCTCTTTGTCTTTTGTCTGGATGTAAATATCTAAATAAGTATGTATTTTGTATTTAATAGTAGTACCTATTTAGCTTTCTGGTTACCTACCATAGTACACGCTTTGCACGTAGATACCTGTGTTTCAAAGCTTTAGTCATTTCCTTTTTGGTATTTTATTTTTATATATATAAATATCCTGAACCACTTTTCACATACGGTCAATCTAATTCAAAACTAAGCAGACATTGTGCTATTGTAGTCAGATAGTTGAAATACTACTTTTAAGTACAAACTTATATAGAAATTTACATCTAATACAAAACAAACGGACATTATTCATGCATACAATTTGTCCTGGGTGGGATTCGAACCCACGCCCGCCGAATTGAAAGTCAGTGTCACTAACCACATAGCCTGGGTCTGGTAATGTAAATTTCTGTCCAAACAGAGTTTTCAAAAACTTGAAAAAGTTGAATTATTTATCATCGCGAGAAATGGCTACGTATCTATTTACCTATATTTTTGTATGATAACATAATCAACTTTAATTCATCATGTTAATACATATTAATACGTTGTCTTTATCTTTGGGTATTAAAAAAAGTAATCAGAGTTTAAGATAAATATCTACTTACGTGTGTAAATAGAATTGAAATAAATAAGTACCTACTATTCGATTAATTATTTCCTATAGGTATATTTATTCCAAAATATTTACAGTTTTAAATTAAAAAGATTGTTTTGCCTTAAATTAGTTACTAAAAGGTAAATAGAAAAAACTTAAAGTAAACTTTATTTTTCTTTTCTAGGCCCGCAGTGGTGTTGTTCAAAGTAAGTATTACCTATGCAACTTATTTATTCCTAGTACTTTTATCTATTTTGTAATATCTTTAACGGTTTAAAAACATAAATTAGTTCAATATAGTTAAATCTTTCCTCTTTAAAATAAGCATATCTTTCTCTTGAGTCACTCAGTCTAAAAGTAGGTATAGCTTAAAATATCTAAAAGTACCTACAGACGGCGGGAGGAAACTTTATTTTCCTTATATTCTATCTAATGATAACATCTGTGCTCTGTTTAGAAAGAAATAACTTTGTATCATAAAGATAATAAATTAAACTTTAAAGCTCATACAAACGTGTATTTATTAATAGACACCAGGTCCCTGGCCGCCCTCGGCGAGAACCCATGGGTGGTTCACCTCCGCCTCGCAGTCAGCACCAGCGGCCTCCTCAACTCCTGCGCAGGAGCCATCATCGACAACAGATGGGTGCTCACCACCGCTAACTGCCTGAGAGAGTACGTAACCCTGGCTATTTGTTAAATCATCATTCTGAATTCATATTCATCTACTGCAAGGAGTACCCTTCGGATTTCGGATCGATTTGGCTACTTTTAACCGACTTGAAAAAGGAGGAGGTTATTAATTCCAATATTTATATAATAACTAGTGGACCAGGCAGACTTCGTTCTGCCCACCAGCGCCACCTACCGGGCCCAAGTATACCTATGTAAGCTATCCTATCTCTCAAGTTGGATCGAACTGCACATGGTGTGCGAATTTTATTATAATCGGTTAAGTGTCCATTGAAGACAAACATTGTGACACGAGATTTATATATATTAAGATAATACTACATATCTAGACTAGATCTAGACTCATATAAAGACAGCGTTCGACTAAAAGAACAAAATACTTTTTTTGTAATATGTAGTACAATTAGGTTGATAAAGATAAAACAGTTGTAGATTTTAATAGATCCCCGAAAATAGGGCAGTAATTATAAGGTTTAGTTAATACCTACATAGTTAACACTTACTTATATATCTACTTTAGACAAAGCTTTAGATGACATCACAGAAACAATACAATACAATAAACACTGAAACAATACAATAAACAAATAAAGGCGGTATTACATAAAACGTAAGTATCTGAAAAAAAAAACAAAAAGCTTAGTACCTACTTACAATTTTCATTACACTTATACTCGTATTATCTGTTCAATTAGTATTATACCTAAAATAAATTGTATATATCATCTATGCAGCCAGCGTTTCATCTGGGTACGTTATGGAGTCGTGACAGTGCCTAACCCTGGGCTGGTAACTGAGAACAGCATCGTCCGCACCGACCCCACCGGAACCCTCGCTCTGATCAACATCAACCGTTTCGTTCACAGCACTGGTAAGGAATCTTTCTTAAATCATAGGTTCACATCCTATAATCAGCTTTCGGTGAAATATCGTGAGGATACAATAGCACGGTAAATAAATAAATATCCTGGGACATTTTTCACACACGGCCAATATGATTCCAAACTAAGCAGAGCTTGTGATATGGGAACTAGATCGCTGATATACATTTACTTACTACTTAAAACGTAGTTTATGAAGTATATCTAAATGGATAGCTGATACTGCATATACCACTTAAAACGTAGTACATATATGAAGTATATCAGCTATCTGGTTACCATATCACAAGCTCTGCTTAGTTTGGAATCAGATTGGCTGTGTGTGAAAAATGTTCCCAAAATATTTAGGTATTTATTTATAAACCCGATATGATATACTCTATATCGAAACATTCACATTTAAGAGATATTTCCATAAAGTTTATTGCGTGTCTAGCTGTAATTATAAACTAGTCAATTATCTGCCAAGGTTAAAGAACAGTTTATTTAGTTTCATAATTTCTTCGTGTGAATGAATATTGCGTCCGCCCAAGAGTTAAGTTTGTGATCTGATCTTGTGATTTCCTAGGCTATAGGTAACCGTTCCCTACACCCATTTTACTAATTTTCCTAGTTTGTTAGAGGACTTTTTTGTTTCCTAGACCCTCTCTTGGGCTATGCATTGAGAATTCTTTATGGTTAATTTTGATATAAAGATTATCTTAATGAAATTACCTTCTATATCCAATTCGTACAAAGCTTATAATGATAAATCCATTAAAGTATGAAAATTTTAATATTAATTCTACCAAAATATGCCAATAGTAAGTTTAAAATAATACTGCTTTAAGGAGGTAGGGCCGAACTAAATTGAACTTCAATAAATCTAAGATTAGTGCAAGCCTCAGAATCTGGTGGCAATTAATTTAAAACTAGATCAGGTACAGCTCTATTAATTGGGGAGCAGTTTGAAAGTTGGCAGCATTGGAGTAGTCGAGCCCGGTACGGGATTGTTTTGGTTTTAGAAGTTGTGGATTTGGTAAAAATATATATCCTGTTACATGTTTTACACGCGACTAGAAAGATATCAAACTTGTGTATATTGTAATTAAATAGCTGATATACTACTGAGGTAGGTACCTACATCAAGACACAGAACAAATAGAGATGTTCATGCACACGAATGTTCTATGTGAGTCGAACTCACGACCAGGTTAAAAGTTAGGGTCGTTGCAAGGAAAGTCTACAAGCCACTTAGTTTGAGTGTTAGGGGTTTATTTCTGTAAAGTAGAATGACAATGTTTTAACTCGGCTTTAATGCTCTGTGGATTCAATCTCGTGAGTTAAATAACCATTACTCCAAGGTAACTACGCTGTCGCAGGTTCGATTCCGATCAAGAACAAAATCTCTGTGTTTGTTCTGTGTCTTGGTGCAGTGTAGAGTCGGTAATATTCTGTGTTTAGTTCAAATTATGTAATACCAGTGGCTCCCCGCGGTTTCACCCGCGTACCCGGGAGATCTTTCATTTTCCCGGGATTAAAAGTAGCTTATGTCCTTTCTCAGGCTCTAGACTATCTGTGTGGGTTTTGGCGTGAAAGCGAGACAGACAGAGTTACTTTCGCATTTATAATATTAATATAATAATAATAATTTATTGGCCAAATAAACACAATCAAGAAAGTTACAAGATTTTCTTGGACTAGGTAAAATAATTAGAAGTTTAGCATCTGTTGCCGAGCTAGGCAAAAACCTGTATTACAGCAGCGCCCAATCCCCCTAAATATGTCTTACTTGAGAATCTAGCCGTATCTATTAGATTTCTTAGCATTCTTTAGTTAATAATAAGTTTAATAATATTAGTTTAGATGGCAAGTGTGTTTTATCTCTTTCTTTTCTTTAAAATAACTAACATACCTAAAGACCACGCAATAAAACAAAATAAATATTATGACCTCGTAAACGAATTAACAAAAAACGGTTATGTAGTTAATCTATATGCTGTGGAGGTTGGAGCGAGAGGTATACCAGCAAAATCTCTCTATAACCTGCTGAAAGATCTTGGCCTGGCCAGAACTGCAGTAAGTTCTATACTAGAACGAGCATCTAAAGCAGCATTAGCAGGTTCATACCAGATTTGGCTGGGCAGGGAGAGAAACATGAGTAGTGAAGGTGAGTGTTGATGTACGTCGGAAAGGGGCCCCTTAAACCTACACCCGTGTCACAAGTCTCGGGATCTGCTCGAAGTTTCTCTCTCTGCCACACGATGGACCCGGCACCCGCACGGTGAATGCTAAGAAGTTCGTCTCTCTTATTTTTGCAGATAACATTGCTCAAGTGCCATTGGCCAAAGCTGAAGTCAACGAGATCCCATCTTCAGCCAAGTTCTGCGGTTTCGGCTCCGACGAGACTGGTGGTATGTTTTCTTTCCGGCTTTCCTTATCATCATCATCATCATCATCATCATCATCATCATCATCTTCCTTGCCTTATCCTATTTAGGGTCGGGTTTGTGCGTCATGTCCCTCCATTTCATTCGGTCTCCAGTCAAATCCACATTCACTCCACAAAAAAAATAAAATAAAAAATAGTCAAAAGACTCAGGAAAAGGTTCAAATTATAACAAAGTGGTTTTGTTGCCATTGATATAAGATTAATTTTTGATAGATTAATCCTCACAATTCATTAAACTATCATTGATTTTGTAAGATTTGCACGATTTATGGTTGAAGATTGTGGTATTCAACTCCAGGTCCCGGTGAAGAGCTGGCTTGCTTCGATGTTGCTGTGGAGGTCCAGGAGGACGGTACTCTTGATGGAACCAGCGAGGATGGTGAAACCACACAGGTAAGAAATTTTATGTTAATTTGTTATTTTATTGAAATACTAGCATTTGGGTGGCATCTTCAGTCTTTTAGCCTCGTGGTACTTGGAGGATCTTTAACCATCCCGGGATCAATAGAAAATTATATTTTAGTCTTCCTACTTAACTTTATACCAGAATTGGTGTTGAACTTTTTATTTTGATTACTCCGCGTAACTTCTATGTTGAGTTAATCTTTTGAGTATCCCATGTGTTCCAATGTTCAATACATAGGTATATAATACTAGAATTCTTCGAAATGGGATCAGCGACATAAATATGAAAGCGTAAGTCCTAAAAGCGTAGCGAAAGCGTAAAACAGACCTACTTTCTGAATAATCCTTAAATCGAAAAGTCTTGATAAATAGATACCTATTATCAGTTTGGGACTTTTCGATTTAAAGGACGCCTTTGACGAGTTTTGAGTAAAATTCTCTAAGTACACCCAAATTACCAGACTCTTAATAAACTATGAAATACTTTTTTTATTTCACAAATTTACGTTTGATTATTGACTTTATTAGATGACCTCGATATATACGCATATATTATTCGGTATCACACTATTTTGTAGGGTTGTCGCAACGTTTTTATAAATAGTCTATTTAATTTATGTAAAAATACCATAAATTTTATTCTGTACCACTGATTCGTACAAATGAATTTTTAAATTTATTGTCTCATTTTATCTAAAAAAAAACCTTTAATCATAAACTTTACACGAAATTGTATTTGTTCTATTGTGTCACAAACTGTAATAAAATCGGTGCCCATTTACCATCATGCACATTGTCTGTCTATCTGTCATCCTAAATACCTAGTGTCAACCCTAAATTCAATCACTTTTTTTGCAACATTAGCTAAAGAATAGAAGTCGACATTGACGAAATATTTTTTCGAAATTTCACATACTAAAGTGTGAGCACATTAGGTTAGAAATAATTTAATTTTACGAAATACATTAACGTATTTAGAGCACAAAAATATTGCATTGAATTTTAAGTACTTTAATTCATAAAAGCATTTATTTTAAATATAAAATTTATCCATCTATCTTCTATTTTGCAATTTGTGGCTATTTTATTTTATGTCGTTCCACGTTATAGAATTATCTATGATTTTTTAGGTTTTATGTTTAGATTAGGTTTTTATGCTTAATTTGACGTTGTCAAGCAGATGATGTGAATTTTTTCTAAAGTTATAAGTAGTTTTTTAGAAACAACACAAATATGTTTTCGTAATATATTATGCAAAGTGATTGAATTGTCAAAGTTTGAGTCAAAAATAATATTTCTATAATGCGCAAACAGACACGATATTAGGTATACTAAAAACGGTAATTGTCATTGAAAAAGAAGTGTCCTCTACGGGACGTTCTTGACTCGTATATTATTAAGAAACCTTACTTTTAGATATAAGCCTAACGTTTTATAAGAGGAATGTAACACCCAAGACAAACCTCACTAGGTTTATAAGGTGTTAATAACACACTGTATAATGTAATTTTTGTTAAATAAAAAAAAAAATATTGTCTCCATTAGCCATAAATACTAGACTTTTTGTAATTTAAATAGTTACTAGCTAATAAAGACAATTTGAACAAGTGATATATGCATGGTAGCTTTTACAATTTGAGAATCGTGATCAAATAGATATTTTATTTATTTATTGTTTTATCTCAGACATTTGCCTAATTGATAAATGACAACATTTATTCCGGAAAAGATTAATAAGTATAGAGCGAATAAACAGCAGGTTAGGGTTTTATTTAATTTCAATTAACATTTTGGGATCTATCTTAAAGTGAGAACATCGCATTGTCTACCCTT
This sequence comes from Thyatira batis, assembly GCA_905147785.2. Classification (NCBI taxonomy): domain Eukaryota; kingdom Metazoa; phylum Arthropoda; class Insecta; order Lepidoptera; family Drepanidae; genus Thyatira; species Thyatira batis. The sequence goes on from LR990502.1 coordinate 1,580,363, forward strand.
TAACCATGATGTCAAGATGCATGTTCCTATAATTAAACAGACCGCTTGTCTAAGAAAATAGGTATCTATGCCATGTTATATATGGTTTATTTTCATTTGCAGTACGACATTGGTGCACCCCTGGTCGCTGATGGTGTCCTAGTCGGTGTCTTGCTCCGTGAAGGTGATGCTGAGAATGCTGCCAGTAAGTATCACTTTAATAAAGATTATTAAAAAGGGACAGCAGATCAAAGTATTCAAGATTCTACTGTCTGAAAAACGTCTTCCATCTCCCTCATTTATTTGCCTCTAATACAGGTTCGAAGACTGGACTTTTGCTCCAGAAATTGTTTGTTAATCTACTAATGTGGGGATAAGCACCTTTAGCTTGAAAGCACATTAATATATTCTTAAATTAACATCAAACAGCTAGCTGATTTAACGCTCTTGCTACTTGTGTGGGAGTTCTCCAGGGCGCAATACTGCGCTCATATTTATTCCCTATTGATGTAAACGATTTATAATTCCAGAAATCGTGCCTGTTGCTGACTACTTGGACTGGATCGCAAGCGAGACCGGCCTACCTGTGGGAAGCCAACCCGACGAGTCCATTGTCAAAGTTGTCAACTAAATACCTCTACAGTTTTCACAGCTTCCCAGTAAATAACACTTGAGAAAGATGTTTCATCTCGAGAGCCAAATCTCTACTCATCTGTGAAATTGTAAAACTACTATTAAACGTTTAAGATTATGTTTTGTTTAATTTAAATAACACATTAAACCTCAAAAATATTAAGAACATCAACATGTTGAGGCAGAATTAGGATCTAAAATTACAGGTACTTCTTTAGGAACATTCATACATTCTACAAGAGGCGTTATCGTTTCAAGTCTTTCTTCTAATCAGGCTTTACATACAAAACTTATATTTGATCTTAATATTTCTATGTTTCGTTTAGGTATCTTATAACTCTCAATATACGACTAGAGGCGTTATAACCAGGGTTGCCAACCACCAAGCCAAGATGATCAAAGCTAATGCGCATGATTAGTCACGTAACAGTGATATATCTAGTTCAGTACTTCTTGCCAATTCGCATGGGCATGTAATGTATTCATTATGTATTTTATACGTGAAATTATGACTTTCGCAACGCACGTCGCGGTTGGCCTAAAAAAAGAGATTTTGAGCGTCGGCGGGCCTGCTAGCGGGCTTGTGATTTCAAGATGCTTTAGATAAATATAGAATACAGTATTTGTTAAAGTTGATGCGTTTTTCAACAATATTCCCACGTAATTTTATGTTGTTTTGGATAAAGTTTGTTCTTTTTCGGTCGCCTTACTTCAAGACAATTTGTGGCGTTTCCGAGTTGATCTTACTGCTAAATGCTAACGCTTGATGGATGCATGTTAGTTACCCAACCACGTCAGAATTTCTCAGAGGCTTAAATCAACTTTTTCAGAGGCATAGGCATACCTTTAAACCAGGGAAATCTTTACACCTATAACGTATGTACCACAGAATCCAGTTCTAAGTTTAAATGACCTTTAGCTTCAGATCGCCCTCGCTCCCCGCTCCAACAGAGACCGCGTATCAAATCTCGTTTGATACGCACGCCTGATATTATTTACGCAGAAGTGGAACACTAGGTGCTTACACTCAATGCTCATTTGTTCGTAATGTAGACATTTCTTACACCGCACCGGTAAATAGGTGAAATGAGGAAAGTATTGCTGATATCTTTTACAAGAACATGTTAGAGATGATGGTACAATGTGATTTAGATTTTGTGTGTTTGGAGTAGAGTTGCTTGTTGTTTGGGTTAGTTTTGTGATTTGAGTCGTATGGTTATCTCTTAGGTTGGAGACAATTATTAGGCTTGTGATAATTATGTTTGACTATCATAAATATAGACACCTTAGTGAAAAACCTTAAAACGACTCTTTAAATGCTGATTATCTACAAATGGACAGTCTAAACCTATTCTCGATCACATTTTCCACCGTATCCAAGTTTAAATAAAATAATTAAAACATAAACAAATATTAATCGAGGAGCGCGAGTCTCTAATAATGAGGGGCTTTGGACGATAGTTCACCGTGCAGGCTTAATGCGGATTGGCGGACCTCACAAGCCTTTTCGAATCTCGGGCATGCAGGTTTCCTCACGCTGTTTTCGTCGTACGTAAGTTTTTAAGCTACTTCAATATTTTTAACTTTAAAAACGTAATTTTGTAAATGTCCCAATGTCTCATATGCACTTAAATTTGCCATAACGCAACATGATTGCATTAAAAACAATTAAGAAACACGATGTTTAACAAAAAGACGGTTTCGTCATGTCTTGGGTGATATGGTCTTACATTGACCCACTCGAAAAATATCATCGGTTAAGCAATACGGTAAATGTGAGAGGGCACCATAATTGTTCACATTCATTCATGTTTAGCGTCTATTTAGACACACGTAGTACCATTCAGCATTACAACAAATAGGTAGCAGTAATACTGCTATACAAAACTCTGTTTAGAGAAAGAGTGGTGGAAATACTATAGGTAGGAAATACCTATAATAAAACTAGCTTCTATCCCGTCGTTTCGCCTGCATAGTTCCCGTTACAATAGGAATATAAACGGGTAGAAACTATGTGATTCCCTAATAATGACGCTTTCGGTTGGTGAAAAAATTTTTCAGATCGATCCTGTAGTTACGGAGACTATTCGTTACAAACAAAAATCTTGTCTTCTGTAGGTATTAGTGTAGACGATGATTTGAAATAAAAATAGCCGTTTCGATTTGTAAGGTTAAAATTATAAGCCCGAAACCTAGCTGACATAATAGAGCGCTATCCTAGCTAAGTTTTAAGAAAACATTAGCTACTAATGCCTCCCCGTGGTTTCTCCCCCGTAATCCCGATCTTCCATTTTCCCGGGATAAAAAGTAGCCTCCTTTCTCAGGCTCTAGACTATCTGTGTACCAAATTTAATTTAAATCGGTTGTGTACTTTTAGCGCGGAAGCGAGACAGACAGAGTTTTCGCATTTATAATATTAGTTAGGATTTGGTCCAAATTTAGAAGTAAATAGTTTGTTAATATTTGTAGAGTTCACATCTCTAAAGCACAATTGATGGGTTCAAAAGATAAGTAATGCTCGTTTGATTCGAACGTGATTGATTGCATGTAATCGAGTGCCGGCCGGCTTCAGCGACACATGGAGAAAGGGCCAGAATTAACCTTCACAGAAATCATAGATGTAGTAACTTTTGAAAGTGAAAAATTTCGACAGCTGAGATATGGGTAAGGTCGAGTTGCAAATTTTTTTTTTTTTTATTCCACAAAGGTGGCAAACAGGCATACAGTCCGCCTGATGGGAAGCGGTTACCGCAGCCTATGGACGCTTGCAACACTAGGGGCGTTACTCACGCGTTGCTGACCCTGTAAAAATCTCAAGTAAATTGCAAGTTTTGGATCTTAAGGCCTCATTCACAAGAGAGCTCTTTAAACGGATCTTCAAATACAACAAATCCATTCCCAAGTAGGTACCTATATGTTCACACGACAGCGTTTTTAAACGCGACGATTTTTTATCGAGGATTGTTACATTTTCAATTTTGGGCGTTATTTTATAGATATTATGGTATTGTTGATGCATTTTTTGTATTTAAATGCGTTTTTTAACTTCCGTTAAAAAACTCTTGTGCGAATGAGGCTTTAATTAGACAATTTTTTTATGTCAATAAGTTGACATACAGGCAGAAGGTCCACATGGTAAGTGGTCACCGTCGCCTATGGACAATTGCAGTACCAGAGAGATTGCCGATGTGTTGCCGACCATCAAGCAAAACCATAGATATTTTAATATAACTCCAAAGCTAAACGAAGCTTGTGCTATGGTAATTTATATACTACATTTATATAAATATATATTTAAATTATAGATGATAGAACAAACTGACACCACACAAATAGGTATTGCCACAAATTTTTCGAGTCGAACCCACGACCGGCGGCTTGAAAGTCAGGGTCACCACAAAGCCAACTAATCACGCAAAAAACATATACCTATCAATAAAACCTATGGATAAGCAAAGCATTTTGTGGTAAATACTTTGTGTTTTTTTTTATTCTATTTTATTTTTATGTACCTACTCTTTTTGCCACAAATAAATGTATTTTCTTTCTTTCTTTCTCATTGAATATAGAGACGTTAATCGGTAAATAAATACCTTCATGTTCAGTCTTTCATTATACAAGTTTAAATTATCTATCCTAATAAATTATTACAATGTTTAACAGATTTGATACATAAAAAAAGAAAAAAAATAATTTGAAATTGAAAGATGACATGAGTAAGAAAGAAGTGAGTGCTGAGATGACGACTGACAGAGGAGAATGGAAGAAGAAGATATGTTGTGCCGACCCCACGTATAGTGGAGTAAACGAAGCGAAAAATACGGTCTTACCTCCGAATTTTTTTACTGTGAACCGATTTGCATGAACTTTTTGGAATTAGGCTCATCTTACCCTTAACTTTAAAAGTGAAAATGATCTGAACTCCGCCTATTATTTTTAAGGGGTGTAAACCATCCCTTAATGGAAAAAATTACATTGAGCCATTTTATCGCTAGAAAACATGTCTAATAGCAAATGGTGAAATTGTAAAGTATTTTCTTACATAATTACCTCATATTAAAATCATTTTCAACCCCTTGAAAATCTTACAACCCTTGCAAATGTGTCATAGTATGGTATAAATATATACCATATAAATATATTATGGCGATAATATTTGTGTATTATCGCCATAATATATTATTAATATAGGTTAGGGTGCGGCGGGGGTGGCCCTTGGGCCACCCTTAAGCCTCGAACGTCTAAATGTTCTGAAATGAACACAAAAAAAGTGACAAAGACTTACTGTCCTAACATAACATTGATTACTACGCCCAAATATAGTTATTTTACATATTGCCGGTGGACCAGCAGGTATTCCATATAATTCCGAGGAAATTTTACATTTCCTAGGATATCTATGCATTAAATAGTTTTTCAAACAATATTGTACACAGTTCCTAAATAGTATCGGAACTGTACACATTTCCTAGGATTTGTATTCAATTCCTTGATTTCATACATTTCTAGTAGCATATATACACATTACAACAGTTGTGGGTCTCTATTATACTGCGTACTTTCACATTGCTCCAAATATTCGCACTCCGAAATTTTCAGTTACTAAGTAGATAAAAATATGTTAAGTTTTTGGACCATAACTCCTTCAATTTTCATGCTATCACAAGTTATAAAACACCATTGTAAAGGTAATTAAAAGAGCTACAACATCCTTTATTGCAATATATAGTAAAAAACCTTTTTCTGAAACGGTGAAGGGTTAAAGGGCTTAAGAGAGGCTCTGATTCCGCTGCCACGCGCTCTTTAAACAATCATAACTCCGTCAATTTTTGTTTCACAGAAAAACCAAAACATCCAAATTGTTTGTCAGAAAATTATCAATTTTTTTATTTCCACACTTTTATACGTATCTGTCGTCCTTTTTGAGATATTATGAAAAATAGGGTGGAGTTTTATAAATATTTGAAAGTTTGTTTTTTATATAATCATGAATTTTTTGAAAAATATGTGTCCTGAAGCAGCCAAACTGATACTATCCATCAAACTCTTCATAATAAAGTTAATTCTAGGCGGAATACGATTAATTTTAATTATGGTGGAAATGGCACTTATGAAACCCATTGATTTAAAAGAAAAAACATTAGATGCTCCCCTTATTTGCAATACAGCTCACTTATTTTACGTGCAAAAGACTTTGAATAGTGCTCATTTTAAAGCTTATTTTATGCACTACAAAACCCCTTTGTATTAAAATGCATAAAATGCATCTGCTCGCCACTAGATGGCATTGACCACATCGATTAAATTTCAGATAAAATAAAACACGGCTTTGATCTTTAATATCTAGCTTAATATTGCACGTAGAATACTTTATAAAATACCAAATTGTTCATTGTTTTACCTGGGACAACTTTGTTCTTGATGAAATTTTCGATAAACGTATATTTTTGGAGATATTTGCAAAAAACCGATGAAAACCGTGAAAAAATTGCAAATTTTCAATAGCCAATAACTTGAAAAGTATTGGATTTTTTGAAAAGCTTTATATATGATTTTTGCTTAAAATTAGGCCTTCTATTGATATCCGAGGCAATTTTGAAAAAAAAGAAATTCACCCCCGAGAAGGGGTGGCAACCACACCCAGGGTGGTTGCGGAGTTCAAATCATTTTCACTTTTGAAGTTAAGGGTAAGATGAACCTAATTCCAAAATTGTATGCAATTCGGTTCACAGTAAAAAAAAACGGACCCATAATGCTTCGTTTACTCGGCTAGTAAGGTGGGATAAGGGCAAGACGATGATGATGAACAGATTTGATACATAGGTGAAACAAAAGATACATTTTGTCCAGAGAAAGCTCGAGCGAGATCCCTCAGGGTAGTAGCCTACAAAAGGGTAAAAAATCCAGTATTGCCGACTAAATAAGACATTAATATACTTAATGTTGAGGTAAAAAATAATTGTGTAATTAGATTAAACTCAAAAATGTGGGTTAAGAAGACGTGTAGACCTCCGAGGACAATGATGTAATATAAAATGGGCCTAAGAGCCAGAGGCGGATTTGGTGAAATAAATAAACTGACGCATAAATGTTTTACTACATATTTTAGCTGTATTCTTTATTGTTGCAAGACGTCTATGTTATGTTATGGGATTCGGTCGATGTGACATGAATAGCAAGTGGATCCTTATATTTTATGGCGTAAAATACTTAATAGCATAAAATTTAGGTTAATACGAACAATTGGCAGAGTTTCCGACTGTTTTTTTGGGGATGTTATTGTAAGAAACCTTTATGACGAAATTCCGTATTTATGGAGCCACTAGATAAAACCATTGTCAGTAACATTAAAAATCAATATAAGTTGATAATAATGGCTAACCAAGCAGAGTTTGGAGCCAATATAAAAGGCGATAACTAAAAGACACCGTACAGTCCGGCTCTGGTATAACTTTCTCTCTTACAGCATCAAAGATTGCGCATGAGTCTTGTTAACGCATTTGGCCACTGCGCGCGCGCCGCAGACGCCATGACGCGCGGAATATTGCGATTTCAAAATTCTATTAGCTTATTTTTCTTCGTCTCAAAGTTTTAGTCCATTGAAAAATCTGTGCGTGTGATGTGACTTAAAAATATATTACTGGATCTCTGTGGTGGTTAAAGAAAAAAAAAAATTGTCAGTCAATTGGAAGTTTAAAATTAAATAAAGTAAAGTTAAATATTAAATAACTGTCGGAAAACTTTGAAGTTTATTGCGGCTGCTTCTGATTCTGATGGTGTTTTGAATAAAAATATGTGTTTGTGATAAAAAAATCTAAATTTTAATCCGCTTTTGTTTACTTTTAATAAATTAACCAAAGAACGATGATCTGATTATCAAAATGTTCGGATTTAAACGGTCGATAGTGCAAACAGTGATCACTCTGCTATGGCTATTAGAATATTGGACTTTAGATAGTGTGGTTTTACGGTGTATTCTCGTTTGTGCATTATGTTTTGCGGTAGTTTTGGGTGTTACAACGTATGACCATGACTATTGGGCATCCAGGGGCGTATTCGCCCCCCCAGGGATGCCCATAGTTGGGCATATCCTGTCCGTAGTGCTGTTTAAGGAACAAGGAGGCATGTGCTTCAAGAGGATTTATGATACATACAAAAATGAAAGGTTTTTGGGTAAGGCCTTGATGAATTTCATCACAATATTTTACGCTAGTGTTTTTTGGTAAAGTAGGTTGCATTGACACTTGATATTGAGTTGCTTTTCGAAATTGGAAAATAAGTATACCTAGGTATATGTTGCAACCTGACCCCTCTTTAGCGCTGATGGCGACCACCGTGGGGTTTTAGCCGGTCGAGTCCGGCATAATTAAAAGAGGTGTGAAATGGATAGATTTTGATCCAGATTTACTATTAAAAAGTTAACGCCGGGTATGGCTAGTAATAAACATATTGGTGTTTTGCTTTTTACCTATTAAGTTTTGTGACTATAGGGGAAAATGTAGATAATAAATATTGAGGAAATTTGTTGACAATTAAAACCCGACCGACCTGACTAGTAATAAATAAATAGGTACCTAAATTCTAGTGGTCATCATACTTCATCTATACAAGATTGAGGAAGTATTTGGGATTTTTCGATGAGATGGCTTGAGCAGGAAAGATAGGTTTATAACAGGAAAATAAAATTGTTTTCTCCATTATTGAGTGTGATTTTCCTTAGATAAATCCAACCTTCAATTAAAATGCTAAATATATTTTTTTACACAAGCTGATCTGCGCAACTTTGTCTACTTCACTTTTTCCCCGTTTAACGTATATTTCTCAATGTTGCTCCGCTTCTATTGATTGTAGCTATTGCCCCGATAAAGGGGTTTTATTAAACTAAAATTTTTTTTTTTCGAACCAGTAGTTTTGAAGCCTAATCAATACAAACAAAAAATTAAAACCTTTATTATGTTACCCTATTACCGTGAACCCCTCCATCATCATCAACAGCTCATATACGTCTCCACCGAGGAGCTCGAGCCTCCCCTAACATCGAGGGGGTTTAGGCCATAGTCCACCACGCGGGCCTAGTGCGGATTGGCGGACTTCACATGCCTTTAATTGTGGCATCTCGGGCATGCAGGTTTCCTCACGATGTTTTCCTTCACCGAAAGCCAGTGGTGTGAATCCGTACGTAAGTTTTTATAAACTCAGAGGTACGGGCCAGGGATTTGAACCGGCACCCTCATGATCGTGAGTCGGTGCGTTCCCAACTGAGCCACCACGGGACCCCTCCATGAGCGACGCTAAAAGCCCGTCTCGGGGTAGCGATTGACAGCTTCCCCCAGTACCCTCGCTGTGCTCTCACACGATGGGTCTTAACCACATCGACCCATCGTCTTCCTCAGGTTTGCTTGCTGGGCGCTCGGGACCCCCGTTCCGATTTGATATTCTTTGCTCCAGCTACAGATATATTTGTACCTACTAGGCGTTTAGGCTTGAAAGCGTAACACACGGACAGACCAGACGGACAGACAGTGTTACTTTTGCATTTATAATATTAGTAGGGTCTCTCACCCTCACCGACGCCAATTTCTGTCACGTGATGTTCTGAGAACACATTGCTTTTGCATTTAAAAATTTCGAAACGTGTTTCTTCCAAATTAAAAGTTAGGTAATATCGGAACGAAACTATAATTTGTAAATTGTTGGAATTGAAAAGGTGAAGGTCAGTGGCGAAAAAACTATTAACTCATTATTTTACTAACTTCTGGCCGCGGTTTGGCTCGCGTTTTTCATTCTTCTTACAGTTAATATGTCATGATAGTAACACTATCTACCGCTAGATGGAGCTCAAATAAATATAATAAAAATCCTACATCGCACAATAGAGAGTTTCTACGAATTTTGCGAATACGAGATGACAACTCTAAATAAAATTTATAGCCAATTCAGTTTAGGCCCTAAAAAGACACTTACGAAAGTCATATTTGTTAAAGCTATATAAGTACTAGTGGCTCCCCGCGGTTTCACCCGCGTTCCCGGGATAAAAAGTAGCCTATGTGTTATTCCAGAACATATTCTAGCTCTGTGCCAAATTTCAAGCAGATCCCTTCAGCCGTTGGAGCGTGAAAGAGTAACAAACATCCATACTTACAAACTTTCGCATTTATAATATTAGTAGGATATGTATTTAAATGTAGTATATCAGTAATCTGGACCAAAATACAAGTTCTGGTTAGTTTGCATTGCATCAATAATGTCACAGGATATTTAAATCATGTTAATCTTTTTTTTTCCTGGGACATTTTTCACACACGGCCAATCTGATTCCAAAGTAAGCTTCCAAGTGAGCTTGTGTTATGGTAACCAGATAGCTCATATACTACATATAATAGTTTTAAATACACACATATTATAGATATTTACATCCAGACAGGACAAACAGAACATTAATGCATTATTCATCATATGACCATGGAAGAGTATAAAACGTACTCATTTTCGCATCAGGGATTTATCAAGGTTGAAAGCAATTGCATCAAATTGCATTATATATATATATCTACTCAATTGGCAAAGTGGCAATCTTTATCAATTGAGTATTAAGCAGTTCCTGTGGGATTGAGGATAATGCATCAGGAAAAAGTCAGGTTTATCTTTTTTGCAGACTAGCTGCCTCCGCGCGGTTTTACCCGCGTAGTTCCCGTTCCCGTAGGAATACGGGGATGAAACATAGCCTATGTTATTAATGAATAACGCAGCTTTCTATTGGTGAAAGAATTCTGCAAATCGGTCAAGTAGTTTCGGAGCCTTTTCGTTAGAAACAAACAAATCTTTCCTCTTTATAATATTTGTATAGAAAAATACCAATACTCGTAATAATTAAGTACACAGATTAAAAATATATAAGTATTTACGATACGATTCTATAAGAAAATAAATATGTATAACCTAATATATTTTGCGTAAACACATTGTTTTTAGGAGATTTGATATGAGATTTTTCGAAGAACATTAAAGAATTAAAGATAAATTAATAAACACTAATAATTTTAACATTCAAAATTTAAAAATTCCACGAGTACATATCTAATCTAAAAGGTCTTTGATAAATAACTAAAAGGTATAATTTTCCGCTGCATTAAGACAGCAAAATCCCATATCCCATCCCTACACCCATAATGGAGCACCATAGGATCGTTTGATATTTGATAAAGAGTTTCTAATGAAGACAAATATTGAGTAAATAACTCCATTGGATCTCCTACTTTGTGAAGTTCCACACAAAGAAACTTAACAGGAAATCGATACATGTTTCTCTGCTCCACTAAACACCACGATGATGCTAGATCACGCATGAGACAATTAGTTATCTTTAAGAATTACTTAGACAGACCGGTTGGCTTTGTGGTTAGTGACACTGACTTACAAGCCGCTGGTCGTGGGTCCGAATCCCACCCAGGACAAATATTTGTAAGCATGAATATGTCTGTTTGTTCTGTGTTTGGATGTAAATATCTATATAAGTATGTATTTAAAAGTAGTATATGTATGTCAGCTATCTGGTTACCATATCACAAGGTCTGCTTAGTTTGGAATCAGATTGGCCGGGTGTCAAAAATGTCTCAGTCTAAATAAAATTCTCGTGTCACAATGTTAGTTATCATACTCTTCCGAAACGGCTTGAGCGATTTTTATTAAATTCTATATGCATATTCAGTAGGTCTGAGAATCGGCTACCTACTATCAATTTTTTATACCCCTGTGATCACGGGAACGGGAACTACGCAGGTGAAACCGCGGGGCGGCAGCTAGATTTTATATGTATCATCTATCCCATTTCAGGCACCCATCAGTTTTATCAGCGCACCCTAGTCGTTCGGGATCCGGAGCTGATCAAGAGGGTATGCGTCAACGACTTCCAGCACTTCGTGGACCGAGGGTTCTTCTTCAACAAGGAGGTGGACCCTCTGGCTGGGTCGGTGCTGTTCCTCAGAGGGAACGAGTGGAGGAAGCTGAGAGCTAAGATATCTCCGATTTTCTCGTAAGTTAAGTTTTTTGATTTGCTGTTTGGCGTGGTGTTTAGTGAGAGGGTTCATATAATTGTATGCATGAACAAATCTGTTTGTTCTGTGTCTGGATAAATATGCAAGTTTATAAGTTATCTGATCACCATAATACAAGCTCTGCTTCGATTGTTAGATACCTGGTAAAGAAAGTCCCAGGGTTGAGAGTCTGATGTCAAACGTGACGCCAAATTCGCGCAAAAAATTGGTTTACTTTCCTTCTTGTATTTCGATAAGAGCTTCTCTATCCATGTCTCCGCTTGAGTGACCACAATCCAGTTTCAGTTGAATAACATGACATAATGTGTTATTTTATACATTTCCGCCTCTGTCACGGTGTATGAAGATAAAAGATATCGTATTTACTTATGGAGCTGTTCTATAAAAATCTTTCATCTTTTTGTAGCTCTATTTTCATAAATATTAATATTTTCTATATTAAAAGCACATATTTCTCAATTCCAGACCAAACAAACTAAGGGGGATGTTTCCAATTATCGACAATATATCTAAAGAGTTCATGTTGCGAGTGAGAAATCTTCCGAACAAGCATCAAAAGAGGCACATTGGTAATGGATCACCCAATGGTAGTCCATCAAATAGTAACATAAATGATACTAAAGTTAATGGGACTACAGCAAACGGAACTGACAATAATGATGAAATAAGTAACACTAGAGGTAATACTAAAACTAAGGACAACAAAGTAAATGGAACTAAAAGAAATGGAACTACAGTCCGTACTAATGGTATGGGAGAATTTGCTATAGTAGACTCCGAGAAACTGGTAGGAGGATACACAGCAGATGCCATAGTCCCCTGTGCCTTCGGGTTGAAGAGCAGCGTCATGGATGATGAGAAGGATCCGTTCGCAGTGGCCCTGAATGCCTTTTACGAAACATCGCTGTACAATCTGTTTGAAAAGTAAGTGGGATTTTTATTGCCATGTTTAGATCGGTAGAATTTTATAATATACCTTTGTAAGGTATATGCAAATATACAGGTCTCATAACACGTACTATGCTTTAGGTATGGGTTGAGATTTATGTAAATTAAAAACAATAGCGAACCTAACAATTTTATGCGCCTGATTATAATAGCGAGCAAAGCGTCCGCTTGTCGACATACGTCACCAATTCAAATTAGGAGCCTTATGCTAGTTATGCAGCACCGCGTCGCTGCAACAATGATGAATTAGGAATGTTCAACGTAGACTACGTACATTAAAAGGGCACATACATCTGCATCTTTATGAAAAATATACATGTAAAGGTTATTAAAGGTTGACAGCTCAATAGGCGTAGGTAAGTATTAAAACTATAGCGAAGGTCGAAATAGTTCAAATCCTTAGGTTTCATGGATGGATAGTTAATTTTCCTACCTGTATTCCGCCATGCCATACACTTTGGTCAACTTTACCTAAATCAAAAATTAAATAAAAAAATTGATATCGTATGTAGAAACATACGATATCTTGATTTCTAATTTACTAAAATATGCACCAATAAATTTCTCGATTACTCCATAAATATGTACAAGTGAATTATAATAAAAAAGTTATCCGAAGTCAATGGCGCAAATGAAAGACAAGAAATGTTAACAAGTTTAAGTGGATTAGCTCACCTGGCCAGTTGTGGCAAGTTACTTGTTAAACTTGTTGATTCAATTGATTCGCCGATCGTGGGCCATGAAACTACGGGTAGTTTAGCTACTGGTAGTTCACAAACTTACTTTACAAATGCTGAGTTCGCATTAGAAATATTAGTTTTATTTGCAATACTTGCCGTTTATATTTATGCTTTAGTTGGAGTTTGTTGTTTATTTGGCTTCTCTATGTACCTATTTACTTTTCTTTTATGTTGTAGAAACTCTCTAACTTTACTATCAAACCATATACATATATATGTTGTTCTAAAACAGTCATTTTGAAGGTCATATTGAAGTTTATAACACGTTAATATAAACAGATAAGACTCCTGTCCATTCCCATTAGCGTATATGTATTTAGTACAAATTGCTCTAAAATAATATATAGGAGCAAATAAATATCTTCAGTTACTTCGTCATTATGATGCCGAAATATCGTCATAACAAAACAATTATGAATTATTACAGAAAATATACTAAATAAGCACAAGGCAAAAACATCTTTGTATAAAAAAGTTGTATTATCTTCTCATGTCGATGTCAGTTACCCTTCAAATTGACATTGCAAATATCATTATTAGCAGGTGTTATGTTACAGGACAATGCGTCAGTTCTGGCCGGCTTTTGTATTGTTCTTCAGGATGAGAATCATACCTAAGAAGACCCACGATTTCTTCTGCAACATCGTCACTACTGTCCTGAGAGCGAGGGAGACAGGTATATCATACTTTCTTTATTTACGTCAGTTGGATTGGCGGTACCGACTCAGATTTCAAGTCATTTGAATCTGTTTGTTTTGTCTATACCAGTAGTTAAATATGTAGTATATCAGCTGGTTACTATAGTCCAAGCTCTGCTTACTTTGGCATCAGATTGATACTTTATAAAGCAGGTTCCAGCATATTTATATAAGTGATAAAAAAAGGCTTATAAGCATATAGAGTATTTGCATCCACCACGCGGTTTCCCCCGCGCAGTTCCCGTTCCCGTAGGAAAACAGGGATAAAGTATAGCCTTTGTTACTCACAAATAACGTAGCTTTCTATTGGTGAAAGAATTATTCAGATCGGTCCTGTAGTTACGGTGCCTATTCGTTACAAACAAACTAATCTTTCCTCTTTATAATATTAGTATAGATAAGCTCATACTTTAAAATGCTAGTATATAATATAGTGTGTTTTATTAAGTACTAGTGGACCAGGCAGACTTCGTTCTGCCCACCAGCGCCACCTACCGGGTCCAAGTATATGTAAGCTATCCTATCTCTCAAGTTGGATCGAACTGCACATAGTGTGCGAATTTTATTATAATCGGTTAAGTGGTTTAGGAGTCCATTGAGGACAAACATTGTGACACGAGATTTATATATATTAAGATTTCAATTGATCAGTTTCAAATTTCAGGTGATCAAGAGAAACGCGGGGATTTCATCGACATGATGATGGCTCTACGTAATGATGATAAAAACAACAACAATGGAAAAATGGACGGCGAAGATGTTGAGATTAGTATGTACTTGTTTTTATTTCATTTCATTATCCTGAGACCTACATTAAATCTAGCCTTCATCATCAGCTCATATATGTCCCCACCGAGGAGCTCGAGCCTCCCCTAACATCGAAGGTTAGGCCATAGTCCACCACGCGGGCCTAGTGCGGCGTGACGGACTTCACATGCCTTTAATTGTGACATCTCAGGCATGCAGGTTTCGTCACGATGTTTTCCTTCACTGAAAGCCAGTGGTGTGAATCCGTATGTAAGTTTTTATGAACTCAGAGGTACGGGCCAGGGGTTTAAACCTGCACCCTCGTGATCGTTAGTCGGTGATTTCCCAGCTGAGCCACCTCGGCTAATGAAAAATTTAAATAAAAGGACATGTTACTTTATAATAAGTGAGTTTAGATAAGTGAGTGATTAATAAACAAACAGACTTACTTTTGTATAATAAAATTTTACTATTTATGGCAGTATTAAAAAGGTTTTACTTGAGTTGGTCCAAATCTATTTTCTTTGTTATTGTAACTTTTCGATAACTTTGAGCCAGAACTGTAAAATAGTACCTACAGTTCATTAAAGATATTATATAACCAACGTTTTTATGGATGTTTAAAAACGTAGGACAGCATTAATTCAGTTATCTGTGAAAGTTAAACGTTTTGAAGATAAAAGTTGGAATGAGTTCTGCGAACTCTTACTAAGTAGGGGTCCATTTTTCTCTAGTGATACATTATCTTTTATTTTAAAATATGACAAGTTATTACCCTCGGTTTTACTCACATTACAGACATATTACATTGGTGTTTATTTGATAACTCACTAGCTCCCCGCAGTTTCATCCGCGTTCACGGTGAATCTTCCAATTTCCCGGGATAAAAAACAACCTATGTATTAATCCAGGGTGTCAGCTAACTCTACACCACATCTCATTAAAATTATAAGAAGTAACAAACATACAGACTCACAAACTTTCGCGTTTATAATAATATATTAGTTAGTAGTAGGTACTAAACACATTAAGAAAACATTGTAGCTTCCCCCAGAACGCGGGCAAAACCGCCGGGCAGAAGCTAGGCTACACTAATATTATAAAGAGGAAAGATTTGTATTTTTGTATGTAACGAATAAACTCAGAAAGTACTGGACCGATTTTAATAATTCTTTTTTCATTAGAAAGCTGCATTAGGTATCACTGAGTAACATAGGCTATATTTTATCCCTGTATTCCCACGGGAACGGGAACTACGCGGGTAAAACCGCGCAGGGGCAGCTAGTATATAATATATTAAGTGTCTTAAATAATACTTAATCCTATTTACCTTTCAGCTGACATGGTAATATCAGCCAACGCATTCATAATCTTCCTTGGTGGCTTCGAGACCACTTCCTCCACTCTAGCCTTCCTGTTCCTCGAGCTGGCTGCCAACCCTCAGGTCCAGGAGAAGTTGAGGGCAGAGATAGTGGAGGTTCTGGAGAAGCATGAGGGCAGGATCTCCTATGAACTGCTGCAAGAGTTGAGCTATATGGAGATGGTTATACAGGGTATGTATAAAATGGATAATCAGAAATTTAAATCAATAATAATTCTGGTGTTGGTTGTAAAATGTATACCTATTTCCTTTGGTCACGCAATAACTTGAGAGCGACTTTACCTATTTGTATCTTAAAATATTCGTAATAGAGGAAATGAACTTCGTATACAAAAAAGTATATTTTAAGTATCTATTCTAGAGTCTGAAGACGTTTCCTTTATCAAGTGCGCTAATAGTACTAAAATGGCTATGATATACAGACAATCGTATGCACAGGACAAAACAATAAAATCACTAACCGGTTAAAACAGTTCTTAGCTCATTGATTTCCATCGTTCCCGTAAACTAAAGAAAGTTACAGTATTTTTGTAAGAGAAGCAACTATAACTTCTTTTCGAAACATATATATTTCTTTTAGCATATACTTGAATTTGAACATTCCAGAAACCCTAAGGCTGTACCCACCGTTCCCGAGCATCCAGAGGATATGTACCAAGGACTACGTCATCCCGGAGACCAGCGTGGTCATCGAGAAGGGAACCATCGTGCTGTTCCCCACGCTGGGCATACAGAGAGACGAACAAGTAAGTGCCTTGGCCTTGACAGATTTGATTCTAAATCTAAACGAGTTTTATCATTGTGGAATGAGCTCTTCGCCAAGGTATGACCAATGGAGTACAGTATGGGGTACTTCAAGTAGGTAGTGAAAGATTTTTACAGGGTCGGCGACGCGTGAGTGATGCCCCTGGTGTTGCGCGCGTCCATAGACTTTTTTTTTTGTTTACGCTGAGAAAAATGCGTTACGCATACCCTCCCTGTCGGGGGACAGGAAGGGTTATGTGGGACTCCCCGGTTGCTAGCCAACCGGTATACCCACCAAACAACCCAGCGACACTCCTTCCTCGGCTTTGTGGGGGGACTGGGAATCTGGCACAGCCCTTGCGTCCAGTCCCCCTCCGACGACCGCCCGCTCATTAGCAGGCCCTTCATAGTGGGAGGGGGAGGGCTGGTCACCACCGCTTAGGGGGGGAGGTAGCGGCGATCGTACTGTCGCCACCTCCCCCCCCCCCCCTTCTTCGCGCGTCCATAGGCTACGGTAACCGCGCGCCATCAGGTGGTACTTCATCATCATAATTATAAGCATTATTTTAATTCCAGTACTTCGAGAACCCCGGCGAGTTCGCCCCGGAGCGCTGGGCCCCGGGCCGGCCCTCGCCCGCCCCCGGGGTCTACATGCCCTTCGGAGATGGACCCCGATATTGTATAGGTAGCGTAGTACTCAGCTATATTTATACTAATATCCTAAAAAAGGACCGTGTTTTTATCCTAACTATTATTCATTATTATAAATGCGAAAGTAACTCTTTCTGTCTGTCCGTCTTGCTTTCACGCTATAACTACTTACACAACCGATTTAAATGAAATTTGGTACACTAGACTTCTAGAGCCTAAGGAAAGACAGGCCGGGAAAATGGAAGATCTCCCGGGTACGCGGGTGAAACCGCGGGGAGCCACTAGTCTTATATATGAAATTCTCGTGTCACAATATTAGTTACCATACATCTCCGAAACGGCTTGACCGATTTTTATGAAATGTTATATGCATACTAGTGGCTCCCTGCGGTTTCGTCCACGATCCCCGTGGATCATCAATTTTCCCAGGATAAAAAGTGTCAATCCAGGTTATGAACTATCTGTGTTTCAAATTCCATCCAAATCCGTTATGAAGTTTGTGCGTGAAAGAGTAACAAGCATCCATCCATCCATACTCAGAAACTTTCGCATTTATAATATTAGTCGGATTCAATAGGTCTAAGAATCGGCTACTATCTATTTTAGTTATCACGGCAACGGTAAATACTCGGGTAAAACCGCGGGGCGGCAGCTAGTCACTACATATTATAAATAAAGTCGCTTTCCGCTGTCTGTCCCTATGCCTTCTTAAATCTTTAAAACTACGCAACGAATTTTGATGTGATTTTTTTAATAGATAGAGTGATTCAAAAGGAAGGTTTTTATATAGGTACAATACATGCATAATATGTTAGAGAAACACTGACAATTTTGGAGGTTTCTAATGTGATGTATAAGCATTGCACCCGTGCGAAGCTGGGGCGGGTCGCTAGTAATATATATATAGTCTCGGTTTCTAAGAACACATAACTTAGTACTTGGGACCCACGGTCATCAATTTCTGAACGTAAGCAGTAACATAATACTGTGTGGTACTCAGAATCTGACATAAGTGGGGTGTCGTGTTCAATATATGTTTCAAATATTGTTATGACTACAAACATCTATAGGTAGGTATTATTAATATTATAAAGTTAAAGAATTTATTTGAACGCGATAATATCAGAAACCAAAATTTTCTATTGAAATATTATTTTAGTGTTAGATAGCTATCGAGGCTATAGGGATAGGTATATGACATCACGCTACGACCGATGGAAGCGAACAATCAATGATAAATTAGTGATGCCAAAACATGGTATATTTATTTATGTAATGCAGGTGAAAATGCGCATATAGTCTGTTTTAAAACTAAATCCAATGGGTCGGATTTCCGGGGGATTTGATAGTTCCCGGGATAACAACCTACCCTATCAGAGAGATATTTTCTTTATACGGGGTTTTTTATTAACTATTTATCATACCCCTACTTAAGTGATCACGGAAACGGGAACTACGCGGGTGAAACCGCGGGGCGGCAGCTAGTAATACCAAAATTTTTTTTACAGGTAAAAGATTCGCCAAAATCCAAATGAAGTGTTGCCTAGTAAGATTGCTCCAGCACGTTCGGCTAAGTCCGGCGCCGAAAACAAACGCGTTCGGGGAGGTCTATATCCCGCCAAGACTAGAACCGTTTGCAGCCGACCCCCGCTCCCCGCTCACTCTCCACCCCGCCGACTCTATGGTCAAAATCAGTCTTTTATGACAGATGATATAAGTCTTTTTTGCCAGTGTCGAGTTGTTTTATTATCAATGGCCGGAGTAGTTTTTTCATAGATGGCCAGTTTATTAAACTGAAGAGACATTTTTTTAATCTACATTATAATATTGTACATAACATTGCATGAAAACTATTTACCTCCATTTTTAAGTCATTTATTGTTTATAAAAGTGATAGTTAAGCAAAAATGTATGATTAAATAAAAAGTGATGTTGCATTATATATTTTGTAATTAAAATGCCAAATGTATGGATACCTAATACCAACCTATATCTTAAGTAATGCTGATGAAATGGTGAAGTACATTGACTGTTAGTCTGATACTCCACAGGTTGCGGCTTCCCAAAGAAGAAAAACATACAAAATAGAGTACAAAATATGTCTAAAATCTAGGATGATAATAATTACAAACTAAAACGACACGTTTCTTTCTTAAAACACCAGTGCTTATGTACACAAATCGCTCTAAGACTTACATATCAAATTTATTATTTATCTATACTAATATTATAAAGAGGAAAGATTTGTTTGTTTGTTTGTTTGTAATGAATAGGCTCCGAAACTACTGGACCGATTTCAAAAATTCTTTCACCTTTAGAAAGCTACATTATCCCCGAGTAACATAGGCTATATTTTATCCCTGTATTCCCACGGGAACGGGAACTACGCGGGTAAAACCGCGAGGAGGCAGCTAGTTACAATATAAAGTAAGAAACCGAAGCTGAGGCCGTGTTTGTAACTGAAGAGGTGCCTATTGTGTTGTGTAGAAATTATCTTACTTTTTATAAAAAAAACTACTGTGTTTATCGCTCAGTGCAATTATACTAATAATTAAAAAGTTATGAGGTACCAAACATAAAAAAATACCAGTCGAATTGAGAACCTCCTCCTTTTTTTGAAGTCGTTTAAAAAGATGAAATTGGCGCCATATACAAAAAACCTTCCTCTTCTTTTAGGAAAGTTATTACTTAAAATATATTTTATGCAATATTAATAGGAAAGATGAAAATGTGGTAGAAATTATAAATATGTACGCACACGCTTTCAAACCGTAAAGAGGTTTACATTGAAAATGTAAAAAAGGTTAAGCACTATTTGTTTTCTTAAAAAAAAAATTTACCTTTTTATAATTGGAACAAAAAAAAATTTTGCTTTCAAAAATAGAATGAAAAGATTAAAACATGTCGTCGTTTTGGACAGAAGCGACCATTTACCAATTTACCAACCTATTTCTATATTAAATATTGAACTTTGAAGGGGATAGTGGAATAAGCATCAGGAGAATTTCCGAATACAAAAATCATCTTTAAACCAGGATTTATTCAGATTTACTTACCCTTAATTATTTATGAGGTAAGCATTATTTATTTATTATTTTTAGTATTTCTTTTCATCAAAATAATATAGTAGTGGCACCCCGGTTTCGCCCTAGTTCCTGGGATCTACAATTTTCCCAAGATAAAGAGTAGCCTATGTGTTAATCCAGGTTGTAAACTGAGTTCCAACTTCTTTTAGTAGTTATTGCGTGAAAGAGTAACAAATATGTATAAATTCTCACAAACTTTCGCATTTATAATATTAGTAAGAATTCTAATATAATTTTGTTATAAATCGAAAGACTGCACCTTATTAGGAATTAAATATTTATGTCCCCTAAAAATCTTAGGAAAATTTAATTTTTCCCGATTATCCCCGGGATCTCATATTTTCCCGGGAAAATGAAAACTTTTACCGGTTTAGGCAAGCGCTGTCGGTCTGTCTGTCCTTTAGTAAGTAGGTATAGATTAGAGAAAATACTTAAACCTATTTTAATGAACAATTTACTTAGAAATATATATTGATACATTGCATAGCTCATATTTACTAAATCATCAATATAAACATGATACTCTATAAACAAAAAAACTGCTGAGTTTCTATAATGATGGAGACTATAGGTACGATAATTTTGATGTATTCTCAATCTTATTGCTACGTATTAAAGATTAAAATAAGTTGGTAAAGTTTTTTTAGGGAGCCACAATAAATGTCCGTAGATTGTTAATTTTGTATTAGTTTGAGTCCCGGAGAAGGCACGAGTGGTTACCTCAAGTTTAAAACTATTTGATTTTTGTGTTCATAATAACAAATATATTAGAGAAAAATGTTTGAAGTGTAATAAAGAATTCTACGTAAGAAGAACGAGCAACAAAATTGTTAAAGGTAAGATTTCATATCATAAAAATTTTATGCAAGCTACGTCTCACGGTTTTGGCTGCATTCATATAAACAACTACAACCAACAACAACGCGCGGTTTTACCCGCGTAGTTCCCGTTCCCGTGGGAATACAGGGATAAAATATAGCCTATGTTACTCAGTGATAATGTAGCTTTCTAATGAAAAAAGAATTATTAAAATCGGTCCAGTACTTTTGAGTTTATTCGTTACATACAAAAATACAAATATTTCCTGTTTATAATTATTAGTGGAGATAGTGTAGATTAGTGAGTCCCGGAGAAGGAGAAGAAGCTCCTTAAGTTTAAAATTTGATTTATGAATTCATAATCTATATATATAAAAGAAAGTCGGGTTTGTTTCAACACTTATAACTCGAGATCTGTTGAATCAATTTTCATGGTTATTGATTCGTTGGATTTGTCTCCGCCCCGAATAGCAGAATACATCTTAAAAACAATGATACTCGACATGTGAAATTAATACTTAATCATTTCAATAAATGCTGATTTGTTTATTAGATGTCAAACATTTGTTGTCCTATACTGTCAAATACTGTAACAACTATTCATGTGTGCGTTCAGAAATTATTTTATGTAAAATGTCTCGAAAGTTCGGAACTGTTATATTTGTTCTTTTTAGACATTAATTTGCGTAAACATTTATTACTTATTTAATTTTTAATTTCCGAAAATAATACCGAATAATACCTGATTTTTAATTTGGTCGGTTTTTAAATTGATCAACTTTAAGTTTAGTCACAATTTAAACTTTTGAACGCAATCATAATATTTGACATTAGATTTGACAACCAACTGTAATATGTCAATCCATCCTGTCGTACTTCAAAACACGGAAAAAAGTTATACGATATTGTGTTACCATATCTATGAGTGCATCCTTCTACTTAACTTTCTTTCTATCTATTTAATCAGCCCGTAATAACCCACTGCTGAGCATAGGCCTCCTTATTTTTATGCCTCTTTATACGGTCCTTTGCCAATTACATCCACTGCTTACCCGCTGCTCCGACAATGTCGTCTACCCACCGAGCCGGTGGTCTACCCGGTTTCCTGTGTCTCTCTTGGCCACCACTCTGTAATAGCTTTAGCCCATCTTCCGTCATCCAGCCTTGCCAGATGTCCCGCCCAACCCCACTTTAATCCCGTGATCCGTTTACCCACATCCACGACTTGCGTTTTACGTCGTATTTCGACGTTGGGTATTCGGTCCACGAGGGAGATGCCCAGCATGGTTCGCTCCATGGCTCTTTGGGCAACCATTATTTTATACATGTCGCCTTTTGTAAGCGACCATGTTTCAGCACCATAGGTGACGATAGGCAGAATGCACTGGTTAAATGCCTTAGTCTTCAGACACTGAGGATTAGAGCGGAAGATTCATCATCATTCATCAAGTTTCCCAAATTCAGCCCAACCTAACTGGATCCGTCTAGCAATCTCCTTCACCTGAGACTCCCGGTCAAACGACAAACGACGTCCAAGATAGATGTAGTGGTCTACATGTTCTATTGGGGAGTTACCCACATTACTGGTAGCTGTTCCAATTGGATTACTAGCCATGAGCTTGGTGTTGAACATGTTCATACGTAGACCCACTTTCAGGGATGCTTCGTGTAGTTCTGTAAGCATAGATTGAAGATCAGCAACGTTCTCAGATAGTAGAAGATGGTCGTCAGCAAAACGCAGGTGTGACATGCGTGTGCCATTTATATTTATTCCTCTCTCCTCCCAGTCTAGAGATTTAATTACGTCTTCTAGCATATTAGTGAAGAGCTTTGGCAAGAGAGTATCCCCTTGCCTCACACCTCGCTTGATGGGGACGAAATCTGTCAGCTTATACATGCGCACCTGTAGAGTAGCCTTTTGGTGTTCGTGCACGTCAAACCATTTACGTACGTACGTACGCAGCGGAAGGTCTCAAAAGGAAAAAGAAACTCCCGATTTTTAAACATTCTTCATTGGTAAGCCGTGGTGGCTCAGTTGGGAACGGACCGACTCACGATCGTGAGGATGCCGGTTCAAATCTCTGGCACGTACCTCTGAGTTTATAAAAACTTACGTACGGATTCACACCACTGGCTTTCGGTGAAGGAAAACATCGTGAGGAAACCTGCATGCCTGAGATGTCACAATTAAAGGCATGCGAAGTCCGCCAATCCGCACTAGGCCCGCGTGGTGGACTATGGCCTAAAACCCTAAAAACTCGATGTTAGGGGAGGCTCGAGCTCCTCTGTGGAGACGTACCTATATGAGCTGTTGATGATTGGTACTCCGCTCCTATTGGTCGTAGCGTGATAATATATAGCCTATAGCCTTCCTCAATAAATGGCCTCTCTAATACTGAAATATTTTTTCTAATCGGACAAGTAGTTTCTGAGATTAGCGTGTCAAGCAAACAAACAAACAAACTCTACCGCTTTATAATATTAGTATAGATGTACTAGCTTCTGCCCGCGACTCCGTCCGCGTGGAATAGTTACTTTGTGCTAACGCTAACTTTCAACACGCGACTTCATTTACGTAGAAGGATGGACTCGCAGAGCCAACTGATGACTGCCCGTGCACGGCGGCCCAGCGCTTAAAGGCGCGCACAGTTTGATCATTATTTTGCGGCGATGTAATTTTAAATTTGCGATTTCTCCTAAGATATTCATTGAAATCGTATGATGTAATTGGCAATTTTGTTTTAAATTAAATACTTCTTATGAATAAGGTATTTATTTGGATAAGGATTAATATCATCTTTATAAAAACACCTTCACAAATAATGCATTATTTTAGAACAAATTTGGTTAGTAGAACAATGGTTATAGTGAGCCATCGAGCATGTAACCAATAGAGTAGAACTGTTAACAGTTTTGTTAGGAAACAAAATACGCCAAAACGCTGCGCCGGCCCCTGTGTTCTGATTGGCCGACTCAAGGTCAAGTCGTACACACAGGTCTCTTATTGGTCGGGTACTGTTTTAGTTCGAGCGTGGTTTGTTTGTTATACCAGTTATACGTGACAAATCATTGATGCGTTGCTAAACAAATGGCTCACTATTGCTACTCTATTGGTTACATGCTCGATGTAGTGAGCCAACCTTAACAGATAGACATATGCTGACGCGTTTTTTTTGAATTTTTGAAGGGGAACAATTCTGTTCTACATCATTTTAGGGAAACTTTAACCGTTTACGCAGCGTTCGCAGCGGAAGCTCTCAACAGGAAAATAAATCTCCCGATTTTGAAACATTATTTATTGGTGCTCCGCTCCTATTGGTCATAGCGTGATGATATATAGCCTATAGCCTTCCTCGATAAATGTACTATCTAATGGCGAAATAATTTTTCAAATCGGACCAGAACTTTCTGAGATTAGCGCGTTCAAGCAAACAAACAAACTCTACTCCTTTATAATATTAGTATAGATAGATTGGGGCAGTACGAAGTCTGCCGGGTCAGCTAGTAACAAATATATTAATGAAAAATGTTCTTATGGCTAATATGATGATGATGAATATTTAAAAGGTAGGTAAGTGCTTACGCGTGTCCCGCAGCCCCGCCACACGGCGCCCAGGCTTCATTGGAACACCCAGGGGTTTAGTGGGTAGGCACCGCCACCTTCTGTGCCGGTGAGTCACCATATAACCCGACGGCTGCCCCCGGAGCTGCCGGGTATCCTATGAGGATTCCCCTGGGAGATCAAAAAAAAAACACGCACAAAGAAAACGTTCTATTTGGTGCATTAATTAAGCAGAACATCCAGGGTAAGTATACGTCATAAGCAGTTTCATTTACTTCCGCCCTCACCAAAAAGGACTATAAAAAACTGTGAGGTTTTTATAAGGCTAGTTCTTTCAGCGGTTCCTTTCACGTCACTGGCAGAGGTATTATCATAATTGCGATCTGACACCGTGAATAGCGTGTGTACAGATAACATCCCCATGGTATGGTCGCTAGGCTCAGCCATGCTAGTGATGTCAAGTGTTGGCGGTTGGCCTGAAATGCGGGATTTTATCTGCGTTCAAATCACAATTCAGAGGCATCAAAGGATGGATCTAGAGTGTTTAATTAACAAATTTGAAGCCCATTAGATACATCGATACTATTTATAAAGCTGAAGGGTTTGTTTTAAAGTGTTGATCTCAGAAATGAATTTGAATTTTTATGTTGTATAGCCCACAACGAGGCTATATGATTTTTGTATTTGATATCACGCTACGACGAAAAGGAGCTGAGTATCAATGGGAAATGTAGCTAAGATGGGGAAAGTGACGCTGATGCGCGGGTTAGCTAGTAGTAGATAAAACGTAAATATAACTTTTTAAAACTTTGAAATCGTCATAACACATCAGAGCTCATTCGTTTATTGATAAAAAAAGAAACTTTCTAAGAGTCTGCAATGTCAAACATCTGTGTGACAGCCGGACCAATCGGTCTATTGTTTTCAAACAATGTAACGAGTAACTCTATGGTTTCATAAACAAAAGGTCCGAATATAGGCGTAGAATAAATAATGTGATAAGAACAAATTTTTACATAATCAAAGACACCACTTGTTTAAAATTAACTTATTGACGTGACAACGTCTTATAAATTGGTTTGCCGGGTGACACTTCAAGAAACTGCGTTACGCTCCGCTCACGTTACGTGACGTTATGTTTTAAATTGTTCCTACTATACGAATGAATATTCACATTAAAATTATTTTACCACTCAAAGTCGTTGTCACGTAAAACTTTCGCCCGTATACCGACTTTACAGGCAACCAATTTTTATAATAGACTAGCTTCTGCCCGCGACTCCGTCCGCGTGGAATAGTTACTTTGGCCTAACGCTAACTTTCAACCCCCTTCGTTTACGTAGAAGGATGGTCCCGCAGAGCTAACTGATGACTGCACGCGCCGGCCCGGTACATAAAGGCGCGCGCAGTACAGTACTTGAGCATTATTTTGGTGCAATGTTATTTTAAATTTGCGATATCTCCTAAGGTATTCATTGAAATCGAATGATGTAAAGGGCAATTTTGTTTTAAATTAAATACTTGTGATGAATAACGTATTTATTTGGATAAGGATTAATATAATCTTCATAAAAACACCTTCACAAATAATGCTTAATTTTCGAACAAATTTGGTTAGTATACAAGTGGTCACAGTGAGCCAACCTTAACAGATAGACATATGCTATCGCGGACTATTTTTTAGAACTTTTAAAGGAGAACAATTCTGTCATACATCATTTTAGCGTAACTTTAACCGTTTACGCAGCGTACGCAGCGGAAGCTCTCAACTGGAAAAGAAATCTCCCGATTTTGAAACATTCTTCATTGGTGCTCCGCTCCTATTGGTCATAGCGTGATGATATATAGCCTATAGCCTTTCTCGATAAACGGACTATCCAATGGCGAAAGAATTTTTCAAATCGGACCAGTAGTTTCTGAGATTAGCGCGTTCAACCAAACAAACAAACAAACAAACTCTACTCCTTTATAATATTAGTATAGATAGTTTCCGAAGTAGGTAATACGAATCCTTATTTAATTTATAAATAGCTATAGGTTTAGCATAGATATTGCTAGTTGATCAGTGCAACAAAAAAAACATATTATTGTATCGATTATGTTTGATTTATCATTGCCAGTGTAAAGTTGTAACATATAAAATGAATTAATATTGAACAAGAGTTCACCTACCTAGTAAAATGCACAAAGCTTGATGTTTATTTTAATTTCATAGTAGATAACTAGAAATTTTTCTGTTTAGCATTGTAATGTCACAATTTATCCTCCTTAAAGACATTTGTTATTGAAGTTTAATTAAATCACTTTTACGAGTGCAAAAAATAATTTATTTTAATAAAGGCGATCTGATTGATCAAAACGCTCGTAAGAAAGTTTATGTAGCACAAAATTGATTTATTGCAAACTGCACATATTCTAAGAAGACCAATTAATAAAAAGTAAATAGCTGGCGATTGGCAGCACTGATTTATTTGCTTCATAATGTTACCAACCTCCAATGACTTCCATTTCATGAGCGTCCCGCGCGAGTTTAGTGACTGCGTAAGATTGTAAACTTCTGTTTGAATTCCTGGAGAAATACTTTACGCATATATACTTAAAGTGGAGAAAAGGTTATAGCTAATATTTGTTACTTCGCTCATGTTATAAACAAATCTAAATATCGTAATAATTCTTTCGTTCATAATAGTTCATTCAGTCAATTGCATTTGTCGAGGCGGCTTTGTTGATTAATTGTAAACTGCGCGCAAACATCATTTAACACGATGGTGAGTAAATTTAGACCTTGACCGTGTGTGAAAAATGACCCAATATACTTATGTATTTTATAAATTGCGACCCGCCCCAGCTTGCGCACGGGTGCAATGCTTATACATCATATTAGAAACCTCCACAATTGTCAGTGTTTCTCTAACATATTATGCATGTATTGTTTAAAAAAATCTTTATAGATTTAAGAAGACAGACAGTGGAAAGCGACTTTGTTTTATAATATGTAGAGATGATTAGAATTAGGTAATTAAAAAAATATCCCGGGACATCATGCACGGCCAATCCGATTCCAAACTAAGTAGAGCTTTTGCTATGGTAACTAGATATCTGACATACTATATATACTACTATTATGAACAATTATTTAAAAAGTTTAAAATAATACCTGTACATGAAAAAGTTCACTACTTAATAGCGTTAGAACAGTACAAGGCAGACAAACACACAGAACCTATAACCCATAGATACCACACCAGACAGGTCGAACAAGGTAAATTTGTGATACCGCCTGTAAGGAATTACTATGGAAAAAGAACAAGGCAATACCTAACACCGGTCATTTTAAATAAAATAGATTTCATGAGGGAAACATCAGAAACAGAAATAAGCCAATATACAGTTAAGAAAAGATTGAAAAATTACTTTATAGATACTTAGGTTAGGTTTAACATAGATTTTATTATTACATTTAAGGTAGATAGAATTAAGTATTAAAATAATGTGAAAGAGCGCCATTATCGCCAACAAACTGATTGTACAGTTTGGCGATTTTTGTTAAAAGTGTAAATAGCATAACTTTTTTTTTTTGAATAAATATATATAAAAAAAAAAAAAAAATATATAAATATATATTTGCAAACGGGTATTTTATGGTTTAAGTATTTTCATGCACTTAAAATGTTTTTCCTAGGTGGGATTCGAACCTACGACCGGTGGGTGGCTTGAAAGTCAGTATCTAAGCGCAAAGGTCCACCTAATGTCCAACAGCAAAACTCATTTGATAAAATTATCTTCCTAGAGTTTTTGTTTCGTAAACTATAAATGTTATTTTTATGATATTATTTTCATTGCTTAGGAAAGTTTGCAGTAAGGACTCTGTTTATAAATTAATGTACTTATTAATTTTTTATCACAAATAAATTACTAAAACATATTTTTTTTATTTTACAATTATATTTAGTACATATGAATAAACTTTACATCGCCAAACTGCTCAGCAAATGTTAATTTAAACAAAAAATGTCTTTAAATCCTCTTAATTAAGTTATTTGTTGAATTTAAACCTACTAATATAATAAATGCGAAAGTTTGTATGGATGTATGGATAGATAGATAGATGGATGGATGTTTGTTAGTTACTCTTTCACGCAAAAACTACTTTGGATGAAATTTGAAACTATCTGTTTATAACCTGTATTATCACATAGGTAACTTTTTGTCCCGAGAAATTTGAAGATCCCCCGGGAACGCGGGTGAAACCGCGGATAGCCACTAGTATATTCTATTATTGTACTTTAATAAATTACTTAACGCACATTTTTTTTCCAATTTTATATTAAAACTAGCTGCCGCCCCGCGGTTTAACCCGCGTAGTTCCCGTTTCCGTGATCACAGGGGTATGAAAAATAGATAATAGCTGATTCTCAGACCTATTGAATATGCATATAAAATTTCATAAAAATCGGTCAAGCCGTATCGGAGGAGTTTAATCACAAACACCGCGACACGAGAATTTTATATATAAGACTAGCTGCCGCCCCGCGGTTTCACCCGCGTAGTTCCCGTTCCCGTGATCACAGGGGTATGAAAAATAGATAGTATCCGATTCTCAGACCTACTGAATATGCATATAAAATTTCATAAAAATTGGTCAAGCCGTTTCGGAGGAGTATGGTAACTAACATTGTGACACGAGAATTTTATATATGAGATAAACTTGCCAGAAAACGATATTACATTTATATTTAACTAGTGGCTCCTCGCGGTTTCACCCGCGGTCCCGGGGATCTTCAATTTTCCCGGGATAAAAAGTATCCTATGTCCATCTCCTGGTTATAAGCTACCTCCCACCATTTTTCAGTCAAATCGTTAAAGCCGTTCTTGAGTTATAAATAGTGTAACTAACACGACTTTCTTTTATATATATAGATAGATAATAGGTGCTGATAATTTGTTACAGGTGTTACCAGAATGCGGTTTGAATATCATAATGAAGATGATGATCTAGACGACCCTATTCAGTTGTTTGATTGCAGTAATATACTAGGTAAGTTTTATTATCAAGATGTTTGAAATACCTGCTGGCTTTGTGGTTAGTGACCCTGAGTTTCAAGCAGTGATGGATTAAAAATTAAGCAATTGCCTAGGGCATCACGTCTGGGGGGCACCAAAAAAAAATTATTTGTAGTCGCGCCTCTTCCTTCGATTTTATAATAAAAAAGCTAGGTTCAAAGACCGATTCCAGTTGAAACAAGGACAGGTGGGCCCACAGGCGTGGATTGCTTAGGGCAACAAGAAGTCTTACGCCCGATTAATAATCTATCTCTAATCCGTAATTAAAACCAACGAGTTGTCAAAATGGACGGATAGCTTATTGGCAAGCAAAAACTATCATTTTCGAACAGATTCGATCGATCGTAGATCGAAGATAGATTGATTTTTAAGCTTCACCCAGAAAATGGATTGATATATCAATCTTAGATAGCAAAAAATGGATCAAGATTGATTATTGACATCGGGCGTTAATCCGACACTGCTTTCAAGCCGCCGTCAGGTCGAATTCCACCCAGGACAAACATTTGTATGCATTAATGTGTCATTGTTCTGTGCCTGGATGTAATTATCTATATACTCGTAAGTATTTATTTAAAAGTAGTAGTCATATCAGCTATCTGGTTACCATATTACAAGCTCTGCTTACTTTGGTATTACATTGTCCGTGTGTGAAAATGTCACAGGATATTAATTTATTTATCAAATCTCTACTACTATTTAATGCGAATGTAACTCTGTCTGCCAACTAGGCATTCACGCTACAGCGATTTTGATGATATTTGGTACAGATATAGCTAGCTTTGATTTAGGTTGAAGAACCTCGAGAACGCAGGTAAAACCACGGGGTGGAAACTAGCTTTGAGATATTCATTCCACAGCCCAGGGTTAAATTTCAGATACCAGTGGTATCTGAAATGTCTACTTATTAATTGCAGTTTGTGATTCCTCAATTAATATTATGGTTATGTTTTATGGGGTTATTCCAAATAAAGAAAGGTTTACAAATTCATTTTTACTATCAGATATATGTTGATATGATGTTCATATGTTTCTTATACTATCTTCGCCACACTGAACTTTAGTCTTTGCATAACTCTAACCCTTATAGAGCAAGATCCTAAGCCTATAGTCTTTATTTTCTAAGCTTGCCAGAGCTTCCTTGTTTTCAGCGATAATATTATGTGTATATAAAGTAGTGATTGTTTGTTCTTTCTCTATAAGCATGTTCAATATCCAGGGACAGGTGCTAAAAGTAGGCAACAACTCAAATTGCTTCCTAAAGCTGTGGAAAAAATACATTAAAAAGAAATAAATTTATAATGCCAGGCACTTACGTCGGCGTTAACTTTTGACGCTTTAAAACTCCCAAAAAATGGATGGTCTGGCAACCCTGGGATCTTGGACCATTATGTCTGGTCATATTGAAACCTCAACCACTTTAAACAAATGAATATGTCCGGTATCAATTTATCGTGGCCAAGTGTTGCATTGAATTGAGAGATTCGGATCAATTTTAGATTGCATCCATGACCTATATGACTTCGGTTTCTGACATAGTACCTAAGTATAAAGATTTATAACCTCTTTGGTTTTACATTTAACTAGCTCCAGTCTCTCGTTTCTACCTGCGTTCTCGAGGAATCTAATATATTTTTCATAAGAACCTTTAAGCAACATATTGAGACCAAAAATTTTCAAATAGGTCCAGTCATTCTCGAGGTTTTCGCTTTGCGACATTAAGCCCTTTCTCACCCTTTATAATATAGTGTCTAACTATTTTTTGAACGAATATGCTATATTAGAATATGCTTATAAGCGCTTTACTTTAAAGCTTAATTAAAGAAATCACAAATCAATGTCGAATTCAATGTCAAATCTGGAACGCTTAATTTTGTCACTGTTGAATTGTCTGAAACCTTGTTTTTACGAATTATAAGTATATAGAAAAGCTTTGCTGCGAATAAATTATAATAATATTTGTTTTAGATGCGGGAATTATCGAAACAACAGGCTCAGAAAAAGCAGTCGTCCAACATAATTTGAAGTATAAACTCTCCCTAAAGAGTTGTTATATGCTACCGGTGTCATTTTTCGATATACCTCGTAATATCTCATTATTAAACGAATGCCAACCAATTCGCATTAATATAGTAGATTATTATAAGCATCCCTGGTATTTTAAAAGAAATATGAGCAAATCAAGCGATAGTAATAATATGGATAGTACCGTACACGCTGCTAGTGCTAGTGATGATCATGAGTCTGATATTATTTGTCTGGATGCTATTGACGACACAGACAAAACATCAACAGAACCACGGGCGCAAAATAACACAGACATAGTCGATTTGAGGAGTGACCGATGTTCAAATAAAATACCTGCACACGGCTTAAATAAAAGAGGGAAACCATTAGAGAGTAGGTTAAATAAAGAACTGCGAAAAGCACTCAGCCAAAAAAATACAACAGGTATAGATGTTAAACGAAACATAGGTCTTATAGGTTTAAGAATAACAAAAAGAGTTATAAT
Organism: Thyatira batis; assembly: GCA_905147785.2. Lineage (NCBI taxonomy): Eukaryota > Metazoa > Arthropoda > Insecta > Lepidoptera > Drepanidae > Thyatira > Thyatira batis. Next base: position 1,612,980 of record LR990502.1, read on the forward strand.
AGATGATATAGTGCAGGACACAAGTGATAATAAAGAAAGCCATATTAATTCCAATAAGGAGAAAGGTATTGAAAATTCTATTAAGATAAAGGAGAGTCAAACGTATTTACAATCGGTCGATAAGATTTTAGAACGCGTAGGTACTGTTATGATACCTACTATAGGAAATGAAAATGGCTGCGTAACATGCACCATAAATAAGACTGAAATTAACTCAGCAAATAATAAGCCTAATATCAAATGTCAACTGACAAACGTACCAAAGAAGATTCTTGATAAGATTAAAAAACATAAAAATACAACCCTTGAAACTAAAGAGGAAAAAGAACAAATAAAGAAAACCACACCACTTAGTATTTTTCAACCCGATAATTTTGAAACTACTATCAATGATGTGAAATATGCAAAAGAGCAAACAGCTTTGAAGAAACCCATTCAATCAAATGAAAAGCTTACAAAACCACACAAAAATGTTTATATTGTTGGGTCTAAATTATATGATGACTTAAGCAATACTGAGATTTCAAATCCTTTGGGACACAATAAATGTAAACCAGAGTCTCATGATAAAACAAAACTAAATGGTACATACCCACTGCAACGGATACAACGGCCAATGCCAAAATCGAAAAAGCTACTTGGAAAACAAGTAATCAAAGAAAATTCATTGAACGATAGTGGTAAAAGGGACACATCAGGAGCAACTAAAAAAAGTAATAATTCTGAAACATCAAAAACAAATATAATGAATCAACAAAATACTAGTGATGTTAGTAGTAGTTTGTTACAAGTAAATAAACAGGATATAAAACTAGACGGAAATGTCAAAACACAGAAGCTTATAAAGACAAACAAGGCTAACGATAAAAATAAAGTTGGGCATAAAGTAGAAAAGTCTATGGAGAGTAAATGTAATCAAATGCGATATGACGAAACAGCTAGGAAAAAAAAGAGCTTTGATATTGCTAAGAAAATCGTGCAATCTATTGTAAATCATGGGGTTTCTGAGAAATTGAATACCAAAATAACTACAAAATTGTTACCCAAAAGTAGAAAAGAGAGTCTTCCAAAGGCGACAGAAAAAAAAGATTCAGATAAGGAAATTAGGTCATTTAAAGACGTAGGTTCTGTAGATATTCCATTAAAATCTGACGCAAGATTAAATTTGTCTGATAATAATGCACAAGAAAAGGTGAAAATTGTTTCCATTGAGAATGTGAAAGACTCTAGTGGATGTACCGCAATAAATAATGCCAATTCAGCTATGGTACAGCCTACCCTGCAAAGACATACGGAAGCAAATAATTGTACAGTTCAAAAGCCATGGTATTTCGCATCACAGGAGTCAATGAGCACCAATACTGTATCGCAGAGCAATGCTCTATTTGGAAATAAGTCAAGATGGAATAAATATCCCGGAAATAATAACCCACCAAATACTCCAGTAATCAATAATTTAGCTTCAGCTATAATTTTGAGGCCACAATCAAAACCATACACATTTAACAACAACAGGAATTCTATACCGTCTTATAGGAATTGTGGAACTCTTTATCCCCAAGCTACAAAATTTCCATCTTCAAATGAAATTTTGTCGAATTCAAGCTCTCAGGGAACGTTTCATCAAGTACCTCACTTTCCACCGAAACAGCATTATTTACCACAGATTCAAAATGGTAATCATCAGTATCACAATTCCTTTAGTGTTGCACCAAACGTGGCTTCAGGTCCTAGGCCAGAGGTTTCAGATAATTTTCATATTACAAATCCTTACTGGAATTATGGACACCATTTACTTCTTCCTCCTCCACCACCGCCTCCCGTACAGGAAAATTACAACTCAAATATTCCACCAGAACCAAATAACAGCTCTATAATTGGAAGAAATGTCGATGGTCTGGTAAAGAAAATCAACATCTTTGCTACGCCTCCACCACCTGTGCAACCCGTGCAAAAAGACGTTGTAAAGTCAGAACCCACCAAAGAAAACGTCGAAGTGACAGATAAACGAAGTACACCACATCAAATTGTTTGCGAAAAACCTGTCGAGACTAAATTAGAAATGCTACAGGAACTAGAAAGGAGTATGCATGAATGCAGTCCCGAAAGAACTGTTTCTGAACTTGGTCCAGTTAGAAATGATCCTCGTTTATTAAACAAAAGGCTAATCGCAACCTCAGCATCAGTAACTGCACCGAAGAGACAGACAATAAAAATTCAAGAATACTCACCGCCGATACTACCGATGCCCTCATATCAGAACTACTTGTCACAGGTTAATCCAAATCTGAAAAACTACACACAAGATCGATCAGCACCTATTAGACCCGCTCCTACAACAAATGTAAATCCAAGTCATATGAAGGCTAAGAAGAGAATAATCTATGGAAAAGATCTATATAGTGAAGTACCCGCTAAGAAAATATCTATTGAAGACTACAAGAAAAGGTCTGATGGTAATATATTTTTAACTCATAAGAAACAAACAGGAAATAAAAATGCAAAATCTAAAGTTAATGTTAAAGCATATTCAATGAATAAAACTAGTAATATCGATTCGAATATGTCAGATTTAGGATATAGTTCAGATACGACTGTTAAACTAGGATCCTGATTTGTGTTAGTTTGTTGAAATATGACAATAATACTTAGACACCTGCGACACCTGACAATATATTTGACAAAAAATTATTATTGCTATGTTTTGTATTTTGTTTATGTACAGTATTTTAATAAGACGCATCATGCGCATGTGTCTCAGTTTTTTTGTACACACCACTAAATGATTGAAATTCTACCACAATTGTCAATAATCGTATTGTGAATCACAGGATATTTTGTCGTTGTGGAAAATTTGTAATTTATATATCAGCTTATTAATTAAAAAGTCCTCGTAAAATGGTAAAAACGGCTAGATTTTTCTCACGATATTTAAACTGTTGATGGCAAGTTATATTCGTCAGTAAGTTAAACAGAGGTGGCTGCCGACAAACTATTGCATAGTTTGGCAGAACTTTTAATATGTTTGTGCTTATGTTATACTAGTGGCTCCCCGCGGTTTCACCCGCGTTCCCGGGATAAAAAGTAGCCTATGTGTTATTCCAGAACATATTCTAGCTCTGTGCCAAATTTCAAGCAGATCCCTTCAGCCGTTGGAGCGTGAAAGAGTAACAAACATCCATACATACATACAAACTTTCGCATTTATAATATTAGTAGGATGAATAAATAAAAAAAATTACCGATGTCTACTATTGGATAAGATATGGTTTTTTGCTACTGTAAATAATAGATTTTCAGACGTAATTTTGATCAGATAAAATGCATTTCAGACTAATAAAATGCGGGTTACCAGCATAGCACTTTTAAATGTTTGTTAAATCGTTGCTAAAAGAACATATCTATGTCATCCAATATATGTATATTGCTGTATTTGTAAAAGATTCACATAAATTTCTATATTGTTTTATATTGCATACATGATGAAAATTACCAATTTGTTGCCTATGAAATAAAAGACGTGTTTTCTAAAAAAAATCCTAAAGTATTATTTCATTTTGGATGGAGTTTGTAAGGCTTTGTCGGTGGAATTAATTAAAGGACCCCATTGTTCGTGAAAAAGGCAGGTACTCGTGTTTCAGTAATTAGAGAAATATGGCTTCTTTAATCTTTTGTTATCTGTAATGACCCCATTCGTTTTATGCAAACAAGATTTCGTGATCTCTGTTTACAAGTCGGGGTCGAGGTGTCTGTATCGTATTATACGATTCGTGGAAAGCTCCTCAATTAATAATTAACTAACTAAATATTTCTAACTCGGATTTACATTCTTATCTGGTACCTATATAAAAATCTCTTGTCATGGTGTTTGTGGTCCCACTCCTCTGAAAGGACTCAACCGATTTAAATCACTTTTCTCTTAATGTATATAACATGTAATACGGGTATAGGATTTTCCCCCCTCCTATCTCCCCCCATTTTTAATCACGGCTTCCTCACGTCCCTTTGACATTTTATTCTCTACATACTAGTTTCTATATCATGTTTTGTATTGTAAAAAATATTTGAAGTATTTATTTATTTGCTAAAAGCTGACGGTCCACCTTATTTTTAATGGCAAGTGATTAAGTGTGCCTGCAGGATATATGTAGATGATTGACGTTTGGATTTCCCTGATGATTTCTCAAGCTCCAAAAGAATGTCTCTTCAATATAACTCTCAGATTTCCTGAGTGTAAGCTACTGACAAACCCTGCACTGAAGTGCTGTCACTCTGATGCCTGTCAAAATTGACAAGAGCAACGTGTATGAATCTGGGATGGAGACATAAAACTGTGGAGGTGCGATGTAGGCGCGGCGCATCGCAATAACAATTTCACTTCACATGCCTTCAATTGTGACATCTCGGGCATGCAGGTTCCTCAGGATGTTTATCTTCACCTAAAGCCAGTTGTGTGACTTCATACATAAGTTTTTTAAACTCTTAGTTGAAAGTGCTTTTCCCAGTGAGCCACCACGGCTACATGGAATGAACGATATTTATGAAATTAAACACAATAAAATAGGTTTTCACAGGCACTTGAAAAGTTAGTTTTCGCCGCTTCAGCAGCCTTTTTTAGCCGAGAAGAGTCAACAATAATATAATTATGAAGCTAAATCGGTAAGTACAACTTTTTAGATCTAAATAGGCTTTTTGGCAGCACTTGGTGCTCACCAGTGCTGCCAAAAAGCCTATTTAGTGGCATGTGAGAGCTCACATGCCACTTCCACCTAATTCTCACTTCAGTTCGAATCTGGTATTCAATGCGACACCCAATTTTGTGTATACCCATCTGCAGTGTGGGTTGTGGCAGCAATTAATCTCTCTAACGCGGCTCACGGCGTCTTGTTGTAATAAATCTGCTGGATTAAGCCGGCCTCTTTCGTAACGCGATAGATTTACTGGAAGGAACATTTTGATGTTCATCCCTAGTAAATTTTTTGCTGCAGTAATATTATAAAGAGTGTTTGTATATGAGAGATGTTTGTAATGAATAAACTCAAAAACTACTGAATCGATTTCAGAAACTATTTCTCTTTTGAAAAGGTACTTAGGTACATTATCACAGAGTGACATTTGTTTTATCCCCGTAATCCTACGGAAACGATAGCTACGCGGTGGAACCGTGTGGAGGTATCTAGTACTAATATAAATAGGACTGATTTGATTTTTTGTTTCTTTTTGATTTGTATGATGCTTTCATCAATAGAAAGCTTCATGATCATTATTATTATTGGCTTTATTATATACCTATCAGCGTATTCTGAAGGAAACTGAACCTATATACCTATTGTTCTTGGTTTCTTCGTCTTTTTTTTATCACTGTCGAAGAAGTATGATGACCATTATTTAGATATTTAGCTCAGGATCAAGTGAATGAATCACTAGTTAGAATTATTTTTTATTTAATTGGTATATATAATATTTAAATACCTACCGTTTTAATTTACGTAAATCGCATGTCTAGAAAGTATAAGGCTTTGGTTATTTATAAATAAAATTGCTTTTAAACCATTATTTTTGAAAAGACAAATGGTTTTACAGTAACTGATAGTTTTCTGTGACACTAGGGTGGTCTAGAACAATCTTGAATTTAAATTAATACTGAAAGTGGTTGGTATATAACTAAGTGATTATGGACTAAAAATGACTGTAGGACTAATATTGGTTGATTGCGTGGTTTTACCCGCGTCGTTCCCGTAGGAATATAGTATGAAATATAGTCTGTTACTCCCTGATATGTGTAAATTTCCATTAGTGAAAGAATATTATTCAGAACGGTCTAGCAGTTTCAGAGCCTATTCAATATAAACAAACAAAAACATCTAATCTTTCTATCTTTCTACCCGGAACCGTAACCCTTAGAAAAATATATGCTATATATATACGCTGACTTTTCATGTGTATATTTAATATATATTTATATAGAGATGTCATTTAACGTTATTTAATTGAACCCCTGTCTTAAAACCAAGCCGCACTTACCCAGTTTTTAACTATCCAAGTGAAGCGGGATAAGGTCGCGAGTATTATAATAAAAGTTAACAATTCCACCACCTGAGCTGTACGGCGTAGTTATATTAAAATTCATGGAGATTTTAAAATCCTAGACACTTCAATTTGCATCGCATCCGGGTGCGCGAAGGAAATATGGAACGACCGACTCTATGTAAAAGATAATAATAAAATGAAAGAATAAAAATTCGTGGTAAAGTTAAAATCATTTCTTTCCGTTCTCCGTCTGCTCTCCGCCATTTTGATTGAATTGTCTTTGTCTCGTACCTATGCATACATCTGTTAAATAGTGAAAGTATTAAATTCGATACGAGCTAGTATCTAAACATAATAATGTATTTAGCAATTTTTACTTATTATTATACCAATATTATAACTACAAACGATGGGAGGATACATCTATACTCTATACAAAGCTAAAGAATTTGTTTGCTTGAATGTAGGTACCTACATTAGTGCGTTCATTCGGTTCAAATCGGTCCGATTTAAAAAATATTACAGTGTTAGATATTTCATTTATCGAGGAATAGGCTATACATCGTCACGCTATGACGAATAGGAGAAGAGCATCAATAAAAAATGTTTAAAAAACGGACTAGTGACGCTAACGAAGTTGCGCGGGTCAACTAGTAGGTACTTACATAATACGAGCAAAATTAAAATAATTTTGTTTCGATTGGCCGAGCAATAAATCTCTTAGGGTTAGGTATACAAGCTCTAGTTATAATTTACGTGTTAAAATGTCAAAATAAGATACTTAGGTATTTCTCTATTGCGCAAGTTTTTATATCATGTTTCTAATACTAATTAAATGCAAGATATTTGCGTAGTCATCGCATCAGTAAGTATTATAAGCTTACATTCGGGTTAAGTTACCAGAGAGTCAGCAAAATAAATAGTATGACAGATGCATTACATAGCACGTACATTATTATATTAGTAGGTGCTTACCTACGTATTTTTTTACTAGCTGCCGTGCCGCGGTTTCACTCGCAGTTGGAGGTTTTATTATTTCCCGGACCGGAATAGAAACAGCTTTTTGACACTCGTCGTATTAAAGTAATATTTTTCTAATAATTCATGTAACTTTATCGAAATATTAAGGAACAGCTCACCCGCAGTTCCCGTTCTCGTAGAATACTTATAATGTAGCTTTCCATTGGTGAAAGAATTCAGATCGGTCCAGTATTTTTGGAGCCTATTAGATAGAAAAAAAACAATATTTTTTCCCCTTTAATATAAGTATAAGTAACGTGATATTATTAACCACTGTTGGCGTGCTATATTTGTATATAAATATATATACACCCCGGTTGGCTTTGTGGTTAGTGACTCTGACTTTCAAGCCACGGGTCGTGGGTTCGAATCCCACCCAGGACAAACATTTGTATGCATGAATATGTCTGTTTGTCCTGTGTCTGGATGTAATTATCTAAATAAGTAGATATGTATTTAAAAGTATTATATGTAGTTTATCAGCTATGTGGTTACCATAACACAAGCTTCATTTGAAACTTACTTTGGAATCAGATTGGCCATGTGTGAAAAATGTCCCAGGATATTTATTATTTATTATATACTTACAATACTTATTATTATCACGTACATATAGACCATGAAATTGAATCCAGGATATCCGCTTGATTGCCAGTCTAAGGCGATTGGTTCGTAATAACTTGTCATTTTAAATATCTTCTCTCGAATTTATAATGTTAGGGATGATTTGTCGTCTCGTCGGACAAGATAGGCAACTGTCACGTGATGTTTTAGGGATCCTTAGAAAACAGCAAAGTTTAAAAATTTATCTACATCATTTACTTTTTTTGGCACTCACTTTCATGTAATTACGTGTGCTGTGTGTTTTAAAAGTACCTATATGAAGTTGGGCCGAAATCGGTCGGACCATCATCATCATTATAATATGTTTAGAATATGATGGTTAAAAATAACGTTTCAGTTTTATTATTATCTAGCTTCCGCTCGGTTATACTTGCTTTTCCTTGCATCTTAAACTTTACCATTTTTCTTGCCTATTTGTGCTATTAGGTACTAATAGTCTATTCGAGCCTTATTCATTACTAGCTGCCTCCCCGCGGTTTTACCCGCGTAGTTCCCGTTCCCGTGGGAATACAGGGATAAAATATAGCCTATGTTACTCGGGGATAATGTAGCTTCCCAAAGGTGAAAGAATTTTTGAAATCGGTCCAGTAGTTTCGGAGCCTATTCATTACAAACAAACAAACAAACAAACAAACAAATCTTTCCTCTTTATAATATTAGTATAGATAATATTAGTATAGATAATATGTTTAGTATAAAACTCCATTATACTTTCCACGGAACATCACGTGTTTTCCATTCACACTTGACCAATTTTTTCTTCTTTATGCAGGTGACCCTTGTCTTATCAAATAATTAGGATTTTTCCCCTTATAAAGTCCATTGTCGGTGGACTGTTAGCGAAGGGGACATCCCGATAACGTTCTTAACATTCAAATAATTTAAATGATATCTCTAATTTATTCTTCCGGCCCTGGACTACGATAGGTAGCTGATAAGACTAGGCACCTAAAGGTTTTTGCTCCCCTATTGTTTATTATTGGAAATATGTAATTCTGGATCAATTGATGTGATAATATAATTTGATGAACATTTCCAAAAAGAAAATAACACTCCATAGTAAAGTTATGTAATAAAATACATAGATTACATAAGAATTGATTAGGGTTTTTCAGAAATACCCATACCACTTTAGTTTTACTAATGTTTGTAGGCTGTTTTAGCTTTTACTGCCGGTAAGTTGAACGTAGAGTTGGAAATATGGGTAAAACCGCAGGGAGTCACTAGAACTTAATAAAAAATCTTCATTTACTATTTACTTCTTCATTAACGGAGTGAAGGGATTTTGACAGGGTCGGCAACGCGTGAGTGACGTCCCTGCTGTTGCAAGCGTCGGCTACGCTAATCGCTTCCTATTTGGTGGGATTGTATGCCTGTTTGCCTCATTTGTGGACAAAAACGCCAACAAAACTTCTTGAGAAAGATTATCAAATGTACTACTATATACCAGGTAAAGTAATACCTTCAAATCTACTGTCAAGATATTTTCAGAGCATGTCACATTAAACTTTTCAATGTTTCAAAAGGACTTTATTACATTCTGTGGAGGCACGTCCTGAGACTGAGATACATTGCGCCCAGCTCTGGCTATGTGCTAGGTATATTGCTGAGCGATGCCTGGACCATCGACATTATAATCAGTAGACTCCTAGTAGGTATATGGCGAACGCTTTCAAATATCACGCTAGAAAAATAAACTTACTAATATTGTTAAAATTTTTAGATGAATGATGGATGTGTTTTAGTCAATCGTGTTGCAGATGAACGGTTTTGGATGAAAAGTAGATAGATTAGAGTCTGAAATAGCACATAAGTGTTTGTCCCGGGAAGTTAGAAGGTCTCCTCTCTCTTATATAAACACCAAATTGGTGGGTACTAACGGCAATAACGGCTAGAAAGATTTGTCGTGACCATGACAGGACCAAAGAGCGATCGCCTTGCGTATAAGCATTAGGAGTTTACTAGCTATAATATCGATGGCCTCCACTCACGTACTCTGCACTCTGCAATATATCATGTATGAATGTAGGGCGTGCCCTAGCGTGCTGTATTAGTTTAGTGTACGTACAGCTTTATGATAGGATTGCGGTGTCATTTTGCTGTATTTTAATTTAAAGTTTTAAGTATAAATACTTTGATCATGTTATGTTTTCTATCTCAAAAGGTTCACTGAGCAATGTTGCGATTGGCCTAGCTTTATTTCTCTACCAATAGGAGCACCAAATAGCACGTTCTTTTAATCTTCTATATATATAAAATTCTCGTGTCACAATGTTAGTTAGAAGAAAAACTGCTGATCACGGGAACGGGAACTACGCGGGCGAAACCGCGGGGCGGCAGCTAGTAGGTAATATGTAAGCTTTTACGGAGGTCTAAGTTACATCACATTTTTACTACTAAACGCATTATGACTCCAAAATCTAAACCTTTTTACTTTACAATTATTTGGTACATTCCTACGTTTTATATATTTAAAAATAAAAGAGGTTTAGATAAAGAATGCATTGTACTCGATGTCGCAGTTTGCCGGGAACAAGTTGCTTCAAAAAGGATAGTCTGTGGAGGTTGCATTAATATTCGGATCCCGAGTCACCGGCGCCGGCTCCGCACAGAAAACCGGCGAAACTTTCCAGGAATCCTTTGTATTCATGCCGTACCATTTTATTTTACAAATGGAACTTTGTAGTGTTGTCGTAATTAAAAGTATGTTGTGTAACTAGGTACTACTGGTACCGTTAGCGGTAAAGGGTGGGAGATAGTGCGGGAAAATTATGATTTTTTTAAACGATATTAACTTTTATTGCATTTTTTTTGTTTGAAATGAAGAACCACATTTTTAAAGTAACAAAATATTATAAGTTTGATTAAGTATGTGTTGCTTGTTCTTCCAAAAACAAAGGTTTAGTGTTGTAGGTAATATTCAATAACGATTACCATTGAAAAGGGTGTGATTCTATCAATCATAACGATGTTACAGCGCGACCTTTATGCTCTGTCTCATTCTTTTACTACGCAATTACATGAAAGATCCGTTATTCTAGTCGTTGTTTCCACTCGCCGACGATGCTAGGAGTAAGTGAAAGGTTTACCATAAAACACAAAATAACGCCTGTCATAAAAATGTTATCATAAACATTCGCGTGCAAATTGCTCGCAGATTTGTGTAGGCGTTTACAAAATTGGAATTAATAACTGAACTGAGCCTAATTCGAAGATTTATATAGGAACTGCCACAAAAGTGATTGTTCAATAAATCTTTTACACAAATAATATTATGTAACCTGTCAAATAGCTACTGGTAGGTAGGTATGTGATGTTAACATGTAAAAAATGTTGGGATGGTAAGATTGATGACTAAGCATGTAGTTAGTATGGTAAATGACCCAATGGTGGCCAGTTTAAGAAAAAAAAAACAGGTTTTTGTGAAATATTACCAAAATTGTGAAAGTTTCAGCACTGAATATAGTGAAACTGTAAAGTCCAGTCCTTATTTAATATTTGTAATGTGTTGCGCGTGAGATACGGCACAGCTGGATTCAATTAATTTAACAAATAAAAGTTGTAGTTTTGTGACCCAGTCTTGGCCAGGGAAAATCCATTAATGGATACCCCAGTCTTAGTCTTAGTTTATCTTTATTTTATGGCTCACACATGAAACAACACTAATTTTGATTTTATTAAGCAATACTATTTTACAAGTGAAGCTTTCTGCTCACCGCCTGAACGATTTCCTTAAGAAAAGCCGTCATTGTCAATTTCAAATCACCTTACACTTTGTATTCGCGCATATTTGTACATGTAACTGACTGAATTCAATAAAACGTTAAACTTAGATAGTTCGATGTCTAAAGTCTATGTCACAGTGATCCCAATGTAAAAACATTCGCTCATGTCCGAATTCTAGATGTTTCTTTCAATTTTTGGCCATTACTGGTACAGTGGCCACGACTGGTACACTTACGATAGGTAGATTTTCTTGTTTAGGTTTATAAAAATCTGCTTCATTCTTCACTTTCACTAATATATTGTATTCCCACGATAAAAAAGTTATAGCAAGTCTATCTCCCTTTATACCAACATTAATTTATATTCCGTTCAGTCGTTTGTCTAAGCGTAGCGTATAGATATCGAAAAGTGACTTTGTTTTATACTATGTAAAGATGGAGGGTAGGGTATAAATAAGTACTTAACAGTCTTAAATCATCAATAATATTATTAGGAGTGCTTCCACACACATCTTACCAAAACGACCTAAGCTGCTTGTGGCAATTAATTTCCAAATATTTGCATATTACATATTATGATGGTGGATTGGAAATTTTCGATGTGCGAATTCTATACTTAGTCATGTATTGTGTTCTTTAGTACATAACAGCGAAGAACGAGTAAGATGAACGTAGTACCTGTAAGTAAAGTAATTGTACTAAGTTTAAATATTTCAAGTTGTATTTTTAAAATTAGTACCTACCTTTATTTATTTATCAGCTATCGGTTAAACCATACAAACTGTTCAAGCACATAAATCTTAGATTGGTATCGGACTCACGACTTCTGCCTTGAAAGTCAGCGTCGCTAACCACTAAGTCAGATACTTTTAAATATTGTATGTGTTAAAATACGCTTGGTTAGCAAAAAAGCTTACCGAAATAAAGTTGCTATAAGACAATATCATGAGCCCAAACGCGGTCATGAAGACCGGCACCTGACTCCGCTGGAGAGCCACCACGGTGAGGACCCGGAGACTACGGGTCATGTTCAGCTCCCAGCCGCAATGAAATATAGCTGTCGATACTAAAGACGCCTGAAATTTATTAATAGTTATAATTCTTACTATATGCTATTGCTCATGTTCAAAATTAAAAAAGTTTTGTAATCTATACTTAAAAATAGAAGAGTTTGTAAGTAGAAATATTTAAGTATTTGCCCATTTATCAAGGAATTCACGCTACGACCAATAGGGGCGTAGTATTACAATATTTATTAGGTACCTAACATCCATTTATGAAAGATAATTTACTTTGTTTTAGGCAACCTTATTGTGTTTAGTGATGATGGTGACCAAACGTGTACCTACCAAAATTTTGTTAAAGAAGATAGTCTTTTAGATGGTACTTACTTCATGAGTGATGTCACCAGCGGCCATCATGTAAATGCCAGTGATTACAATGAGGCACAAGATAAAAATTAAATTTGCCAGCAGATATGTAAGGTTACGTTCTGCCGCCTGAAACGGATTCGAATTAAACAATATCAGGAGCCGGCTTTGGAATGTTATCTTTTGTGTCTGTGACTTATTTTGTGAGAAATTATTATCCTAGAAGATTTCCTTTAGACTGCTATCTCAGGGTTGGAAGACAATTGTATCCCAAGGCATTCATTTGTAAGCATGAATATGTCTGTTTGTTCTGTATCTGAATGTAATTATCTATTTAAATATGTATTTAAATGTAATATATTAGTAATTTGGTTACCATATAACAAGCTCTGCCTAGTTTAGAATCAGATTGGCCGTATGTAAAAAATGTCTCAGAATATTTATTTATTTATTATCTCCAGCATATAGCTTTCTGGTAACGTCATCGCTATTTAATATCTTGTGTTTAACTTTATCAGCTCATAGAATTATAGTCACCTTTAGCGACTTCAGTGTTATTACAGATTAATAGAATTCCACTTACGACAAGCTTAATCAGACACATGACTATGAGCGCTACACTCTCAAATATTTGGATGCTGTAGAAATTTCCCATCGCTGTCTGAATGTTTCGGGCACACCTATAAAATAGAAAATGATCAAACTTACAAACCTCACTTTTGCTTATTAATGTGAATAAGTGCTGAGAAAGAATGAACTAGACCGTCTGATCGTTTTGCTGACGTTTTAAATATTAGACATAGTCTATCTTATGGGTAGGTAGGTAAAAATACCTATATAATCAAAAAGTTGATTACCATAAAGCATCTTCATGGAGTTGTATCCCAACAATAAAATCTCTCCTGAATTCCTCTTCCATAACCCTCTTGCTTTTACCCTCAAGGTTTATAAGCTTCTTTCCCAAATTTTCAAAATACATTTGTAAAAGCCTAAACCTGTATCCGAGGAAAATTAAAGATCCAAATGCTAAGACATCGGTTAGTACCATTATTGCAACAATATACCACCAATGGAATTCTATGAAGAATCTGATGATGTTTATAATGATGCCCGTATCTGAAGATCTTGGGAAGAAGGTAACTTCAATTCTTAATGGTATACCTGTGAAAGAAAAGATACTGGTGAGTAAACAGTTTTACGGTTTAATTAAAAGAGAATCAAAATAATAGTATCAATTATTATCCAAAAAACAGAAAGAATGACGGCTGGCAGCATTGCCAATGTCAATGCCATTCTTATCTCCCGAGGCATCCACGACAACATGAGACTTCTTAGAGTTAAGAACTATTGTTTTAGTATTCTTCTGCAGAAGTACTACCACCAAGCATAGTACTTTTGCTCTTAACTTATATAATACATAAGAAGACTACTTTACATAACTTCTCATCAATTAACTTCCTTACCTTCTTTAAAATGAGCTCTAATCACATCAATAGTTGAAGACATCAGCGTCATATAGGAAATTACTGTTAAAGTCACACCGTTTCTTATAAACTGCCTTACTGCCTGCTTGTCAAGGTCTAAATTTGAAAACACTGGCCTGGTCTCTTCAAGAAACCTCTTCAAGACGATCATTATCTGATCTCTCTTGATGTAAACAGTTATGATCTTAGCAGAGATTGATGGATGAGCCAGACTGAACAACGCCAGGTCATTTTTCTCTTTATCGCTTAAGTCTGAACGAAAATATGCCAAAAACTCATTGAAGATTATCAAGAAGATGTAGCAATTGGATACTAGAGACCATATAGAGTACAATCTCTTATGGATTGAGCTGCGATCTTGTTTCTCGTACCAACACTCCCCTAACCCAAAGTAGTATAAAGAATTGCAGAGCATTTTGAAGTAGTACTTCTGAGGGTGCGTGTCTTTTAGGTTGTCCATGGCTGGAGTTTATATCTATTTGATTGAATAAAAGCCCCAAAAAGACTTAAATACCTCTTTGAATTAATGTTTATTATGGATTTTTCACACCACAAGCTATCGGCTACTCTCTTGTGTCTAAGCAACTTCATGAAACAACGTCCTTCTATCATACGTATTAAAAAGATTTTCTGTGATCTTCCAAAAATTCAAGGTATTTGTAGAGACAGGTAAAGTTATAGTAGAGATGTATCATTGTATTGTGATTCCACTGATTCTTTATTCGTTACTTTAAATTGGACTTGTCGTTAAAACTAGTTTTATTCTTTTGAAAGTGGACCTTTATCCCTCAAAATCACCAGTTATTATGATGAAAATTTTTAAAACTTTAGTCCTTGTTTCAGCTTGATCGCTATCCACCATCAGTGGATGAAAGCATTGTTCAAACAAAATTGACCGAAGCTTAATCCCAAATTGGTTGTCAAAGTTTTAATTGTTCGATACTTTTTAACTTTGTTACAGAACCCAATTTACAGCTTTGTTAATATGATAATTTGATTTGTTTAATTACAATTTGTTATGACCGAATTGATTTTATTATTTGACTCAGGGTTAGAGGCTCCTTTCTAAATAACATATACCTTTAAAGCAATTCGACAGACCAGTTGAGTTTGTGGTTAGTAATAATGACTTTCAAGCCGCCGGTTCTGGTTCATCAATTGAGGAAAAATTTGTATCTGTTGGTTCTCTTTCTGTATTTAAATAATTAAAATGTATATCAGCTATTTTGTTACGATCAGATTGGCGAGTATAAAAAATTGCCTGAGGGTGTAAAATTTCAATCCCATATCTTTGTCTTGGTCAGGTTACAATTTGCATAGATTTGTGTTCAATTTTCAACACTTTACGTTTACTTAGCTCAAACAATTATGAAGATATTTTGGCATCGGATCAGGCCGCCGGCCCACTTGGCTTCACTCCAGGATGTTTCTACTCTTAAGATACAAATTCCACTGCTGAAAGTTTCAAATGAAAGATGGATGTAGTATGAAGCAAGTTTGCCAAAATATAAATTTTGTGTTTTTGAGACATTTATTATAGGTTTAACTTTAAAGTTGGTATCGTGAGCTGACGGAAGGACAAAAGACATGAGTAAATTTGGGGAGTTTGATCAATAGTTTTTACTAATAATTGTTTCGTGTGTAGGAGGAGCCACATGCTTAATATACGCTGATTGATATATATATGTAAACTAGCGGACCCGGTAGACTTCGTTCTGCCCACCAGTGCCACCTACCGGATCCAAATTGATGTATTATACATAAAAACCTTCCCCATGAAATACTCTGTAATATGGTGAAAACCGAATGAAAATCTGTTCAGTAGTTTTTGTGTTCATCGCGTTCAGACGGACAGACGGAGGCGGCGGGGACTTTTTATTATATGTAGATAGATTACCCAAAAATATAAATAAATGGATAAATATTTTATTAATTAATATACATATCTATTAAAACATTCCATTTAACAATGCATTGTCGATTTATAGTCCAAAAATAAGGTTTTATAAAGGCCAATTCTCTTTCATTCGGTTTTTGGTTAACGGAAATAAAAGCTAAAGGTATGTACAATCGAACCACAAAACCAGGATGTCACGCGACATGCATCGCCATGTCTGTCGCATACATTTTTGTCCACCGTTTTTTTGATGGAAAAACGGGGTGATATTTTTAAAAAGAGCCCAATTCCAACCGCACGTTTGTCACATCTGTCATAGTTAGGGGTCTACAGTTGGGGACAATGTCACGTAATCCAATATATGAAAATCTCGAGTCACGGTAGTTGTTATTACCTAATTTTTAAAGAAAATAAAAATTGTGTGTGTTCATTGCAGTAATACTTTTGCCGAATTGCTAGTATTATTATAAAATAAATATATCAATTTAAATAATTTTGTTTCCATCCGCATTTGAATTATAAAAGAATTAGGAATTTTTCTCATACGGAACCCCAAGTACAAAGAGGAAGTGTTAAAACTTTCACGAGTAGCTTTGAAACAGAGGAACTAGTTTATATTATGGTATTTTTTTTTAAGTTAACTTCAAAGCGATTGTTTTAAGCTATATTTTGAGAAAACTGTTTAGCTGCTACCATTTCATATTTTAAAATTTTCTAGTATTTTAATTTTAACTACCCGACCGATAGCTTATTACAGAATACATTATATTGTAACAGAAATTATTAATAAACATATATATAAAGCAACATAAAGCGACAAGTAAGACATTTTCCGATCGGATATAAAATATCCACGCATTCATACTTTTATTGTCCTCAAGTGTAAACTAACTACGCACGGATGACGTTAACATATAAAACTAACAATATGTCAGTCCGTCTGTGTGACAGTAACTTTGTAACTGCGGAAAAACCTGTCCAAGTTATATTGACAATTAATGCATATGTAACTGGAAACTAGGGCTTTCTATGGTAAATGATGAACGGAAAATAATAAGGTTATAGAGCCTAGAAAGTAAACTGGCTCTCAAGTGCAGCTAGCACACAACGAAAATCTGCCAAATAGTCTTTTAAGTATTAATTTAACTACTGGCTTCCCGCGGATTTGACCGCGTCCCTAGGGAATATACAATTGGAGCTACATTTTTCCCGAGATAAAATGTACCCTATATGTTATTTCAGAACATATTCTTACTCTGTAGGTAAGTACCAAATCTCATTGCAATCCCTTCAGGCGTTCTGACATTTATAGAATAACTAGCTGCCTCCCCGCGGTTTTACCCGCGTAGTTCCCGTTCCCGTGGGAATACAGGGATAAAATATAGCCTATGTTACTCGGGGATAATGTAGCTTTCCAAAGGTGAAAGAATTTTTGAAATCGGTCCAGTAGTTTCGGAGCCTATTCATTACAAACAAACAAACAAACAAACAAACAAACAAACAAACAAACAAACAAACAAATCTTTCCTCTTTATAATATTAGTATAGATATGTTGATAATTTAGCCCAGTACCGAAAAATTACGCGTATTTAATATACTATGGTAAATATTGAGTTAGTTGAAGGTTCAAATAAATAAATATCCTGGGACATTTTTCACACATAGCCAATCTGATTCTAAACTAAGCAGAGCTTGTGATATGGTAACCAGACAGCTGATATACTACTTTTAGTTACATACTTACATGAAAAAAAAATCTAAATCTTTTTTATTCAAATAGGCCTCAATAAAACACTTATGAATAGTCACTACTTATATAGATATTTAACATCCAAATTCAAATGCAGCAGGCGGTCGCAGACTTTCAACTTTATACAGGAGCCAGCCAGGCGGGCAGTGAATACAGAGTTACAGTTCAGTTTTCAAACAAACTTTACCCAAATAATCTCAATATGCATTATATCGAAACGGTTAACACCTCACTGTTAATGAGTGCGATGCACTGATGAAATGTTTGCCAAATCATTGGCGTGAGTTTGGCCAACTGTCTGAATTGGTTGAATAAATATCCTGGGACATTTTTCACACACGGCCAATCTGATTCTAAACTAAGCAAAGCTTGTATGGTAACCAGATAGCTGATATACTACATACTACCTTTAATTACTTCCATATATAAAAAAATACACCCAGACACAGAATAAACATATTTGTGCTCGTAAATGTTTGTTCTGGGTGGGATCTGAACCCACGACTGGCGACTTGAAAGTCAGGGTCACAAAGCCAACCGGTCTGTTGACTTTAATAAAACCCATTAATTCTTGATAGTAAAATTCACGATTCTTTTCACTTAAATCTGTTCAAATATTAATGTAGGTATCCATCAATCATTTAATATTACGAAAACTTCGATTGACAATCAATTTTCAATGTTATTATGAAAGTTCCAAATTGTATTTTAAACGAGACATAAAAATAGTTTTTGAAAAGTAATTTTATAGTTTCAAGTTTGAAATCAACAAGTTTTGACGACTAATAAAAGATGTAAGGGCTTTCAGCTATTTAGTATTGGTTTATAGTTTATACCGCCCCACGGTTTTATTCGCATTCTCGAATTAAGCTGTCATATAGGAACATAAAGCCGTGGTGGCTCAGTGGGTAACGCACTGACTCACGATCATGAGGGTGCAGGTTCAAACCCCGGCCCGTACCTCTGAGTTTTATAAAAACTTATGTACGGATTCACACCACTGGCTTTCGGTGTAGGAAAACATCGTGAGGAAACCTGCATGCCCGCGATGTCACAATCAAAGGCAATTTTTTTATTTTTATTTTATAATTATGTAATGTTAATCCCGGATATAATATAATATAATTTTATCCCCATCTTATAAACCGTGATTGCTGTATGAGTAACAAACATACAAACTTCAGTATTTTTTTATGAGTTGGTTATGAAATCAATATACCTATTATTGACGTGACAACGTCTTATAAATTGGTTTGCCGGGTGACACTTCAAGAAACTGCGTTACGCTCCGCTCACGTTACGTCACGTTATGTTTTAAATTGTTACTATTATTTCATCCTTCTTCCTACTATACGAATGAATATTCACATTAAAATTATTTTACCACTCAAAGTCGTTGTCACGTAAAACTTTCGCCCGTATACCGACTTTACAGGCAACCAATTTTTTTTAAATCATATCTTAAACCACTGATTATTATAGAAAGTTTTCGTTTACTGTTCCCAAATGAACCACTAATGATCCTTGTAATTATACTCTGTAGAATCCTTTCTAATATTCTCTTAGTAACTTGATACTTTGAATTATAGCAATCAACAAAGGTTGAACACAACAATAGGCGATTATAAGCCTATTCTATTTAGTAAATTTCTTCGTGAGACTGCAAACTTATATTAAGTCATTCCACGTTCGATAGGTGATAACACAATGTAGCGCGTTTTTTTTCGGAAAAACTGACTGAAAAATTTAAGATATCAGCTTTTTGCTTTCTACATTTAATTTATATTATCGACTTAGTTAATGATTTGTCTTAGAGGTTGCAAAATACAAATTTTAATATAGTCATCGAATTCGTTTCATAAAAAGATTACCTACTTTTACTTTCATTATGCGCCTATAGTAATCATCAATATTTCTATTTGACATTTAACGTTTAATTTGCTCTTTATTTTTACACCGTTAATTACTACTGCTCATAAAAACATTTCAAGAATTTATTCAATAATATGAATTCACACCACATGATTCATGAGTAAGTAAATAAAAATATATATATTTATTTCGTTTAGAAATGTGATTGGGTGACGCCCCTTATGTTACAAGCGTCCATAGGCTACGGTAACCGCTTCCCATTATGTGGGACCGCATGCATATATACCACCTTCTATATATATAGAACAAAATCCCCGCCGCCTCTGTCTGTCTGTCTAAACGCGACGAACACAAAAGCTCACAGATTTTCATGCGGTTTTCACCAAATTACGGAGTATTTCATGGGAAAGGTTTTTATGTATAATACCCCAATTTGGACCCTTTAGGTGGCGCTGGTGGGCAGAACGAAGTCTGCCGGGTAAGTAGTGGTATAAAAATAAAAATAATTGTATACTAGACGCCTCTGGGCACTGTCATGTGTATGAGCGTTACCGCCTTCTGCAAACGCGCGTAAGTATGCTAACACTTTTTAGTTATTCCTCACAGGGTCTCATTGTAAGGTCGAAGTACCATGTCACGGGCCCTTGACCTTGACCTGACGGCTCCAACACATTAATTACTCAACCTCTCATTAATCTTAGTTGATGCGGATAAAATTGTGCTTAGACGGCGTGGCGGGTGTTGTGTTGCAAAAAGCTCCCTTATTTTGTAAATGAATTTGTTCTTGATAAGTTTTGGAGCTTTAAATACCTATTTTAAATAGGGTTCAAGTGATGGTGGCTGATGCGTGAGAACCTAACACGCTAAGAAAATGAGAAATGTTAAGACTGGTGTGGCTAGAGAGGCCTCTAAATTTGATTAATTTCGCGATTTTCATGTGTCTAAAAGTTTTGTTTGTATAAATATTGTACTATAAATAAAGTGATATGTTCGTGCTGTTATATCCCCGATATGCTAGCCAAAGTGCTATGCTGACTGCCCATCTGGCCTAGTCAGCAATCCTATACTCATTCCTTTCCTTAGCCTGCTTCCCATCCTCAGTCTGTTCCTATCCGTCATACAGAGCGGTCACTACCACTTAGTCTTAAAGTTCTATCATATTTTGTAAAAGTATTCGTGAAATAAATATATAAATTTTTTAAAAAGGGATTTATTTATTATCCCGTAACAGTGCGTTACCGTGAAAATATAATTCTATAACATTTTAAATGACAATATATCCCATAATAGGTATTATTTTTCCTCATGTTTATTTAAATATCAATATTTTCCTTCGTCAGTCAAAAAGAAAAGTTATGACTTCACAATCTGATTTCCGTACTTCAATTTTTGAAAATTTTCATTATATATTGTGTATCCATATGCATTATTCATTTTCAACATATTCTAGTTTCCATTTACAACAAAATCATAGCTAGAACTCTATGATAAATGGTTGTAGAAAACAAAGCAAATACATACTAATACTATACAATACACTATATGTTAGGTTTTTAACTGTCTACCCGCCCCTGGACATTATTTATGAGTACAGTTTACGACGATTAAATGGAGTCATAAATCTGCGATAAAATTTAAAATATGCCTAATGGGTGTTAATATTTTGTGTAGGGTAGTTGGTAATTGTAGTTTAAAATTGTTAGTTTTCGTTTGGGTCCAGATTGAAAAATCTGTGCTAATGTTTCGATAGTGTTTGTTTTAGGGTTTCTGTGGGTTCATTTGTTGATATAGAATAAAAACATACATAGTATCAGTGATGGATTAACCCTTAAACAAATTAAGCAATTGCCTAGGGCATCACCTCCAGGGAGGGGGTTGTCGCACCTCTTCCATTTCTAAGGTACCTATGTTAGATCTTATAATCTAATTTACAAAAAAAAAATACCAGTCGAATTGAGAATCTCCTCCTTTTTTTTGAAGTTGTTTATAAAACTAGGTTTAAAGGCCGATTCTAGTTGAAACAAGGATAGGTGCGCCCACAGGCGTGGATTGCTTAGGGCATCAAGTAGTCTTAATCCGTCACTTATAGTATACACTAGTGTAAGTAATAAAACAGTGTTTTAAATTTAAAGTCTATTTATTTATTCAGTTAGAGCGAAATAGCGTAACGTAGAGCGTCCATCCATAAGGAGTAATGACGATCAGCCTCCTTAATGTGTAACTCTCTATCTCTTTCTTGTAATTGTCCACCAAGCCGATTTCATAATACATTATTAAGTTTTTATTCTGAGAACTATTTAGATATTCCGGGACAGTGGGCGAAACCGAGTGGCGTAAGCTAGTTTATATATCTAAACCACATCGCAAAGACAACAAACAAAAATATGTAGCTTGTCCAGCACTTTTTAACAATGAAAAATAGTTCACAGTAAAGTATAAGGAATAGTGTCGCTTGCAATGTTTCCCACAGCTCCAAAACCAACGACTTCATGGCGATTAGACTGCTAATACTTACACAATGATTGCAGTTCTGTCAATCAACTGTAATCTGGTCACGATAAATTATATTATCAACCAACCGACCAATCGTTATAAAGGAGTGAATTTATATATCATTAATGATTGGTTATGCATAATTTAGTTGTCTGTCGTCTGCTCTTTCGTGAAAGAGTAGCACACTCAATCTATCAATTCCCATAAACAATTGGATTTGTAATATTAGTAAGATATATTTTCCAATGAATACCTACCTCATTTGAAAATATATCAAGTAAAATAGGGCGAACTTATTCAAATTAGATTTAGATTAGTAGGTACATCTAAATCTAATCGAATCTGGCTCTAGGAGTCTGCTTACTATCATGTCGATGTAAAAAACGGACAACTCTGCCGGGATGTAGTGTTGGGAAACAGCTGCGTCGAGTCCCGCGAATAGAGCTGTCCGGGAACACGCCGCGGGAATTTAACCGAATGGCAACTTTATCCCGGGAATATGTGGGGGTCGATTACATTGTTCGTTCTTTTTAGACATTTTTATAAAATGGATGTCATGAACGTTAAACTTGGCTTTAATAGTACGAATATAATGCATTTTGTGTGACACATAAAGCGTAGGTACAGTGTTATTTGAATTTTTATTAATACCTACTTAATATAAATGCTATGCTAAAGTTTAGATGGATGTTCGAATTTCAAGGTTCTGACTGGAAGTTATAATACGAAAGAATAAATATAAGTATAGATATCTACTCATTAAGGCAATCCTGCTTTAATTCAATATAATTCGATGCTGATAAGCAATTATGTGTTAACCCAAATAAACTTGATTTTGAGAAAATGACGTTTAAATTTACAATGTCTATGTGATTTACGACTTTGTGTATGATATAAATCCGTTTTTATGAACTTTTATGTTTTAGATGACTTGAAACACTTTTATAAAATGTTAAATACGCGATGCATTATAAAAATATATCAAAACCTTTGTTTTCGACTTATTGTGGGTTGACACATTATTGCTTATCAGCATTCAATTGTTTCTTTTTTCAAAATAAATTTAGCTATCATCAAAACCTCATCCTACTTTTTTAATGTTACACTGACTAAAGATTCGACATGTAACTTCAGGCTTGTAAGAAATAGCATTTTAGTGAGTCAACTGCAGTTTATTCCCCCGCAATGCTGTTGGATGCGACGCTGTGGTTCCGTAGTACTGCCAACATCACAAACTAAATGGTGAATGGGGGAAAAATAACTAAAAAGACGCCGGCCACTAAATAGCTGAGCAATCTGAGCATGTCGTTTGGGGATGCAAAAATATTTTGCTCGTCAGAATTTTCATTATACAAAAATATTTTAAATTATGGTTTCATAATATTTAGTCAGGATCACCATGAACTAAGTCGACTAATATAATTTTTTAGGTCACTATGAAGATAAATACAGAGTAAAATGACTTGATGAATAAAATGAGAGGTTTTTATATACAATACATGCAAAATATAAATAAATAATAATAAATAAATATCCTGGGACATTTTTCACACACGACCAATCTGATTCCAAACTATGCAGATATGGTAACCAGATAGCTAATATATAGATATTTACAACCAGACACAGGACAAACAGACATATTCATGCATACAAATGTTGGTCCTGGGTGGGATTCGAACCCACGACCCGCGGCTTGAGAGTCAGGGTCACTAACCACAAAGCCAACCGGGCTGTCAATATGTTAGAGAAACACTGTCAATTTTGGAGGTTTCTAATGTTATGCATAAACACTGCACCCGTGCGAAGCTGGGGCGGGTCGCTAGTATGTATATATATAGATGACAAACAAATCTACTGTCATTTTACAATTGGACATCAAAATCAGATAGCGACGTGTACGACAGTAAATTCCGTTGTATGTTCATAAAATTCATTCTTATCGCTCGATTGGGACGCCCGCGCCACCGCGGCAGAGCATTGTTTATATATTATGTTTGTCTGTCTGTTTAATGTATTGCGAATATTATATGGTTTTATGGAGAGACAATAACAACTCTATATGTGGAAATTTTGAATTTAAATTTTGTTAGTCGAAACAATTTAAAATAGACACTTGACTATATAATGTTAGGTAGATTTTCTAACTAATATTTTAAAGGTGAATGTGACTTTGTTTGACACCTTCGCGGCTAAACTTCCGAATCGATTTTAGATCTATCACAAATGGAAAGAATAAACAGAGTGTAACATAGGGTATGTTTTATCTCTAGGTATATGCTTACAAGAATAAAAAAAGTAGAAAACTTAATCACATCATTTAATTTCCATGAAAACTTATGCTTATATATTACATAACTTAAACTATACATAATGTACATAAAACTTGTAATGTTACTGGTAAAAATAATTTCTATGAATCTTTCAACAATTAAGTATCTAATTTAAATCCACTGCGTATTTACTAGACTTACTTTTTTAAACCAAAGTAAAGTAAAGCTGTGCCCATTCCATCTACCCAAACACGAGTACAAAATCCCAACAAACAACCTACTTAACAAACAAAGTGCACACAAATTGTGTGTTTTTTGTTAATATTCCGCTTACGTTTCCAAACGGTTTGCATTTTGTCGGCTAAGCTCGTGTTATCTAGTGCTGCGGATATCCCGCGCCGCGGTCGGTGACCGCACGGCGGATGTGCTCCCTCTACCATGTACGAGTATTTTTACTCGAGCATCGAGTATTAAGTGAGATTTTAGTACGAATTAAAATGACATCAAAAATATGCTAAGATAAAAAAATTATGCGACATAAAACTGCCGGTTTGAAAGGTCGATTGGCTTGATGGTAAGTTGCATTGCTACATGTCTGTTTGTTCTACGTTTACGTACTAATATATACACAAGTAAGCATTTAAAGTATATAATTATTATACTAACTGACCCACACAACATCGTTTGTGGTTTTTTTATACCACAAGGGTGGAAAACAGGTATACGGTCCTATCTGGACGCTTGCAACACCAGAGGCGTCACTCACGCGTTGCCGACCCAGTAAAAAAGGGAGCAATCTGTATAGTGAAAACATATTTTCAAACGACTACAACTAATATTAGTATTAATTGATATTGATGGCTATTTGATTACCATGAATAATTTCGGAAACAGCTTAGCCGAGTAATAGACAACAGTATTTATATATTCAAGCCAAACTCTAATTCTACTTTAAAACATGTGGTAGGGACGGGGAGAGTTCGGAACTCCGTTCAGCGAGGAGCGTGGAAAGGTGGTTTTGTGAAACTCCGAGTAACACTGCCGTCTTAACTTGTCCGGGACTTCCCAATGTACTTACCATATGTTACGTGAACACCTATTAGATTTTATGCATTTGACGGAAGCCAGTGTGAGGTATACGTTTGGAAACAGGGGTCGGGTTGCCTAATAGTGTTAAATTTATTTACTAGCTGCCTCCGCACGGTTTCACCCGTGTAGTTCCCGTTCCCGTAGGAATACAGGGATAAAATATAGCCTATGTTACTCAGTGATAATGTAGCTTTCTAATGAAAAAAGAATTATCAAAATCGGTCTAGTACTTTTTGAGTTTATTCGTTACATACAAAAATACAAATCTTTCCTCTAGAATAGAATATACTTTATTCCACACACCAAAAAAAAAAAAAAATTGCCTCATATACCTTGGTGAATGGTGAAAGAAATTTAAATAAAAATCGCCACAGTAGTTTTTGAGTTTATTCATCACAAACATAAACACACACTTAAAAATAATAATAACAATAGTAAGTATTGTTAAAACTAATTAAGGGGCACTCATATTGTAAAAATATTTTTTTGTATTACTTCAGGAAGATATACTTATATATTATTTTAAATGCATTAAAAGTCGCGGATATAAGCTAGTATTCTATACAATAATGCATACACTATAGAGGCAGTATTTACTGGGCAAATGGAACTGACACAGAGCGTGTGTCGACACTCCACTAATGTCAATATTAGGTACGTTTTTAACTCACTCTAATGTTAAATACTTGAAGAAATAGAACTATCTCAGTGCATTGTCCGAGAATGAACTCCTTACCTATTTATACCTTTAGTGTGTTTCTAGGTTAAAGGTCGATGACCTTACTAAGTGAGATTTAACTTGGAAATGTATTAGATTGGGGACTACTTACCAATTTTGTTTAATTGAAAAAAAATTCAAATTAGTTCCGGTAATGAGAAATATAATGTCACTTTAGTGTTACAAGTAACATTTTTTTATTGAACTATCGTGGATAATTACATAAGAAAGTATAATTCCTGACAAAAATCGATTAATATCGATTGGCATCCTTATGTATTAGTGGATGTTTTTTGAAAAATAATGTGATTTATATATTATATTTTTGTTTTATGT
Organism: Thyatira batis; assembly: GCA_905147785.2. NCBI lineage: Eukaryota > Metazoa > Arthropoda > Insecta > Lepidoptera > Drepanidae > Thyatira > Thyatira batis. The sequence continues at coordinate 1,639,662 of LR990502.1, forward strand.
ATTATAATTATTTTTTAGTTTTTGTGGTTAATGTAAATAAATGCGACAAAGCTTTTTGTTTTACTACTACACAGTAAATATCTTGTTAGCTACGTCGCAGCACAATTCATATATTTTCGTAGCAGATCCAATCTCCTTCGTAGCAGTTCGTAGCAGCTACGACGCGAAGTAACACCACAAAACGATATTTTATATATTTAAAATTACATTTGTAAAAATATGAATATTTTATTTAGGTGCAAATCTGAAAAATTTTAATCTTATCATTTACATTATACGTTAGTTTAATCATTAATAAAAAGGATTTAATTTAGAATTAGGTGCTATTTCAATATCATAGTAGGACAAAAACCATTTTAAATTTGGGTTACTAGAATAAGGCCCTTTGTTTGGTGAGACTCAAACCTGCTACCCGTGGCATTCTATAACTAACGACCACACTAGGCAGACCAGTCTTTAAGATTAGTGACCCTGACTTTCAATCCACCAGCCGTGGATTCGAATCCCACCCAAAACAAACATTTGTAAGCATGATTATGTCTGTATGTTCTGTGTAAATAACTATACAAGTAACTAAAAATACTATTTAGTATATCTGGTTACCTATCATATCACAAGCTCTGCTTAGTTTGGAATCAGATTGAGCCTGTGTGAAAAATGTCCCAGCACATTAATTTATTATTTAAAACAACAGGCATTTCGAATATTAATATAACTATAATATGATATTAAATATTGATATAAAAGTTAATTTAAATAAACACAAAGAACGACAACGTTACAAAAAGAGTAATATTCAAATGAATATTGCATCAAAAACGGTTGTGGTGTCCGGTCCGGTTTGTATACAGTCTGTCCGGCAGCCGTCCGGACTAGCCGGACATTTGAGTCCGGGGTTTGTTTACACTGTTATTTGCTTTTGAAACATTGATGAAAATGCATGTTTGTTATTTAAAAAAATATAGGTATTCGGTGTTCATTGAAATTGTTTATTTTTGTATAAAACTCAGGTGTTTTTATAAAACCGACAAATGTTGCACAAAGAGTTTTATTAATATTAAAAATACATATGTATATTTAACTTGCGTTGCGTGCCGGCTTTATGGACAAAACACCTTAAAAGTTTGTACAAAATATTTACAAATTTTATACACAAACTTTTCTTACTTATTATTCTATTAGTCAAAACCGTTTCAAATTGAATGCGTGCTTAAGTAGACGAAAGCGGAGGAACAGAAGACATAAAGCTATGTACTATTTAGAGATGAACAGTCATACTATAAAATATAACATCAAATTGATTTCATCATCATCATCAAATCAGCCATAGGACGTCCACTGCTGAAAATAAAATAAATAATAATAAAAATAAATAAATAAATAAAAATATCATAATATAACAATAATAAATATCTCCATCGATGTGTATTCAGATCGGTTGAAAGATGATAAATAATAATTGATTCCTTAAAGTAAAAAAAACTAGCCTTAATTAAACTCTTTTCAACCAAAGCTAAGCTATGCTTTGATATCACATCCCACCTAACACATACAGTTGAAATCCAGTCTTAAACCAATGTACTAGAGATCATATTACATTGACTAAGGAATTGAAATCGTCAGTTTACAGATGTTGTTTGACAAACAAACAAAATAAATGAAACAGTGACTGTGGTAGTGGACACTATGAGCGCTTTGTCTTACAACCACTCATGCAATGGTACTAAATGAACGTATTGTTCAGGCATGCATTCTCTGAAACAAACCTATTGACAAGCTGGCTAAAGTGGAAAAAAGCATTAAATACTTAATTATGTTTGAATCTAACGAATTGAATCTCTTTTTCTGAAGTCAATTTAAAGTAGGTTAGACTTTGAGTGTTATAACCAGGGATTTTAAATTTTCTTGGTAGTATGTAAGTTGTAATATATATAATGTTTATTACTTAATATTCCATTATTAGAAATTTTGTAATAGTAACTAACTTACGCTCCGCGGTTTCACCCACATTCCCGGGATAAAAGGTAGCATATTTCCTTTCCAAAACTTTCTAGTCTCTGTACTAAATTTAGACACGAATGGTTAACAGACAGAGTTACTTTCGCATTTATAATATTAGTAGGAATTTATAGCATATTTCAGAGCACAATTGGACGTGATTTCACCTGTGTGGAGCGGTAGACAAAGATGCCGTAATACTTTAAGTTATACAGTTCCCACTGGATAGGTCAACCCTCGTAAAAGCGACGCCATTTGCATTTTTATCGTCGCTAGTTTTGTAGGGATTCGTGGAAATGGAATACCATATTCCATTGTTTCTTTTCTAATATGATTCCTATTTAAATTAATTATTACTTATTGAATATTCAGTACGAACTAGAGATCGAAAGAAGAGTACAGCGAACATGGAATAAATACTGGAGTCTGAAAGAAATTTTCAAAACTAACTTGCCAATAAAACTAAAAACTAGAACACTGAACACTAGCCTTTTACTATGCTTGACATATGGTTGTCAAACATGAAAATTTACGTCAAAAGTTAAGAAAATATTAACATCCTGTCAGCGTGGAATTATTATTATTCTTATTCTAATAGTTTTCTTAATAAATAAACTGTATCTTTCAAAAACTGCTTAATATGAAGCTTAACTTTCATAAAGCAGTCCACCTAATTGAATTCCATATAGAATTCCTACGGAACCCTTAACATTCTCTCAGTTCTCTTATTACTCTTTATGCGCGTGAATCCGCATGAAATTTCCGTTAGTCTAATATTGTGAGGATTTCCCATCGAGCATGTAACCAATAGAGTAGCAATAGTGAGCCATTTGTTTAGCAACGCATCAATGATTTTTCACGTATAACTAACAAGCCACGCTCGAACTAAAACAGTACCCGACCAATAAGAGACCTGTGTGTACGTCTAGTGCAACACTTGACCTTGAGTCGGCCAATCAGAACACAGGGGCCGGCGCAGTGTTTTGGCGTATTTTGTTTTTTAACAAAACTGTTAACAGTTCTACTCTATTGGTTACATGCTCGATGGGATTTCCTGAAACTTTAAACGGATTAAAAATTTTATGATAAAAAAAAGAAATTGTAGCAGAATAATAAATCTTAAAGTCTCTATAAGTTTGATCTGTTTATATTGAGCTGTTTAAATATGATACTAGTGGCTTCCCGCGGTTTCACCCGCGTTCCCGGGATCTTAAATTTACCCAGGATAAAAAGTAGCCTATATGTTAATCCAGGGTGTCAGTTAACTCCATACCAAATTGTATTAAAATCGCTTCAGCCATTTAGTCGTGAAAAAGTATCATCCCCCGGGAACGCGGGTGAAGCTGATGGGCAAAATAAATAAAAATCTCTATATAAAAAGTGAATCTTCTAAGATTTTAGTCGAATATTATTCACAATCTGAATTGTACCCAGTCATTTCAGGTATTCCGAGAAATATTTAAGCTTTTTAATTACTGAAGATATTTATAATTTCCTTGCCATTAAAAAGTCATTCCGATTTGATGGACAAAAATAACATTATTAAAATAAAATGGACGCCGGAGATGAAGTATTTCGCGATTAAAATCTCGGAATAGCCAATTTATCTGTTAAATAAATATTTGGTAGCTCTGATTCAAATATTTTTCATTGTCATATTTAAATAACAGAAATGTTAAGGACGATTTTCGAAATAAATTTTATTTGTATAAGCACCTTGTTATTTTCACGATTTCTTAAAACGCCAAATTTTGCGATAATATTTGTTATTTGTCACTTAATAATGGCTATAGGGATTTGAAAGAAGACACTTGAAGACCTAAAAAACATGCTCTGTATGGTGATGTACAAATAAAAATATATATTTAAATCCGAAAATTTTAAATATCCTTAATCTATACTAATATTATCAGGCAGGAGTAGAGTTTGTTTCGCAAAATAATGATCAAGTACTGTGCGCGCCTTTAAGCGCTGGGCCGGTGTGCACGGGCAGTCATCAGTAGGCTCTGCGAGGACTGCGAGTTCTACGTAAACGAAGTCGGGTGTTGAAAGTTAGCGTTAGCACAAAGTAACTATTCCACGCGGACGGAGTCGCGGGCAGAAGCTAGTATTAGGTATAAATGCGAAAGTAACTCTGCCCGTTACGCTTTCACACCTAAACCACTTAACCGATTTTATGAAATTTGGTACAGAGCTTGGCAAAAGATATAGGCTATATCTTATCCCGGTAAAGATGAAGATCTCCCTGAACGCGGGTGAAACCTCAGAGCAGCAACTAGTATTCTATAAAAAATCCCTAACCTAAAACAGGTCACGCCTACGCGGTTAATTTGTCGAAAATATTTACTTGTCGGGAATGTAATTATCCGGGAAGCTCTGGATCTCGTCCCGGAATACTTGCAATTGAATTAGTTGACAGAAGCCGGTGGTTGAAACGACATTTTTGACGAGGCTCGCTATTCACAAATAAATATCACCAGAGTCAATTTGGTGAAAGCATTTTTAATTAATTTTGTTTCAAACAGCCGCTGCATTGTCTAACAATGTTCAAGTCTCGGACCTCTCACTAGAGGAATGGGAAAGCGTGTGAAGGTAGTATGTATAGTAATCCCTACTAATCGAAAGTATTTGTCAGTCTGTCTGTTACGGATTCACTGAAATTCGGTACACAGTTAAACTAGAGCTTGGGAATGGACATATGTTTACTTTTATCCCGGAAAACTTTCCCGAAGCTAGTGGTAAAACTAAAAGCTATTGTCACTGCTTCTCAAATCACTTACTTATTAGTTTATTGTTTAATTAACCAACATTATCATTAATTAACAAAGGGTTTATTTTCAACATTTGGAACCTTCATAAACCGAGTATAGGGTTATTAATTAATGAGTTTTATTACACACACCTCTGAATAGCCTTTAGGTGTGCTGATATTTTCAGCATAAAAGTTCAGCATAATAGTTAGTTAAGATACATTAAAGTTATCTCCATTTAATTAAATAGCCTACCCGACAGACCGGTTAGCTTTGTGGTTCGTGACTATGTCTTTCAAACCGTGGGTCATGGGCTCGAATCTCAACTTAGACAAACATTTGTATGCTTGCATGTCTGTTTGTTCTGTGTCTGAATGTAAATATCTATATAGGTGTAAGGTATGTATTTAAAAGTAGAATATGAAGTGTATCAGCAATCTGGTTACTGGAAACTCTACTTAGTTTGGAATCAGATTGGCCGTGTGTGAAATATATCCTTGGATGTTTATATTATATATACTGTATAATTTATATACATAGGCTATATTTTTTCCCCGGTAACCGTAAATAAGCGGAAGCTCGTGACGGACCAGTTAGCCTTGTGGTTAGTGACCCTAACTCTCAAGCCGGCGGTTGTGGGCTCGAATCCCACCCAGCACAAACCGTTCGTTCTGTATTTGTATGTAAATACCTATAATAAAATAACGTAATGTAGTATGCCAGCTGTCTGGTTTCCATAACACAAAGTCACTTTCATGCTAAGTTTGGATCAGATTGGCCGTGTGTGAAAAATGTCCCAGGATATTTATTTATTATTATTTATAGCTCGTAAATGATATTTTGTAATTAAAATAATTACACAGTTACACGAAGATAGCAAACTAAGCAAATATTCCTTAACAAAACTTTAACTTCATTAAGGCAACGACTTTAAGCAACCTTAAATCATCAAGTTGGGGCTTTATTTAATTTATACGTTCCACTTTACTGTAAGAGATACTGCTTAATCGGTGGCTCGAGATGGAGGAGGTGGCGGATGAAGATCTAGTGAATAAATATCTTGGGTTAAGAGATGAGACAATTAATTTGTCCAGTTGTCTCAATCGGGAATTTCCATTGTTTTATAATCTAGTTTGCAGTATGTTAGAATATAGGTAAAGGTTAGGAACTGGACATAAATCTTCTAAATAAAATTCCTGTGTCGCGGTGTTTATGATTAAACTCCTCCGAAACGGCTTTACCGATTCTCATGAAATTTTGTGTGCATATTCGGTAGGTCTGAGAATCGGCTACTATCTATTTTTCATACCCCTAAGTGATCACGGGAACGGGAACTACGCGGGTGAAACCGCGGGGCGGCAGCTAGTATCTATATAAGTAGGTATGTATTTAAAACGTGGTATAAGTATTTATTATATCAGCTATCCGGTTACCGTAACACAAACTCACTTTGAAGCTTACTTTGGAATCAGATTGGCCGTGTGTGAAGAATGTGCCAGGATTTTTACTTATTTATAGCCCTCGAGTAATAGAATCGCGAGTGTAACTATGTTTGTGTGTCAATAAGTAGCAATAATATGTGTTTTCTACGTCATCGTTTAATTCGCGATCGACCGTTATTGTCTTCGGACGTAAAAAAAAGTGATTAGGTTGGTCTTCAAAGAAATCGAGGTACTTACTTTCGTTATTCAGCTAAATTACCTCTAGTTTACAGTACATTTTTTTGTTATTAGTAGATTCTTATTTTTTCAACTGGTAATTCGTAGACTATCAAATTGGTAGAACAAAAATTATCTCTCCAAAAACTCGATACATAGACCGGCGCCTTAATTAACTTATTTAATTTTAAAACCTACTTACATTGAGTTATAAAAAAACGAGTCACTTTGTAAATTGAACCATGTGGCAGCCTCAGGTTTATTCACGTTAGTTTTTTTATATATTTTCTTTTCGTATTCGCGTCAAATATATGAGGGGAATGTTGGTGTATGCTATTTATACATAGACGTCTATCACAGCTTTTATTATTTTTATAGTAAGTAAGTTTTAGTAAGAAAACTAATTGGAATGGTATATAATAAATTTATGACATTATAATTTAGTTTAGTGTAGTTAAATAACAATTAGAAAAATAATAAATATTAAATACTACATTACTTCACCAGAACAGCGTTGCCGATATAAGTAAACTAATCATAAAACAATAAAATATAGACTTACATAAAAAAGAAGGAAAACGGAAGGCAAAATCGGCTAAATACGGGAAGTCGTAGAAAGGTTTATGAGTTAATATCTCATTGAAAGACATACAAACACTCGTTAAATAAATCATTCTCAATGAAAGTAATTTAAGAAGTTATATGAAAGTCGTGCAATGGTTTTTGAACAGGTATAACGGGAGTTAAACAATTTAAGATTCTATATTAACGAAATTAAAGTTTAATTTCGAATAATATCAATATTATAAAAATCTCATATCGAAATTAATTATGTGTTTTGTTCTGCACTGTAACGAACGCAATTGGAATTATGTGAACAGATAGATTATATTCTAGATGAATTAGAATACCAATAAAATTACGATTGAGAACCTATTTTTTTTATAAAATTTATTTACAAATTTTAATTTAATTTAAAAAGTCTTAGTCAATTAATAATTGTTTAACATACTTAATGTTATATGGTAAAGTAGAATACAATTTCAAAAAACAAATTGAAAAATGTTTAAATCCTTAAACAACATTGAAATTAATTATCCAGTCTTTCAGAAACATTATTCCTGTTCAGAATAATATTATGTAGTCTACTTAATTGAAATACGAAAATTGCTGCTTACTATTATCAAAGGCGAGGCAGATTCCGCTTAAGAAGACACAGGGGTCGATTCTGTTGCATATAAAACTAAACTTCTAGGCTAACTTTTCCTTTTATATTAATTAAAAGCCCTTACAAAATTAGAGTCATACTTTCAATCATTCTGTTATGAGTCTCATTATCAGATCATATTAATCCCTCCCCTAACAACTGGGGCCATAGTCCACCACGCGCGCCTAGTGCAAATGGTGGACTCCACATGCCTTTAATTGTGACATCTCGGGCATACAGGTTTCCTCACGATACCGCGATGTTTCCCTTCACCAAAAGCCAGTTGTTTGAATCCGGGCGTAAGTTTTTTTAACTCGAGACAAATTGATTATATTTTCATATTAATACATTAAAATATTTAAAATCCATATTTATTTGTGTACTATATGAATTCCTCAAATAAATTGATTGTTACTTTAAGCAAAAACGTAAATGTTTCTCCAGCATTTTTGAACGTCAATGTTAGCCTAGTGAATGAATTTTATTATTAACTTAAGTATAATTTATTAATGCAAAACAGAATTGGGGGCACTGTCAATTAAATTAAAGGCGATACCTTACAATCCCACTTGTAAAGGCTCGGCCACGTTTCTGCCCTCACTGAGGTCCAATTAAATGTAATTTGATGGTTATTTTAGTAAAATTCTATTTGTAATATTAATAAATTGGATATTCTACGAAATCTGTTCTGTTTATTTAAGAACAATCGGTATTTGTATGTTCTTTATCTTTTGATAATACGTTTTGATGATTATTGTAAATCTAATCTGTAAATAATGTTTACAATACAATACAAATATTCTTTATTGTTTATTACATATGAAAAATAAATAAATTAACAACAGAAATATATACAAAAAGTGTAAAAATATGTTTATTGTTTTGTGTTTGCATTTCTAAGAAGCTTATTATACATAAGTATATTATATTATGCGGCTATAAGTTTAGATATAATATATATTCCTGAGTCTTTGTTGGACTCGGCCAAAAGTAACTACCTAGTAGTATTTCGTAAATACTCGCAATTATGTAGATATTAAACACAAACACATTAAAAATAGTCATGTTCTCACACAAATGTTTCCACGGGAAATAGGACCTACGACCAGTGGCTTAAAAGGGGTCACTAACCACAAAACCAATTGGGCAGTCATATAATTGGATTTCAAAATCATCCGGAAGCCAATATTCCAAGATCTAGATATAACCTAGAGTACTGCGCTTTAGAATCTCTAGAACTAGAATTGACTTATGAACCCTCACATTTCAGCGCTTAGAATTTGAGTTTGAACACAGAATAAAAATATGAGAGCGTACATGACAGAACTATGAGAATATTTTCGCTGGTATTCTTTAGGGTTACCGGCTGATAAAAATTTTCATAAGAATGTTGCCCTATTCTAAAATCCTACTAATAAAAATGAAAAAGTTTGAATAGATGTTAGTTCTCTTTTACGTCAAAAGGTAAAGGAATCTGAATGAAATTTGGCATAGGTTTCGAATACCCCACATAGTCCTATTTATCCTGGGAAAATATACGATCCCATGGGAGCGGGGATAAAACTGTATATAATAAAATTAAATGTATAAAGCACTTTTCTATTCTAGTTTAAAGGTTTGATAAGGTACATTTTTTTAGGAATGTATCTTTTCTGGTTGATTTTTTTCAATTTCTCTGCTGCTGTATGACTCCATAATATTATTTTTTTGGTTTCTTTCTAGAGACCTTTTTTAACCTTTTTAGAGACCTTTTTTAAACTTTTTAATGTGATAACCCTATCCAGTTTCAGCAGCAGCCTACTGAATACAAATCAAATGCGTTTGTCATTCCTTCCTGCACCCAATAACTCATGTACACCGCTCCATCCGTACTGAAAACCAGACACGATAAAATGCACATATATCGTTCCAGTCCATCCTTTTCGGTGTGGTTTTGAATTTGGTCGGGTTATTTACTGAAATGTGTTTAATTTTATTTTACACTAGCGAACCCGGCAGACTTGCGATACCCAGGACACCCGGTAGGTGTACCGGGTCCAAATTGATGTATTATACATAATAACCTTCCCCATGAAATACTCCGCAATTCGGTAAAAATCGCATGAAAATCTGTTCAGTAGTACCCGAGAGTCCATAGTCTATATCATTTGAAAACAAGCTATCCATCAGTGAAATATTGTTTTAATAGTTTATAGATTAGGTACCTACCTACAGTAAAGTATATACTTAGTATGTAATAACCTTCTTTACTATTGTTTATTAAGAGTTTAAGAGATGTGTCTACAATAAACGTTGAAGTTTTAATCCCTGGAACCTTAAAACCTCTTAAATAAAATTACATAACTTTAAAGGAAGAATGTGAACTAAAAGTATGACTGAAACTTTGTCAGCACCTGTGTTCACAACTTTGGACAAGTTTCTTATTTTCTTGTAGTGTTGCCAACAGTCGATACATTAAAACATAGAAAAATTCAAAAAGCTATTTTGTTTAAAACACACACCATCCGAAGTCAAATAAATGAAACAAAAGACAAACATTTTTTTTGCAAAAATTAAAATTATTTTTTGAAATGAAATGAAATATTTATTAATTCAAATAGGCCTTCACAGGCACTTATAAAACGTCTGCTCTAATGCTCCGTAAGGAAGGTTGCTTTTGCTGAGCAAAAAACTCAGCAATTGACTAAACTGAACAATAGCTTTAATTGACTGAAATTAGATTCTGTCGAAGGTTCGATATCCATATTGGTACTGACTACTGGCATACATTTAATCCAAAAATGTTTAAGAATAAAGTATTGGCGTTTCTCCACTGAATTACCATACTCTAACAGATTCTATTTTGTATAAACTGGTGTTTATTTAGCGGAATGAAACATCTATCCCTACTTGTAAATATTTAAACACTCTAACATTACTATCAAGCAATAAACGAAATTAGTCCACACATACAACCAAAACATCGATATACAAACAACACTAGTGGTAATACTTTTTCCATACTTTCTATATAAAACTTTCTATCGTAAAACGGTTTAGGGATCTAGTCTCAACTCTAAAAGCAGTGTTGTTTTAATACTTACATTTGCTTTGCCATAATTTGTAGGAGTCAATAAATCATGTGTTAGGTATTTAGTACCTATTCATTATCTTTTTTTTTCTACCACAAGGGTAGCAATAAGACATTCGGTTCCACCTGTTGGGAAGCGGTTACCGTAGCCTATGGACGCTCACAACAGAGGCGTCACTCACGCCTGAAATAGGTCTATAACATTGTCTAGAGACGTGTTGGAATAGCAATCTCATATAATATCTTAACTCAACTTTACGCTTTAATCGATACCACCATCCCAAGTTACCGTTAAAAACTAACTCAATACCTTTACTAGCATTTACTAGGGGTGTATTCTAGATATTTGAACAAATGAAACCACCAGGAAGGTGGCAAAGCTTATTGTCTTAGGAACTAGTTAAGGATGCTCATCCTACTAACATATGCTTTGTCAGCAAAGGCAAAGTGTGAGAACTCAATATATCTGAGTCAGCATTCGAATAATAGAACATTCCAGAACAATTAAAGCTGACATATTTACCTAACTCTGTAAGCCATTTGACACCGGAAACTAACCAACATTTTTAATACATTTTATTAACTAACCATTCTGTTCTCAGACCGCATACTGTAAACATAGTAATTACGATTTTTATTAAATAAATATTTTTTATTATAAAACCGTAAAGCCTTTGACTAACTCTAGGATCATAAGTCAAGCTTTTAATTGTATAAAACCCAGTTTAAATATATGTGCATCTCTTTTACTTATATGGAGTTAGAAAATGACAGATTTAAACAATGGTCGCTACATATTAGGCGACTAATTTAAAATGGTAGTTCCCTTCGGTAAGCGACTCGTCGATTTGGTGTCTCATTGAAATAGCAGTGTTCGTCGTAAAAGCGAAGTGAGTTTTCCATCTAGACTTATCTGTGTTGACCAGTTATGCTATGCACAACACGCGAACTACGTTTGGCTACGAAATATAAAAACCTAGCTCATTTATTTACTTATAATAAATAAAATAAAAAAAAATCCTGGGACATTTTTCACACACGGCCCATCGGATTCCAAAGTAAGCTTCGAAGTGCGCTTGGGTTATGGTAACCAGATAGCTGATTTACTACATATACTACGTTTTACATACAAACTTATATATATATATATATATATATTATACATTTATTTACATTCAGAGAGAGCACACAGACATATTCATGCATACAAATGTTTGTCCTGGGTGGGATTCGAACCCACGAGAGGCTTTAGATCCTCGGTGGGGACGTATATAAGCTGATGATGATTGACTATCTATAACACATAATTAAACTCAATCTTCAAAATATCTCTATTCTAAATTAAATATATTATATTTAAAGCAAATATCAAAGCAGCTTATGTAATGGCCACACACGACGCCATCTCGCACATACAGTTACAAGAACGTTGACTGTCTGCGCCGGATGTAACTTTGAAGGGTTCTGTACATAAATATGTATAGTAAATAACATGTATATATATTAATATGTCACCGTAAAGTTGTGAAAGCCGTAAGTTTGCGAGAATACCGGAATTCCTGGGAGAGTGTCAAATGATTGTGAACTATTCGGTTAGGTTAGTCATTTATATATATTTGAATCTTCCAATAATCTGAATGTTCCGTACAAAAAACAGTTTAATAAGTATCCTGGATCAAATTTTCACACGCGACCAATTTGATTTTAAACCAGTAGCCGTAGTAGTAACCAACCAAATAGCGGATTTTAAATACACAATAAAATGTTCATGCACACAAATGTCTGTGATAATTGGGATATGAACCCACGACCGGCGACTTGAAAGTTTGTAGGAGGTAGGGCGCAACGGATTCGTCCGTTCTGAATTTGGAGTAGCCCGACGGGGGTAGTACCTCCACCTTACAGAAGACCGCAGCCAAATAACACTACATGTAGTGTTGTGTTCCTGCGGTGAGTAGGGTAGCCAGCCGGTTCTTTCAATTGTTAATACTTTGGTTCGGTACAATTTTTCGCTAGTTACAATTTCACGAGATGTTTTATAATCTAACGGTTTTCACAATTGTACGGTGACTTATTATATATATATGTATTTAAATATAATATATGATCATTTGTGTACACGGTATGCGACATTTGATATCACGTTTCCATTTGGCTGGTTTTGTTCATCCGTTTGAGGGATGATTTGTTTTCAATAAAATTAATATTGACAATGCATTTCTATGAGAGTTATACCTTGAGATGTAACGTGTTTGCTTTCTTGAGAATGTAAACAATGAATATGGTATGGATTTCTATCGAAATCTTTATAAATAATAAATAATCTATATACCTACATATGTATAAAGGAATCTCTATTTCCGTTGGTCACGGCATCACGCGTGAACTGCTGGACCGATTCGGCTAATTATTTCTTGTTGTATTTGTTATTGTCTGAAAAAGGTTCTTATGAAAGAAAACTATTAAAAAGTCACTCGGAAAGTAGACATTTTTAAATATCTTAGTGGCCATATTTTGTAATGTTCTGACAAGACGTCACATAAGGAAGATACTCTGTCTGTGAGCATGTCGGTCTGTTACGGTTTCACGCTTAAACCACAGAAGCGAATTGGATGCATTAATAATGACTATTCATAAGTGTTTTATTGAGGCCTATTGGAATAAAAAAGATTTGATTTTGATTTTGATGAAATTTGGTATGAAATAAGTAATATCCACGTGTCAAACACACACATAACACTTAGAATATTGTATTAAACTTAATAATTTTATCTTTATTTCATATACTAGCTGCTTCCGCGCGGTTTTACCCACGTAGTTCCCGTTCCCGTGGGAATACAGGGATAAAATATAGCCTTTATTACTCGGGGATAATGTAGCTTTCCAAAGGTGAAAGAATTTTTGAAATCGGTCCAGTAGTTTCGGAGCCTATTCATTACAAACAAACAAATCTTTCCTCTTTATAATATTAGTATAGATATAGATAAGGTACTCACATACAGTACCATTACCACATGAAAATCTCCGGAACATGAGTAATAGCCTTTAAAAGGAGCGCATCCGAGCTTCCAACATTTTCTCATAAGCTCATGTCATAACTTGTTCATTTTTCACGTCCAACATTTCAGCCAACATTTCCGCCAACTTATCAGCCTTCGGGCGGTCAAGTTAGTTCACGTGGGGAGGGGGGAGAGGCTCACAAGATATTGTTCCTTCACTTTTGTGAAGCGGTGCATCCGTATAATGGTTTGAACCACTTTTTCACTTCGTATTGTGAGCATTTTTATCTTAAAAGTTCGTGTAAACCAACCACCACCACTGGACCAACTGTGGAGGCAACCGCCTATGGAAAGCTACATTATAAAGGAGTAACATAGGCTATATTTTATTTGCATATTCGTGTGGGAACTGGAATTATGTGGATGAAATATCGGGCAGAAACTATCGTAAGTCGTGACCAGTCGTGACCACGGTACCAGTAATGGCCAAAAATTAAAAGAAACATCTAGAATTCGGACATGAGCGAATGTTTTTACATTGGGATCACTGTGACATAGACTTTAGACATCGAACTATCTAAGTTTAACGTTTTATTGAATTCAGTCAGTTACATGTACAAATATGCGCGAATACAAAGTGTAAGGTGATTTGAAATTGACAACGACGGCTTTTCTTAAGGAAATCGTTAAGGCGGTAAGCAGAAAGTTTCACTTGTAAAATAGTAGGTATTGCTTAATTAAAATCAAAATTAGTTTTGTTTCATGTGGTAACCATAAAATAAAGATAAACTAAGACTAAGACTGGGGTATCCATTAATGAATTTTCCCTGTCCAAGACTGGGTCACAAAACTACAACTTTTATTTGTTAAATTAATTGAATCCAGCTTTGCTGTATCTCACGCGCAACACATTACAAATATTAAATAAGGACTGGACTTTACAGTTTCACTATATTCAGTGCTGAAACTTTCACAATTTTGGCAATATTTCACAAAAACCAGTTTTTTTTTTCTTAAACTGGCCACCATTGGGTCATTTACCATAGTATAGTATATACTTTTCTACTAATATTATAAATGCGTATGTTTTGATGGATAGATGTTTGGTATTCAATCACGCCAGAACGGCTAAAGGGATCAAATGAATTTGCCATATATTTTGAATACGTTTTGAAATAGAAAATTAACATTTTAATCCCGGAAAATCTTAAGATTTATGTTTCTAACTCCGGAACGGAAGCTACATGTTCCTATATTTAAACATGTAAATGCCTATTTGATTCAAAATATTTAATTACATATCATATAAGTACCTACTTTAACTATGTTAGTTATTTTAATGAAACAAAAATGTTTATATAGTACAGTCATCATCCTGTAAGGGTCGCTCACAGCGTGGCGTTATTAAAACTGTCAAACACAAAAGTTGATACAGTGGATGTGACGGATCAAGTTTTGAAGGCTTTAATATAAACTGTGTACTTGTTGGTAAAATTAAAAGGTTATTATTAATTGTGAAAATTTTATTATGGAAGCAGTTAAAAATGTTAGGTTCTAATTAATTTTTGAACAGGTAACTAATTTAAGAATACGATTCATCATGACTGGCGAGTTAGCTTTGTGGTTAGTGATCGTAACTTTCAAGCTGCTGGTCGTGGGTTCGATTCCCGCACAGCACATTTATGGTAAACATGTCCTAGTTTACTTGTCGCCTAAAGGGTAACTTAACGCAAAATGATATTAAAACATTATTATATATCATGAGGAACACTTTATTTCTTTGTAAAAGCACGCTAAGCCATTTTTCAGCTCATTCACTGAATGCATTCTTTGTTTCATGAACACTTTAAAAACTTTACTGAGGTTAAATTTAACGTTCATTCTTTTATATGTACCACTTTGTGATACTACCTTACATCTTAGCACTAATAATTTCCTTTGACTTAGACTGTTTATGAGCACGTATAGTTATTTGACAGCCCGGTTGGCTTTGTGGTTAGTGACCCTGACTTTCAAGCCGCGGGTCGTGGGTTGTCTATATATAATGTCTGTTTGTTCTGTGTCTGGATGTAAATATCTGTAATATGTATGTATTTAAAAGTATTATTTGTAGTATATCAGCTATCTGGTTACCATAACACAAGCTTCATTTGAAGCTTACTTTGGAATCAGATTGGCCGTGAGTGAGAAATGTCCTTGGATATTTATTTATTATTATTTATTTCTATAACAACATTAAACCTACATCAATTTGGATTATAGGTTTGTTAAACAGTACCTATTGCTAAGTGAATTATTATTAGATATATTTATTGCAGAAGTTTTAATGTTGAAAAAGTTTTATTGAAAAAAAATATGAAATAATAAATCTCCAAGAATATAATATCAAACGTTTATTGACTATTAAATGTGTTAAAATTACAAATTTTATCAACAAAAAAGAGCAGTTAGTCGTGGGTTCAAATCAGTTCAACGCGTACAAAATGATTTAAATATCTCATCAGAATTCCCCTCACAAAGACACTAAACATGTTATTGTGAAAAAGATTGTGCTTTTTAAACTACCAATAAAATTCTTTTTTAAATTTCTTTAGGGATTGCTAGCGATCTATTAGATTATCGGACGATGGCCCTTCGGAGGTGATTGATACTATATATCATTTTAGTCACGTGCTTGAACAATACTCAAAAATAGCAGCAATAATAGCTTAAATATATCCTGCGTCACAGAAGAAATAGTCGCCATTTTTTCAACATATTTCATTGATTCTCCGCTCCTACTGGTCGTAGCGTAGTGTTATAGAGCCTTGTACCTTGCGAGATAAATAGCCTATCCAACATTAGTTTTTTATTTGGAAAAGGAGTTTCTGAGATTTGTGTTTAAGCAAAAAAAATCTACAGATTTATCTTATTAGTATGTATCTACATGTAGGTACGTACATAATATATTGATTGATACATTTAACAGATTTTTCGTATAAATTAAATATTATGATAAGTATAAATATAACTTCTCCGAGTTTGAGAATATTTGTGAAAATAGGTATAAATTTATTTCAAGGGCGTATTATGGACAAAACCACGTTAGAATGTTAGTATTTCTATTCAACAACAATTTATTGTTTGACGCTTTAGAATATCAAAGGTTAAGTCGCGGTTAAACGGTATTAAGATAACACGATACATTTAAAATCTCGTAATATTTTTATAATCAAGTTTTTAAATCTTTTTCATCATAAAAAATATAATGAAAACGTGTAGTGAGATAAAAAACTCGTTATCATTTTGACAAGGCGGCTTTGTGGTTTGTGACCCTGACTTTCAAGCCGCCGCGGCCGATTCGAATCCCATTCAGGACACACATGTGTGTGTATATGTCTGTTCTGTGTCTGGATGTAATCTATATATAAAGAACAAAGTCCCCGGCACTTCTGTCTGTCTGAACGCGATGAACACAAAAACTTAGACACAAACTTAACACAGATTTTCATGCGATTTTCACCAAATTACGGAGTATTTCATGGGGAAGGTTTTTATGTATCATCAATTTGGAATTAGGTGGCGCTGGTGGGCAGAACGAAGTCTGCCGGGTCCCCTAGTTATCTATATAAGTATGTATTTAAAAGTAGTAAATGTAGTATATCAGCTATCTGGTTACCATATCACAAGCACTAGCAGAACCGTTATTATAATTTTAATCAAAATATTGGATACGCCTCATCAATATTAGTTTAATATATGTAATTAAATTATCATATTACTATATGTTTAATTAAACCTGAAATTGCTTTGTAGCAATAATAATTTGTATAAACAGCTATAGATAACGTACTTCAAACCGTATTCCAATTACTTTAGAAGAGAACTGAGGTATCCTGGCTGGCTCTTGCTATAGGTCCCACACAGGACAATCTTTTGTATATTCGTTGTGTATCTAGTTGGAAATACCTATTAAGGTATGTATTTAAAAGTAGTTATACGAATTTAATAGATAAATATCCTGCTATTATTATTTTTCTTAATATTCACTTAATCTATACCTACTAGTAAATGTGAAAGTCTCAAAACTCTGTCTGTGTGGCGGTCTGTATGTCTCGGTTTCACGCTAAAAAATGACCCGACTTAAATGAAATTTAGTACACAGATAGTCTAGAGCCTAGGAAAGGAAATAGGCTTATTTTTATTCCGGGAAAATGTAAGATACGCGGGTGAAACCGCGGGGAGCCACTAGTATTATATAATTGTTTCTCGTCATTCGCTTGTCATTGTGACTAATTTCTTAGAATAAATTAATCACAGTTTGTTTTGAAAAGGATAGTTGCTGAGTTTATTGCCGGCTCTTCTCAGCAAAACTAACCTTCCAAACCGAGCGTAAGAGTCAGGCTATTCATAAGAGCTTGTGAAGGCCTATTTAAATAAATAAAAAAATATTTTTTGTTTCATTTCATTATTGTAACTTATATTATAAACGCGAAAGTAACTAAATGAAATGAAATGAAGTAAATTTATTAATTCAATTAGGCCTTCGCAGGCACTTATGAAACGTCGACTCTAATACTCGGTTCAGAAGGTTGCTTTTGCTGAGAAGAGCCGGCAATAAACTCAGCAATTACTCTTTTCAAAACAAGTTTTAACAATAATAATATTAGTCCTGATAGAACGAGCGCTATACCCACACCTCGTCATCATTAATATAATCGTTTATACTATAATAAGCCTTCTGTACCAAAGCTGTACCAAAACTCGTTCCTTAAATTTATTCATAGGCAAATCTAAAATATTTGTGGGGATTTTGTTATAAAACCGTGCACCAAGTCCTAAAAATGATCCTTGCACTTTCTGTAGTCTATAAGCAGATGTTACAAGTTTATGCTTATTTCTAGTATTAATGGAGTGCAAATCACAATTTTTCGCGAAAATACTAATGATTTGACGGACAAATATTATGTTTGCATAAATGTACTGTGATGCAGCTGTGAGAATGTTAATTTCCTTAAATTTATCTCTGAGGGAAGCTCGCGAGCTTAAATTATAAATAGCACCGACTGCTCTTTTTTGCAAAATAAAAAATGTATCTATATCAGCTGCTCTGCCCCAAAGCAAGATACCATAGGACATAACACTATGAAAATAACTGAAATAGACTAATCTAGCTGTTTCTACATCCGTAAGTAGTCTGATTTTTCTAACCGCGTAAGCTGCTGAGCTGAGCTTCCCCGCAAGACATGATATTTGGGTGCCCCATTGAAGTTTTGAATCTAACGTAATACCCAAAAACACTGTAGACTCAACAAGACTGAGGGCTTCATTATTTAACATTAAATTAGAGGCCATCTTTTTTACATTGGGTAATGCAAATTTTATACATTTAGTTTTTCTTGCATTTAAAACTAGATTATTAACAGTAAACCAATTTAATACCTCAGATAATGTACCGTTTACATCGTCATAATTGAATTTCTGTCTATCAACACCAAAAATCAGTGAGGTATCGTCAGCAAACAGTACAATTCCACAGGTATTAAATGAAGTTTGGTACACAGACATTCTAGAGCCTGAGAATGGACAAAGGCTACTTTTTATCCCGGGAAAATGGAAGATCCCCGGGTACGCGAGTAAAATAGCGGTGAGCCACTAGTTACCTATATATAATATTAGAAGTGTCTAGAAGCCCATTCAAACATAGGTTACACGTTGAATTCACAATCAGGAGGCGGCGAAAGTTTCTGCAATTAGTGAACCAGTACCCGGCGTAATGAAAGTTTCCAAGATGCACCATCTCAGAAAGAAACCAAACTGAACTTAGTTGGAAACACTATCTCGTGATTTCCACTGAATTTGGAACAGTAAATTATATTTAAACTTTTGAAAATTATACGAGGCTTAGTAAAAAGTCTACTACAAAATATCCTGGAATTTTATTTATTGATTCCAAACTAAGCAGAGAATGTTCTATGGTGACCAGATAGCTAATATACGTACTACTCTACGTTATTATATTAGTTTTAAATAATTACATTGGGAAAATTATTATTATTTAATAATACAATTAGAGAAACACAGTCAACTTTGGAGGTTTCTAATGTGATGTATAAGCATTGCACCCGTGCGAAGCTGGGACGGGTCGCTAGTAAGTAATAATGCTTATTTCTATCAGGGTAGGTACCTATCATTTAAAAAGGGATAGAATAGAGTGAACATATATCCTTACTTAACATACCTTCGATTTAGGTACTACAATGACCTAGATAAAAAAAACATTTCACAGACTAAACGTTATAGCGTAATAACTAAAAAAGCTACAATATCCTGGAACTTCAATAGAAAGGCCCTTAGCCCTCCCGGATGGAGAGGCGCCCTTCAAAAGATAGGGATACACCCTTGGTCGGGTTTGTTATTAAACGGTGTCCTTATACTAAGCTTTAAGGGGTCTGTCAGACAGAAAGCTAAGCTAAAAGAAAGCTTAGGATTGAGTTTCTGGTTTTCACTAATCCACGCTATCCATACTGTCTGTCTGTCTGTCTGTTACGCTTTCATGCTAAAACTACTGAACCGATATAAAAGAAAATTTGGTACACAGATAATCCAGAGCCTGAGAAAGGACATAGGCTACTTTTTATCCCAGGAAAATTTAAGATCCCCGGAAACGCGGGCGAATCCGCGGGGAGCCACTAGTAGTAAATTAATGTAAAAGCTTCATAAAATATCTTTTAATGTTTTGACAGAAAATTAGTTGTTTATTATAAAGGTTTCTTTTCTTTAGTTAAATTATGTATGATGTATAATTTTTTCTTTCCTTTATTTTCTCTTAATATAAATTTGAGTTGGTAATTAAATATAAATTTTATACTAATACTTATCCAATCTAAATAAAAAAAAGCAATAATTTTGTGTTACAGTTGAGAAATACTGTACCGATATTTGTAATAAGATTAAAGATACACAGTTAATTAAAGAAAAAAAAATGCTCGGTAAATCATCTGTTTATCAAGTGAGTTTCAAAAATTAAATCTCTACCAATTATTATCAAAATTGGCTCCAACTTAAAGCTACTCAATTAAATAGCTAGCTATTTAAATGTGGGACGTCGCCTTACCCATTGTATTTCAAAACCGCGATGGAAAATTTTACGGGCTGTTTAGATAGGCATAACAGGCTACTGAAAGTATTATAGCCCTAAGGGCACAGCCTATCTTTTGTTGTAATTTCGTTGAGTAAAAATAATAATGAATATGTGAGCCGTTTTTTTTTCGTAATAAATCGTGTGGACCGTAATCTTACTGTGTAAGAACATAATGTAAAGCTTTTATAAATAGAAGCCTTTAGTAAAAGGCTTTTATGGGCTTTTTATAGACGGAGGAATTATTGCTGAAAGTTTATCAATTCATTCTCTATCGTTTCGATTAAAAATACTGTGATCTTTTTATAATTAAGCGATAGCCCGGTTGGCTTTGTGGTTAGTGACCCTGGCTCTCAAGCCGCGGGTCGTGGGTTCGAATCCCACCCAGGACAAACATTTGTATGCATGAATATGTCTGTTTGTCCTGTGTCTGGTTGTAAATATCTATATAAGTATGTATTTAAAAGTGTATCAGCCATCTGGTTACCATATCACAAGCTCTGCTTAATTTGGAATCAGATTGGCCGTGTGTGAAAAATGTCCCAGGATATTTATTTATTATTATTATATGTCATAAGTAATGTTATATTTCTCATACGATTTAATTATAAGAAATATATAAATGATGTCTTATAAAATTATTCTTAACTAACAATGTAACAAGTTTAAATCCCTTCAAAAATATTATTATTAATAATGGTGCGTGTATCGCTTGAAGCTGTACATGTACAATTGAACTAGTGATGTCTAACCGTTCGGTTTTATCGATATTTTGACTACTATATTTTAACTCCTTGGTCGTCTTACAAAAAAATGTTCATGAACATATCTGTTTGCTCTGTATTTGGGTAGTACATATCCATATTAATATGTGTTTGAAAATAGTTTATTACCTATCTATCATTGTTCATAAATTTTCTAGTATAAGATTGTATTAGCAGTGTTTAATGATTGTTCAAGGATTTTATAAAACTCGTTTATTTGTTTTACTTCACCGAAGATATTATTAGCTTTCCATAAACGCATTTCCATAAATGCAAACAAAGTCAAAATTACCACAAAAAGTCCTATCAAATAAAATTGTTTGGAAACAAAATGTAAAATGAAAGCGACACTCATGAGCGTGTCAAATAAATTTAATGTAAAAGCATAATTTCACGTAGCACTCGAATGTAAAACGAAAAACAAACTTTAAAACAAGTGTCTACTAATAGAACGAAATGTTTCACGGAAAACCGGAATAATTAGAGCCAAAAAGTTGAACTAAAACTGCAAGGAAAACATCCACAATGAAACTCTACGCAGCGGTGTTGCCAGAAAACTGGATTTTTTAACTGTAAACACCGGATGAAATACCACATTTTTCTTTTTATTCAAATTCTGTGGACGTGTATAAGGCACAATTATGTAGATCTCCACAGAAAAACATATTTGTTATTGTTATAAAAAACATGAAATTTATATGTTAGTTGTGCATATTTTGCAGTAAAAATTTAAATACTTTCATTTGAAAACGGGTTAAAATTTATGCAGATACGAATACCTACGAGAATTTTTTATATTATTTTCATTTAACGCAGGATAAACTGTGGCAGCTATTTGTCATAAAAGGCATGTGGTATCAATATACTTTTAATATCAACTAAGGATTTTTTATCTATTGATAAAAATTGCATTAAAATCCGTTACGTAGTTTAAAAGATCTAAGCATACTGATCGTGGGAAGCGATTTTGTTTAACATTATGTCAATATATTCTCTGGCTAGATGGCATGGTTAGTGACGCCGACTTTTAAGACACTGGTCGTAAGTTTAATTCACGATTAGGACAAACTTTTATTTGCTTTACATATTTGTCTCTATTTGAAAACCATAATCAAGAGTAAGTTTAACCATGTATAAATAACGCCAAAGAACATTAATTTAATTTTAAATTCTCGATAAATAAAATAAGCGACGTATCGATACACGCTCAACACTATAAAGTGTTGCAACAAGAAAGAGAGAGTTCTCCCAAGTTTACGGCGAAAGTAAACAACTATATAACTTTCTGATTTACACGGCACTTCCAACGTATTGCCAGATAGTAAAATAATAACAATAAACGTTCATTGCACTCGGTTTGGTTTTGTTCTGGAAGTTATAACCGCGTGAGAATGATGTTCGTGTTATTAAAAACTAGCTGCCTCCGCGCGGTTTTACCCGCGTAGTTCCCGTTCCCGTAGGAATACAGAGGTAAAATATAGCCTATGTTACTCAGCGAAAATGTAGCTTTCTAATGAAAAAAGAATTATTAAAATCGGTCCAGTACTTTTTGAGTTTATTCGTTACATACAAAAATACAAATCTTTCCTCTTTATAATATTAGTGTAGAAGTGTAGATGACTGTTTCATTGTTCATAACACTTTTATTTGCGAGGAATATAGTGTAGTAGGGGCTTCTGTTCCTGCAGCGGAGACTTATATGACAGACCGGATGCCTTTGTGGTTAGTGAACCTGACTTTCAAGACACTGGTCGTGGGTTCGAAGCTCACCCAGGACTAACATTTGTATGCATTTGTATGACATATGCAACGATAATACAACAATTACAAGAATTAAAATAATTTTAAAATTCTGTGAAAAATTATTATTACCATTTATTATCAATGTATCGGTAGAACAGTAATTCTATAAATAGAATACTCCTTAGAAATAAACCTTTAATATAATCGTCTAAGAATATTAACTAATAAGCATCAAAGGGAGATATGAGATCTTTTGTCTCAATAAAAGTGCCGGTAGTTTTTCGAGGAGCAGACAAAAGTGGACTGAAAGCTCCGTGTCAAAGCTCTGACGAACTTAATTAAAAGCTTTCGTGAACAAATGCGAAAGCTCGCGCTAGGCCTCGGAATGGTTGGCTATAGATGCATATATGGTACAGGCGTCGAATTTTTTTATATTATCGGTTTTAATGATTTGGCAGTAAAAATAATTTTGAAATTTAAAACTTCGCAGAATTGAGAGATGAAACAGAGTAGATACCTATATCTACACTTATATTATCAAGAATAACGATTATTATTTTTTTGTTCTTGGATATTTTTGTCATAATGTGTGTGGTTTACATAATTAGACTCAATTAACACCAAAAATAAAAGTAAAGGTTTCGATTTATAATTTTTAATATTCCACAAATGTTTTGCCTCCAAATATTTACATTGATTTTTATATTGCTAGTAAGAAGGTCATATTGCTTATTCTACTAATATTATAAAAGCGAATATTTGTAAGGGATTTACACAGATTTAGAAGACATTCTGGGAAAGTATATAGGCTACTTTTTATCTCGGGAAAATTTAAGGTCTCTCGGGGACGCGGGTGAAACCGACGAATAGAAGCTAGTATTACATATTTGTTTGAATCCAGGATAAGAAGGATGTGACCCTCGTGTAGACGGACGGGTTCCCAGCTTCACAGCCATCGCTTAGTCCAAAAGATACTATACCAACCTGAAAAATATAATAAGATGATTAATTCAGAATTTGCATCCTGGGACATAGCTTACACATATACATCCTAACCAAGAGCAGTTTTTGTTAGACCAGAAAAATAATCTAGGTACTAATAAAAACAAGTTTTTGTCGATGTTTCTTACACTATATCATAATAGCGGCTGAAATTCGGCATAAAATTAGACTATTTCTAGAATAACATATATACTTCTTTTTATCCCGGGACATTTAAATCCCACGGGAACGTAAGAGAAAAGTGTTTGAAACTAGTATCCTATAAATAAATAATAATATTAAACCTAGTCAGAACAAAAAGACGCAATAACATTCAAAATTCTATACAAAAAGAGTTGGTAAAATCTAAGACCTAAAGCATTAGTGTTATACGAAAATGAACCGTATTTCATGACGATAAAGTTCATTAATTATTACGATTAGATGTATATAGATAGACAGTGAGGAAACTACTCAATTTGACCAAAACAGATGACCATTTGGAACATGACATTTACTTCCCCCCATAAATTTACATCTGACATTTACAATTCCGTAAATCTTTTACGGTTATTAAGCAATTGACAAAACTGCCGACAGATTTTTGTTGTGAAAATAGTAATTGCAGACATTATTTTCGCAATTCACAATACTTCCAACTGAATTCTGAATGTATATAAAAGCCTTATTGTATAAAAATATTTAATAACTTTGTATAGAATAAAAACTAACTTTTGTTTAAACTAGGAGATTAGGAGGAAGTAATAATATTGACTAAATACACACCTCTTTGCTATTTCAGCTAAGAACCCAAAAATGTACACCTCCCCCACTCCTACTACTTGTCCCCACTTACTAGTTTCCATTAGCTAGGAATCTAAAAATGGGCTACATTTTTACAACCCCCTCCTACTATCACTTATCCCCACTTACCAGTATCCTCTTGTTATTAGAGAGGATAGTCAAAGGTCCGCCGGAGTCGCCATCACACGTGCCCACTTTGCCAACCCCACTGGTGCAAAGATGGCTGTCGTGGAGGGTGATGGCAAAGCTGTTCTGGCACACAGCGTTCGTGATGACGTTCACATTCGTCTGGTACAGGGATGTCGTTGTAGGGAAGCTGTTCTGAGCTGGAATAAGGATTTTTTTAAATTGAATAGGTCGCTGATTCGCTGTAAAGATCAGAGGAACAATATGGGTTTAACTCTGATGGAAACGAAAGTAGATTTGACTTTCTTAAGTGTCCTATTAGGTCATATATAAACAGCCGCTCTTAAAATGATAATTAAGTGCTTAAGAGCAACATGTTCATCAAGTAGTTGAACTATTTTTTGGGAATAAGATAATGAAGAACAGATTAAGGGGAGTAGCAGAAACCACTGAAAAAACTTCTACTTCTTCCTCCAGGCCATTTCCTAACATTTAAAACTTACGGTATATTCCCCACCCCTATCTTCTGCCTCTGTATATCTACATTTCGGCATATTAGCCCGCAAAATACATACCGTCTTTTGTCTTCCCGTACCCGGACACAATGCCCGTTAATCCAGCGAAGTTTAGGCTGACATCAGACGTTGAAGGCAGAGGTATAGCCTGGATAGTAGCTGTAAATAAACAAACAATCTTTTTCTTTCTTTACTTCTTTCCAATATCTTGTACTTTGTACTATAATTTAAATAGTACTGGAAGTGACCATCTGCATCTTAATAAAAATATTCGAGGACATATTTCCTTTTAAATCGCTCTACCTTTGCTATCAGTTCTGTTACCTTCATCATCAAAATAAATCTACAGGCCTTTATCTCTCGTAACATTTCAAGCATATTCTAAACCATAAAACAATAAAACATTAAAACTTACTACTATAAGCGACACTGGTTATCTTGACCATAGCAATGTCATTGGTAATGGACTGCGTGTTCCACGAGGCGTGAACGGTGACGTCAGATGTTTCTATCCTTGTCCCTCCGCTGAAGATGGTAAGGGAGCCGAGAACTATGGTGAAGAGCTTCGCTTGGCTCTGGCCGTCCCACCAGCAGTGGGCGGCGGTCAGTACTCTTGTGTTGGAGATGAGACTTCCGCCGCATATTGAAGACTGGCTTGTCGTGAGTAGAGCTACGATTCCAACCTGAAATATTATTGATGATTTTTTTATGACAGAAACGTCATCAATGTAAGATTCTGATATTGTTAAGTCTTCTGTGCTTGTGTTTACCAGGATTAGAAATACCGTAATAGGTACTAGTGCATGGCTGTATATGTTTTTTAAAATTTTTATTTTTTTCTGAAAGAAATAAACGTCTCATTCTTTCATTTTTATTCCCAATTGTGTTTGTTAATAACTTTTGTTCTTTTTTTACTGTTATCTAATCAGAAACTATTTTCAGGTATTGGTTATGTAGGTATTTGCTATATTTATTATTAGTTAACGCCCCGCGGTTTCTCCAAGTTTCCGAAAATCTTAAATTTCTTGGAATAAAAAGTAGTCTATGTGCTATTTCAGAATACATTCTATGTGGCTTTCATCAAGATCATTTCATCCATGTAAGCCATAATATTTATAACATTCAGTTTTACTAATTTCACTTACCTGATGAGGAATAACAGTTGCAGCAGCGACAGGACTGCCACCGATAATTCTCGTAAGTGGTATATACTCTTGCCATAACAACGACTGGGCTTTAGGCACCCCCACTTTCATATGATACCCAAATGGTAGTCCATCATAAGTTTGTGCACGACACAAATTTAATAGAAATAAAATTATCCCGTTCAATATTACTTTAACCATTGTTAATACTACAACTGAATGAGTAAATGTCTTCAATGATTATTATATGGCGGTGATCATTCAATCACTTATAAATTGCTTATCTATAATCATAAAGAGGTATGATTTGTTTGATTGTGTGTAGGTGTATATTTAGATATGTACCTACCTACTTTTGATCTGATAAAAAACTTTATTTTTGAATAAAATAGTAGGTATTAATACCTACATACGTAGTTTATAAAATCTACACTAATATTTAGGAAAGTTTTGTATAAGTGTGTGTGTATTTGTAATGGATAAACTCAAAAACAACCGGGCCGATTTCAAAAAATCTTTCACCATTGGAAAGCTACATTATCAGGGAGTAACAAAGGCTATATTTAATTCCCGTATTTCCACGGAAATGTGAACTAAGCGGGTGGAACCGGAGGCAGTTAGTATGTTATATTGTAATTTTGAATACCATAGTTTCTGTTTCTTATGTAATGTACAGTTGTAATTAGCACTTGTATCAGAACTTAAACATACTATGTAGACCTTAAAATTATTCATACACTTGCTTTTGATGTACCTTATAAATAAATAAATAAAAAGATAAAATATTAATAACTTAACCCCCGAATTTTTTTATAAAAAAATCGGATGACCTTCAAAGTAGATAGTAAATAAATAATCACCTTTACTTAAGTCTGTTTCTAACTGGAATTTTATGGATTTATTGATATAAAACTTGACTGATATATGTAGTAAAAGGTAAGTGGAACTGATAGTGGAATTTGTCCGGGGAAGAACTATACACCGTACCTATTTCCTATGCATCATATGTTTGTATAATTATGAAGTCCGCCAATCCGCACTAGGCCGGCGTAGTGGCCTAGCGCCTATGGCCTAAATCCCCTCGATATTAGGAGGGGCTTGTGCTCCTTGGTGGAGACGTATATGAACTGTTGATGATAATGAATTCATGTTTTTTTTGCCGCATGTACACACTTTTTTGACGCCGGTAAAAAGCATTAGAATTAAAAATGACCTCATCGTAAGATAATCTTTTGATAATATATTATTAGGTATTTATTAATTGATTAAGTAAATAATGAGTCGTAATATATCTTCCTTTATTGTGTTTTACTGTTTAAGGCGTGATCTCAGTTGATAATGCATACAATTTTACTTGTTACTAATCAAAACACATAGGGATAGCCTACCGCATTAAGTTAAAATATTTAGTTTTATTGTTATTTTTTTTTTATTTTTTTATTAGATAATGTTTGTATAACTATTAAAATTACTCGCTACAAGAATTATAAGAACTCGTATTTCATTAATTACTAATGTTATAGAGAGATATAATAAAGGAATTTTTTGTTAATTTGTTTGTAACAAATAGGCCCCGAAATAAAAGGATTCTTTCATCATTGGAATGTTACATTATCAGGGGGTAACATAGGCTATATTTTATCCTCGTATTTCTACGAGAACGGGAACTACGCAGGCGGAACCGCGTGGCGGAAGCCCGTCTATTGTATAGTCGTTTTTTAGTAGCAGTATTATATTATAGTGAATTTGGTGCTTTTCTTTTTTAAAGAATTAAATGTATGATTCTGCAACTTCTTGGAACCAATGTAAATAAATAAGTATGAAATGAAACAAAATATTCATTTAAATAGGTATACAAATGCTTTTGTGAATTTTCGAGTTCAGTTTGGGGCTTTTGCTGACAAAAACCAGCAATAAACAAAGTTTTCGTTGAGTAGTTAATAAAATAACATAAAAAAATTATATAACAAAATATATTGGAACAAAGAAGGCAAGATATATCTGATATCATTAACTAAGGTGAGTCACAATAAAATTTATCGTGATTCAATGAAAACACAAACAAAGATATGTTATCTGATAAATATTGCACTCATTACACTTAATATATCTAATCAATCTCATCCGTAATCTTCTGTGGACATCATCTGTTCCTAAACCGAAATGCAATAAACATGTATTTAATTTTTTGATAAGATTTTTTTTTGGAAATATCCAAAATATATCATTAAGATAGGTAAAAAAAGTAATAAGTATCTGGGAACGTTTCTGACACACGGCCGATCGGTTTCCAAATCATGCAGAGTATGCTGCGGTAACCAGGTAGCTCATACGTTACATTTACTACTTCGTAATACATCCTACTTATAAAATATTTACATACAGACATAAAAAGGTTGTCCTGGGTTGGATTTGAACCCACATTCGTTCTAAATCTATGTATCCTGCCATCTTCTATCATCTACCAGAGGGTCATTGTATCAAGCAAAATACAACTCTGAATAAAATAAAAAAAGATCATATATACATATACATTGTTTGTGAAGATGTTTGGATGTAAAGATATGGGTTAGTCTTTGACGCGACAACGGCTGAAGGGATTCAGACAAAACTAACCACACCCATAAATCTAAATGTGTCTATTACCCGGAATTACTAGCAAAACCGCGACGACAACTAGTGTAAATAAATCCATGCAACTCCTTTTAGTTGGTAATAAACATAATAATACGATGAAAAGATTAGACCGCAAGTAATTAACTGATCATTATCTTATTTCTGATATAATATATTTAATCAGTACAAATCAAGAAACTCTGAACAATGGACATGAAGCTGCTTGCGTTTATATTTATATTTAATTTGTGTCGTGGACAAAGTTATGATGGGCTACCATTTGGGTATCATATGAAAGTGGGGGTGCCTAAAGCCCAGTCCTTGTTCTTGCAGGAGAGTCTTCCGGCGTCGAGGATTATAGGAGGAAGTCAAGTTGCTACTGTGGATGCTATCCCTCATCAGGTAAATAAGATCTGTTTATTAATGATATGAAGTGATCAATGATTGATATGGAGTGATCATTGAATCGAATTGAAAGGCTGTAGAAGCGGAGTGTCAATGTATAATGTTGGGGGAAAGTGACGCTGATGACTATGCGCAGGTCAGCTAGTTTGGTATATTTAAAATTACTTTGTCACTAGCCTATTCGCTTTTGGGTTTCTCGTTTATATAGTTTAGTTTAGTTTTATTTATACTGAGCAGTCAAATCATGTATCTTCAATAATTGATTTCTAAATATTTCAGGTAGGAATCCTAGCTCTCCTAACAACTGGCTGGTCATCATTATGTGGCGGTGGTCTCATCTCCAACACGAGAGTACTGACCGCTGCCCACTGCTGGTGGGACGGCCAGAGCCAAGCGAGGCTCTTCACCATAGTTCTCGGCTCCCTTACCATCTTCACCGGAGGGACAAGGATAGAAACATCTGACGTCACTGTTCACGCCTCGTGGAACACGCAGTCCATTACCAATGACATTGCTATGGTTAGGATTACCAGTGTCGCTTATAGTAGTAAGTTGTTTTAATATTATGTATATTACATTTTTATCTAAGTAAGTACTTGTACCTAACAATTCAAAGATGTTGGTTTCACAATTGTACAATTTTATATGTGTACTACTATATATATAAGTTTAACTGCGTTACTGTTAGTTGATTCTCAAAAAATATATATATTAAGTAGCTATTTGCATGAGCTATATACTTAGTTATATTTTTTGACTGGAGATAGGTCTTATTTTGTTTTATCTATCTGATCCTTGAAGTATCTAGGAAAAGGCTCTAAGAATTCGGATTTTGTGTTCCAGTAAGTTTATTCTTATTTGCAAACCTAGTCTTTCTTCATACAATATAATTATCAAAAAACGTCGAGGTAAGTTCTATAGCCCTTCCATATATATGGTCTATCAGAAATGAAAATCTACTCGTTTTTAAAACAATAATTTATTTTCAGATACCATCCAAGCAATACCTTTACCTTCAATGTCCGATGTTAACTTAGACTTCGCCGGTTTG
The DNA here is from genome assembly GCA_905147785.2 of Thyatira batis. Lineage (NCBI taxonomy): Eukaryota > Metazoa > Arthropoda > Insecta > Lepidoptera > Drepanidae > Thyatira > Thyatira batis. Next base: position 1,670,614 of record LR990502.1, read on the forward strand.
ACAGGCACTGTGTCCGGGTATGGGAAGACAAGTGACGGTATGTATGTTAGTGGTCCTCTCACTCACTTGTTGTATTAATGAAAGAGACAGCGCACGGATTATATTCCCAATAAATAAGGTTAAAATATAAACTACGTATGTAGTGAAGATGAACTATAAAACACGCTACTTGAATGACAGTACATAAAGAGTTGATCATATTTTTGAAGTAAGCATGTAGTTAGCATGCCTAATATTTAATTGAAAAAATAGCTAAAGTACCCAGTTCGTTTTGTCAAAGACAGCCTACTAATAGTATTTTTCTTCGGAGTTTTTTAATGATACTACTTTTAATGACTAAATAACTGCTCAGTAGTTCTTTACAGCCAGTTTTTCATTCCAGCTCAGAACAGCTTCCCCACAACGACATCCCTGTACCAGACGAATGTGAACGTCATCACGAACGCGGTGTGCCAGAACAGCTTCACGATCAGCCTCCACGGCAGCCATCTGTGCACCAGCGGGGTTGGCGGCGTGGGCACGTGTGACGGCGACTCCGGCGGGCCCTTGACTGTCGTCACTAATAACAGGAGGACTTTAGTAAGTGAAGGGGAATTCGGTTTTTGAATTTTTTGTGCACGGATAATTATAATCCACAATTTTATTTGACTAGAAGGTTAGCCTCTGATGGCTGTTACACCCTTACGCGAAAAGGGGTTGATGAGCGCTGTGTGCTCTCAACCATAGTAGTTTAATAATCCACTAGTTTTCTTATGGTTGGACATTGTTTCCTTTTGGCTTATGATTTTAATCTAAGTACCTACCTAGTGTATTATGGTAACCAGGTAGTAGATATGCTATATAAACTTCTTTTTACCTCTGTCACGCAGTGTTTACAGGATTTACAGGATATTTATTTATTTATTTATTTACAACATTCCCGAAAAAAAAAGCATTTTACATGTTAATGAGCAAATTCTATTGGAGTCCTATGTGTCATCTAAATGACTTCTTCTGTTCTTCAGTCATGAAAGAGTAACCAACCATCCATTAATATAAAATAATAAATCTAGCATCATTCACAGTTATTTTCCCTTGTTCCCAGGTTGGCATAGTATCATTTGGTCTAAGCATCGGGTGTGAAGGGGCCAACCCATCTGTCTACACGAGGGTGACATCATACTTAGCCTGGATTCAAGCAAACATGTAATTCTTCAGCTACAAGTTTCGATGGCAGTAAAATATAGAAAAATCTGTTTTACTATTCACATATTTATCTTTATGTAATGCATCGCATCTTCACTTAAATTTGGATAAAAATATTTTATTTACTAATTTCGACGTTAATATCTTTGTTACAACTAACACTGAGTAAATTGCCATGAACCATTTTTTGGAAAATAAACTGTTTTAAACATATTAAAGCATGTTGTGTTTTTTTATTTCTTATGTGATATTGGTTCTTAGTCATATAACTGGTAAACTTATTTAATTAACTAAGGTAAGACCTCGTGTTTCGTGCTCCTCGTAGAGACGTATATGAGCTGATGATGGGGGTAAGACCAAAGCTTAAAAAGGGACAACACTTAAGAAAGAAGATATTAATGTATGTTTAAAACATTTTCCGACTAGTTAGTAGCCTTAAAATAAAACGTGTAAAAAAAATATTCAGAGCGTATTACTATATTCTAGTCACACCTTTATATTGTTGTCTCTTGGGACCTAAATCATATATCAAATGTCTGTTCGTAAGTAAAATGGTATCGCACCCGTCATATGGCACGCAGCGCGCAGGTGGGAATACTGCCTTTATCCCGTTTTGGTAACTAGAAACTTGAATTGAATTGTACATATAAACCATTCTGTTTTAGAATTTATATTAAAATTAAACGAAACAAGTTTTTAGACAATTTTTTATTGATCTGGAATGGAAATTATATTCTGCCCTGTTTAACATACAAGCTGTTGATCCGTTTGTTTATCTTAAATAATAAATATTATATATTAAAGGAAAGATTAATTGATTCTTGTTTGTTTGTTTGCATTAAATAATTGACCCCAAAGCCCCTTTTGCATTTACATACTAATAAGAAATGTATTTTGAACAGTAGGTATATAATAACAAAAAAAACAAATTGTTAAAATTTTTTCGAATTCAATTAATCTTACACTTTGCCTATAAAAACATCAGTAATATTTTTTAACACATTAATAATTGCAAATTTCCGTTTGTCTTCCATGTTATCTTTAATCCAGGTTAAGTGCGACGTTACTCTCGTGTAGACGGATGGGTAACCGAGCTCACAGCCGACACTTGGTCCGAACGATACTATACCAATCTGAAAAAAAAAAAACATAAATTTCCAAATGCGGTATGGTAAGAACCTCACTTGAGCTATAGCCAAATCGGTTCAGCCGGCCTTAAGTTTGCGTATGCAGCACATTTCGCTTAACATTTGTATTTATATATTATGGAAGATAGGTTGGTATCTTGTAACTCTAATAATATATTTTGTCAATGCCCTAGAAGGCATATGAGAATATTCGTAAGTCAGCTTCCAACTACATACGGAACCCGCAAGAAACTCTGCAAGGCCTTACAATTGTACATAGGGTCTGTGATTATAATATGATATATCATAACTATTTTGGCTTTAAAGTTAAGTTCTTATACAATTATTCCATAGGCAATGGTGAGCACAAACCTAAAAGTGGAATAAGCATCAATTTCTCAACCTATAGTACTAAATAAATCCATTTATGTACAATGCCCCAGGATATTTATTATATTTAATTATATAGAAGAAATTCCGTAAAACTTACCAACTTCCTCTGGCAATTATCGATGATAGTCAATGGGCTTCCAGAGTCACCTTCACACGTCCCCACGAAACCTTTACCACTGGTACAAATATGGCTTTCAAGGATCCTAGTGTAGAAGCTTCTCTGACATACTCTGTTTTTAAGAACCATCACGTTTGTCTCATATAAAGTTGGAGTTTTGGGCAATCGGCTGATGACTGAAAAAGACTAAGTTATTGCAGTTAATACTACTGAATCACACTATGCCTTAACACTGTGACCGGAAGAGGAAAGCTCACAGCTTAAGAAGGATACTAACTGGTTAGTTTTATCCTTTCTAAGCCTGACCTTCAGGGCGCTGGTAGTAGGTAAGAATCCCACTCAAAACAAAGATTTATGTGTATTAACATATCTGTTTGTTATGTGAATACACTACTTCTTAGTTTGGAATAAAAACCGTGTCATATTTGTAATTGACTGTTATTGCTGCTTCCCAAATACGAGTGCCCAAGGTAGGGCTCAAGGGGATATCTTGTACTTACCATCACTTGTCTTCCCGTACCCGGACACAGAGGCCGTCAAACCAGTGAAGTCTTTGCACACATCGAATATTGAAGGCAGGGAGATGGCCTGAATATTATCTGAAAATCATAAAGGATAAAAACATTATTTATTATTCTCGCCTTTTACAATAAGATGTTCTTATAAATGTGAAAGCGTACGTTTGGATGTTTATATGTTTCGACTGATTTAAATGATACAGCTTGTTTATAACACGTACAATACTATTTGTCCAATGAAGAAAATTACCCTTGAAATATTGCTACAGGCGCGGTGTGGAATGAAATTTAAAAAAGGTAGGTAAGGTTTTAAAATGCAAATCCTTACTTACCGGTGAACTGGACGGGCCTTATTTTAATCATGCCGATATCATTAGCCTTAGTCTCGATACTCCAAAACGGATGTATGGTCACGTCAGATGTTTTTATCCTTGTCCCTCCACGGGTGATAGTAAGAGAGCCGAGAACGACTGTGAAGTACTTCGCTTGGTGCTGGCCGTCCCACCAGCAGTGTGCTGCTGTTAATACCCTCGTTCTTGAAATGAGAGCACCACCACATATTGAATATCTGTTTATTGTTAGAAGAGCTAAGAGTCCTGCCTGAAACAATATAATTTATTTGCTATTTTAACCCGACTATAGTTCGTATTTTAAGATAGAAGAAGATCCAGATTCTCCAAGTAAGGTATGTAGTAGCGGTAGTTTATTATTTGAAGCAAAATAACCAACGCTTAAGCACTGACTCTCAGACAATACGTATCTACTACTGCTGCAATTGTAAATGTTTGGATGTGTATTTGTCACTTAAGCATGGCTGAATTGTCGAAAGAAGACAAAAACTGAAAATATGTGTTCATATAAATATGTATGTGCAAACATAGGCTACTTTTTAAGCCAGAAAACCGGGTGAACCGTGGTGCAGAATCTTGTATACATTTTATTTGTATTAAAACTTTAACAACTACAGAAAAACATACCTGATAAGGAACAGCACTTGGAGTAGACACTTCCTTACCGCCGATAATTCTCATCCTCTTATGATCATCTTGCCCCAACAAGGCTTCTGCTTTAGGAACCCCCACCTTCATGTGATATCCGAACGGTAGCCCATCATCATCCTGACCACAACAGAAACAGAATAGAACTAGAAATGTGAAGAGTTTTGCTTCAACCATTTTTTAAGCCACAGAAAGTCCTACTTTGCTAAAGTTTTCTTCTAAACTGACCATTTGTTACAATTAGAATCACAACAAAATAATTAGGTAATCATTTATTTGTTAATGAAATGCTTATCTGTTATTGGAATGCTTGTTTAAATATTTATGTTGTATTGCTAGCTAATGTCCCGTGGTTTTACCCGCGTTTGGGGACAATTTTGTATAAGTATGTAATATTGTTTTTGTCATGTTTAATCTACCCGTGTAATAATGATATGTGTGAAAATAGGTTTTAAGTATTGATGATATAATTTCGTTTAAAACTCAAGTCTGAGAGACTAAAGCATGACTTCTGTACTGCGCCGTGTCTCTGCGATCCTATGGGTACAATGATACATTATTTGCGGTCAGATTATAACTATATATTCATGTGTTAGAAAGAGACAAACATAGCGGGGCAAAAAAGACACCCTCTTGTCACAATAGCCCCGTATGACAACATTACTGTTGAGGCTCGAGTCTTTTTTACCCAGTACTTATTAGCTTGTCAGAATTTCTATAGGTTGAATTTTAGTCCAAAATCAAGACAGAAAATTGGTTAGCCTCTCGACCTTACAAATTTATAAATGAACAATAAGAATACGTTCATAACTAAAAGAAACAAAGGGAAATTAAAACCCTAGCGGGCAAATTTCATAATTACTGTACTTTAGCTGTAGGTACTTGAGATGTAACATTTTCGGGTACTGAAACAATCGTGGTTAGAATTTTTCTTGTGTATTTATAATTAGGTATTTGAATATGCTGGTGTTATTTAATTTAATATTGTATATGAAAAAGTTTGTGAGTATGAATGTATGGATGGATGAATGTTTGTTACTCTTTCACCCAAAATAAACTCGACGGATTTGGATCAAATTTCGAGCACAGATAGGTAATAACCTGGATTAACACATAGGCTCTTTTTATCCCGGGAAAATTTATGATCCCACGGGAACGCGGGTGAAACCGCGGGGAGCCACTAGTGCTAAATAAATGAATAATTGAATGGCTTAACAGCGTCTGTCCTTTATAATTTATACGTAATCGTGATCGTTATGGCACGTCAGTCAATGTCAGACACAGTGGTCACTATTTAATGGACTACCATTGTTCTGGACTAATTGTAGGTCTCATTCAGATTTGGTCTAGATCTGTCGATAGCCTGATACATTAGCTAGCTGGAAAGTGGACAGCTGAAGTGTCCAATTCTGGAAACCAATTACGCTTGGAATATTTAACATGAAATAATTTTGTAATGTTTTTTTTTGTTCAGCAGTGGACTGATATGATGATGATGATGATGAATTTTTGTAATGACTTCTGTAATTGAATTGAATTGGATGTTTTTGGCTGGGTTTGATTTTAGATTTTTGTTAATTAACAATATACTAATATTGTATGGCTTAAGAAATAGATAACAATATCTTTTACTTTTTATTTATAACATATTTTCATTTCTTTCAATTTAAATATGTGTCAAAATATTTCTGGAATTAGGTGTATACTTGTCACTAGCTTCGGTCTCATGGTTTCCGTATATATTGAATTGTCCATTACTACCGCGATTGTAAGTGTGTGCTATTCCAGACTATAACCTATCTATGCATCAAATTTCATTCAGACTCCTTCAGTCATTATAGCGTGATTGAATAACAGTCATTAATCTATCCATTGAAACTTTCGCATTTAAAATATTACTAGGACATTTCTAACAAAGAGAATATTAGAACAAAAAAAAAAATGAACTGTCAAACGGCATTAGGTTTATGTAAATAAAATAGACTCTATTTACCCCAACGTCGCATGATGGATTATGGGGGCATTTACAAAGAACGTGCTTTGTTTACGCGGTGTCAATACGGGTTATTATTGTTTGATTAATTGTAATTGAGTGGCGGGCGCAACAGGCGTGGCGTGTCGATAGTATGTGCGACACATTGACATATTCATAATGAATTAATGAATAATTTTTCGGCTTTTACATCGCATTTGCCTTTGTTTTTATTGACATTGAAGGACACTGGAACATTGTTTTTAATTTTTTTAATCGATTAAATGGTTAGATTCTGAAGATGTAAGTTATTTAACTTGTATTATATAGTTCTTTATTGGTCATTACATTGTCAAATAATTCATTTTTACTAAACGGTTTTATTTAGCTTGATCAGTTTGTTTTTAGTTAGTATTGATACTTATATGAAACGTAACAATATATACTTATTTGGTATATTTCTTATTGTATAAAAAATAGACTGGAAATATTACAAGCGTTCTTATAAAAAAGCTAATTGTTAATTTTTTAATGCAATCAAGCTAATCAAGGTAGTGGCCTAAAACCCTTTAATGCATATTAAAGATGTTTAAGAATCGATAACTTCTAGAGACAATTTTGAACTGAGATTACATCAAATATATATTAGCAAAGTTTGACTTAAGTCAGCTTAAGTTAAAGTTACATATAGATAAGAATACTATTTAGCAACTATGCTACGAAACTTTCAGCTACGACGTAGCTACGGTGCTACGACAAAAGTTTCTACGAAATGCAAGCGCTTGATGCATGAAAATACATAAAATCAGAGCCAGTTTTATAGCCATATAAAAACGTGTCAATGTCTTTTCATATCGTTTGACGTGTGACGTCTTGGATCAGGTTGTTTATGATCTGTTAAATGGTGCTTCAATATCTGAGATGCGATACTGTAAAGGATTCTACTTAATATTATAAATGCGAAAGTCTTTCAGTATGTTTGCTACCCTTCACGGAATTATCACTGAACGGAATATAGATTTTTTGTAACCTGGATTAATATATAGGCTAATTTTCATCCGGGGGTGTGTGAGAAAATATTTATTCATATAGATTTTTTTCTGAATATCCTCGAGGTCCAACCCAAGATTGTTTTTTTAGAATAAAATTATGTTATTTAGTTATTGTGAAATATGTACTTAAATAGAAAATATATTGAATAATGTTTTATATAGAATAATTTTAATATACCTATATGTAAATATATTATTCGTAACCATTTGATACTCCCAAAAACAGTTCAACAATGCGTCTGAATCTGTTGAAGTACAAACAAGACAATGGCAAATCGAATCCAAATCAAGCCCCTTTCATTAACTACGTAAACCCCAAACCGCATTGAATGTCCAAGTCACCAAAGGTCTAAGTGCAACAATTAAGCAAAATGATTAATTAGTTCATTACTAAACCTCTCTTAGTCCTTTGTTTATTCAGGGGATTAATTCACTAAAGTAAATTCCTACCTACCCAATGATATTCGACTTATTTTATGCTCCATCTCTGTCTTTTAATACGCTGTCACGTGAGACGTCCGACCCTCGAAACCACGAGGTATGTGTAATAGAATACATAGGTAAGTTGGCCGTATGTTAGAAAGAAATATTGTCTGTCCCGCTCGCACTGCTAACAAAGTGGCCAATCTAAGCTTAGCTTGATTGCTTATGTCTACTTTGTGAAGTAAACAGTTGTTTTTAATATTATTGTATACCTACTGCGTGCCCTATGTACATGTGAAATAGGTATAGGTATTTATGTAACACAAGCTTCCGATTTCCCTTTTATCGGGTTATACAGTATAATAATAATAATGAATATCCTAGGACATTTTTCACATACGACCAATCTGATTCCAAACTAAGCAGAGCTTGTGATATGGTAACCAGATAGCTGATATACTACATATACTACTTTTAAATACACACTTATATAGATATTTACATCCAGACACAGAACAAACAGACATATTCATGCATACAAATGTTTGTCCTGGGTGGGATTCGAACCCACGACTCGCGGCTTGAGAGTCAGGGTCACTAACCACAAAGCCAACCGGGCTGTCAATAATGTGTTAATCTAGAGCATAACTGCTGACGACCTGACAAGGGTCGCTGGAACCCGCTGGATGCAGGCATCTTTCAACCGGTCTGCACGGAAACCGATGGGGGAGGCCTATATTCAGCAGTGGATGTCTTACGCCTGAAATGATGATGATGATGAGTTATAATAAAATGTTACAAGGGAAAATAGGGTAGATTAACATCTTGTGAAATTCCTTGGACATGACTAATTTGGTTACATACTTTGCTTTATACTATGCTTACCAGATAGCTGACTCTCAAATGCATAATTAAATTTAATTTCTAAATGGTAAGTCAGCCAACAAAGCCAACGATCCATCTTATTAGGTTTTTCCTGTGACGATAGCTGTTAGTTTTGTAAATAAATAAATACAGATAGAATTAACTATATAAGGTTATTGCATCAGCTGCTTTGAAAGAAAATTGTTACATAAGCATCTCATATCAATTTGAAGAATGTTCGCAATATAAAGGAATATAGACAGATTGGTTATTGGTTGGTGTACTCCACAGCACTTTATAAGCTACCAGTGATAACACAAACACTTTGAGCGAACGCAATATCGCTAAACTACTCACTCTATAGATTGAGGGCAATAAAATGACACTTTTTACCCTGAAATTATAAAAACAAAGACTTTTTAGGGGCTAAAAGGTCCAGGCTTGGAGCTGATCTTAAAATCAACAGAATACGACTTTTAATCATTTCGGTGCTAGCTCAATATTGAATAAAATGTTTAAGTAAAACGTATATTTAATATATATATTTAACGTATATTTTAAGAATTTAATTTTGTCAATCTAACTACGGAACCCTACACTGCGCGTGTCCTAATATTTATTTACTTAATATTCCGAAAGTATTCCACCGATCTCAATAATTCTTTTACTAATGGATAGCTACATTATCAGGGAGTAACATAGGCTATATTTATCCTCGTATTCCTACGGGAACGGGTGAAACCAAGTGGCGGTAGCTCGTCATCCACGCAATAACGCCTGAATAACAGATATATATGTAGTCTATTCTTCAGCCATTGAAAATTAAGGATCTTCCAGCAATTTAGATGCAGTAGCTAGTACCTATATCTATACTTATATTATGAAGAGGAAATATTTGTTTGTTTGTTACGAATAGGCTCCGAAACTACAGGACTGATCTGCACAATTCTTTCATTAATAGAAAGCTACGTTATTCATAAATAACATAGGCTTTATTTCATCCCCGTATTCCTATGGGAACGGGAACTCCGCGGGTAAAACCGCGCGACGGCGGCTAATAAATAATCATCATCATCATCATATCAGCCATAGGACGTCCAATGCTGAACATAGACCTCCCCATTGACTTCCATGCAGACCGGTTGTAGGTTGCCTGCATCCAGCGGGTTCCAGCAACCCTTGTCAGGTCGTCACTCCACCTTGTGGGTGGACGCCCTACGCTGCAGTAAATAATATCTTAATGCAATATTCCAAAATAATTTTACTTATATATATTTTTTCCAATAATGCGCCATTTTACCATCCCCTATCCAATAAAGTAGCATCTCGGTCGTTCAGTCACTTGACGTACAATATTAATTAATTCACAGCTTAATAATTCCTAACAATAATGCGGAGGTGACTGTGATTAATTGTCCGCCTGTACCCTAACCGTGTCAGATTGTCCCCCCTAGCTTTGTTGCAATAACATTTATAACATGCCGTTAATTTTTGTAACTTATTTTAGACTTTTGGATATGTAGTTAAACTTCTCTTCAAAAAGTTCTAAAATATTTATATTTCATTTGATTGAGAGGTAGGGTACTTTAGTTCGAAGATCTTTTAAACACCACAGGATAAATATAATATTTCAGGATAATTTAAGATCAACCAGGAATGAGGGTAAACCGCTTTCTTGCTTTTTAAATCGAAGTTGGTTTTGTGAAGGGTTTGTAAAAGTAATTATAATCTTTCGAACCGAGCGTTACGTTTATGAACAAAAAATATTTTCAATGCATAGTATAGGTATATTTGAAATATATCTCATATCTAGGTAGATATTATATGCTTGTTTTTGTATTTCTATCTATTGTTACGTTTTGATCCTGGGTTTTTATTGAACCTAAGTAAATAATAGTTGATGTCAGACAAACAATATACAAAGTATTGAATAAATATGTTATTCTCGAGTCAATTTTAAAGCCATTTAATTAAATATTTAAGTTTAAATAACTATATAAGATGGGGAGGCTTTTGCCTTGCAGTGGGACACTACAGGCTCGTAATCTTAATATATATAAATCTCGTGTCACAATGTTTGTCCTCAATGGACTCCTAAACCACTTAACCGATTATAATAAAATTCGCACACCATGTGCAGTTCGATCCAACTTGAGAGATAGGATAGCTTACATATACTTGGACCCGGTAGGTGGCGCTGGTGGGCAGAACGAAGTCTGCCTGGTCCACTAGTAATAATAATAATAATTTGATTTGGCAGGCGTCCGGTAGTCTCGATCAATAGCCCAGCAACCAGTCCAGCAAACTCCCTCCCCATAGACCTAGTATAGTTTCCTTCTTTTCTCTAATAGTCCTTGCACTTAGCGGGTGGCGTCTTTGCCTGTATTTTCTCAATATTGCAGGCAGAGATAGTACGCGCTAGGTGTACATATCCCAACACATTAACGTATCTTCAAGGGGCCTCTACGTGTTGGATCTGTATCCCCACGCACGCCTTCCAAAAGGACCGGCCTTCCGGCCGTGCAAATCCATTAGGAAAGATACAAATAATAATAATAACTATATAAAGGTAATTTACAAGTTTAAGAAATAGTCTAGAATTACTCTTGTATGTGAGACTTCAATCGACGTGTCCCGTATCTGAGTAGAATTCGGATTAAAGCGACTTTAAGCACAAATATGTATTGTAGTTCACAATCTACAACTTTTGGGATACACCGAGATGGGAAACTTTAAGCTTACGTGATTGTGATGATGGAAACAATTGATGCGGTATGCTATTTATAAACTGAATTCCCAAAAAAGAGGAGGTGATCACATCGACTGAATTTGATTCGATAGACGAACGTTTGTTACTTATTCCTGCTCAAACGAAAAGATGATACCTAGATGAAAGTTGGCTAAGACTTAGCCCATGTTTTGGAACAGCATGTAGGTTATTTATTATCCCAGGGAAAATTTAAGAGCCCGGGAGTCCGACTGAAATGTAAGTCACTAGTTCTACTAATATTAATGCGTAAGATGTATAAATGTGTGTTAATCTTTCATGCAATAACGGGCAAGGGAATGTCCCAGGATAGGTATTTATTATTAATTTATATATACTGAGGGAGCTTGAAAAAAATAATTATTTTGGAACTGCTTAATAGCTAGGACAATCACATATACAGAGTGGTCCAATAAACAAGATCTCCCATTACGCTAATAGTTAGTCCATAGAGTGATAGACAAACGTATGAGTATCTATCAACACGCAGCCAACAAAACTGCATCCTATTTCAGTGTGTACCCATTCAGACTCACGCAAATGTTTGCTCGGATAAACGAGCTCGTGCCGACCATTTTAATTACGCCGTAACTCCAGTTCAAATCTGAGTGTCGATGATACTAGCTAGACGAGGTTTTAGGACAAACTTTATATAAATCATTGGCGTATCTATACCACCTGGGCCCGTGGCAATTTGTTTTCATGAGGCCCTATCAGTTAAAATCTTTACTGAATTTAATAATAGAGTTCAACACTAATACCTAACATATAAATTTTATTAAAAATCAGATACTTAGGTACAAAGTTAAATAAAATATACTAGCCGGGACCCTCTAGGGTCGGGGGCCCGTGGCATTTACTCAGCCCTGCCACCCTATAGTTACGCCACTGATATAAATACTGATGGTTTACCACGTTATCATCCGTGTATCTTCAATTTTGACGGTATAAAAGTAGCCTATAGGTTAATAAACTTTCTGTGTTCCAAATTTGATTTAAACCCGTTCTGTAGTTTTTGCGTGAAAAAGTAATAAACATCAACAGGCAATTTTGGTTTAAAATCAGGTAACATCAATTTAGGATCTAAGTAGTCATTTATTTTTAAGTTGAAGCTTTTGCTAGTTTTGCAACCGTAATATAAACATACTGAATGTTCAATTTATGATATAAGTATAGATTTTCAACACTTGGAGATTGTTGTATATTTAGTATCTACAGTTTTAAAATTGCTTAGTATTTTATTTTATTACTTATTTTGCATCTATAACTAGTACAACGATCTTAGATTATATCATTGATTGATATTAAAATAGAATAAAATTCACAGCATATCCATAATTTTAAGTTTATTTCCAGCATCCAAGACCCACAAAGGAATAAAGTTTGTAAGGTACCAACAAACTTGAGGCTCGTATGGAGTAACTAAGTGTGACCGAAGGCGGGCCGCCAGCTTTGATTGCGGCATAGATGTATTATAGTATAGATGCACAATGTAAAAAGAAGTGAGTGGTTTCACGATGTATGAAATGGGGCGTATTCAAAGATGGAATGCTAGGTCATAGATTGGCATGGGTATTTGTGAGTGGTAAATAAATGCATTTAAAACATGCAAATTTAATTATTCAGTAAACGTATCTTGTGAGAAAGTTAAGGCTCTTCCCTGCTCTCAAGAATCAATAAAGTGTTTGTATGTCAAAATTTTGTGTTTAACCGGTTATACATGAAATAAATGAGATCCAGTAGATTATTTAACAGTATCTTCAGTAACTTCGTTTCTTAAGCAAAGTAAAATTTTAAAATTAAAAGTTATTTGCTTAGTTTACGCCGCAGGGGTTTACAATAATTAAAACTATATTAAAGTTTGAAAGTCACCCGTTACTGCCGAAAAAGAAATTGATATACATACAAGTGCGTCCCTCGGATTCACCCGCATTCTCAGGAGCCCTTTAACTTTCCCAAAAAAAAGGTAGCCTATGTTCTAGTCTATATCTATAACAAATTTCATCAAAATCAGTTTTGTGGTTTAACCGTATAAGCGTGACAATAACTTTCCCATTTATGATATTAGAAGGAATTCATATAATGACGTCAAACAGCGGTTGACTTTTCTGTCTTCGTCGGTGTATCTATATATTAGATATCGATGTCTTTGGGTTCTCTTTGTATTCAGCACGTACTATACCGTGACGTGCCTCGTTCTATTCGAACCCACGAAACTGTTTACACATTTAAATTTTACTGCTTTATTTAATTCGTATTTTGAGTGACTTTTGACATGTCGGCTTTATAGCTTAATTTTTATTACCGTTTCGTGACAGAGGTCGAATGCTATATTTCAAAGTTCAAGAATAAGTTGTGCTTTTTATGGTACTTGATTGCAGCTGCTTTATCGTAAAGGTTTATTGCCAATTTGAATTACAAAAATGTTTGCTTGAGATTTTTTGCGATATTTTATATTTACATTACAGTTGAAGTTTTTTCTTGCATATATATTATTATTTTATATAGGTATATAAAAAATAGTTAAGGTCTTACGCATAAAGTTGAATATTGTATATATTAGCTACTGACCAAGGTACCTTTTCTTTGTAATGTGATTAAAAAGTAATTCAGGGATTTCTTTTACTAAATGTTTATTAAACTATAATATTATATAGTTAAATTTTTTTTACATATAGGTATAAAGGATTGTAAAAACCAAACGTCTATCTTAAACAAAGTGAAATCCCTACTAATATTATAAATGCGAAGTTACACTGTATCTCTGTCTGTTACGCATTCACGCCTATATCATTAGCCCGATGTTTATGAAATTTGGTGCAGAGGACGACTAGAGCCTGTAAACGGTTCAAACTTTTATCCCCCGAGAAAGCAGGCGAAACCGCGGGTAACCACCAGTATAACATAAATTAGAATTTGATTCGAATTCAAAAAGCACATCCACACAAATGTTTGATCAAATATTTGCAATGTGGAATGAATTGCCAACATCGAGCGGTTTCATTTGCTAATTGTGTCGAACGTTGAGTTCTGATCGTTCATTAAACAACATTAACGAATTGTACAGAACATATTGTAACTGTATAATCAAGGCAATTATCATATTGATGAGCTACGCCTGCGAATGTGATTATTGGCTGTGTTAATTGCTTACCGACTAATTTGGTCTGTGGTAAAGATATTGTATACTAGCTGCCTCCCCGCGGTTTTACCCGCGTAGTTCCCGTTCCCGTGGGAACACAGGGATAAAATATAGCCTATGTTACTCGGGGATAATGTAGCTTTCCAAAGGTGAAAGAATTTTTGAAATCGGTCCAGTAGCTTCGGAGCCTATTCATTACAAACAAACAAACAAACAAACAAATCTTTCCTCTTTATAATATTAGTATAGATAATGGTTGGCTGGGTTAGCAAGCTCCTGGTCGCGGATTACGAAACGTTGTTTAATCTGTGTCTGGGTCAGAGCCGGATTTATACTTTTTATGAGTGTAGGCCACTTAATTTCCGCCGCCTATGTAGTTACATATCCTCTGAAATCATGAGACCGTCCTCTGAAATCTGCCGCCCCTGACGCTGCCGCCCCTAGGCCGCGGCATATATGGCCTATATATAAATCCAGGACTGGTCTGGGTGTTAATCACACTAATATTATAGAGGTGAACGTTTGTGAGTGTGTACGTTTGTTATTTCTTCACGTTTAAACGGCTGGAGCAATTTTAATAAAATTTGGTATGGAGTTAGCTCATGCGGGTGAAACCACGGTAAGCCACTAATAATGCCTATTATATTTAAAACTTGACACAAAATCAGAAGTTGTTTTTATAGTTCTGTTACTAATACATATATAAAATTTTATTTAGTGAACGTAATCAAAATAAAAATCAAAAATAAAATGACTATTATAGGCGAATTGTCGATATTATCAATTCTGTGATTTCTTACCAAAGACGAAGCTTATACATTGATAAGCAGTACTGGAAAAGGCAGAGCTAGTTATATGCTTTTGTTAATCTCCTTTATTGTGCAAGTTGCTGCCCTTTATTTGTAACAAGTAAGCATTACAATATATAAGTTATCACATTTTCAGTGTACTCAAATCAAAGAACAATCGTGGCATGTATTCTATAAGTAACATTTAAAGTGCGCTCAAACACGTCTATTTAACGTACGGTAAAAAAGCGTTCACACACAAAAAATTCATTCCCAAGTACCATAATATGCTCTATTTCCAACGCCCAAAGTTGAAAATGCAACACCGCTCAATAAAAAAGCGACGCGTTTTTAAAACGCTATCATATAAACAAGCTTTTTTAACGTCCGTTAAAAAAACTCTCGTGCGAAATCTTAAATCTAAAACACGATTCACGTAGACTTTTCTAGTACTTATATTTAAATCCATGTACCAAATTCTCTGAGGGTTTTTATTCGTTATAGATTCATGAGGGTTCTTTGACGCAACTCCGCTATCTTTTGTTTTTCACCAATCAAATGTAATCGAATATACGTTCGCGAATATTCTCACATTTTCTAACACTGATTGTCACAGTGTTTGCATTGTTAGCTCTTTGAGTAGCTTTTGGTCATTACCTTCTATTTTTAATGCCTGTAGTGGTTACTGCAGCTCTCTATTTTATGTTATCATTGTATAGTTTACTTTATTTCATGCGAATTAAAGTCCTTTTTTGATATGTGTTCCCATTACTTTGAAGGCTATTTTCATTAGGAATTTGGAATACTCTATAATTAGAAATAACTCATGCTATAGTTTTAAGTATTAACCATATAATACTTAAATATAAAATTTCTATTAACGAAAACAGCTTTTAACACATTAAACAATCATTTCAACATATGACATACAAAAAAAATAATTATACCCTAACCTTAAATAAATTAATAAAACTCTTGACAAATAACAATCAACCTTAAAACTTAAACGTAAGATTCGTAATGCAATATCAGTAGTACAAGTCGATTTCCACATAATCCCTTACCGATTGATTTATTTACGTTCCGCTTATCCAAACAAGGCTTCGTCTTGACAAAGCCAGGACTTAATTCTGAGATCATAGATTATATTGTCAAAATAAATCAATTACTAATGTCGTCCCTGCCGCCTGCGTGAGAGAATCTGCGCCTGATCTGTGATTTGAGTGTTTTGACTTTGTGCTATATTAATTGACTACCTTAATGATAAATAAGGATGTGAGTTTGTTAGGCTTTCACGCCTAAACAACTGAACCGATTTGAAAAATTATTTTGCACTAGCTGCCTCCGCGCTGTTTTACCCGCGTAGTTCCCGTTCCCGTGGAAATGCAGGGATAAAATATAGCTTATGTTACTCAGTGATTACATTATCACTGAGTTTTCTAATAAAAAAAGAATTATTAAAATCGGTCCAGTACTTTTTCAGTTTATTCGTTACATACAAAAATACAAATCTTTCCTCTTTATAATATTAGTGTAGATGTAGAAATGGAACGCCACATTATCAGGGACACATAAATTATGTTATATTTTCGTGTTCAAATGGGACGCGGGTGAAATCACGAGGCAGAATAAATATAAATAAAATAAATAAATATATAAATATCCTGGGACATTAAATGAATAAATTGCCAAATTATGAAGAAAAACACGCGATTAAAAGTGTTAATGATGATTTATATGTGGATACCATCACCACATAAATTTATACATAAAATTTCTGCCATTTAAAATTGTATAGAAATATGATTGTATTTAAGAGAGGAATAATTTCTGAAACTCTTTTCCGATATATAATAAAATAAATAAATAATAAATAAAAAAGCCTGTATTTCTATATCCTTAATGTACATTTCAAATGTTGGTTTTTGTTTGTTAGTGTTTAGTTAGTTATTTGTGTTTTGATTATTGTCTAAATGTTAGTATAATAAGGGTTAGTTTTGTTGGATATAGACCCCTCTTCGGGCCCCTCTGAAGGCCTCCTCCAGTCCTTTCCACTCCTCTCTGTTCTTGCCGATAGTTAGCCAGTCCTTTCCTACTAATTCGGTTATGTCGTCAGCCCATCGTCTTTTCGGTCTTCCTACCCGTCTTTTGCCGATCGGCCCTTTCCACCTTGTAGTATTGATTGTCCACCTACTGTCTGTGTATCTCGATACGTGGCCTGCCCACTGCCATTTTAATTTTAGCGCTTGTGTGAGGGCATCTGTTATGTTTGTTTTCTGCCTAATTACATTGCTCCTGACTTTATGTATTTTTCTTATGTTTAGGATACTTCTCTCCATAGCTCTCTGTGTTGTTGTGATTTTTTGTTTAGCTTTTGTTGTGTATATCCAAGTTTGGCAGCCATACAGTAGACAAGGCAGTATACAGGTGTCTAATACCGTTTTCTTAAGGTTTATCGAGTAGTCTCCTTTTAGTATTTCTTTGAGTGACCAAAATTTCTTCCAGGCTATGTTTGTTCTTCTTTCAATTTCCCCTTCGTTGTGCGTTTTCAGAAATGATATTTGTTTGCCTAAGTAGGTGTAACTGTGGACATATTCTATATACTTTTCTTCTACATTGATGGGCCGTTCTATACTGTTTGTCATTATTTTGGTTTTTGTAGCATTCATCTCTAATCCTACTTGTGAGCTTGCTTGTGCAAGAGAGCGGAGCATATCTTCTAATTCGGTTGCTGTGTCAGACAGTATAACTATGTCGTCCGCGAATCTGAGATGGCTTAGATAGCTGTTGTTTATTTTTATGCCTCTAGTATTCCAGTCTGTGTTTCGAAATACATCTTCTAAAACCGCAATAAACAATTTAGGTGAGAGGGGGTCCCCCTGTCTGACTCCTCTTTCGATACTAATTGCGTCACCTCGAGATTCTAGCATCACATAACTTTTGCTGTTGTTGTATATGTACTTTATAATATTTATATATTTCGAGTTTATGTTTAAATTTTGTAGCGATTTCCATATAGAGTTGTGGCTTTCTTTTCTTTCGTTCTCGTTTCCGATATATATCATTATTTAATTGTTACAAAGCCAGACTATTCCCGAGAGACATTGACTAGGTTTCTACAAACATGTTCTCGTTGTGATTTTAACAATCTTTAGAAAAACTCCTAGAAAATAATCTCAGGGCATTGTGCTTCAAACATTTTTTCAAAAAACCATTCCTTCAGCATCTCAACAATGGAGAATTCCAACATTTCATTGGTGCATTTGAGAATTGCTTTTCATTCATTGAAAATAGCTGCCGGCCAATTTTCCAATTTGTCGAGAAACTTTGAAATGGAGTCATGCTTTTAACACACTGGCGCATTGTAGTAATATAGATTAAACGCTTATATAAACATGTCCGTGGTGGCTCAGTTGGGAACGCACCGACTCACGATCATGAAGGTTTTATACGGATACACATCACTGGCTTTCGGTGAAGGAAAACATTGTGAGGAAACCAGCATGCCCGAGATGTCACAATTAAAGGCATGTGAAGTCCGCCAATCCGCACTAGCCCGCGTGGTGAACTATGGGCAAAAACCCCTTCGAAGTTAGGGGTTCGAGGTCCTCAGTGGAGACGTATATGAGCTGATGATGATGAATATATACATAACTAAATTTAAATCAGCGCATCTGTTAAATAAAACCGCTTAACCATTGTGTTACAAGCTTAAGTGGCAATCGTACATTGAAATGTTTTTTTCAAGAATAATAGGTACATAGAAATATTACAATGATCATTGTATGGGTGTAATCTCAAGATATGAAAGACGAACTCGGCTTGATCCGAAAGAAAACCCTTTATTTACCGTAGTTTCATTATTAGCAGACTATGGGTGTATAGACAAATCAGCCTATACTTTTATTAGCTTCGCATATTTATATGTAACGGAATCTTTGAACGCGGTTTTCACCAATTTGAAACTTAACACAATTATTAAAGACCGACAAAAATGTTAACATTTAGTTTGTCCCATTATTATTAACGTTCGTGACTGTTGCTTTTTTGTACTTTTACTTTTCTATACCACGAAAGCAGTAAAACGACATATGGTCCCACCTGATGGGAAGCGGTTACCGTAGCCTATGGACGCTTGCAACACCAAGGACGTCACTCACGCGTTCCCTACTTATTAGCTAGGTAATCTACAATACCACGTTTTTCAGTATTTTTAGCCATAAATAACACGATTATTATATCTCTCGATCTAGTATATCTAGGATTAAGATTTTACTAAATGTTTCCAGTAAACCTTAATATATTGTAATGTAGGTAAGTGTCAGTTATCACGGATAAACCCCTCATACAATAGGCTATTCCCGAATATGAGTTGAACATTTATTTTCTTTCAAAAGGTATTTTCTGCGGTCTGTGTGATGAATTGTATCAATTTCTCATATCCACTGTACTGTGGTTCAGTCCTATATATGCGGCTCTTGAGAAAGCTCTGGTGCTTTTTGTCATAGAGAAAAAAATTATGTTAAAATAAATAACGTTGTAACTGTTCTAAATTCGGTTTACTTCCTAAAACTTATTATTTGTATGTAGTTATATATTTAAAAATAGTTATAAAATAGTTATATTTGTATATCGATCATTTTGATAACACAATTTTGTTATAAGATCTAATCTAATGTATCTACCAACCTGTAATGACTGAGTTTTTTTGTTTACAATAAAAGAAAATGAGCTTTACAGAATGTTAGTCAGTTATTTCATAAAATGTGAATTTGGTACTTAGACTTATAGGTTTTAAACCTATTGTACGTACCATTCACACCTGATTTTATGTTTATATTCTTTTAAAAAGCATTTTCTTTCTAAACATCATGTTATAGCAGCAACTAACAAGGTACTTCCATTCTTAATCCGTGCATTTAAGAGTTTTATTCGTTTGAGGGTTTAACCAATGCTTAGTCGGACATGCATTATATTTGAATGTTAAAGAGTTGTATTCAGAGACTCTTTAGACTTTTTCATTTCTGAATAGCGAATTCAGGTTATTCTTTTTGGTGGTCATTTTATTTTTAAGACGTTAAAAGCTAGTTTTTATCTTGTATTATTTAGGTTTAATTTTGAATATAAAATTCTAAATTCTGCTAATTTATCGACTGTATTATGAGGCTATAACGAAGATTTTTTTAGGATAGAGTGAATAGGTTTTTTCCAGGCAAGCATGTTCCATCCTAGGTTTCCTCAACGTCTTGTATAAACCGGTCAGCGACCAAATATAAATAAAAAAAAAAATATGTTCTAGTTTTAATTTATATATATGCTTTTGTTTTACCGCAATTTAATCATGGTCGATGTGACCGCAAGTGGCTTACCACTAATCCCCTGAGAACGCGGGAGAAACCGCGGGGAGCTATTAGTAAATTTGTTTTTATTATTATATCATAGATTGTTATTAACATCTTTACTTATGATAGAGCCTTATCTTTCAATTGACGTTACTTTTATGGCCATTAGTTACATGAATGAAAATCGCTTTGACTTTTAGCTCTACATATTTTCTTAAGAACTGCCTTTTTCTTATTTGGTTAGTAGAAGATCCTATATGGATCATCTTCGCCTCTATTTCTATATTTTTCACGCTTCACAGCTCTTCTATGTCCTAACATAGATTTCGTTCCTATTATTTATGCTTATACCATATTTCCTAATACCACCTTGTGTGTATGTAAAGCCGATAGTAAAGACATAATAATATCAATGACAGTGATTTATCATTTTTCCATGAATGCAATATAATTGAAGCACAAACTATTGTGTCAAAATTAACGAACTTTTAATGAGCTTTTCGCAGTGATATGGCAACCCTCGCCATGATACGCTTTTCACTCATAATTGAGGCCTATTGTTAAAATATAATTGCATTGTTTGCAATTTGTGGTAATATAAAACCGGAGCAATCGCTTGTATCTCATTTGTTAAAAAAAACAAAAGGTATTTTTTTTATTTACGTGCTATGACTGAGGATAAAAAATAATGAATTCGTTTTTTATTTATAGATAAAATAGTACGTAGCTTTGGTAAAACATAGAAACCAGAATATTATTATATTATTAAGCTTAACGATTCATAGAATAATATAGGGAGATATATCCTGGGATATTTTCCACACTCGGCCAATCTGATTTCAAACAAAACAGAGCTTGTGATATGGTAACCAAATATTTTCGCTATACTGAAAGCCAGTGGTGTGTATCCTTACGTTTTTAAAGACAGAGGTACTGGCCAGGGGTTTGAACCTGCACCTACATGATCGTGAGTCGGTGCTTTCCCAACTAACCCACCACGCCCATTGTATTCTAAATATAAACATTTATAATAATATGCAGTTTATTTATAGCAAAAAAATAAGCTGAGGATATATACAAATAGAAAGATATATGTATAACAAGTAAGGTCATAAATAACATAGGATAAACCAAACTAACACATGCACACACAAACACACACACCCATAGATTATAAGAAATGTATATTTACTGGAAATAGGCGGCATTTTATTTATTTTTATTTATAAAGATAATCGGCTTAATACAAAGCTTTATTCATTTTGTCATTCTGTCAATTTGACAAAACGATAAATAATAGTTGCTGACCGGAGTTTTATACCCTACTGACCCGGTAAACGTCGTTCTGCCCACCAGCGCCACCTGTATTATACATGAAAACCTTCCCCATAAAATACTCCGTAATTTGGTCAAAACCGCATAAAAATCTGTTCAGTAGTTTTTGTGTTCATCGCGTTTTGATAGACAGACAGAGGCGGCGGGGACTTTGTTTTATACATAGATAGATTATAGGTATAAAATGTTAGACATAGAAAAGAATCCATCCAGCATATAAGCTACCACGTAGTGCTAACATTATTAGCAGGGGCACAATAGGTGCAGCTAGCATGCCGAGCACGTACCTAGCCTATTCATTAGGGGACATCGACCAACAATAGTATAGACATAGTGTCCAAGAGAAAGTAAGTACTAGGTAAGTAATTAAGTACCTAAATCTATATATATATAAAAGAAAGTCGTGTTAGTTACACTATTTATAACTCAAGAACCGCTTAACCGATTTGGCTGAAAATTGATGGGGAAGTAGCTTAGAACCAGTAGACGGACATAGGATTTTTGTCCCGGGAAAATTGAAAACCCCCGGGAACGCGGGTGAAACCGCGGGAAGCCACTAGTTAATAATGTTGTTTGAATTTTTTTTACAGTGATTTTATGTGTTATTCTTTTGTCTAGCCTACTTGATTTTTATTATTTTCTGTCTTGTGGTGTTGGCTTATAATTGGTTGTGCTTTTAGAATGTTTTTAGTATTATTATTATTATGATGTGAGACCTTGAATAAATAAATAAATAATTGCATGGATGTAATTGTACTTGTTAAGATCGATGAGTAGGATTAATTTTGAGGTTATATAGAGTAGTAATGAACTTGCCTTATTGCGGGATTTACATGTAACAGAACTATTCGCGCGTTGACGATATCAAAATATAATATTTTGACTAACCTTGACGTTTCGATCAAGTTCTGTTGTATCATATTCAGTTTGGTAAGGGAAAGGTTCTCAAGATATTTTTTTTTAATGATAATATTTAAAAATGTTTAGATTATTAACGTCGATGTGTTTAGGTACCCTGACAAACACTTTCTCTTACGTGACAATTTAAATATATGTTCAAGCTGGCATACTATGTACATTAACATAATATTATATTGTAAATGTATATATTAATGCTATTTTGTTTAATTAAATATGCCAAGAGAGTAATTTATTTATTTATTTATTAATATGTTTAAGTTCTGTTACAAGTGCTAATTACAGCTGTACACAACTATTTTATACAATTCTAATTGCAGAGTTAATTGTCAGCTCTTTGTAGTAAAACTAACAATAAAATAATATATGTGTAAAAGCATCTGTCCAAACCGAGCATTAGACTATGGCTATTCAAAAGTGCTTGATTAAATTTAAATTGAATTATTGACAGTATAATTGAAGTGAGAGTCTTATCTACATCTATAAGTTTGGTGGTCTATGTCAGCGGTATTGTAAGTGCAGCCGTGTACGGGGGCCGCTTGAAGACAGAGCATGCCTTACGTTATGTTTACGAATGTTCTTGAGATTTACGGTGAGTTATGTTTGTATCATTTGTTAATTATAAAGAGTAGAGAGAAGTAATTACAGTTTGAAACTAAGGTGACTCACGATCTTGAGGGTGCAGGTTTAAATCCCGGCCCGTACCTCTGAGTTAAAAAGACTTACGAACGGATTCACACTGGCTTTCGGTGAAGGAAAACATCGTGAAGAAACTAGCATGCCCGATATGTCACAATTAAAGGCATGTGAAGTCCGCCAATCCGGACTAGGCTCACGTGGTAGACTATGGCCTAAACCCTCTCATTGTTAGTATATAAGATATCATATATATAAAATTCTCGTGTCAAAATGTTAGTTACCATACTCCTCCAAAACGGCTTGACCGATTTTTATGAAATTTTATATGCATTCAATTGCAACTACTATTTATTTTTGATACCCTGTGATCACGGGAACGGGAACTACGCGGGTGAAACCATGAGGCGGCAGCTAGTAACTATATATAATACATTCTACCCTCGCAGCATAAACAATCCTTGTCCTGGACGGAAATTGAATCGGTCCAATTGAATGGCAACGCAGCAAAATCATCAGTCAAATATTTGTTTCAAGAATTCTAGAACAACAAATCCTATATAATTTCCTGATAGAATTTCAAACATATCGCCGTAGTTTTCCTCACTAAGACGAGAACAAATAGTGACGTACAACCCCATTTGTTCCTACCAAGCTTCAAGATACATTTTTCTTATATTACAGAAGGAAAATGTTGGAATGGACTGATATAAATTATTAAGGGGCTATTTCCCTAAATTGTTATTTATTTAACATAACTTTGGGGATAATAATAAATTTGTGAGTCGTATTTGTGTTTCTTAGCTAATTTATATATTTATTTAATGCTATGGGATTATGTTGCAAATAGAATATACATATTTTCTTTGTAAATGAAAGCTTTTGACAGCCCGGTTGGCTTTGTGGTTAGTGACCCTGACTTTCAAGCCGCGGGTCGTGGGTTCGAATCCCACCCGGGACAAACATTTGTATGCATGAATATGTCTGTTTGTCCTGTGTCTGGATGTAAATATCTATATAACTATGTATTTAAAAGTAGTATATCAGCTATCTGGTTACCATAACACAAGCTCACTTTGATGCTTAATTTGGAATCAGATTGGCCGTGTGTGAAAAATGTCCCAGGATATTTATTTATTTTATTTATTTTTATAAGCTTCAAAAGATCATCATTTCATGTAGTAGAAATTTTTGATGTTAACAACTCAACACGCCATAACAGGAGAAACATCTTTGCCAGATATAAAAGATGATCTGGACAACACATTACTTTTCAACTGAGGATAATTTCAACTACCCTAGATTTAGTAATAATAATATCCTATACACTTGTAATAAATTTAATCATCACCATCTTCAGCCTATTCAGTCCACTGCTGGACGTAGGCCTCCGCTCTCCTCATCCAGCCCCTCCCGGCAACCATACGCAGTTCGTCGGACCACCGGGCCCCGAGCTGGAGGGCGTCCTACACTACGTTTGCCGAGACGCGGTCTCCACTCTGTAATAAATTTAAAATGTAATTTTAATTTTCACATAATATAATATCGATACGTACTTAATATTCATAAATACATTATATGCTTCGGAATGACCGAGTAAATGCTAATTAATATTATAAATGCGAATGTTTTTACGTATGTATGTATGTGATATTTGCTACACTTTCACGCCAGTACGTTTTAAGGGATCGTGATGAAATTTAGCACAGAGTTGGAATATGTTCTGCAATAACACATAGGCAAATTTTTAGCCCGGGAAAATGTAAAGTCCCCGGGGAACGCGGGTGAAACCGCAGAGAGCAACTAGTACATAATAAATAAATCTACCGATTGATAAATTGCGTTAACATGAAACCAGCCTACGGCTATTCGATTATAGTTTAATGTATCGATATAGTAATCGATGGTTTCCAATATCGATATGAGATAGATACGATCTCGATATGTCTCGGTCATCAATTGGCTAGTCTAGACAATATATTTGGTAGAATCGATTTATTTACGTATATAATTTATTTATGAAATAAAATATGGGCAAGCGATTGCCAAAGTGTATTTATTCGGCAAATACTTTGTTTGATATACAAATATTTACTTGTTTATATTGATTTTGCGGTTGTGAATATATATGATTGAGATAAATAAAAACGTATAATTTAATATCTGTTTTAATTCCTGAAATTGTATTTTATTTGGTACTGAATGGGTATCTAGTCATCGAAAATATATTAGATTATATATAGGAAATAGATGTGACGTACGAGTTTAAAAATACAGGGACTGTAGAAATATCTGTGTTTTCATAGAATAGAACTGTTCCAGCAATTCGGAATAGTTTTTTTTTGCATTCACTCATTTAACAGAGTTTTGAGGGCCCTCAAATATGGTATAGTAACAGAGAAGGTGGCATGAGAGTAGAGTATTTTATAGGTACACTCAAAAGCGTTTAAAAATGACAGATATGAACCTGTAGGTTTAGTGGTTCGTGACTTTCAAGCCGCCGGTCGTAGTTTCGGATCCCACTCAGAACAAACATTTGTATGCATGAATATGTCTGTTTGTTCTGTGCCTGAATGTAAGTATATATCTAAGTAGTAATACGTATTTAATTATCATAATAAAGCTTTTGATATAGAATCAGATTGGACGTGTATTAAAAATGTATCTAAATATTATTTATTAAATTACCGACCAAAAAGTCCAATAATACAAATCAAATAAGAAAAGTTTTAATGTAACATAACGCTACACGCGTCTGATATAAATAAACATTGGTTATTGAACACAAAACAAGAAGAAATACGAAATCACAGAACGCCCAGTGGAATTGTATCGGCTCCGCAAATTGAATGGAATACCCAAGTTTGGACCAACTTTGCTTCTATCTTTAATACAGGTCAATGCCATTATTAATATTCATGGGAATGGTAGAGTATGTACGCACCTTTTACTTTTAATATTGAGGTTAATAGATTGTTTATTTATTCACCTAAACTACATAACTAGATGACACAACATCGTTACCGCCACTTGCCCGTTTTTGCAAAAAAATGTATTGATGCTCCGCTTCTATTGGTCATAGCGTGATGATATATGGCCTATAATTTATCTCGACAAATGGGCTATGTAACACTGAAATATTTTATCAACAGAAAATCTCTTCAGATTTATATATTAGTAAAGATGTATACCACTATGGCTCGGACAACTTATGATTAGTCATAAATCACATTGCAAATTAAGCTTGTTGTATAGTAACCAGATAGTTTATTAAGTAAACATTTCTTTTAAATTGGTACATAGGTCATCATCAACATCAGCTCATACACGTCTCCACTGAGGAGCTCGAGCCTTCCCTATCAATGAGGGGGTCTAGGCCATAGTCCACCACGCGGGCCCAGTGCGGATTGGCGGACTTCACATCCCTTTGATTGTGACATCTCGGGCATGCAGGTTCCTCACGATATTTTCCTTCACCGAAAGCCAGTGGTGTGAATCCACAGGTACTTATATGTAAATATTTCCTACAAGCCTCAGATAAAATTGACGTGTCTAATTGTCCCAGGTCATTGAACCCACGACGTTTTAAAGTAATATAACCACCATAGTTAATTCGTATCACAGAGATAACGTTAATATGTTAACGGACCGTTATACAGCATATAACCGTTACGTTATACAAGAGATAACCGGATCGTTATAGCAGGATGCAACGCAATAATCCGGCAGAAATATAGTTATTGTGTCGCCGGACGTAATTTCCGCTAAATCGCATTATTTGTGGTTTGCGGTTACGTTATTATACACTGGTTGCATATTGTGTTTGAAGTGGTTTGATTGTGCTGTTTTAGTAGCAAAATTAAATGATTATTGGTAATATTGTAGTTCACAATTATTTTGAAATATATTTGTTACTAGCTGCCTCCGCAGTTTTACTCACGTAGTTCCCGTTCCCGTGGGAATACAGGGATAAAGTATAGCCTATGTTACTCCCTGATAATGTAGCTTTCTAATGGTGAAAGAATTTTTTAAATCGGCATTCTTGTTTTTGAGTTTATTTATTCGTTACAAATATACCTACAGACTTACAAATATACAAAATTTTTCTCATTTTAATATTAGTGAAATCGGTGAAGCCGTTCTCAAGTTATTGCGTGACCAGAGAAATGGGGTTAATTTTTATTTAAATGCGTCATATCTTCGCTGTTATTTTTAATGTTACATTACGATTAATATGTACAAGTTTATTTTTACCTTACATTATAGATATTGTTGGAATTAGATATACTAATCCAAACTGAATCTTCTCACAATAAAACACAGGCTAATTTTAATGGTTCAATTGTATTTAATGGTTTACTCCGTACTACTTAATATCTCACAAACTCCACTTCAACTGACCCAAAATCATGTGACTTCTCTCTTTTATTACCCTCCGGTTGTTGGATTATAAAAATAATTATTTGTCTATCATTAAATGTTACCATAACTAAAAAAATACCCATTTGGTATGAAAAATAAACACAACTAGGATAAAAACCCTAACACTCGACCATTCTGACAACGTGTATGCCCTCATACACGTATCGGTAATAACCTAACACTTGGCCAATTTGGGTCAGTTTTGACATTTCTTCATAAAACAACATAAAATTAATCATACATGTAAAAAATAAATTTAATAATAAAAACATAAGTGTAAAATTAAATCAGTGCAAAAAAAAGACACGAAACAAAAAGTTATAGTAACAAAGTAACAAAGATCAATAATATACGTGTAAACTTCTAAAACGTAAAATCTTAACAACTTCATCTTTGGACACAAATAGGTATTACATACATAATTGATGAGGATTACTATAAATTATATAAAAACAAACTGCAATAACAAGACTATTAATTTTAACTTTATAAAGAATAATTTTTTGCTGGATTCATACTCATGAACCCCTTGATTTATAAGAACGCATACCTTATTAGCGAACCAATCAGTTCTCGCATTTACCATTTGAGCAGGCCACGAACCAATCAATTCTCGTGTCTGATCAAAAATATTAATTGTATCAAGTAACAAACCAATCAATTCTCGTACTTGACCAGTCTTACCCGTAAACCAATCAATTCTTACGGTAAGTTTTGCAAACCAGTCAGTTCTTGCAAAACGGTTTTATCAGTACACGAACCAATCAATTCTCGTGTCTGATCAAATATATTAATTGTATCAAGTAACGAACCAATCAATTCTCGTACTTGACCAATCTTACCCGTAAACCAATCAATTCTTACGGTAAGTTTTGCAAACCAGTCAATTCTTGCAAATCAGTACACGAACCAATCAATTCTCGTGTCTGATCTGAAATAATACAAAAAGTAATCTGTAGGATCATTATTATATTTATAAATATATAAAATATATAATAACTATATTCATCACTATTCAATTCTAGCGCAGCAGTTGAACCATGTCGTTATCTAATAAATGATGACGACCCTAAATAGAACCTCGGCGGTTACTCCATCAATAGGTTAATGTTAATGTTACTGATCCTATAGAACTAACAACATCGTTTCTAAAACCCCTCATGGACGACGATGGTATTAACGAAGCTACGGATTCTTTAATCAAGGTCACTTCACTACCAAGCTCAATAAATATAACATTCTGGTGTAGACATGCTACATAATAACGTGACAGTCACTTATCTTTATAAATTAAGCATTAGGATTAGAGTTTGTAAAACACAATGTATTTTGGGTAGTGCTATTTTTTGTGGACATAGTATTGGCAGAATTACGATAGCAATTATCAGACTTGTGGCCAATCCTATTACATGTATTACATTTAAGCAAAGGTTGGAGGCACTGCAGATATGGATGCCCACGTTCCTTGCAATTAAAACAGAATACACTTTGAGATGTATTAGGTTTGCCATTGGGGCTATTTTCTTCAACAGTATGCGTATTTCTAAAATTTATACTTTCAAGACCTATCTGAGAATCTTTATTACTCATCAAAAACTGCAGCAGTTGATCGGGATGAGAGCAGCGCAATGCCAAGGCACTGGACTTCATTGTCCGATCACTTATGCCTTGTATTATGCAATCGACCGCGCGTTTACCGGTTATATCGCATTGATTGATTAGGGCTAGCTTCTCATAGTAATAAGTCTCAATTGACTCATTAAATTTGCTTTTCCGCTTAAGCATGTCCTCCAAGGATTGGCCATAATTTTGCTCATAAGGGAATGCATTTAATAGTTTTTCCTGCCACTCAGGCCAGGTAAATAAAATTGTGCTCAATCCCTCATACCATACTTTGGCCAATCCTTGCAGTTTCTGCATTGCAAAATGTGAAGTTGTTTTATCATCCCAGCCATAAACCGTAGCGCACTCATTGACTTTTCTCAACCAAACATCGATGCGTTGGTTTTTTGTTGAAGGGTCAAAATTAGGTAAGATATTTTGATAGTCAATTTTATTTTTTAAACCACTTTGGGCTGGTGGCTGTGATGATAATCCACTATTTATAGATTTAATAATAGCCATTAAATCCCTAGATGAAAAAGATGGACTACGTGACCTTGATTTTTGCCCGCTGTGGCGCGGCTGCTGTCGTCTAGTGTTGTCACGCTGACGCTGCCGACTGCCTCTGCGACTGCGGCTACGGCTGCGTCGCGGTGGCGGCACCTGGACAGGCGGCGCTGCACACGCAGACTCTCGTGATGCACGATTCCGGTTCCGGCTGCTCGTTGAACGCATCCTCTCTCGGTCACGTTCTCTTCGCACTTCATTTTCCAGCATTCGTAGTCGTTCTCGCTCGCAGCTGACCTCACGTTCCCGATCCCTCAGGTGCCGGCTGCAGCTTCGGCTACCCACTGGACGGGGACTTCGAGATCGACTATGAACTGCTGTGTTCTGGCACACAGGACTACGTTCGTGGGTAGTAAGCCTCCGACGTTCGTCTTGATAGCCGTGGCTAGATGCTTTATCCATTCTGGCTAAAACTCGCAGTGAAATGAAAGAAAAAAATTTTGTTTTTTAGAAACGAAGGTATTTTCATATCTTAACGGTTAAAATATTAGCAATGTTTCTTTATTATCCACTAGTAAAAACGCTTTAGTATGCTACATATAATACGCTTAACGATCGGTAAGACCTAAATATGTCAATTAATATAAACTTTAAGAGGATAATTTTATAGTATTTTATCTATTCACTGTAACTTTAAAAACAAATATTAGATTTACACGTACCTTACGAAAGGATGGCGTCGGTAATATCCCCGCTTCTGATTTGTTGGAATTAGATATACTAATCCAAACTGAATCTTCTCACAATAAAACACAGGCTAATTTTAATGGTTCAATTGTATTTAATGGTTTACTCCGTACTACTTAATATCTCACAAACTCCACTTCAACTGACCCAAAATCATGTGACTTCTCTCTTTTATTACCCTCCGGTTGTTGGATTATAAAAATAATTATTTGTCTATCATTAAATGTTACCATAACTAAAAAAATACCCATTTGGTATGAAAAATAAACACAACTAGGATAAAAACCCTAACAATATGTATGTTTGAATGTATGTTACAAAATCAATTTGATACATTAAATATGTTCTGGAATAAGACATAGATTATTTTTAGCCCGGGAAAATTGAAGATTCTTAACATATCAATCTTTCAGGATTTGACTCGTCAGTTTAACCGTGTAAGGTGCGGTGCTCAAAGCTTTAATTTGGTACATAAGTTTCGTGGAGGGAAATTAAAATGTCACAACCATTAACACAGTTCGGGAGTCGGTAAATTGTTTAACTTTTCCTATTAAACGGGGAAGTTACCCAAGCTATTATATAGCTTATTGCCTGAAAGATTGCGTTTAAATTTAAATTCTCCCATTACTCAGTTTTGAGTTACGCCTGTTGGCCTAATTTTACCAACATATTGTTCTTTCCCAGTTTATTGCTCGGTTGGTTAGGAATTTTCTAGAAGGTTCTTGGCTGTTTTCATTGAAATTGGATGGGTGATTTATCTATTTTAAAGACAGGCAAACGAGAAGGATTTTGTTAGAGATTCTATGTGAGCGTTTTTAATATAATGTGCCATAAATATATGGACGTGGGTACAGCATTTTCATCAAGACTAATATATAAATTGGATAGATTTCATTTTTTGTTTCAAACGAATAGGCTCCAAGACTACCTACTGAACGAATCTAAATAATTATTTCACTAACGGAATGCTTTATCAGGGAGTAATCTAAGTTATATGTTATCTCGGTATACCTACGGGAATGAGAACTATGCGGGTGAAACTGCTGGGTAAAAGCTAGCTTGTTAAATTTCAATTGGATACCTATACTTGTTTTTAAATTTCTAATCAATTTTGTTTTCAAAATTTTCAATCATAATAATGTAAGCAAAATTTATGTTACGTACCTAAAACATTTGTTTAAAATTCCTTCTTTAATTCGCTTTCAATCTAAGAAAATAAAATAAAATGCATCAGGCATCCCGCAAGGCGAAAGTCTGCGCGCTCAGTCACGTCTCGGCGGGCGCTACGTTGAACCTCGGAAAGGGGTGAATTTCCTTGGAAGCGGTGCAGGCGGAAATTACGACGTCCGTGCAAGGTTACATGAGGTTAGGATAGGTCGGGGATGGATTTTATTTCGTTTAAAAAATATTTGTTGTTCTAATGTTAAAAGTTTCTTTTGCGGCTTTGAAATATAAAAACGCTTATAGCAAGCTTCCGCCGTGAGGTATCTCTCGCGTAGTTACCGTTCCTGTAAGAATGTGGGAATGAAATAATGATTATATTACACCCTGATAACGTAGTTTTCTACTGGTGAAATAATTATTCAGATCATTTATGTGGTTTCGGAGCCTATTTGTCACAAGCAATAATAGTAAAAAAATTCCTGTATTTATATTATTTAGTGTAGATCATTAATTTTTTTTTCGTCTACTTTGTCGCATTATCTACTAAATAGTATGTGTTGCCACATTAATAAAAGTGTATTTCTAACGATTATTGTAAAAAATGGCGGTGTACTCTCAAACAAAAAATCTAATGCAAGCAATTTTCCAGCACCTGCACTTGAGTGCCACTTTCATTGTAGTCTTTGAGTGTTTATCATCTTTGGCCACTTCTTCTTTTTAATAGAGTGATTCCATTCTAATATACACCATACAGTTAAGAAAACAAAGTTTTTATTACCTTACCGTGTGTCTACTAATATCTATATTAATTTTAACTAATATTATAAATGCGAAAGTAACTCTGTCTCTCGCTTTCACGCTAAAATTACAAAACCGATTAAAATTAAATTTGGTACACAGCTAGTGTACAGCCTTAGAAAGGACATAGGCTACTTTTTATCATGAGAAAATGGATGATCTCCCGGGTATGCGGGTGGAACCGCGGGAGCCACTAGTAATATATATTTACCAAATTGCTTTGATTATATTCAAAAATCAGGTCGTCAAATATTATCCTAAATGAAATAGCAAGTACAAAATAAAAAGATTAATCGTATTCAATATTAATTTCAAAGGTATTTATATTTTTGGCAAGCGAATGGTTTCCATTACAAAAATTGGTATGACGCAAAATGTTTGGGGTTTAGTTAACAATATTGCTGAATAAAATGGTCGGGGCGAGGCCAAATCGGTCGGCGGTACAGTTGAAAACAAACTTGGACACGTTTTATAGATTTTATAATCGGTCAATGCTGGACCAACTCCAAGCGGGGCACCGTTGTTTGTGATTGTACAAGTCATAAGTTGTAGCGGCTTATTTACTGTATCGTCGTCATGATATATATTTTTTATTATACAAGAACTAACTATTGATATAGAGTTACAAGATAACATAGGTAAAAGAAATATAAGTAAACTGTTTGTTAATAAACTCCCTAAATAGTAGGTAAATACTTGACCAGTAATCTTAACAAGTGCCTAAGTGCAATTCATATTAGAGAGGTCTTAACAAAATAAAAATATTCAAATAGTCTTAAAAAGAATGATGGCAAAATATTTGAATTATAATTATTATACTATTATAGCTTTAAATTAAAGTACCTAACCTACCATTCTCCTCATTTGAAGGGGTGTTTTCGTATATTAGATTCGTTAATTTACTCGTAGTGTTATTTGCAATTGCAATACCAATAGGTACAAAAGATGTTTTATTTTAAAATTCAATATCGATTTATCAAATAAAATATAAACAGAAAATAACTATATATAGTGGATTATTAGGTATTTTAAGTAGGTAACAAGACTATCAAATTAAATTAAAGTTGTTCAAATTTTGTTTGTCACTCCAAACAGCCCTACTAGCTCTCATCACTTGCATCACGCGCCACCACACCGCTTCCAGTTGCCAAGTGGCTGCAAACTTTGCCAGGATTCCGCTGAGGGACTGTTTTTATTTTGTTTCCCCGTATTTTGATGTGATTTGGATTTAATTTGTAAGCACTTTATTTTGAAATGGTTGATATTATTGTTATTTTTTTCGGTGGATGAGGAACTTCTCTGTTTGTTATACCTATGTATGTTAAGTTATAGTTCCTAATGTAGATATCTCCGTACCCGACTTCACCAGAAGAAGTATGACTAAAAATAGCTAAGTGTTCGAAATTCAACCGCCCTTCTATTTGCTTCCAATGATTTTTTTATTGAAAATAAGTGATATGAAAAATTATATTAAATTTATTTATATTCATTTTTAGGCCCCTAATTATCCTAAGAATTTTCAAATTTTAAGAAACGCATACAGAACGAGCATATAAACAAACATTATTACATATACTAGAGATCGTCAAAGGCTAAACAGAAAATACTTGCCAATATTGTCTTTACCTATTCATATCATCATCCTCATGAATCCTAAAAAGAGTTCCGTAGTAAACTTCGAACCCTTATACATAGTTTCGCCATGTCCGTCCGTCCGTCCGCGGGTAACCTCAGAGACGCTTGATACTACAGAGCTGTAATTTGGTATGGTAGTAGATATTAACAGCGCCGACAAATTTGAAATATAAAATATGAAAAAATATTTTCCTATTTATGGTCGGCTTTGTATGTATCCCTCCATTTCATTCTTTACCTATTTACATAATTATGATATATACCTATAGCTTCTTTCTTCTGTATCTATCTAGTCTTTGACAAAGATTTTTAAGTAATTACCAAAGCTCGTTAATATCAAAGAGCTTGTTGCCGCCCGCGCCGGCTTGATTAATTACGTACCTCATTTGCAAGCGGAATTGTTAAGATTAGATACTTCGCGGTTTATTATTTATATTTAAAGTTATTGGAGTGTCCTGGGTGCCATTTATCATAAACGAAAGCTTTTTATAGAACTGCTCTTGGGGAAGAATATGCAGGGAAATGACAGTAACTCGACTTTGTTTTAGCACGGGTTTTATGCTTTCTTTTCATTATCTATGCATTCGTGTGATAATTACTAATTCAAGTATTTTCAAATAGAAAAAGCTAGAGTTTGTCTCAAAAGTACATTCTAAATAAAGATGACCTGGCTAACATTGTTATGCCATATAAGAAACACTAAAATCGCCAAAAGAACAAATGGACCTACCAAAAATACACCCAAAAAAATTATAAAAGTCGGTCAAGATCTTTCTTGACCGACTTTTATAATTTTTTTGGGTGTATTTTTGGTATTGATATAAGAATATCAATGTTTTAAATATAAGATTTAATATCTATATACATATGTATTTAAAACGTAGTATATCAGCTATCTGGTTACCATAACACAAGCTCACTTTGAAGCTTGCCGTGGAATCCGATTGGCCGTGTGTGAAAAATGTCCCACGTTAATACTATTGAGAACCTTATGCGATTTGAATACTGTCTAAAAGTAACGTAGCTGAGTTTCTTCCCGGCTCTTCTCATTTGAAGCTCGTCCAAAACGGTAGAAGCTTCACTTAATCCTTCATCTGAAAAAGCCTTGTATCTTCGATCTCTTCAGCAACTTACATGGCTGACCTTAGATCTTTTAACTTTGTCTAGAAAGTTTACTAGTTTCAAACTTTCTAGAGTTAACAAAGTTAAGCCAATACGAGTTGTATTACAACCTTGCGGTTTGATAGTGAAAGTAAATGGAGCATGATGTATGTTTCTACTAGCTATTTCCTGTGACTTTGCTCCTGTGATTTTTTTTTGGATACTATAATCTGAATTGTTTTTTTCCAGATTTTTTTCCTGTAGAATGTATAATAATATAGATATGATGACTAACATTCAAAACTCAGTTAGATCGAATAAAATTATTACAGATTAGGCTAATTAAGTATCTGGTCAGCAAAAAGGTAAAAGCACAGTGTAGACCAAATTATGAACAATTATTTAAAAAGTTTAAAATAATACCTGTACATGAAAAAGTTCACTACTTAATAGCGTTAGAACAGTACAAGGCAGACAAACATACAGAACCTATAACCCATAGATACCACACCAGACAGGTCGAGCAAGGTAAATTTGTGATACCGCCTGTAAGGAATTACTATGGAAAAAGAACAAGGCAATACCTAACACCGGTCATTTTAAATAAAATAGATTTCATGAGGGAAACATCAGAAACAGAAATAAGCCAATATACAGTTAAGAAAAGATTGAAAAATTACTTTATAGATAGGTACTTAGGTTTAACATAGATTTTATTATTACATTTAAGGTAGATAGAATTAAGTATTAAAATAATGTGAAAGAGCGCCATTATCGCCAACAAACTGATTGTACAGTTTGGCGATTTTTGTTAAAATTGTAAATAGCATAACTTTTTTTGAATAAATACCTATATAATAAAAAAAAATCCATGGGGGGTTACGGAAGGACAGACAAACACATTTTAAATATAAATTTTCTTTTTTTTAAATACTTGTCCTACTTACTATTATGAATACTAATAATATAATAAACTTCACGACACAAAAATAAAGTACTTATTATAATTTGCCACCTTTGCATAAGAAAAAATATTTCTCAAAAAATTCAGTAATCTGTTGAATTATACTCAAGTTTAATTAAAGTGTTAATAAATTATGTGTGTTCAAATTCTAAATAATATAAAAAAAAAGAATCTTAAATTGTAATAGGTATATTAATGCAGGACTTTTTAAGATTACCTAGTTAAGATCTGATACCCTATGGATATTTCCTAAAATATGTTTTCGGAAATATCAATGGCTTTTTTATTTTACGTAAAGAATTTTTTCTAAAAACACAACGCAGTTTCCGCAATTAAAAACGTTGAAAGCAACGTGACACAACACGATGTCGTAACAACATACTCTTATGTTTTCTGTGTACAAAGCTGCCAACAAAAATGTAGGTATATTGTTGTAAAGCGCCAAATAGTTTGTGCTAAAATGTTGAGTGTGAACTTAGTTTAGTGATGTTGCTTTTAAATTGTGCCCCTTAGTTTTAGAAAAGGGGAAAATGTTAATGTTAATATCATATTTAAGTGTAGGTTTAAAATTTGAACGTGAATGGACAATTTTTAAATTAATAAAAAAATAATTATTGGCAACATTATTCTTATTAAATTACATTAACTATACAATATATTTTTTTTTTTATACTACAAGGGTGGCAAACAGGCATACGGTCCCACCTGATGGGAAGCGGTTACCGTAGCCTATGGACGCTTGCAACACCAGAGGCATCACTCACGCGTTGCCGACCCTATAAAAAAGGGAGCAACTGTATAGGCAGTGAAAGGGACATCCCTGGTCCCCCCACTGCCGCTACAGCGTCTCCTCATGGAGCTCTGGCTACCTTACTCACCGCAGGAACACAACACTACATGTAGTGTTATTTGGCTGCGGTCTTCTGTAAGGTGGAGGTACTACCCCAGTCGGGCTGCTCCAATTTCGAACGGACGAATCCGTTGCGCCCTACCTCCTTCTAAACTAATATGACTTTAACCTAAATCTACTATAGAAATATAAGCATTTGTTATAACTTATTGAGTTACTTAATTTCAGTAATGATATGTCGAAATTTTGAGTACCTACCCAAGTAAATAAATGTTAAATAAATGCTTTTCTATTCTATTCTAAGTATATTTTTCCTTAATAAATTTGAATGTTACAGCTGACTTTACCATGCCGTCTATGTATTTAATAAACTAATAAAAATAATATTATGAACAACTTTATTTGACGTATTTTATAAAATTTTGTTTTATAAAATATACTTTAAACCATAATTAAAGATTTTGCCTTGTGAATGTAAATATTCCTCAATCAAAATATACAAAAAATCTGAAGTAACTCATTAAGCTTCTGCAAGCGACTTCGTAACACATTTTATTTAAATTAAATCTTAGCTTTCGAGCCCGTATATCATCGCGTTCGGGAAAGCACCATCTAGTCATATTAAAAAAAGCTCTGAAAGTTTTTCGAGAGCCCATTAGCCCGAGTGCCGTTCCGTGCGGAAAATGAGCTTTTTATCGACAACTACCGCTAGTTAAGGACATCCCTACGTGAGTGAAGAATTAGTTTTTGGGCTTCTCAGTAAAGTAAAATGAACAATTTTTTGTTCTGGAAATTTGCCTTATTTGAAATGGTGATGAATAATTAAGTGATGGTTTTCTTACGACGCTTCAAATTAAGCTATTGATAGCTTAACTAAATATAGAGTGTGAATCCGGATGTTTCACCACTTCATTTAATCTTATGAGTCCACCACGCGGGCTTAGTGCGGATTGGAGGACTTCACATGCCTTTAATTGGTCATCACTGTAAATGTGTTTAAATATCTATATTTGTGGTAAGAGACCCTGACTCTCAAGCCGCCGGTCATGGGTTCGAATCCCACCCAGAACAAACATTTGTATGCATGAATATGTCTGTTTATTCTGTGTCTAAATGTAAATATCTATATAAGTATGTATTTTTCTATATGTATCTAGTTACCACAGTACAAGTTTCGCTTAGTTTAATCAATTTGACCGTGTGTGAAAAATCTCTAGAATTAAAAAAAAAAAAAAATTGTTTATTTCTCTCACAAAACATAACAACGGTTTACCTTAGATCTATTATTATAATAATTTAATTACTGCCTTGTGAGAGCTGGTGCCTGATTTAGGCTATAATTTGACTTATTTATCTTTAAATCTACAGAAACGTTAACCATAAAAGCACAAGATTTAAACAATAAATAGTTTCATAAACAAAATAGCTTCCTTACAAGAAAATATTAATAAACAACGTTCTTAAACTGACATGAATATACTAAGGAATAGCAAGAGCCTTATTAAATTGTATCTACTTAGCTAGAATGATGGCCGGCCGTAGTTGGCGACAGTGGTAACAAATGAGGGTATTTCTCTAACAGATTGCAACAAAACACTCGTGATACCACTACAAGATTGCGCAGACTGATTTTTATATAAACCCGTTATTTGTCTTGAAATAAATATATTGAAACTGTCTGTAATACTAAATTAATAAAATAAATATCCTGGGACATTTTTCACACACGGCCAAT
The DNA here is from genome assembly GCA_905147785.2 of Thyatira batis. NCBI lineage: Eukaryota > Metazoa > Arthropoda > Insecta > Lepidoptera > Drepanidae > Thyatira > Thyatira batis. The sequence goes on from LR990502.1 coordinate 1,709,717, forward strand.
CTGAGTCCAAACTAAGCAGAGCTTGTAATATGGTAACTAGATAGCTGATATACTACATACATAATTTTTTAATACAAATTTTTAGATAATTACATCCAGAAACAGACATATTCATGCATACAAATGTATGTCCTGGGTGGGATTCGAACCCACGATCGGCGTCTTGAAAGTCAGGATCACTAACCACAAAGCCAACCGGGTTAACCAACATCACTATTAATATTATAAAGGAGAAAGTAACTCTGTATCTGTTTGTTTTGTTTTCACGCCAATGAGCCGATTTTAATGAAATTTGGTATAGAGATTGAGTAGAACTTAGTAAAGGACACAGGCTACGTTTTATCCCGGGAAAATTGAAGAACCCCAGGGAAATCCGCGGTATAATAAAAATCTAAATATGGTAGGTCATTTTTCACAGACCAAACTGAGCTTGTAGGTGCTATGGTAACCAGATAGCTAATATACTACAAAAACCATTTTTTAATTCAGACCTCTACAGATATTTACACCAAGATACAAAAAAAATATGTTTGTGTACCTACACGAATATTTGTCCTAGGTGGGATTCGAACACACGAAGTGAAAGCGATTTTTGGTCAAAGAAAATCTTTTAAGTTTGATATGCAAACCATAGCCAAAAGTATAATTATTGTATAATAATATTGAAATATCTTTTTAAAATACTTACCAAAAGATACAATGAAAAGTTTTGGGTATTTTTCATGAAAGCGCAAAAAAGTTCTTTCACGTTATAATAAAATGACCATAATTTTTAAGGTAAAATACTTCTTTTAACTGTGTTTTTGATAATATATTTACTTGAAATTAAAATATGCTTTTATAAAATATGTTTTTATTGTAATTAGCCTTTTGTTTAAATCGGGTTATTTATTATTGCATAAAACAAAATAAAATTTATAACGAATCATCCAAGTAACCATTGATCTATTAAATAGATAAGAATAGGACAACATCACCACAATGTTAAATTACTATCAAAATTAGTATTGTATTATATGTACATGTCCTAAACAATCCGTAGTCATCGATTGTGTTATTTTATATGTGTACTATTTCTTAATAAGTTCAACTGCGTTACTGTTTATTGATTCTCAAAAAAAATATATATTATTATCCTATAAAGTTCAAAACGATGGAAACACGATAACGTGTCACATAACAAGCATGACGTAGCAAAAAGGACAAAGTGACAAAAGAAAGGTTCGCACTATAGCGATGAGGGCGGAAGGGCTAATATCCGGTCCTGCTGAGATGTTGAAGAGGTCTTTGAAGGTCGTCACATGATGATTCATAGGGTGTTAACGTATACACGACACTGTATTGACACACAACGACACAGTGCATGGAGATTGTATTTAAATTGATGTAATTAGCTTACACACAGATATTCAGCAAGATGAGTGTGTCGATTGAAAGAAATCTGTATTTATGAAAAAATTCCCAAAGTTGAATTGAAGTAACAATTGAATTATTTATATATGTATATGTTATATTGCAGGAAATATACTAGCTCTAGCATAGCAAAGGTACTAGGCCCGCATGGACTATGGCCAAAACCCCTCATTGTTAGGGCTCGAGCTCCTCGGTGGAGGCGTATATGAGATGATGAAGATGAGTACTAGCGTGGTTTAGTTTGTTGTAAAAAATAACATAACGAGAAGAAAAATTAGAGATAAGTCAGTATATTTATTAATTATTTTATAAATATTATAATATTGTCAAAACACTTTGTACCCTTCAGATGTGCCATTTAAACATTTTCAGCACTTCCCTTATTTCTTTAAGTGGATAAGATGTATGTGATGAAGTATGCGATGCGGGCTCATGGTGCTGTCATTGATGAGTCAAAAACTAGATAAGACATGTGATAAATGTAACTTGATAAATTACCTAATTGTACCTACTTTCTTCAATAGCATCCAACTAGGGTATTTATTACATGTTTCCAATATAGTCTATGTCCTTTTCTAGGCTCTTATATATCTCTGTGTCCAATTAAATTCAATCCTACAGCCTATTGGCTATTACAATATATTTTGCTAAATATATTCCTGATTTAAGCATCTATAAATTAGTACCTAATCGTTTTTTATACAACAACTGTCTTGTTGATAAACTCACTCTGTCTATCGATGAGAATCGCATTAAAATCCGTAGCGTTGCCGCAGTTTAACAAATCTAGGCATGCATATCGCGAGACGCTACTTTGTATTATACTTATCTACCTACATATCTACCTCCCTATCGATTTTAAAGTTGATCATTTCATTGTCATATCTTTATTCTTGTTCTTTGTAACATGTTATCGTGGGGTGGAACAAAATTGAATTTGAGTGTATTCATGTATAATACGACGCGGCGACGTCAGGTTTAGACATTGACATTCTTGCGAAGGTTTTACTTAGTGGTAAAGAGACATACGTTTAATGATTACCTACGTTTATTTACTTCCGGCGTTTTTAATTAATTTAAGCTTTTGTATGAGTGAATAATTCTTATTGCACGACCTCAATTTACTTTTCTATTCCTTATCTATATTATATACTTCTATATTATAATCTGCCTAAGTAATAGAGCTGAAGAGTTTATTTCTTTGTTTGCTTGAACGCGCTAATCTCTGAAACTACTAGTCCAATTCGAAAAACTGTTTCTAAGTTAGATAGCCCATTTATCGAGCTATATATCATCACGAATAGGAGCGGAGCATCAATCAAAAATGTTGCAAAAACGGGGAAGTGACACTAATGAAGTTGCGCGGGTCAACTAGTACCCATTATTATAAACGTGAAAGTTTGGATTTACGTCTTCAAAACCTTATCATAGTTATAATTTTATTTAAATTATAAACAAACATTATGTAGATATATGCGTTCAGGACAAGCACTACAGAAACCTTCATTCAGGAAAAACAAAAGAACCTTCGGGAAGTACTAAAAGCTATTAGAAATTGAGATTGTAAATATTAAATGATATTGACACAAAGCTATTGCAAGGTGAGTGTGTGCATTAATATAAGCTGAGAATAACATTAGTCTACTAAACAGAGGGGCAATTCCGCAAAAAAATTATAGCCATATCGCAAACGAACCGCAAGCGAACGATGATTTTTACGCGTTTTCGTATTCCACTAATCCACCAAAGATTATAATTCGTTTCCAATCTGGTAACGCTTGGCGTTCGTTCGAAACTTCAAAAGTCCCATTCTGCTAAATTGGTCGAACGACCGACGAACGTTAAGTCATATTCCACTAAAGATTTTGACAGATTGTAAACGAAACGCAAGCGAACATCGTGCGTTCATGTGTCAAATGCAACGTTTGAACAAAAGTAGGTTTGAAGTAACTTTTTCTCGTTCGTTTCGTCAAAATGATGTCTTACATGGATTTTGTAGAACTCGCCAACGAGGTGGATCTCGGAAGAGTAAAAAGTAGAAATCTTGTGACAAGACAAAGTAATTACGCCTTCGATTTAACAGACCGCGAGTTTGTTAAAACCTATCGGTTGAGTAAACATAATGCCAGATTATTAATTCATGAGCTTAGACCTCATATGCCCATGAATTTACGATCCGATGGTATTGATGTGGAGACTAAGTTAAGATAGTCATTTGAATACTACCAAACCCAAATTATTAAAATACTATAGGAAATACTATATACCAAAATACTTAATATTATATTTCCAAACATGGATCAATAATAATAATAAAAAATATATATCATGGGACATTTATCACACACGGCCAATCTGATTCCAAATTAAGCTTCTATAATACTTTTAAATACATACCTACTTATATCAATATTTACAATGTAACTGTAATTTTATGTAATACTAGCTGCCTCCGCGCGGTTTTACCCGCGTAGTTCCGGTTCCCGTGGGAATATAGGGATAAAATATAGCCTATGTTACTCGGAGATAATGTAGCTTTCCAAAGGTGAAAGAATTTTTGAAATCGGTCCAGTAGTTTCAGAGCCTATTCATTACAAACAAACAAACAAACAAATCTTTCCTCTTTATAATATTAGTATAGATATTTCAAATACACAAAAAAATTTAAACGGACACTCTTCTTCTTTATTTATATTGCAGACATGAGATGGCTATTGGCTATCTTGTTTTGACAAATTAAGATTGACATGAATAAAACATTGCCATATGAAAAGTTTGCTAATAATTCGAGTGCCTACTTGTTGAGTGTGGTAAAATATTGTAAAACTCAAATTCAAATTTAAGTGCATTACAGATATTTTTCATTCTTCATGTAACAATTTCTGACAATCTTATATAAGATCTATATAAGATTGTCAGAAATTCATACAAAAAAAATTGAATATTCAAACTTAATATTTTTTTTAAAAATTTATTTAATATAGCAAAATCCAGTAGTGCCAAGCCAGTGCCGCTCCATCCATCATCCACAGACTAAATATGATAATATTTTAGGGTTGAAGGCAGCGGTGCGTAACAATATATTTCTAGACGCAGTTCGTAGTTCTTTTAAATGAGTTAAATATTGATAAATACTAAAACAACGTGCCTTAAGCTTTTATGACATAACTATTATTATTAATATGCCTAAATAAATATTGTAAATAATTTTGTAACTTATATCATTTTTATGAGGCCACACTGCTGCGTGAGGTATCGCTCCAATATCGAAACGATAATGGAACGTTTTCGTTACAATCGAAATGTGTGCATGTAAATAGTAGAATAACTTTTTTGGTTACAACAGAATGCGGATTGGAAACGAACCGTTATCAAAATGAAATTGGAGGTCTAGCGTTGTGATTTAGCGGAATTGACCCTCAGGAAATATTTGTTTGCTTGTTAGTTTGTTTCTTATAAATAGGCTTCGAAACTACTGACGGACTGATTTGAATAATTATTTCATCAATAGAAAGCTACATAATTAGGAAGCTACATAGGCTATATTTTTTCTCTGTATTTTTTCGGGAATAGGGCTTACAGAACGGGGGAGACAGCTAGTAATTTTATAAAGTAGAAGGATGTTGTTCATGTGAGTTTGTAACGAATAGTCTTCAAAACTGCGGGACTAATCTGAATAATTCTTACACCAATAAAAGGCTACATTATCAAAGAGTAACACAGGCTATATTTTATCTCTGTATACCTAAGAGAACGGCAACTACGCAGCTAGAATAAATTAACAAAATAACAAAGCAATTCCTACATTGAAATTTGTAGTATAACACCGTCCGACTTTCCCGATTTAGTTAGCCCGAGATTATCACGATACCGTGCATTAGCACGAGAGTTTTTTTAACGGACGGAAAATAGCGTTTTTACACAACAAATGCATTCCCAAGTACCGTAATGTGATCTATTTCCAACGACCACAGTTGAAAATGCAACACCGCTCGATAAAAAAGCGTCGCGTTTTAAAAACGCTGTCGTGTGAACATATACTTGGGAATGCATTTGTTGTATTTGAACGCTTTTTTCCGTCCGTTAAAAAAAACTCTCGTGCAAATGAGGCCTTACTTTGCCAATGCAAGCTGCCAGCGGTTGGGTCAGATTAGCCCGGTGAGTGACGATTTACATAGAGTCTCTTCCAAAGGATTGAGTTAAGGGTTAATAATTTTAACGGATTATAAAAAGGTCACAAAAATTTCGCTGCTGTATTTTTTTGCCATTTGATTTTATGTTTTTTTTTAAATAAATTGTTTAATACTTCTTTGACTGTCCGCTTAATGGAGTAAAAGCTATCTTAGGCTAACACTATTTAGTCCATAAAAACTCTTTCTAATTTTTTTTATCTAAAGTAATGTTATTGCTTGATAACATAGAAATGTTTTTTTTATTGAACATTATATTATTCGCTATTCGAAGTAATATAAAAACAAAATTACCTACCATAATACGACTCACATAACTAGGTTTCAATATAAGGAAAAATACATATCATTATTCTGATTTCACCGTTATAATACCACACTAGCTTATATTTTATGCTAAAAAACCTTTGTCAAATGTCGAGATTATTTTTTTTATTCTGGCAAAAGTCCTTTGTGCCTAGTGTTGCTATTTGATGGCAAACAAATTACATCGTTATACATTCAGGGAATATCTCAAAGTGTCCCTTCAATCATTACAAACGCTACGTCTGATTTGTGCACCACAGTATAGCTTATAACAGTAGGACAATGATCTCTATCCTTGAAATCAAGCAGCTGATTCGAAATTTTATTTGTTCTCATTTCAAATTACCTACTGTCAAGCGAGGGATGAAAGCTGCAGTGACTATTGCTTTTTGCAGGGTTAAATAATTTGAACTGCTAGCTTTTGCTTATTGTTGTGTCCAACAGATTGCCATGGTGCAGAATTTGCCAAAAATAAAAAATAAAAAAGCTAGCTCTTGCTACAGTTTTCAGTGATGTTCCGCTCTCATTGGTAGCGTGATGTTATTTTGAGTTTTTGGTCAGTCAACACCATAAGTTTTTTTTGCCACATCACATAATAAACTTTTCAACCTAATAATAGATATTAGTATAGATTTTGTCCTTGTGAATGTTCGGTTTTTATCTTCTATTATATTCCTGCATGCAGGAGCATAGGATATGATTAATGTAAGATTTTCTATAAACTTAATCTATAAGCCTGCTGAAGTTATCGGTAAATTAGTTAAAACTGTGTTGTTAACATGTTTTAGTATGATTTGGAAATATAAGTTAAAACGGATTTCTTTGTATTTAAAAATGTATGGAAAAAAAACTTTTCTTGCAATATCATTCTTTTTATACTGTGGCCACGTCCAAATCCCGAAAAGGCGAAAATATTTACCTAATTTTCTTCATAAATAATTTATCGACGACTCTCGGTGAGGGGAATATTTTGGTCTTAAGGAAACATGGATTTGTGAGAGATTCCTTTTGACCGTCCCTTTGAAGGATATTACGAGTTATGGTGACAAAAAAGCAATGCAATATTACATCGTTTGATATTCAAACGTAATTATTTTCCGCTCATGCATTTTCTATAAAGGCCACGCGACAAGGCCGCGCTTGCTTTCTCACATGGCTGCCTAATCAAAGAGAGAGATAGAACATTAATATCATGTTGTAGTTGAGTTTTTGAATTTTACCTTACGGAATTACTGAGTTAAATTAAGTCTAGAGAAAGTATTATCAGTACACCTATTTTAGGTTGATCTTAATGTATTATTCATGATTTACATATATAAATATATAATGGGACGCATGCGCGTAGGCTATTAGTTATATAAATACTAATAAATACAATTATAGGGTTTATTATTAGATTTGATATTTATCTGTTATCTGATACAACAATATCACCTTTAACTCACCTGTACCTCAACATTACAACCATCAACAAAATAGGTTTTTCACGAACAACGAATGGGTGAATTAATCTGTTTATACCTTACTGGTCGCCGCCATATAAACTCACTAGTACTCGGGTCATTTATCATTCTTTACACAACGAATATACCAGTGGCATAACTAAAAGAACAAATACACAAGAAACTACAAAGTAAATACCATATAGTTTCTGAAAAATACGAAATATATCCAACAGTCCCCTGGGAAGTATAAAACCGCTCTGTCGACTGGATATAAAAAAATATAGAGGCAAAGACTGCAACAAATTCTGTTTAAAATAGCAAGGAACCAGCAAAGTGAGTGAAATATGATGCGAAATAAAGTCGTACGTTTAACCGGTTGTTGTAAGTGCCTAAGGAGACGTGATGCTGACAACTTTCGGAAAAATAGTTGTTCAACTGATTTTTCTTTTGTTGTATATATCTTGGTCTGTGGTAATGATGTGATGAAATATTAAAATCATACGATCGGCAGTCATAAATAAGTATGGCTCATTTAAAAAATATTGTAAAGGTACCTACAATTGGCTATGGTTTGACTTGACTATGTCATTGTGATGCAACTTTTTAAGACAGTAATGATATATATTTGTAAAAAAAACAATGCAATTTACGTAGTTACTTTCAATATCTAAAAAATGCATTAACTAAATAAAGCATATTATCCAAAACTTTAAACATGTCACACTATATTAAAAGTAACTATTTAATGTCACACTATTCCAACAACATTATCCTGTGGAGTGGACGTACGTCTTAACAAACTCAACTTTTATTTCTATATATATGAACGAAATGTGATGCCTTGGGAAGGATCGGCCAAGGTCGACTACCGAGACTCAACACTATCCTAGGCCATAAACTTAGCTATGTTATTAAGCTAACTTGGTGAAACGAGTTCGGAGTCCTAGTGAAGATCGAGTTCTACTTAATTTAGTACTTTTAAAGGGTTATTTAAAGGGTTTCGTTAGTATAAAGTTAGGTTAGTCGTGAATTCTAATATTATAAAAGTGAGTTTGTCCTGCAGTGACGTTGTATTGAATTAATATAAAAATTGGAAGTGTGATATAGGCATTTGACTGGCAAGTTTCTTTGCGGTTAGTGATCCTATCTTTCAAGCTTCTCTTGGGTTCGAATCCCAATCAGGACAAACATTTAAACGCATCTAAATGTCTGTTCGTTGTCTGGCTGTAAATATTTTTAAAAGTAGTATAATATCATCTATCTAGTTACCATAACACAAGCTCTCCTATTTAAAATCAGTGTTGGCTATGTGTGAAATATGTGCCAGGATATATATTTATTTAATTATAAACGTAGGTACAAACCAAAGTAATTAACTATTAACTAGGTGTGTGACAACCTACTAGCCTATATCTCCTAAGATACGGTCCCCTAAGAGGCTACAGAATGTATTACATACCACATGCACTCAACAGCTTGGCAAAGTGGTCAACCAGGGGTTCCCAAAGAGATTGGACAGGTTATAAATAATACAAGCAATTAATAAGGTTTGCAGGGAGAATTCTTGCGAGTAACAATTGAATAGTTGAACTCTATGGTAATGGCAAATCAATTGCGTCATGTAAAAAAATATACTTGCAATTAAAACTGTGCATATACCCGGGTGAAACCACGGGTTGCCACTAGTATGATATAAACATGTTATACACGGGAGATATTCCGTTTTCACGGGATAAAAAGTAGCCTATCTCCTTTCTCTGGCTCTAGACTATCTGTGTACCATATTTAATTTAAATCGGTTCAGTAGTTTTATCGAGAAAGAGATATAGACAGACAGACAGAGTTACTTTCGCATTTATAATATTAGTTAGGATTTTGTGAGTTTATGGTTAGCACAAAACTCAAATAAGGTATTTAAGAAAGATTAGAATCTAGGTCAGTCTAGTTACCAAGTACATTTCTACTAATTCCAATTACAGCAAATAGCTGCTTTCCTTTTATTTTAATTTCTAACACTATATCTAAAATTATCACTTCTCAAAATCCCCTCTCTGTCTTTTGAATGGGGATTCCTATATGTTAGAAAGGGATGTAAGTACGTAGGTATAAATATCCGCTGATATTTGTCGGTAAAGTGGACTATTAGAGCTGATAGTGTAGGATCTTGTGTAAGCCAAGGAAATGGTTGGACTCCGAGTGGATTGCATTTGTAAGTGTGTGTTTTTCCACAACATTCTCCACTACTTTATAAGAGAAACGTGACTAAATGCACAATTTATTTTAGTGTCGACTGTGCGTTCTGGATATTATTGAGTTTTCAAATTGAATTGGTCTCATTTGCTGCGTTCTATTTTTCTAGTGCACAAAAAATGCTCTTTTATTTTTAAAATAAATAATTGGGGTATGTCGTGCTAATATCAAATAAAAATCCTGAGCCAATTTTCACACGGCCAATCAGATGCCAAACTGACCAGACTATGTATTATGGAATCTAGATGGCTGATGTATTACATATAGGTGTACTTTATTGCATATAAATATATATTTTAATAGAAATTCAGAACCATTGCCATTCGTTTCAAAAGCGTTATCAACCAAAATTTTACTTGAGAATTGATTTAAGATTTATATAAATTAAAAATATGTGCTATATTTTTTTTATAAATTTCCAGAATAAATCGTTAAGTAACGAATTAAAAGTACGATGCTGGTGAATAAAACATTTCGAGACTATGTTAAACTTATTAATGTAAAGTAACTAATGGTAAAGGGTGACTAAAGCTCTACTATTTTGACTACAACACAGGACTTCTCTAAATTGTACAAAATAAAATTATGCAAGAAATTGCCACACTAAAAAAACCACAAAATTACTAATTGATCATCACAGTTTTCGTGACATCCAGTTACCTATCAAGATAGAATTCTCGTTCCATTCTAAGGCTTCTATATACTAGCTCTAACGATCGCCTCAGTCTTCCGACCAAAGAGGTAAGATAAAGTAGGGACGCCATGACAGAATCCAAGAAAACTGAACTGAAAATAGATTCTAAATATTAAAAAAATTGCCACATATAGAAAATAAAGTCTGTTACGTATACATACAATATTACGAGCATTATAGTAAGTTTAATATATTTTTTCAAAATTTTACTAACATTATAACTGCTAAAATTTGAGTATGGATATTTGTTATTCTTTCCCGCAAAACTACTGAACGAATATGTTTGAATTTGATGATTTTTATCCCGGGAAAAATGAAGATCACCCGAGATCACGGGTAAAAACGCTGGGTCCCATTAGTAAGTTCAAATCTAATGTTCCAAATCGTAAAGGTCTAGTCATAGATTCTTTAATACATGGAGTGTTTTTAATGCCAAAAATGGTCAATATTGTAAACAATGTTTGTCGTCCAAAAGCTAGATAGATAGAGCATGCGACCGCCGGATTTAAGTTTCCAAGACAGAAAGCGCCTTAAGCTTGAAATCGCATTGTATTTGTGGTTTCTCATAAAAATATGAGAGAGCTTTTAGTGATCGATGTTCCTGGGATACTATTTTGTTGAGAACATAAAATGGTATCTTATTTTGATATGTAGGTATCATATGACACTATCTTTTTTGCTATGGATTCATTCACTTTAAATTTTTGGTAACAAGCAACTTTGACGCTTAAAGAGTTAAATTTAATCACATAACTATATTATATGAAATCAAAATATTTTTTGGAGACGTGATGCTGACAACTTTCGGAAAAATAGTTGTTCAACTGATTTTTCTTTTGTTGTATATATCTTGGTCTGTGGTCTGTGGTAATGATGTGATGAAATATTAAAATCATACGATCGGTACATAAATAAGTATGGCTCATTTAAAAAATATTGTAAAGGTACCTACAATTGGCTATGGTTTGACTTGACTATGTCATTGTGATGCAACTTTTTAAGACAGTAATGATATATATTTGTAAAAAAAACAATGCAATTTACGTAGTTACTTTCAATATCTAAAAAATGCATTAACTAAATAAAGCATATTATCCAAAACTTTAAACATGTCACACTATATTAAAAGTAACTATTTAATGTCACACTATTCCAACAACATTATCCTGTGGAGTGGACGTACGTCTTAACAAACTCAACTTTTATTTCTATATATATGAACGAAATGTGATGCCTTGGGAAGGATCGGCCAAGGTCGACTACCGAGACTCAACACTCTCCTAGGCCATAAACTTAGCTATGTTATTAAGCTAACTTGGTGAAACGAGTTCGGAGTCCTAGTGAAGATCGAGTTCTACTTAATTTAGTACTTTTAAAGGGTTATTTAAAGGGTTTCGTTAGTATAAAGTTAGGTTAGTCGTGAATTCTAATATTAAAAAAGTGAGTTTGTCCTGCAGTGACGTTGTATTGAATTAATATAAAAATTGGAAGTGTGATATAGGCATTTGACTGGCAAGTTTCTTTGCGGTTACTGATCCTATCTTTCAAGCTTCTCTTGAGTTCGAATCCCAATCAGGACAAACATTTCAACACATCTAGATGTCTGTTCGTTGTCTGGCTATAAATATATTTTAAACTAGTATCTAGAGACCATAGCACAAGCTCTGATTTTTAAAATCAGTTTGGCTCTGTGTGAAATATGTGCCAGGATATATATTTATTTAATTAAAAACGTAGGTACTAACCAAAGTAATTAACTATTAGCAAGGTGTGTGACAACCTTTTTTTTTTTTTTTTTTTTTATCGCTGGGAAAAATGCGTTACGCATACCCTCCCCGTCGGGGGACAGGGAGGGTTATGTGGGACTCCCCGGTTGCTAGTCAACCGGTATACCCACTAAACGACCCAGCGGCACTCCTTCCTCGCCTTTGTGGGGGGGGGACTGGGAATCTGGCACAGCCCTTGCGTCCAGTCCCCCCCGGCGACCGCCCGCCCTCTCGGCGAGCCCTTCTCGTCCCCCTCCCGTGCTGGGAGGGGGATCTGGGAATGACCGCGAGTGCTCGGCCATTCCCTCCCGCTACGGTGGTGCACCGTGCAAAGCGGGAGTGGGCGCCCCCGCGCCCTTTCTCCCGCTGGTCACCACCGCCTAGGGGGGGAGGTGACGGCGATCGTACTGTCGCCGCCTCCCCCCCCTCCTCCGCCGGCGGAGCTGTGACGCGAGGGGATCATCCTCCCGCGCACGCTCCGCCGCCTCCTTCTGCGACATCACTTCCTCGCAGAAGGAGGCTACCGCCGCCCAGGCGCTCTCGCCTCCCAGCATGCCACGGACCACGCTGGGAAGCGAGAGGTCCGGCCCGACCGCCGCGGTAAGACTGCGGCGCTGCTCCGACCAGGCTGGGCACAGCTCGAGGGTGTGCTGCGCCGTATCATCCGCCGCGCCGCAGTGGTGGCACGCCGGGCTCTCCTCCCTCCAACCTACTAGCCTATATCTCCTAAGATACGGTCCCCTAAGAGGCTACTGAATGTATTACATACCACATGCACTCAACAGCTTGGCAAAGTGGTCAACCAGGGGTTGCCAAAGAGATTGGACAGGTTATAAATAATACAAGCAATTAATACGGTTTGCAGGGAGAATTCTTGCGAGTAACAATTGTATAGTTGAGCTCTATGGTAATGGCAAATCAATTGCGTCATGTAAAAAAAAATCTTGAAATTAAATCTGTGCACATTAATATCATACTAGTGGCAACCCGTGGTTTCACCCGCGTACCTGGGAGATCTTTCATTTTCACGTGTAAAAAAGTAGTCTATGTCCTTTGTCTGGCTCTGGACTATCTGTATTTTTACTACATTTAAATCGGTTCAGTAGTTTAGCGTGGTAGCGTGAAAGCGAGACAGACAGACTTTCTTTCGAATTTATAATATTAGTTAGGATTTTACGGGTTTATGTTTAGTACAAAGCTTAACAGAGTTTATATAATACTATTATTTAAGAAAGCTTATCTAGGTCAGTCTAGTTACCAAGAACATTTTTATTAATTCCAATTACAGCAATTAGCAGTTTTATTTTTAATTTTCAACATTATATCTAAAATTATCACTTCTCAATATCCTCTCTCTGTCTTTAGAATGCGGATTCCTATATGTTAGAAAGGGATGTAAGTACGTAGGTATAAAGCGGAAATTTGTCGGTAAAGTGGACTATTAGAGCTGATAGTGTAGGATCTTGTGTAAGCCAAGGAAATGGTTGGACTCCGAGTGGATTGCATTTGTAAGTGTGTGTTTTTCCACAACATTCTCCACTACTTTATAAGAGAAACGTGACTAAATGCACAATTTATTTTAGTGTCGACTGTGCGTTCAGGATATTATTGAGTTTTCAAATTGAATTGGACTCATTTGCTGCGTTCTATTTTTCTAGTGCACAAAAAATGCACTTTTATTTTTAAAATAAATATTTAGAAATACCTATTAATAATTGGGGAATGTCGTGCTAATAGCAAATAAAAAAAAATCCTGAGACAATTTTCACGCGGCCAATCTGATGCCAAACTAAGCAGACTATGTATTATGGTCACTAGATAGCTGATGTATAATAAATAGGTATACTTTAACAAAAAACAAAAATTACTGGAGAAAAGATTTACGGTTTACATAAATACATATAACAATATGTAATGCAAGAAATTGCCACACTAAAAAACCACAAAATTACTAATTGACCATCACAGTTTTCGTGACATCCAGTCCACCTATCAAGATAGAATTCTCGTTCCATTCCAAGGCTTCTATATACTAGCTCTAACGACCGCCTCAGTCTTGCTAGACCAAAGAGGTAAGATAAAGTATGTAAGCCTACCCAGATTCCAAGAAAACTGAACTGGAAGGAAATAGATTCCTAATATTAAAAACATGGCCACATTTAGAAATAAAATCTATGTAAGGTATACAATATAACAAGCATTATAGTAAGTTTAAATATTTTTTCCAAAATACTACTAATACTTATTATAAATGCGAAAGTATGTGAGTATGGATGTATGGATATTTGTTACTCTTTCCCGCAAAACTTCTGAACGAATATGGGCGAATTTGATGAATTTTATCCCGAGAAAATATAAGATCACCCGAAATTGCGGGCGAAACCGCGTGGAGCCATTAGTAAGTTCAAATCTAATGTTCCAAATCGTAAAGGTCTAGTCATAGATTCATTATACATGGAGTGTTTTTAATGCCAAAAATTCTCAATACTGTAAACAGTTGTCGTCCAAAAGCTAGATAGATAGACCATGCGACCGCCGGATTTAAGTTTCCAAGACACAGCGCCTTAAGCTTGAAATCGCATTGTATTTGTGGTTTCTCATAAAAATATAAGAGAGCTTTTAGTGATCGATGTTCCTGGGATACCTACTATTTTGTTGAGAACATAAAATTGTATCTTATTTTGATATCTATACTTATAATAAATCTGTAGAGGGGTCAATTCTGTACATGAAATATATTTTCAAAATAACTATCAGGGGGTGATTAGTGATCGATACTGATGCCAAAAATGCAATCAGTAAATTTTTTGTCTGTCTGTCTGTCTGTCTGTCTGTCTGTCTGTCTGTCTGTCTGTCTGTCTGTCTGTATGTTCCTTATAGAAACAAAAACTACTAGACGGATTTTAACGAAACTTGGCACAATTATTCTTCATACTCCTAGGCAGGTTATAGGATACTTTTCATCACGCTACAATCAATAGGAGCAGAGTAGTGAAGGGAAATTTTGGGAAAACGGGAGAAGTTACTCCATTTTTTAAGATTCCGTCGCGTGTGCAGCCTTAATGGTTAAAGTTACATAGAAATTATGTATGACGGAAATATTCTACATAAAATTTTCTAAAAAATATCCCGCAAAAGCATATGTCTATCTTTTATAGTTGACTCAGAATAACACGTGTAACTCCTGATAGCTTAGCAGTTCGGAGCATTCTGATTATATTTGTTTACTCTTACGTTTATAATACTCTCACTAATCCTATTCAACAAAAAAGAATCATAGAAATCGGTATAGAAATACCAAAATTATAGAAGAAATAAGCCATCGCGTCGTCACATGTGAATACTAAATCATGCTATAAGTAAGGATTATTTTTAAACGACTTAAAAAAAAGGAGGAGATCGAAGAACGAAGTCGCGAAGCGTCGTCGAAGTTAAAGTTAGAGTTAGCCCAAAGAAACTATTCCACACGAACGAAGTCGCTGGCAGAAGCTAGTGTATCATATGACACTAGTTTTTTCTCTATGGATTCACTCACATTTATTTGATTGTTGGTCTCAATTAAATAGAATCACATACCTTTATCAAATCAAATCGAAATATTTTTTGTTCAAATAGGCCTTTACAAGTCACTGCTATGCTCGGTTCAGAAAGTTGCTTTTACTGAGAGTAGCCTGCAATAAACTCAGCAATTAAATATATATTTTTGTAATAGTCTTCTTGTAACTGATAGGTGGTTCGGGCAGAGAAAAAGTCAGGATATTTGAACAAAATGGTGTTTAATCCGATATTACAAAAGGTGTACGTGTCTATAGGTTCACAGTTCGCAACAGACTGGCGATGACATGACAAAATTAATATAACAACGGTTAAGCTTATGAACTAAACATTTTAAATTCACCCTCATTTTATTTTATTTTTATAAATATAAAATCTATGTATGTCCGTCGCTAACATTCCCCACCCTAGTGCCGATACGGCACTCATCATGGAGAGATATCGATAGGAGCGACGCGAGCCGCGGAACGCCGCCACGTCCCGGTACCTGTCCTTACCTCGACCAGTCGGATGCGGCCGTCCTTGCCAGGAAGCACCGGCGTGATGATTCCCTTCGGCCACATATTCCGAGGGAAGTTAGGGTCTACCACAAGTACAAGGTCTCCACTTCGGCCGATAGCGTACATAAAACTTCACCTCGGGGCGCACGTTCATTTAAAACGACCTTCAGGAACGTTTTGACACACCATATTAGTATCTCCCATGCCCCACCCCAATGGGGACTAGCGGGAGGGATAAAAGTCCACTCCAGACCATCATTAACGCCTTCTTTTCTCAGCATTTCATCATCTAATGCCTGCATCGAACGCTGCAGCTCCGTGTCGGCGCCTCTAAGGTTAGTACCTTTGTCTGAGTACAGGTGACGCGGCCGGCCGCGTCTCGCTGCCATCCGGCGCAGCGCCATGATGATCCAGCGCCAATATCCCACTGCACACACCGCTATTGAAGATGCGTCGCTGAATAAATATAAATGTGGGTTACTATAACCCGACACTTTCGTAGCGCTCATGTTATTAACTACGGTTTCGTAGCAGCGCATAGGTTGCTGCGGAGGCGCGGGCGGCGATGCGGGGTACAGAGACGGTAGCAGTGCTACGGGCTCGGTTACCTGTCGGTCCTTCTCCCTCGCACGCGTAGGCTCCGACATGCTGATGCTTTCCCTCTCGTCGTAGCGCATGACCGCTTGATAACACCGTGGAATGCGAATATTGTTTATTACCATCCATTTAAACCAATTGTAATAAATATCATCCGGAATGTATTCATCCCATCCGATATTTATTCGCCATGTGTCCTGCAGCATTATCCTCAGGAATATGTACTTGATGTCACCTGTTACTGCCACTTTGTTTTCCTTGAAGCGCAGCATAATACCAAGCAGCGATGACAACAAATCGGGCCCCGTGAGCAAGAAGTCGCTGAGACAATAACCATTTACCTTGCTAGTCGCGTCGAAGACCAACCGAAGCTTCTTCTCCTTCGGGTTGTCTACCCCGAAGTGAGGTAAGTACCACGTGCGTGACGTAGTCCCCATGTCCTTAAGTTCCTGATACCTCTTAACGAAACCAATGTCCTTACCCATTTTCCTCTCGATCCCTTTAAATCTTTTCAGGGCAGTCTGGTAGGTGTCCGGCACGGTGGCGGGCGCGGCGGGCGCGGCGGGGGCGGCGCGGGCGGTGCGCTGGTCACGCGGCCGCCACGGCAGCGCGACGTGCCAGCGCGAGCGCGAGCCCTCCCACCGCGCCGAGCTTTCTAACAGCGCGACGGCGCGGACGTCGTCGACGTTCTGACGGGCCCTACCCGACTCGCCCATGGTATCTAAAACGATCGACTGACAAACATCACCGTGGATTCGACGTAGCAGGATCTCATCTGCTAAGGAGTCGGCCTCCCCTGTCTCTGAAATAAACAGGTTAGTATGGACGTCGCAGGACGGGCGGTCGCTTCGCGGGATGCACAAATTACCGTGCACGCACCAGCCTAGGGGGGTAAGTGTAGCGGACGGCTCATTCTTAGATTTACCTAACATAATTTTCAAAGGTAACAACAAATGATGATTATCCTGTCCAATTAACAATTCAGGTTTCGAATCAGTACTACATAAATTATTTTTTATCCCAATCAAGTGAGAATAAGTAACATTATCAAGAACAGATGAACATTGCAATGGTAAACATAATTCATCAACACAACGCATTCTTAAACTATGCACCTTATTGTCTTTACCCTTAAGGTCCACATTCACGACGGTCGAATCACACACTAGCTCGTTATCAGTAAATGCGCCGCGTATGCGCAGAGTCTCAGGGCGGCCGTGCAAACCGACGCGGCGCGCGAGATCGGCGCTTATTAACGAAACAGACGACCCATCGTCTAGGAGCGCCGTACTGTTTACGACACCGTTAGGTCCCATGACGCGCACAGACACCACTTTTAGCAACACTTTACGATCACTCGCGTTTATATGCGTCAAAGTCTCGGGGGAAGAATTAAGTTCGGTTTCCCTATGCAGTTGCACATTCGCGGTGGAACCGGGTACACTCGGCGGAGGCGGGCGCGGCGGTAGGGACGGCACAGGCGGCGCCGGCGGCGCGGGTGCGCGCCGTTGCCGTAGATCGTCGCGCTGGCCGTTGTTGTTGACCACGTAGTGCAGGAGCCGATGATGCGCTTGGTCGCAGCCGTCCTTGTCGCACATAGGCGCTGGGCATGTTTCTCGCTCATGCTTAGATATTAAACATTTGTAGCACATTTTGCTTAATAAATTGCCACCGTACTTTACGCAGCGCCCTTTTGAACTGTTTACAATCAGTTATTTTGTGTATGGATGTGCGGCAAAATTGACATTTATTTTCATTCGTCTGGTCTTGAACTAGGACTGTATGTGAACGTGAAGATATAAGCTCGCTAGATTTATTTTTGTGGATATCATTTTTCGTCGCAATAAAAATGCTTGCGGTGGTCGAAATCTTCACAGCTTCATCATTAAGGAAATCTGATAGGATAACTAACCTTGATTTGGTTCCAGCTTTAATTAAATTGTAACTGTAGTCTGACCACTTTGAAATAAGTACAGTAGGCAGTTTGGATATAATTATTGAAACAATATTTATTCCCTGCAGGTATTCTTCGCGTCCGACTGCTCGTACTGCTTCCACAAAATTTTGAATTTTTACAGCGAACGGAACAATATCTTTATGATAATCTTGGTGCATGGGCTGAAGCTTTTTAATGTCTTGCAGAATTCGGGATATAATGCAGTCCGGGTTACCAAACCGTAGCTCCAGTGTCGCCATCACTTTAGCGGGCGACGTGGCGCTTATGAACAAAGCGGCGACTGCGTCCTTCGCGGATCCTCGTAGACATTTTCTCAGCCTCCATAGGTTTTCCTTATCGCTAAATTTGCAAACCTCTGTTGACTCATTATACGCCTGTTTGAATTGCAGCCATTCCAACTGGTCACCGGAGAATTCAGGTAAATCCTTCGGCGTACTAATGCGGCTGAGTAAACTGGCATTGGGCACATTATTTAAATTGGCAGCGGAGAGGTCCTTCAGTGCACCGGCCAACGCTTGTACCGCCGTGTTGAGCACCGAGACGGCGCCGTCGGGCGGCGCGGGCGCGGCGGCGGCGGCGGCGACGTGTGGCGCGGTGACGGCTACAGGGGTCGAAGCCGGAACAGGTTCGTGCAGCTCGTCCGTTTTAACACCATACTCGGGGGCGTGCTGCTCCTGCTGCGGTTCCCTGTGGTAGCTATGACGCTCCACCCACTCCGCGACTCCACCATCGATTTGTGAACTGTATTCCTCTAGGTCCTCCTCGTCGTCGAGGGCTGCTAGTTGTGCCTCGAGAGTCTTGTCGATGAGCTCCATTTGAATAGCGGCCTTCTGTTTGGCGGCTTGTAAAAGCAATTGTTTTTTCTTTGCTTCCTTTGATGCCATCGAAATTCGTGAGCCTTTGCTGCTGGAAGCCTTGCTGACACACTGGGCAGATTTTTTATCTTGAAAGTGGGTAGTGTGACGCGTAGGTTCCGATTTTATACTTCCCGGTACGTTATTTGTGTCTAATAAACGTTTTGAAACACTTTCTTGTGGATTACGCCCTGGGTTTTCACACTTCATAGCAGAAGTTTGAATATTACGCGACTCACTATGTCCGACACTCTCGGCCACCATTTTGTCAGTCTCCGAACGTTCCCGACGCGCTCGCGCACTACGCGTTTCCATTTTAGACGGCGTATTAAACATTATGATTCGGCTCGAAGACCACTTTGTAACTGATAGGTGGTTCGGGCACAGAAAAAGTCGGGATATTGTAACAAATGGTGTTTAATCCGATATTACAAAAGGTGTACGTGTCTATAGGTTCACAGTTCGCAACAGACTGGCGATGACATGACAAAATTATTATAACAACGGTTAAGCTTATGAACTAAACATTTTAAATTCACCCTCATTTTATTTTATTTTTATAAATATAAAATCTATGTATGTCCGTCGCTAACACTTCTGTTAGATCAATAATCCTACATAAAGACACACAGCTTATAAGCTAAATTATATACATAATACACACCACAGATGAAAATTGTAGATAAAAAGGGAATCCATGTATAACATGTATCCTGACCCCCTGAGCCGGGAGCTACGGCACTTATGTAAAAAATGACAAGACTGATTGATCAAGTATTTATAAGGGTTCCATTATTATAAAATGTAAAAATATATGTAGGTATATACATATATTTTTAATAGAAGCGCTTTCAAGTGGAAATCGTGGTAAAATTCTTTCCTCGTCTTCCCTTAAATGTTTTGTTGTTGTTCTTTTTCTATGTAATTAATAGCAGTGTAACTTATTTCGATGTTTTTTTAGTTAATCCTTGAATATATTTATAAGTAAAAACTAATTTACAGCTAAATGGGGTTAAAAATTTGCCTCCAACAATTGAAAGTAAAAAATGTACCGGTAAATTAAATAGCAAAATACACATGAAAATAAGATAATATTTTCCTAGTTTTTCACATACGGAACCCTAAAACGGAAGCCAATGCCACTGAATTCGTATAAAACACAAGTGTTGATGTCGACTCGAGAATATGATTAGGTTTACATATTTGTGGGTAACGGTGAGATGCTCAATTGAGGTTACTCTTATTGTTTTTCTGTATGAGTATTTTTATTACTGTTTTTTGGCTTTTGTTAGATGATAAAAAGGTATATAGTATAGGAAAAGGTGTATAGTAAAAGGTACATATATGTAATATAGTGGTAGTATAAAAGGTAGCAAGATGATATTATGAAACATTTGTTATTGGATTTACTTTTGTTCAAATAATTTTCATACATATATTAATTCTAGTATCTCTCCTAGTTTCATACGCTTTCCAAAAGGATCTTAGATTTTCCCGGGATTAAAAGTAGCCTATGTGTTGAACTCTGTGACAAATTTCATCGCGATCCCTTCACCCGCTTAAGCATGAATGAGTAACAAGCATACGTCTATTCTTACAAACTTCGCATTTATAATGTTAGTAGGATGACATAGCTAAGGTTTGTAGGCCCGTAGACCTTTAAAGCTTATTTATCGCCTCAAATATATCAATGTCAAGACATCAGCAAAAATAATACCAAAATATTGTAAGGTAAACGACTTATAATTCTGCCTGGCTATATTTCAGACCTGTTAACAGCTCAAGATATATTTTTCTCAGACAACATAAGAAGTGTTAATAGATTAGGTTAGATACTGATCATTTCTGAACACACTCTCCCTCTCCTTGTACTTATGGTCAATATCCGACAACAATACGTTAAGGCGTACAATCTCAACAATTAAGTATACTCAAATTATCGTAACGAAAATCTTGCAAGAACAAATATATAATATCCAACATGGCTGGCGTCCAGCCAAACACTTAATGTAATTGTTTGTATATTGGACGAAATCTTGTCATTTTCTAAGGCTGGGCTTTTTTGGCAACAAAAATGACTTCGCCCATTTCGTTTGGACGAAATTCTGGCTTATTGGATCCGAAATGCGGTCAGGGTTAACCGTTAAATTTGACAGGCTGTAAATCTTGGACAAAAAAAACGGTGGAATAATCTCGTAAAAGCTGATTTCGGTATTATAAGAATGATAACTTGGCTACAGTATCTATATATATAAAACAAAGTCCCCGTCGCCTCTGTCTGTCTGTATGAACGCGATGAACACAAAAACTAATGAACAGATTTTCTTGCGGTTTTCACCAAATTACGGAGTATTTCATGGGGCAGGTTTTTATGTATAATACATCAATTTGGACCCGGTAGGTGGCGCTGGTGGGCTGAACGAAGTCTGCTGGGTCCGCTAGTAATATACATAAATGCTCTTATTTCTGTTAAAACTATATCAGTGGTTTATGCGGCGATACCACGGGCCTAAAGGACTCGAGTTTTCTCTTTCCGTCTCTCTTTCACACACACTTAGCAATCAGTTAGAGATCTGCGTGTCAATTTGGACCCGGTAGGTGGCGCTGGTGGGCAGAACGAAGTCTGCCGGGTCCGCTAGTCTTAATATAAATGCGAGTGGAGCGACGGTTGCTCGACACAATTTCTCAAATATCCAGGTCACAGTGCGATGAATTATGTACCTAATATTTCGCATAAATGAATAATGTTACCTGTTCTTGAAGAAAATTGTGAATTTTTAGTTTGATGGGTCTAGGCGTCACGAGAAATAACTGGGCTGGTAAGTCAAGACAGTAGGGATTAAATTTTTTTTTTAAATAAACATTTTCATCCTCTATTTGATACTGCCTTAGTGGCATTAAAAAAAATGTAGTAAATTTATATATTTACATAATACAGTTCAGAGAGACAAACAACTGTTTACAGAAAGTTGAACTCAAACAATATTTAACTTATATCTACACTATTATCATAAGTTTTTGAAAATTCTTTTATTATTCGAAAGCTACATTACCCACGAGTAACATAGGCTATATTTTATCCCTGTATTCTCACGGGAACGGGAACTACGCGGGTATAACCGCGCGGAGGCAGCTAGTTTTCTAATAAAATAAAAAGGTACAAAACATATTATTATACGGACAGATCTCAAATAAAAAAATCTATGTCCAAAGATAATTGAACTAAAATGGTAGGCTATATTTCAATGTCATTGATATCCCTCGTCCCTTTTGTAACAGGATTGTTCACCACACAGGAAGTGTGGACTTTACGCCCACTAGACAACATGGCGCTGATGTAGCTAATGGGTAGATAAATTACACATTTAACCAAAGCCCCTTTCCTGGCTTGTCTTTTGTGGTATGACATAGTTCCGACAAATTTTTTGGGTATTTTCTATTGTTAAAAGTACAAAAAATATGTTATGATATTACCAAATTTAAAGCCTGGTTTTCAAGTTTTGACTAGTCGGCTGGCTCTGCAGTCACATAGGAACATTAGGAACCATAGATTTTAACCTATATTTCTCTACACTGAAAACTCAAGCTTACGAGTATTAAAAGCTCATAATATACCCCGCTTAATACCAGTGATCATAAACAGTGAAAAGTCTCAGTTATAAGCAAAAAAATGTATATAAAACTAGTGGCTCCTCGCGGTTTCACCCGCGTTCCCGAGGAGTTTCGAATAAAAAGTAGTCCGTTCGTCTCTTAGTTCTAAGTTACCTCCCCACAAATTTTCTGCCAAATTGGTTCAGCCGTTCTTGAGTTATAAATAGTGTAACTAACACGACTTTCTTTTATATATATAGATTTGAAAGCAAAAAAATAGCAATTATAAATATAATTCGCGGGTTATGCGCTGATGGTCGTGAAGATTGCTGAATCCCCCTCATCTGCCCGTTTATTCCGCCTCGACACTGTGCCATTGCGTGTCAACACTGAGTCGCATGATGGCGAAGACACCCATATTAAATTAAGTGACAGTTGAAATACTCCAAATATTTCTGGAAACCATCCCCAGTGGGTCAAGTACAAAATAGTTGGGTCTCATCCAAGTTGCAATAGATTTCGTTGCAAGTGTTTTTTGAACGCATATAAATAACAATAAAATTTATCGTGAAATATTTGAGGACGTGAAACATTTTTGTTTGGAAAAATATGATGAATTTCATTCAGAACAGGGATTTTTATTCATAGCGGTAGACAGATGAGTTTGACTTTTTATCGCTTTTTATTTTGATTTAGCTTACATGAAATGAAACAATCACACTTCAAGCAAAACATTGATCAATAAATGTATCAAAAACATTTTCAAATCACGAGAAAAGTATGTAAAACTATGCGACAAAAACTTGCTTATATAAAACACAACTTTATATAGTACATTTAACTCTTAACTTGAGGCCAGTCACCGAAAACCCTGTGCCATTTTGACATCGCTTTGCATCAAATTATGATAAGCCAGCCCCATCTAGGGTCTAAAAGTTCTTTCACAAATGTAGGTCTGGGGTCATTCCGTAACATATAATGACTAGCTCGATGTTATGTCACTGCGGCCTTTATGCTCTGTCCCTTTCTTTAAGTATGGTGTCAAGTGAGAAGTCCGATGCTCGAGGAGCATTGCGGTCTATCGTCGATGAACTCCGTAATAGAGAATACAAAGGCTGGATCTAGGGGTAAAGATATTATCGGACATTCATATAAGGTTCTTTGAGACAACAATCATAATTAGGGTTGGAAGCGGGTAGAGATCAAGGAAATTTATTTTTAAATAGGTCTGTAATAATACTGTGTTCCAAGCTTAATCACTATACAAATTACGACGTTAGCCTAAATGCGTTATAGCTCCACATTAAAGGATATAAGTAATATTGTATTTATTTGCGTAAAGTTTTTTTCCAAAAACCAGAAAACTAAAAGTTCCATTATAATCTAATAAATAGTGTAGCAATACATTTAAAAACACTAATGCCCATTAAGTTATATAGAAGAGTAAATCAAAGAAAATACAACCAAAAAAAACTTAATTCCCATCTTTATAAAACCTAACACATTTGCGATATAAAACCTTACATAAAATACAATAGCATAACTCAACAGGCTTTTTCTCCCTATTTCTGCGTCGATAAGCTTTAATAAATCGCCATTCTCGAGCAGTCAGTTCGGCGCCTCATAGAGATAGCCCTTTGAATATCAAATGTATAGAGCTATAGTCAAAAATGGGTAAATAATGCCCATAAGGCGTATGCCTCAATGCCGAGACTCGACGGCTTCTCAGACCGGGATATAAAAAGGGATCTTCAACTTGCGGACGTTTCGGCGGAACCTTATGTTAGATGTAGGCTTTGGTTGTGGGTGGTAGCGGTTTTGGTGTGAAAATGTGACTTTAAATAAAGGGTGAATGAGTAGTAACTTGATATAATGATTGGCTATTTAGGACAAAATTGTAACAGCTGGTTCTCGTGTAGATGTTTCTCGTGTCATAATGTTAGTTACCATACTCATCCGAAACGGCTTGACAGATTTTTAGGAAATTTTATATGCATATTCAGTTTTGAGAATCGGCTACCACATGTCTATTTTTTTCTATATGATCACGGGAATGGGAAACGGGAACTACGGGGGTGAAACAGCGGGGCGGCAGCTAGTTTTTATACACAAACAAATACTTGTTATTACTAGTTATTTCTCTATAATAATTCAACTTTGACTCCGCTTCCGCTACCGCTGATAAACTCGCTTTTGCTCATGTAATATACAAACACCCTTATTGTTATACATCTATTGAATAATTCAAGGGCAACCAGTCCCGGATTCAAGGCTATTGAGGCCCTTTTAAAGCTGGTTTCTCGGCTAAGCGGATATACTATCCAAGTTTGCATATGGCGGGCAAATTGTCGCGATTTTATGGATTGCTCTGTAATTTTTTTATACCCCGTTTTATATACAATAATAAATATAAATGAGAATGTTTATTCTGTCTGTATATATCATTTATCCTTTTGCAAAGATTAGAGATTTGTGCGTAGATGAAACTACATTCTTATAACAATGTCTCTAAAAATTTGTCTCCCTATTTCTATTCTAATCCTGTTTAATTTCGTACCTTAAGCTTCAGAACTGCTATAAGCGCTAGGTAGCATGTAACTTTTGGAAATTACATTACATCATATTACATACATCATCTATATATATAAAAGAAAGTCGGGTTTGTTTCAACACTTATAACTCGAGATCTGTTGAATCAATTTTCATGGTTATTGATTCGTTGGATTTGTCTCCGCCCCGAATAGCAGAATACATCTTAAAAACAATGATACTCGACATGTGAAATTAATACTTAATCATTTCAATAAATGCTGATTTGTTTATTAGATGTCAAACATTTGTTGTCCTATACTGTCAAATACTGTAACAACTATTCATGTGTGCGTTCAGAAATTATTTTATGTAAAATGTCTCGAAAGTTCGAAACTGTTATATTTGTTCTTTTTAGACATTAATTTGCGTAAACATTTATTACTTATTTAATTTTTAATTTCCGAAAATAATACCGAATAATACCTGATTTTTAATTTGGTCGGTTTTTAAATTGATCAACTTTCACAATCATAATATTTGACATGAGATTTGACAACCAACTGTAATATGTCAATCCATCCTGTCGTACTTCAAAACACGGAAAAAAGTTATACGATATTGTGTTACCATATCTATGAGTGCATCCTTCTACTTAACTTTCTTTCTATCTATTTAATCAGCCCGTAATAACCCACTGCTGAGCATAGGCCTCCTTATTTTTATGCCTCTTTATACGGTCCTTTGCCAATTACATCCACTGCTTACCCGCTGCTCCGACAATGTCGTCTACCCACCGAGCCGGTGGTCTACCCGGTTTCCTGTGTCTCTCTTGGCCACCACTCTGTAATAGCTTTAGCCCATCTTCCGTCATCCAGCCTTGCCAGATGTCCCGCCCAACCCCACTTTAATCCCGTGATCCGTTTACCCACATCCACGACTTGCGTTTTACGTCGTATTTCGACGTTGGGTATTCGGTCCACGAGGGAGATGCCCAGCATGGTTCGCTCCATGGCTCTTTGGGCAACCATTATTTTATACATGTCGCCTTTTGTAAGCGACCATGTTTCAGCACCATAGGTGACGATAGGCAGAATGCACTGGTTAAATGCCTTAGTCTTCAGACACTGAGGATTAGAGCGGAAGATTCATCATCATTCATCAAGTTTCCCAAATTCAGCCCAACCTAACTGGATCCGTCTAGCAATCTCCTTCACCTGAGACTCCCAGTCAAACGACAAACGACACGTCCAAGATAGATGTAGTGGTCTACATGTTCTATTGGGGAGTTACCCACATTACTGGTAGCTGTTCCAATTGGATTACTAGCCATGAGCTTGGTGTTGAACATGTTCATACGTAGACCCACTTTCAGGGATGCTTCGTGTAGTTCTGTAAGCATAGATTGAAGATCAGCAACGTTCTCAGATAGTAGAAGATGGTCGTCAGCAAAACGCAGGTGTGACATGCGTGTGCCATTTATATTTATTCCTCTCTCCTCCCAGTCTAGAGATTTAATTACGTCTTCTAGCATATTAGTGAAGAGCTTTGGCAAGAGAGTATCCCCTTGCCTCACACCTCGCTTGATGGGGACGAAATCTGTCAGCTTATACATGCGCACCTGTAGAGTAGCCTTTTGGTGTTCGTGCACGTCAAACCATTTACGTACGTACGTACGCAGCGGAAGGTCTCAAAAGGAAAAAGAAACTCCCGATTTTTAAACATTCTTCATTGGTAAGCCGTGGTGGCTCAGTTGGGAACGGACCGACTCACGATCGTGAGGATGCCGGTTCAAATCTCTGGCACGTACCTCTGAGTTTATTAAAACTTACGTACGGATTCACACCACTGGCTTTCGGTGAAGGAAAACATCGTGAGGAAACCTGCATGCCTGAGATGTCACAATTAAAGGCATGCGAAGTCCGCCAATCCGCACTAGGCCCGCGTGGTGGACTATGGCCTAAAACCCTAAAAACTCGATGTTAGGGGAGGCTCGAGCTCCTCTGTGGAGACGTACCTATATGAGCTGTTGATGATTGGTACTCCGCTCCTATTGGTCGTAGCGTGATAATATATAGCCTTCCTCAATAAATGGCCTCTCTAATACTGAAATATTTTTTCTAATCGGACAAGTAGTTTCTGAGATTAGCGTGTCAAGCAAACAAACAAACAAACTCTACCGCTTTATAATATTAGTATAGATGTACTAGCTTCTGCCCGCGACTCCGTCCGCGTGGAATAGTTACTTTGTGCTAACGCTAACTTTCAACACGCGACTTCATTTACGTAGAAGGATGGACTCGCAGAGCCAACTGATGACTGCCCGTGCACGGCGGCCCAGCGCTTAAAGGCGCGCACAGTTTGATCATTATTTTGCGGCGATGTAATTTTAAATTTGCGATTTCTCCTAAGATATTCATTGAAATCGTATGATGTAATTGGCAATTTTGTTTTAAATTAAATACTTCTTATGAATAAGGTATTTATTTGGATAAGGATTAATATCATCTTTATAAAAACACCTTCACAAATAATGCATTATTTTAGAACAAATTCGGTTAGTAGAACAATGGTTATAGTGAGCCATCGAGCATGTAACCAATAGAGTAGAACTGTTAACAGTTTTGTTAGGAAACAAAATACGCCAAAACGCTGCGCCGGCCCCTGTGTTCTGATTGGCCGACTCAAGGTCAAGTCGTACACACAGGTCTCTTATTGGTCGGGTACTGTTTTAGTTCGAGCGTGGTTTGTTTGTTATACCAGTTATACGTGACAAATCATTGATGCGTTGCTAAACAAATGGCTCACTATTGCTACTCTATTGGTTACATGCTCGATGTAGTGAGCCAACCTTAACAGATAGACATATGCTGACGCGTTTTTTTTGAATTTTTGAAGGGGAACAATTCTGTTCTACATCATTTTAGGGAAACTTTAACCGTTTACGCAGCGTTCGCAGCGGAAGCTCTCAACAGGAAAATAAATCTCCCGATTTTGAAACATTATTTATTGGTGCTCCGCTCCTATTGGTCATAGCGTGATGATATATAGCCTATAGCCTTCCTCGATAAATGTACTATCTAATGGCGAAATAATTTTTCAAATCGGACCAGAACTTTCTGAGATTAGCGCGTTCAAGCAAACAAACAAACTCTACTCCTTTATAATATTAGTATAGATAGATTGGGGCAGTACGAAGTCTGCCGGGTCAGCTAGTTAATTAATAATTTTAAGTCATTAAAATAGACATTAGATAATGAAGCAGTGGAAGGACACCGACTCAAAATTTCATATGAGGGTGCAAGTTCAATCCCCTGACCCGACCTGATCTCTGAGTTTAGAAACTTACGTACTAGGTCCGCGTGGACTATGGCTTAGAACCTCCTCGCTGTTAGGGGAGGCTCGTGCTCCTCGGCGGAGACGTATATGAGCTGATGATGATGAAGATAGACAATAAACACGACAGGGCACGGCAAAAGTCAGGGTCATTATTTTTTATATATGGTATTGGTTATTTCTTTATTTATATGATAGTAAATCACAGTTTGGTTAAAAATGTTCAGCTGAGTATTGATTTAGCCAACCGAGTTTTTCAGTACATTATTATGAAATTTTTCTCCAAATATCCACGGACATTTTACTGGTGCCTGTAATTTCACAAATAAATCATCGCCAGGGCAACAAATTTCTGAAAATTTCAGTATTTTAATGTAAAGTAGTTTATACCAGCTATTATTTATAAAGCGCGGAGGAAAGTTTTTAGTGAACAATAAATCATTTCCTGCGGGAAACGAACGAAAACCTCCTGAGCACTGCTTTTAACTGGATTGTTAGGCTGTGGGCATTACAAGCAACATTACATTTATATATTTACTAAAATAGTATTTTTTATATAACCTTTTTTTAAGGCTTTGGTATATTCGACAAAAGACCTTCTATAGTAAGTGATTTTGTGACCGAAAGTGGTCACCACCTAAAGACTAGAAGGGTACTAATAGGTACTCAAGAGGTTGTGATTGGCAGACTTCGTTCTGCCCTCCAGCGCCACCAACTGAGTCCAAATTGATGTATTATACATAAAAACCTTCCATCTTTCGTAATTTGGTGAAAATCGCATGAAAATCTGTTCAGCAGTTTTTTTGTTCATCGCGTTCAAACAAACAGACAGAGGCGGCGGGGACTTTGTTTTATATATATCGATTAGCAATGTGATAACCATAATAAAAGCTTTTTAGTTACAAATACGTTATGTAGAGTAAGAAAACAGATCTATATAAAAAAAATACAATAAGCATTTTAAAACATGGAGAGGGATTAAAAAAATAATTTAATTTGGAAGTGCATTGTTTGGTTCTCAGCGTATTCATTGTCTCATGGTAGCCATTACCAATTATATTAATGAGAATTGATCGGAGTAAACCGATCACTTATTTTGTAATATTGCTCAATATTAAAACCGTGATGGAACATTGATATAACAATATCGAGTAGTAGGTTCGATCTGACAATAAGTTTGTAATTTTGTTCATCTTTAATTTTGAGGAATCCGTGGCTACCGTATAGAATTATAGATTGGCTGGTTTGCTATGTTTGGAATCAGATTGAGTACATAAAAATACCCAGGATATTATTTTGTTTATATTATAGATATGAAATATTATCATAAATGGGAAAAATCCAAGACAATTGTTCATAGAATAATTACATAAAACCATTATCGCACTAATTTGTGATTGTGTATGTTTGTTACTTCTTCACGTCTAAACGTCTTGAGTGATTTTTTTATAATTAGATATGGAATTAGCTGACACTCTGGATTACAACATAAGCTTATTTTTATCCCGGGATAATTAACGTACCTCAAAATACGATTAAAATTGAGACAGTAACTACCGCTTTATAAGTGGCGTTCCAAAAATAACTTAAGCAACGAATCCGTACTCAAAAAATTTAACACAAAACTTGCGCAAACTCTACCCTTTACATTTCCGTGAGAATTCATAGTAAACTTATAACAAGACCGATATAATGACGTCACAACTTTATTATTGTGTTACGTGTACACTGCAGCACTAACAATTTATTTTATATCGGTATCTCGTCGAAGGAATTTCAACTTTACTTTCTCTGTATTAAGGTTTCAATTGGATCGTGTGCCCAAACTCCAGTTAGCCTGTACTCAGCTGTACGTTTAGTTCTACGGATTAAGTCTCACTACAATATATAACGAAGTCAGGGATTCGAAGTTGTTTCGAATAAATTAAAGGTAGTATTAATTATATGGAGTACAGTATGGGGTTCTTCAAGAAGGTAGTGAAGAGATTTTTACAGGGTCGGCAACGCGTGAGTGACGCCCCTAGTGTTGCAAGCCTCCATAGGCTACGGTAACCGCTTCCCATCAGGCGGACTGTATGCCGGTTTACCACCTTTGTGGTATAAAAAAAAATTACAGGATAACTGGTGTTGGTTTTAGTTTTATCTCTTACCTTCAACATGGTATTATTAGTTGTTAGTTACATTAAGTAAATTTTGTTCGTGGCATACAAAATTTACGTCAAAGTATTTGAAAACTGCAGGACATAATATAATGATGTTTGTTAGTATTATATTCTCGACATTACAGACAGCTAGTTTTAAACGGCCTCGCATTAATTCAGTCTTTTGAAATTAAATGCGTCAATAATTTTGAGTGCTAAGATAATAACTAAAGAAATTATTAAAAAAAGGTAATGTGCAAAGTCCTGAGATATTTTTCATTAGTATTTTTCTACGTGCAATGGTCTTAGCATTCCATATATTTCATTAAAATGTAGGAAAAGCTATTTAATACTATATTGTCGTGTTTACAAGTACTTCTAGGTACATATCGCACTGTGGAATCGGCTTCGTAGCACGCGCGCTACGAATATTGTAGACGTGCTACGACGTAGCTAATGTCTACGTGAGACCAAATTGGCCATCGTTCGCATAGTTTTGGTTAGGAACATAAAGGAGCCGTTGAAATTTCAAGCATAACCTCATGTAATAGGGTTGATATTACAATGGAGATGCTACTGGTATTGTAAAATTAAGAAATAGAGCATTCGAACAATGCAACTTAATTTAAATAAGTAAGCTATGTATTCTCCGCGGCTCTGCCCGTATTATTGGGAACATTTTTGAAGTAAATAATATTTTTAGTATTGATTATACATCTATACTAATATTATAAATGCGAAAGTAACTCTGTCTGTCTGTCTCGCTTTCACGCTTAAACTACTGAAGCGATTTAAACGAAATTTGGTACACAGATACTCTAGAGCCTGAGAAAGGACATATGTTACTTTTTATCCCGGGAAAATGGAAGATCTCCCGGGTACGCGGGTAAAACCGCTACTAGTAGATTATAAATATTTGTGGTAAATGTCATCAAAATCAATTCAGTCATTTGAGGAACAAACTACTTACTCACATGTACTTAGCTTCAAATAAATACCGATTTCATATCATACATCAGATTAACATCAAGATATATCCCCCAAAGGTAATTAAGTTAAAATACTTCCTCTCCTTACACATTTCCAATCACTTTAAGTCCAATCACTTATAAAATGACACGCGATCTCCGATCTTGTCCGTTCATTTTCCTTTTAAAATTATGAAATTTTTAAGAATAACTTTCCTTTATAAAATGGTGACATACGCTAGCGAGCACTTCTGAAATTAGAAGTCAAGTGTCTCGGAAAAAACTCGAGTAGATTGTTGGAAGTGCGTTTCAAATGTCGCTAATTAAAATTACATTACCGAGTCACAGTATAGGAGAGTGCAGTATGATTAGTTGAGGCGGTCGTTAAATAATCCTAAGTAGGTATGACTCCCAGGATTAATATTTGTGTACACGAATAAGTTTTTCTGTGTCTGGACGTAATATATTTATGTTTATAATTTAAGAGTAGTAGCGTTTTAGGGGAGGCTCAAGCTCCTCGGTGAAGACGTGTATGAGCTGATGATGATGATGATACGCATCAGCTATATGATTGCTATAGTAAAACTACTTTTTGAAATGTACCGGATTATTATTTTTTAATGTATTACATAGAGATAATTATGTTATTTACCTTACTTAGAAAGCGTCATACATATTTACAGATTCCTAATCATTCGTAATAGTATTCTCCAAATATTGTAAATGATATTATGCAAAGGTTTGTGATAAATTAGATAAACTTTAGCAAATCGATAAAATATTTTTTGGAATAGGTTACATATATTTTATTTTCCAGTGCATTACAAGCTCGATCTGTAACGTGGGTGAAACCGCGGGTTGGAACCTGTAAATAAAATTGAAACTTTGATATACTGATCAAAGTAACACTATACAAAACTTCATGCAGTAATAATAATAATTTGTCACCGGACTCTTCCTTTATTGAAAAATTCGTTTTCTTAATGAAAACTTGCGACGAAGCTTTGGAATTGGATACGCTTAGAGAGAAGGAGAAAGGAGATACTGCTGTCTCGTCAGGATCAATTGGACGGTAAAAATAAATTAGTAGTTAACCCTTATTCGCAGCAGAGTTTTTTTAACGTACGTTAAAAAAGCGCTCAAATACAACAAATGTAATGTGTAATTCCCAAGTATATGTTCACACGACAGCGTTTATAAAACGCGACGATTTTTTATCGAGCGGTGTTGCGTTTTCAACTTTGGGCGTTGGAAATAGAGCATATGGTACTTGGAAATGGATTTGTTGTGGTTGAACGCTTTTTTAACGGATGTTAAAAAAGCTATCGTGCGAATGAGGCCCTACGGATATTAAGCGAGGTGATGATCAATATATAACTTTTTATTAGTTTAATCAATTTACCATGCATTATTACCCAAAGTCACAGTTAATATATATTTTCTAGCTACCACTCATAGTTGTTTCCTGGGGCCTTCAATTGTCCCGGGATAAAAAAAAGCTTATTATACTTTCCCCAGTTTTATTTGTACTAGAATTCGTCAAAACCAGTTCCGTGGTCTAAGTGCGAAAGCGTAACTGACATACAGACAAAGTTACATTCGCGCTTAAATATTAGTAAAAAGTATGTATTTTCTATAAAATTTCAGAATTTATCGCTATACGTAATAAAAAGTAAAAAATCGTCTATGAATCTACCCACGTCAGTTCTTAGTACCGAAATGTCAAAGACCCGATGTTAAATTAAAAGCGAATATTTGCTTTCAAACTCCAATTTCGTGGCCCAAATCCTTAAGGGCCTTTCCGTGTTTTACAACATCCTTGAATGAATTATGTTTCTAATTTCATCTGTAAAACGTGGCTTGAATATTTTCGGCAACTGTCGCTTTTCGTACATGTACAGACAAGATAAGTAGCAGAAAGTACTAGAAATTATTGACAAAATACTTGTGGGCTTAGAGAAACATTGCTTGGTAAAAAATCGATCAAACATCTTACTAATATTATAAATAGACTGACTAGGAGTCAAAGTGGTCGCCATGGCCGAAATCGGTCGGACCAATCATCATCATCATTATCATTAAAAATGCGAAAGTGAGTATGGATAGATGTTTGATACTCTGTTATGCAAAAAATACTATACGGATTTGTATGAAATTTGGAACACAGATTTGTAATATAGGTTACCATAAAGGCTTCCTTTTTGGTTGAGATTTTGTTTATAGCAAGAAGAAAATCTGTTTTATTAAAAAAAAATACAGTATGTTATTGATTATTATAAATATAAAAATAAAAGAAAAAGTATAGTTACCTAACAAAGTTATTCTATGCCTACGCTTATAAACTATATAAAAGTCTTATCTCTATGCTAGTTATAGACAAAAATTGCAACGTTAATAAATATGCGAGACATTCACAGAAAAAGAACCAGCTACATCCTTAATGAAAACATGTGGGTGGCTCTTAGGGTACGCCACAAACTAGGCTGCAGTAATAACGTGTTAACTTCATGGTATTGTGATGGGATTCGAACCCACGACCGGTGTCTTGAAAGTCAGGGTCTTTAACCATAAAGCCAAACGGCCTACCTATTTTTTTCTATTTAGTTTTGCATGTGAGTTTTTAAGAAATAAACTTGTTTTTTGTTGCCTTTCTAAAAATATATTATGACTTATGTTAAAGCTATGAGAGTCAAAAATTAACAAAAAATAAAATACATAGCCATGAACTTACTAGGTATATATAAATAAAGTAAAATATGATTAGCATAACAAAAGTCTGTACATAATGAAAACTTGCTTCGCTAAATTAATAGTGACTTGTGACTTAGTTTTATGGGCGAGCCTTTACAGCTTGTTCTTAATTACGAACCGAGCTGGAATTTAATCAACGTCCTGTTACTTATTTAATCTATGGCCAGGGCTTACATCACCTTAATTAATATTAATCTAGTCAGATGCAGCCGGTGACACTGTTCGAGATCAAAGGATGAAATCTGTAGGATCTTTCAACTTTTTGCATGGTACCAAGTTTTTTTAAAAAGAACTTAATGAT
Organism: Thyatira batis; assembly: GCA_905147785.2. NCBI lineage: Eukaryota > Metazoa > Arthropoda > Insecta > Lepidoptera > Drepanidae > Thyatira > Thyatira batis. Next base: position 1,744,861 of record LR990502.1, read on the forward strand.
AGTTTTATACGGTGGTTAGGACAGTTCAAATTGATAAGAAACATAGATATGTCACTTGTTTTTATTCGATTTGAAGAATTACTAGTCAAAATTGGAAGTTCCACTTTTAGTACGAGATCCGACCGTAGGATCAAGGGTCTGATCTGTTTTTTGCTTCAAACCATTTTTTCATGAATATTTATAACTAGGAGAATAGATATATCCGAGGGTGCCTATCAAATTTTGGCCGGAAGTATTTTTAATAAAATTATTAAAAAAATTTTTTTGCTAAAGCGTCACGTTCACTTGTTTTTTTAATAAAATCTCGTCTACGTCACGGCAATTTATATAAAGATTCTAAAAAATCACGGGTGCCTTCGCCCATTTGCCCGCACCTCCTCGCAGCCAGTTGTAAACAGGTATGATATTGATACACTTTAGCGCTCATAACGTACATCTATGAATTATATATCAAATTAAAGCTATTTTTTTTCTATTGATTATCATATATGGGTGCCTAATTAAATTCGGCCGCAAATAAGGGTTGCCGGGTGTTAAAGATGATAAATATTGTAGGTAGAGTGAAAGAGAGTTAGCGGCGCTAACTTGTCGTGAAACATTATAAAACATAAAAAACCAAACAAATTGTTGTTGTTTTATTTATATATCTAAAAATGATTTGATTAATGAACATAAATTAAAATTTATAAAGATGAAGGCGTGTTTTCTGTGTAACGAAAAAAGCAATGTACCTACTCAACTTTGATAATGCATCATTCATAAAGTGCTCGCAAATGTTATTGTTCCATAAAAAAATATATATCAAAATCATGACACTTTATTAACAAGTAGCTTCTGCCCGGGACTGCGTGGAATGGTTACTTTCGGCTATCGCAAACTTTATACCCGTGATATCATTTACGTAGATGATGGTGGACGGTGGCGACGTGTGTATTGTGTTGTGATGGAGTACTTGATGATTATTTTGCTGCGATGTTATTTAAAAACTGCGATATCTCTATGAGCGATTAAAAATAAATATTTGTGATGAATAACATATTTATTTGGATATGGATAAATATCATCTTTATACAAAACACCTTCACAAATAATTCTTTATTTTAGAACAAATTTGGTTAGCATAAAAAAAGTTATAGTGCCAACCTTAAAAGATAGATTATATATATGCTGTCGCGGACTTTTTTTAGGACTATTGAAGGGAAACAGTTTTATCAAACATTGTTTCTGCGAAACATTTACCGTTAACGCAGCGCACCCAGTGGAAGCTCTCAAAAGGAAAAAAACTACCGATTTTGAAACATTATTCATTGCTGCTCCGCTCCTATTGGTCGTAGCGTGATGATATATAATAAAAAAAAATAGCAGGCAGCCATTTTTTTCATGTCATGATTTTGATATATATTTTTTTTATGAAACAATAACATTTGCGAGCACTTTATGAATGATGCATTATCAAAGTTGAGTAGGTACATTGCTTTTTTCGTTACACAGAAAACACGCCTTCATCTTTATAAATTTTAATTTATGTTCATTAATCAAATCATTTTTAGATATATAAATAAAACAACAACAATTTGTTTGGTTTTTTATGTTTTATAATGTTTCACGACAAGTTAGCGCCGCTAACTCTCTTTCACTCTACCTACAATATTTATCATCTTTAACACCCGGCAACCCTTATTTGCGGCCGAATTTAATTAGGCACCCATATATGATAATCAATAGAAAAAAAATAGCTTTAATTTGATATATAATTCATAGATGTACGTTTTTTTTTTTTTTTTTTTTTTTTTTTTTTTATTATGAATATAAAAATATTTTCTACATTAAATACTCGCCAAACTGTGAAGTTTGATGGCGAGATGCACTCACTTCTTATATTATATAATTTAATCTAACCCACCACCATTAAACTAATTATAGCTTAATAAATACAAGTAACAATAATATTTGCAAATTAGACTAACACAAGCACACTTGAGGGATTCATTTCTCGGTGACAGCACATCATATGGGTATACTGTCATCGAGCAATGAATCCTTCAGCTTTAACTTCAGGACGCTCTTGCTTAGCTTAGGGTCTCTTCTCAAAATCGCGATTTCATTGAAAATCTTTGGTACATAACATTTTGATACTCTTTCTCCATAGTAATTTGAGAATTTTGGTTGGATCAGTCTACCATCTCTGATATTTTTCGTATTATATTTATTACTCTTTTTTACCCTATACTCATCACCATAATAATGTTCTAAACCTATTAAATATTTAATTTTACTGTCTATTGGCAGAATCCTACATTGTGGAAACAACTTTTCATAGTCTTTATTGCACGCTGCCTTTGATTTTTTACTAACTAAAAATTTTATGAGTCTGATCTGAACTTTTTTAATTTCCATAATATAAGTAACAAATGTTCGTCCATATACACTGAGCCCGTAGCTGAGTAGCGAGTCTGCAAGTGCATAGTACACTATTAACAATGTATGCTTATTAAGTATCCTACTTAAGTGATAAAATTTTCCTAAAACAGTTCTGAGTCTATTACAGACGTCGCGGACATGCAATTTCCAACTAAAACCTCTATCTATAGTTAGACCTAAGTATGTATAGCTTTCAACAAACTGTATTTGAGTACATTTACAATTGACATTATATAAGTGTAAACATTCGTAACTATGTCCTATTACAGAAATTGATTTATTACTATTAGTTTTAGCAACCTGGTTATATGGCGAGTGTACATGCATGCATTTTGTTTTAGATATATTTAAAATGATCCCGTTATCGTGCGCCCATTTAGTAATTCTTTCGAAGTCTTCTTGGATGGTCTTTTGGCATTCAAGCACATCCTTCGACGCATACATTATACACATATCATCTGCATACATGTACACTTGACATTTCCTTACAACATTCGCCACACTATTTACGTGCATTATATAACCCACGGGCCCAAACACTGACCCGGTCGGCACACCCAGATCAACGACAGCCTCTCCCGCGGTCACGCCATTTATACACGTCCAGATTTTTCTATTAGTTAAATAGTTCCTAAACCAGTGGTTCGTGGGACCGCGTATTCCACACTCGTCCATTGCCTGTAACATAACATCGTGATCCAAGGTGTCAAACGCTTTTTTGTAGTCAATAAACAGTGCTATGAGCTGTTTTCCCGAATCAAGACTATCGTTGACATGATCTGCAAACCGAGTCAGTGCTGTGACCGTGCTACGGTCCTTTCTGAATCCGTGTTGAGTGTCAGACAATATACTGTGGGTCTCTAAGAATTTGCTGATTTGACGGACAATCACTTTTTCGACAATTTTGTCAATAACTGATAATATGGCTATAGGTCTGTAGTTTGTGTACTCGAGATGATTTCCTGACTTATATATTGGGCGTATAATAGCATGTTTTAACTGATCAGGGTACACACATTTACTCATACACAAATTTATAAAATTTGCTAAAATAGGGCTCATAATTTTTTGTAAATATTTAATATCTTTAGCGCGTATTCTATCTATGCCTGGGGCTTTTTCACTTGAAAGATTTTTAATTATTATTTCTATGTCTGCTGGGGTAACATTACAAAATCTAAAACTAACAGTACTTGGATTTACATACATCTCCCTATCTAGAAATTTTGTATTACAGATATGTTTAATATTTCGTATCTCTTTTGTAAAAGTTTCAGAAAATTTTGTGCAAATGTTATAGTCCGTTTCTGTCCTACCCAAATATTTTGATATGACATCATCCAAATTATTATTAGTACGTCCTAGCCAAGAATTTATGTTAGCCCATATTTTCCTAAAATTCCCTTCACACTTCTGTATTTCAGACTTTCTGTATTTGTTTTTAGCTTCATTTACTAATTTATTTACTTTGTTTCTAAACCTCGTATACTCAAGCCGCTTCCTCATATTTTTTGGAGTTGCTTTCCATATTCTAAATAGATAATCTCGTCGTAATAACATGTTATATAAATACCTGTCGACCCATGGCTGGACTTTCCTATTATCCCTAGTAGTCACTACCATTGTGCTTTCCTTATAGATACTATTAAAAACCTCTTTTAAAGTCTGATACATTACTAATGGGCATGATATTAATAGTAGTTGCGCCCAGTCATATGATTCTAACTTTTGTTTTACCATTCGATCATTAATTACTTCACAGATATTATTTCTTATATTTATATTAATGCTAGAGGGGGTATTTGCACAAAAATCTACTGATAAGCCAACCGCAAAATGATCGGATATTTGCGTCTCATATACGTAGGCCATCGCACTATCGCTGCATCTCGCTCGCACCCATATATGGTCCAAGCATGACTCTTCTAGCCGTCCGTCCACGATCGCCTCCCGTGTTACTTCGGTACTCGGTATTGCACACTGTAGGCCGCATCCACACAGGCTGTTTTTATATCTTGATATAACAGGATTTGATTTGTTCTTAAAAATGTCAATATTTGTGTCACCAATGACTACAACGTTCTCATGTGCTGGTATACTTGTTATAATTGTTTCTAGTTGATTTATGAAACACAACTTGTTTTTATTTGGTGGTCTGTACAGGGAAATAATATGTGTCGTGTTGTTCCTATTTTTAAGTGTCCCGTGAAGTGCTTCAAAAGCGTCTGTGTCCACTTTTTCTACTTCAAAGCAAAGTCCTTTTTTAGCATATATTAATATACCTCCACCTCTTTTTGTTTCCCTTGTGAGTATATATGGATCATAGCCTGGTATTTGATAAAATGATAATTCTTCTTGTTTTATGTTTATTTCACTTAATATTAATATATCTAAAATATATCTATTTTCTTCTAACAGAATTAGTACTTCATTAAAGTATTTTCGCAGTGATCTAATATTTAGGTGAAAAATATGAGTTTCTTGAGTTTTCCTGGCCAGATCTTTACTTAAAATTGTTACATCAGAAAATCTTTTAAACTCGATATCATGACATAAATTCTCCGATAAATCGAATGTTAATATCAAAAATATCATGTAGTGTAATACCACCAGCTAACTTAGCGTTGTTGATGTTTATTCCTTTTCGTCAAACTTATCTAATTCTTGCTCGGACTTTATATTGTATATTTTTTTTTCTTCGTTGTTTTTCTTTACCAATATATTAGAATTTTGCACCCAAATATATTCGAAACCTTTTGGTTTCAACTTGTTTCTGACGGTCCATAATAGCTGACGTTTGTACTTTGGAAGGTCTTCATTAATGAATATTTTTCTTTCGCTATCATTTCCGTATAATTTACTGTTAGTTATCTTATTCTCCTTTTTTGCTAACATCCACTTATCCCGGGCGTGTTTTGAGAAAAGAGAAACTGATACTATTCTAGGTTTTAGATCACCTGGCTTTTTAAAACCTACCCGCTGGGCATCCACAATTTCATTGGGGTTGAGCTGCATTATTTGGGCTAATTTTTGTACCACCTGTTTAGTGTTTTCATTATCCTGGTTCTCTAAGCCGTGAATTTCTATATATCTTTCCTTTTCTTTCAATTCCAGTTCCTGTACCCTCTCCTCGAGAGCTTTGTTACATTTTTCCAAGTATATATTTTTTTGTTCAATGGCCTTGGTTTTTTTTTGTGATTCTTCTCTAAATTCTATGATTTTTTGGTACTGCTCTGAGTAGAAATCCACAGTTTCGGTTAGTTCTTCTAGCTTTTTCTTCATATTGTATAAAAATTCTAGTTTTTTGTTCACCTCTTCTAGAACTTTCTCGCCGGATGACTCGCTAAGGTTAACAGATATTTTAGGTACACTGCTTTCTGATCCTGCTGCACGCTGTAAGGGGCTGATTTCATTTTTTTGGCATTCATCGCATATTTCCTTTTGCAGAAATTGCTTCCGAACACACTTTTTGTGAAAAACTGCTTCACAACCACCTTTGCACTTTACAGTATCGTCTTTGTTCAAGGATATAAAAAGCCTACACTTCTTACACTGCACCATTTTTATTTCTTACTTTGGTCAACAGGTAATGACTATCTTTTAAACGTTACGTAGGGTAGATATTTATTGTACACAGAACACATCCATACGCGGAGCGCGCGCGCTGGAGACTGAGACGTTATGAGCGCTAAAGTGTATCAATATCATACCTGTTTACAACTGGCTGCGAGGAGGTGCGGGCAAATGGGCGAAGGCACCCGTGATTTTTTAGAATCTTTATATAAATTGCCGTGACGTAGACGAGATTTTATTAAAAAAACAAGTGAACGTGACGCTTTAGCAAAAAAAATTTTTTAATAATTTTATTAAAAATACTTCCGGCCAAAATTTGATAGGCACCCTCGGATATATCTATTCTCCTAGTTATAAATATTCATGAAAAAATGGTTTGAAGCAAAAAACAGATCAGACCCTTGATCCTACGGTCGGATCTTAGGCTATTTGTTCAGTTAAATAGCTTTGTAAATACCTATTAAAATATTGTTCATCTAAATTGAGACTCTAAAAAAAAACGTAACAAAACACATGAATAAAAGGGTTGTCACGTTTGGCTTCTACCTAAATTACTGTTTGCACTAAGATGGTTTGAAATAAAAAGTCTAAAAACAAAGTGCAATCAAATTCCTAAAGATATTATCTGAAAACTACATAAAAAAATATAGATACAGAATGCAACAAATATAAAGCAACGTCAGTTTGTGTATCCTTCAAATCGATACGCAAATTACGATCGCAGCCATCAAGCGAGGCAAAGCCCTAGGGACAAAACTAGTGGTGTAATAAGAAAAATCACAATCCTCCTAAAGACTGAATGTTCAAGTAAAATCGTAATAGCACGAAACATATTTCAGACGGCCCCTCTAGTGTTTTTACGAGCGCACGTAAAACGTCACAGCTGCCCTGTCAAGAACTTTATTCAAATCTGCTGGATTTATTCGGATGCCTTGTTTAGATCTTCACATTATGTGTCATACACTGGATGTGAGGGAAGTTTTAATCGTTTTTATGAATATATGACTTCAGCTATGTATGTTACGGCCAGTCTTCATAAAAGTGTTGTTAGCAACACATTTAATGTCTTCACTTATATATGAAAGATTGTAAATAAATAATACAAGGACAACCATTTGTAAGCATGAATGCCTGAGTTTAACTATCTATATAAGCATATAAAATATAGTATACAGCAATTGTGCTCGCAGTATTTTAGCAATTTCTACTATAGAAACTCTCCTCAGTTTAGAATCGGATTGGCTATGTGTAACAAATGTCATACCTATAATATCTTATTAATCTGTTCGTCATTCTTTCACCCAATAAACGGCTCCAAAATTTAATCCAGGTCTTATACCGTTTGATTAAGTACTTAATAGATAGAATTTTTTATGGAAAAATTTATACGCGGGGCGGAAGCAATGTATAAACGAACAAGTTTCCCCTCCAACTCTTTACTAAACAAACTTATCTATATTCCATTATGAAAAGGCATATGATCCAAAGCACCCGTCTCACGCCTGCCAAAGGGTATCCTCATCCTATAAATTAAGTTCGGACCCAAAACTTAGGCTGTCATAAAAAATCCATTTCAACTTATTTTGTTTTGCGATGCCCGTTTCCCCATCGTTACAGTAATGTGGGCCTCGGAACTATTAACTGCTTTTGTTTCATGATTTACATAGTTTTGTAATCTAAATGTAACTGTGATCATTAAAACTGCTTGTGGTATTCATTTGAGCTCTTTTCCGTACTATAAAATGACAATTTTTCTGGTCAAAACAGTCTCCTGTTAACTACGCTTTTATGTGAAAAGTGTTGCGTCCGCTTACTGAAAAAGTCTGTGTCAAAGAATGCTAAGATAAGAGTATATTTTTGTTTATCTTTATATTTAAACTAGAAAATATTATGTAAAGATAATTTACTCTACATAAAAAAATTATTATAAACACGTCCACCCACTGATTGTGGTTTCAAAAACACCTATGGGAAGTATATATATTTTTTCTTAATCATGCCGTAATAGCTAAAACATTATTTAATTCCCACTCACGCAAAAAGCATTTCTTTTAAAAACAATAATTTAATAAACACATCCCTCATCTAAAAAATTTCAAAAAACAAGAAAATATTTTTTCTCTATGAAAAAAAGGGAAAAATATCTATTCCATTAGAAGTAGGTATGTACAGTACATGCAAACGCGTTAAGAAGACATTTCACGCTCTGTTGAACTAAAACGTTAGAAAATTGCCTGATTACTTTTGTGAATTGCGTAGATTTATAGCTGTACTTGTTGTTAAGTATTATCCGCAGATTCAAGCAATCTGCAATATGAAATATATAGAAAGGGCATTGAACTTAAGTATTTATGTATATCGACATATTTCTTACAAAGTAAATAACGTTGAGTATGCTGACGATGAAAAATTGCACTAACTCAAATTGATTTAATGTTTTTTTAACAAATTTAGACGGATATCATTTATAATATAGACCATATTATATACCATATTATTAAGGATTTAAGGTTACGCTGTTATTTATAATTAGTTACAACCCTTTGACATGTAAAATTTAAGAGTTTATGAGTTTGTGTTATCAGGATAATCTCTGAAACTAGTCACTATACAGATTTATATCCAGCTTTCATCAATTGATAGTTTATTTAAAATAATTTTAAAGCATAATTAGTGTAGCTCACGAAAAGTGTCCAGTCTAAATATCTATTAAATGTATAAATAAATTGTTATATATTTGTGCTAAAATAGTCCTATCTTTTATGAGCCAGACAAACTGAGGGCTTAAAACATCATAAAATGGAAACCACAAAATGTTAAATGAAATGCTCTAGGGAGAGAAATATGAGATAGAGTTTCACGATTTTACAGCCGATCACAAACGAAAATACGATAAAAATGTTATATCAAAAACAACCCAGAATAAAAACAAATAAATCCCACACGTCTATTCTAATCCTAAATGAATGAAAGCTTGTTCCATGGTCACCAAATTAAGTACCTTTATAGACTAGTTGACCCGCGAGTTCGTTAGCGTCACTTGTCCGTTTCTACAACATCTCTGCTCCGCTCCTATGGGTTGTAGCGTGATGATATATAGCCTGTAGCCTTCAGATAAATGGGCTATCTAACAGTGACATAATTTTTCAAATCGGACATATAGTTCCTGAGATTAGTGCGTTCAAACTAACCAACTCTACAACTTTATATATTAATGACGGACCCAGCAGACTTCGTTCTGCCCACCAGCGCCACCTACCGGGTCCAAATTGATGTATTATACATAAAAATCTTCCTCATGAAATACTCCGTAATTTGGTAAAAACCGCATGAACATCTGTTGAGTAGTTTTTGTGTTCATCGCAAGACAAACAGACAGAGGCGGCGGGGACTTTGTTTTACCTATATAGAAGTATAGACTTGTTAAGATATACTCTTCCCCTAGAAGATACTCAGCAACGCTTACGTTTCATTGTTGACAACTCTGCTGACTGCAGATAACTAGTTTCCAATGCTTTGGTTATAAATTCAAATTACACTAGAAGAGACACGATAGAATAATATTATCTTCCATTTTTTTTTATAAATTTCCTAATTCCATTGATGTTTCTTATATTTTTGGTTGGGCTTTACGTATGTGAGGTTACTAATGGTAGTTATATGTTTTATTTATATTCACACATAAATAGATTAAAAAGCAATAAGTTTAATAAATTAAATATAAAATAAATTAAATCTTATGCATGCCTACAGTTATAATATTATTTTTATAAAGTGGCAAGGTTTAATTGTGTATGTAACGAATACTTAATCTCTAAACCTTCAGATGGAAAGCCATATTTTGAAAACATAACTGTATTTTTTTTTAATAATGTTTTATTATTTCTATAAATAGCAGGACGATTCACGCGTAGACTATTATCAAAATATTAATGATTTCGATATAATATTTACGTTACGAAAATAGTTCGCGGAAAAAAAAATCTAAAGTACCTACGGCTTTTCCAGTAATAAGTATATCATTTTCTAATACTACTCCATTGAACTAACACCACACCAAGGCATCTCAGCCCGTCGCCACTGACAATAGCAAGTCAGAACTTAATCAAGCGTAATCGAGTGTTTGCACCGAGGTGGTTTTGGAAACTGCGCTCTGCACCAATGTTATTATGAATCTTATTACGGAGTCATTGTCATATTTGGTGTTTATTTGCTATGTGGTATGTGGTTGTCTTTCGAGCTGCTAGTCGTGGGTTCCAGTCATGAGTTAATTAAATAAATTAATAAAAACTTTATATGATCACATTACATACTAACAACACACTAAAATAAGATGATGAAGAGATCAGTAGGCAAAGCCTGTGCTGTGTGCTAAGAGTCAGCTTCTTCCCTAAATAAATTTGAGACTGTTAATAGAGTTCAAAAGTCAAAGTCTGGATGGAATAAACATCTAAACTTCATAAAATTGTAAATACTGTGTAAAATGCTCAGGTTATTAGTTATTGATTAATTGTTATTTTATTTTTATTTACTAATGCTACTTTTCATTCTGGGAAAGATGCAGGTTTCCTGGGAATAAGGCGGAAACTAGAAGGTACAAATATAAAAAATCGTTGATATTCTAATAAAGATTTCCTATAACATGCCAGTCAACAGATTCCTTGGTAAAACTATCTCATCTCGCGATGGATTGCAATTGTGGAATAGTATTGTTATCAGTGCTGGGTAGAGTGGCCATGGCTTTTCTCTTACTCAAAATTTATATCTATAAAAAAATCTCTAGGATTTTCACTTGTTTTTAATTAAACTCATTAGTTTAAACTCATTAGTTTACCGATTAAATGTAAGGTTACAAAAATGGAAATAATTTGATCTACAAAGGTGAAATAATAATACTTCTGCCACAACTACCAGTTACCAAACAGCGAAATAAAAGTTATTCTCTTGTACCTTGGTCACGTGATTTCAGTTATGAAAATGGATGAAGGCTTTATTATTGTAGATATATTATTAAATTAAACTATTCAACTCTAGTGGCTCCCCGCAGTTTCACCCACGTACCTGGGGATCTTCAATTTTTCCAGGATAAAATTAACCTATGTCCTCAGGCTCTAGACACACAAATAGTACCAAATTTCATTTAAATCGGCTCTGTAGTTTTAGTGTGAAAGTGAGACCGACAGAGATACTTTCGAAGTACAAACAATTTAAGGCGCACTTCGTTAGCACTTTGCCAAGGATCACACACTAATCTTATAATGTTTATGTAGTTCACCAAGGTTTACCAAGAATTAGTGGCTTTGGTACCACAGCTCGGGGCTATGAGTGACCGCATTAATTGTGCCTATAATGTGGTCGAGATCTGAGACATGTTTTGACAAGAGGCTCTCTCGCTTGTCGCCATATGTGTGTCTCTTTTCAACACGTTATAAACGTATAGATATTACTAGTAGTTCTCTGCGGTATCACCCGCGTTCCGAGGGGATTTAAAGTTTTCCCCGGGGAAAAATAAGCCTGTGTGGTATTCCATAATATAATCTAACTTTATGCTAAGTTTCATCGCGATCTTTTCAGCCATTCTGCCGTGGAAGAGTAACGAATTCATACATTCTTATAAATTATTACATTTATAATATTAGCAAGATTTAGGTATGCGTGTAACTTCAAAAGTAATTTTATTGTTAATCGTTGTTACCAACAAAAGTAATAAATTACCTTCTATCAATTATCTTCTTCGATTAAATATAGGTAATTTGAACTCCAATATTTGTGGTCACCGTATTTCCATTTGCTTTGAATGCAACGAACATCTTAGATTAACTCCGGTTGTTCGCTAAAACCTATTCCTTTACATTATGACTGAATTTCTTATTGAGAAATTCCTATTGAAATCAGCTCAATGTACGTGGGATGTTAAAGAATTTTTCAACTATAGATGGTACGTATAAAAATCTTGCTCCGTTAAATTCAAGACGGGGCTTTGCATAATGCCAAATGAGATTTCGATCTAGTAACCGACTATTTGGTTGTCTGATTTTCTCGTTTTTGTGGCATGCCATTTCTATATTTCCGCCGCGTAGGGTTGTACTAATCTTGTCAGCATAAATTCGACATTTGGGTTGCAATTCAGTAAGTAAACTCGACATTTCAGCGGGGGTTTTCATGCTCTGTCTCTGTCTGACAACGCTATTATGACATAACTCCGTTGCGCTCACTTAAAAGAACTGTAAAAGGATAAGAAGGCTGAAATGTAATGCATGTTATTTGGACCATCGCACAACCTTCGACAGCTCTCATAATGGTTTTTCACTCCCTCTTATGAAGACCTTAAGTGCGTTGCAAATATATCGTCATGGATAGATAGATAGAAAAATACTTTATTGTTACACCAAATAAAATACATAGAACAAGAAACATAGCAGACGAAAGTAGTCTAATGGGTGGCTCTAATCCTTATAGTGATGTCTTCAAAGCAACCTTAGGATAGAGAGGATATGTATATAAAAACATAGGATAATCTATTTACTTTTCGAAACTTTAACATAAATGTTGATAAAAATGCAGTTTGGCATATTTTAAGTCAATTTGAGATCCTACTCGTATTATTTTGGAAGTCGGTTGAAAAATTTAAAAATATGGATTAAAACATGATATGTGCGCTATTATCTTTATGGTTAACTTCGTCCTTAGATAGAAATTTTGAAAGTAGATTGCTAACTACTCTACTGGCCTTGAATAATCGAAAATAAATTCAGAAGAATTTTGGCGACTAAATACTCAAAAACATTGATGATCAATAACTGTATCTAAAATTCTGGATTTTATACGGAAATAAGTGGGTTCATTAACCGGGTATAGTTATTTTTAGTGATACGTTTATCCCTTTCTTTCTACCTGTGTCTCTTTTATTATGCAATATGAAGTGCTTTTTGTTAGGTATAAAAGTTGTCATACAAAGGGCGTAATTTGGTCTAAAACTTTTTGTTTCAGAAGCAGGATGTTTCTTTATGAATACGAAAAGGTTAGACCCTTTTTGAATATGCTAATTTGGTTGTCATGACGATATTTTGAATAGTAAAGTAACAAGTCTCATGTTTTTATTAAAGTAATGTGACTAGATTTTTGTATGTATATTATATGTTAGTAAATTATAAATATGTAGGTATTCGTTTGAGAGTGTTAGAGAGCCATAGGTTTATTTTACATTAGCTACGTAGTCCTGGATTCGCGAGTTTAACCGAGGCTTTTTATTATTCCTATTATAAGAACATGTCAGAAATATACTATAGTATTTTCTTTCTACTAGTGAGATAAAAAAATGTAATCGTTCCTGCAGTGTTTTAACTTTATACCTATTACAAATAATAAAATAAAAATGATTTCTCATTGCAATATTATTTCTACAGATTAATTTTATCGTTTATCTAGAAAATGTTTTTTCCATCAAATTATCCCATATATTGATGTTTATATTACCATTTTTATAATAGAATATGATCCCGTATAATACATAGTATAGATCTTAACACCTATCAAATTGATAATTCTTGGGTAAAATTGAATACGAAAAGTTGTAAAATGACTTGATGTTTTCTTTCGTAAGAATCACAAATCTATTCGCAACTGAAGCACCAAAGCATAACCGGTCATTAGAAACCTTTCACGCTACGAAAATAAATATAACAAGTTAGGGTTCTGTACACAAAAGGCACTATAGTATCAATTAAGATGGGATGGCGTCTTTGCTCAGCTGCGTTTAAGGGGAATACTAGAACAAACGTTTTTTTAACGGTTGTTTTTGACGTGACAACGTCTTATAATTCGATAGAGCCGGCTACACGCACAAAAAAACATGACTCATGCGGCGTTACCTCGCTCTGAGGCGTTCCATGTAAGGTTTGAAGTGCAAGCGAGAGCGCGGAACGAGCGACAAAGAAGCACAATCGGCCTTTGCGTTCGGCTGCGTTCGACATCCGTCTCTCTCCTACTTGAGTGAGCGATGCAAGACGTTGTCACGTTCAACTATCGTCAGTAAACCGACTTTACAGACATTCAATTTTTTTTATTGTTATAAACTAGAGCTTGACCGCGGTCCCTGATGGTAAGCAGTGATGCAATCGTTGATGGTGTGGTGCACTAGTTTATTAATAACCTATTCACTCTAGCCTTGAAGACACTTAAACTATAATAGGACGAGAAGACCGCTCCAGGCAAATTGTTCCAGTCTTTCGATGTACGATGATGTGGTTTGGTTAGTCATTTGACTTTTAAGCCGCTGGTTGTGTGTGGAATTCTTGCCTAGGAATAATGTGTTTGTTCTTAGTTTGGACTTAAATATACCTATACATATTTTAACAAAGTGTATACCTAAGCTATCTGGTTATCAGAACAAGAACTAGATGAGGCGTGTAAGTAGTAGGCACATTAATATGAAGTGAAACTTGCTTTTGGGATTTCAATGTTAAATCTCAAGACTTATATGGAACTTATACCTATTGATATAATATTCTGAAAATTTGATGTAAAATTTGAAATTATAAGCTTAGGAATATAGGCTGCCTTTTGTAGTGGGAAATAAAGTGAAACCGCAGAGAGAATTAGGTACCTACTAGTAGTATTACTTTCTCTATTCTCGTTTGTATATTCAAAATCATTGTTACGGAACCCTTAAAGGCAGAAATTCGGTAATTTGAGTTTCAAAGAGGGGTTATTTTTTGCATGGCTTAGCAACGGTAAAAGGAAAAAAATCTGATATAAATGCCACTCATAATAAGGTTGTTAGCAGTTACGAAAATAGGTAAGCACGTTTGAAATGTAAGTAGCTTTTGCCGGTCGTTACGTTTTGCGGGTCGAAAATAATTTTGATAATATTAAACATCTGATGTTAAAATACATGAAATAAATGGTGATATTAGATAATCTATGCTCAAGCAATCTACTCGTTTGTAATACTGATTTGTTTGTGAATATTTATATAGATTAAAACAGAGTCGCTTCCCTCCGTCTCTAAACTTTTATCTTTTAAACTACGCAACGGATTTTAATACAGTTTTCAATAAGTCCGCGTAACAGTGTAAAAGCAATCTGAAGCTAACACCTTCTACTCCATTCAAAAAATAAAAAAAATACAGTTTTCAATAAAAGATAACATAAAATTAATTTTTTTATTTTTTATTTTCTCACAAAGGTGGATTTATTCAAAACGAGTGTGTAATGTAAATTTGTGTATAATAATTATGTATTGGTAACCGTACAAAGCCGGAGCGTGTCTCCAGTTATTTTATATAATAATATGTAGAATGTACTTAGAATAGTTATTAAAATAATTTACCTACTAATCTGCCTGGCATGCATAGTGTTTTATCAAGAACTTTTACCTAACTTCCACGAAGTCTCATAGGGGCTATAAAGTTTTGGTTAATGTTAATGAGTTATCTATGTCAAAAGTCGATAGTGTTAATCTCTCTGTTAGACCTTTTCGCATTAACTTTTGGGTAGGACATGAATATCGTTTCAAGGAAAGAGTGAGTATTTTGGTGAATATGTTGAATTGTTTTGTTTTGTTGTGATTTAAATACAAGTTTCATTTTGAGGGTTTGTCTGTATTTCTGAATATAAATGTGTTTAATGTATATTATTGGTTATTCATATCGACATACTTATCCGACTAAAGAGCATGACCCGTATTATAGCTTGCACTGTCAAAAAGTTATCAGATTTATCTAAAGCCAAGTTTCTAACTACACACGCCCTGAATATACAAACCATTACTTTACAAGCTCTTAGTCAAAATAGGACGCGCAAACCGTCTTTTTATCTTCTATATATATAAAACAAAGTCCCCGCCGCCTCTGTCTGTCTGTCTGATCGCGATGAACACAAAAACTACTGAACAGATTTTCATGCGATTTTCACCAAATTACGGAGTATTTCATTGGGAAGGTTTTTATGTATAATAAATAAATTTAGACCCGATAAGTGGCGTTGGTGGCCAGAACAAAGTCTGCCAGGTTCGCTAGTATATAATATGTATCTATTATGCATACACTATTACATATAACTACATATATCCATTCGTCATTTTATTTGAAAAGACCCTTTTCAATGACATCCTATATAATAACCTCAATTTGGTACATCCATCAGAAGGAATTATACCATCAAAACAAACCATGGTGGGCGTCGTAAAAATTTATTCCCATTTTATATCATACTATAAAAATCGGCACCAAAAGTTGAGGGTACTATAAAATCTGTCCAAAAACCCTGCATAAGAGCTCCAATGGTGCTTCAAATACCATCATATTTTAGGATGCTGATATTAAATATTTTTTTATAGTGGTACTCCACTTGTAACAAATCATTTTAAGTGGCCGTAGGTTTTATAACTACATCATTGTGTCGGAAAAAAAAAATTTATGCTCAGAAAATACGTGTGATTTTATCTACACTATATGTAAATAACAATAAATACCTTGGGAAAATTTTCACACACGGCCAATCTGATTCCGAATTAAGCATCAAAGTGAGCTTGTGTTATGGTAACCAGATAGCTGATATACTACATTATAATACTTTTAAATACATACTTATATGGATATTTACATCCAGACACAGGACAAACGGACATATTCATGCATACAAATTTTTGTCCTGGGTGTGATTCGAACCCACGATCCGCGGCTTGTCAGGCTAGTCAGGGTCACTAACCACAAAGCAAACCGGGCTGTATGTATATGTATAAACACTCTATTAATAGCTTTTTAAGTTTCATATTAAAAGTTATTTTACATTATACATTACTAGTGTTATAACTAATTGAATTTTTTCATCGACGTCGAAACCAATACAATTTCAATTACAATACAAAGGAATAAAAGAATTAATTATAATTTCAAAGTTACTACCAATTATTTTTTCTACTTTCTAGCATAAATTTCTATTAAAATAAATTCCGGAACATTTTACACATAGCTTATACATAACCTAAGCATAGCTTGTATACTATAGTAATCATATAGTTTCTTATCTAATATATAAAATTCTCGTGTCACAGTTTTCGTTGCCATACTCCTCCGAAACGGCTTTACCGATTTTTATGATATTTTGTGTGCATATTCAGTAGGTCTGAGAATCGGAAAACATCTATTTTTCATACCCCTAAGTGATCACGGGAACGGGAACGGGAACTACGCGGGTGAAACCGCGGGGCGGCAGCTAGTTAAGTTATATTAATAATTAAATGCACAAAAACCTGTCATTTTTGTAATACTAGTGACCCGGGAGATCTTCCATTTTCTGAGAAGTAACCTATGTCCTTTCTGAGGCTTTAGTATTTCAGTAGTTTAAGCGTGCTGTCTGTCTCGCAGCTAATTTCGCATTTTTAATAATAGTTGGGATTTGATATAAATTAGATGTTAAAATACATAAATGAAACGACTAGAAGCATAGACAGCCCGTTTGGCTTTGTGGTTAGTGACCCTGACTTTCAAGCCGCGGGTCGTGGGTTCGATTCCCACCCAGGACAAACATTTGTATGCATGAATATGTCTGTTTGTCCTGTGTCTGGATGTAAATATCTATATAAGTATGTATTTAAAAGTAGTATATGTAGTATATCAGCTATCTGGTTACCATAACACAAGCTCACTTTGATGCTTAATTTGGAATCAGATTGGCCGTGTGTGAAAAATGTCCCAGGATATTTATTTTATTATTTTTATTATTTAAAGACGTCTTGCTAATTCTGTTTCCGCCGTGTCCCGAATTCAGTTTAGCAATTTCATGAGAATCCAGTGAGATTAGAAATTAAACTAAGCGGATGAAGCAGGATGATTACACACTTTGACTAAAATGGAAATGGAACACTCAATTAATTTTGCCGCTTACTTTTACGAGAAGATAAAAAAAAACACATTTTATTAATTACTTTTTTTAATCGTAAAGCTTTTTCGTGTTAAAACCAGTGTCCGGTGGATGTTACTGGTTTATAACGGTTTGTCAATTTTATTTATTGCTGTGTTGCTAGCTGCTTTTTGCGTTAACAGAAAATGTTATTCAAATTGTCAACTTTAGTTTTATTTTTTTAGACTCCAGATAATATAGATAGATGAACTAAACTTAACATATTTAATTTGCTGGCTTCAACTAAGTCTATATAAAAAGAGAATAATGTTCATGTTGTATCTATTTGAATTGCTTTATTAAGTAAAAGTACCAAAACTTATTAAGTTAAATACTATTTTAGTAAAATTTAATTAAAGGATTGACCTAGGACATGCTTTGAATAACTTCTCGTCTGAAAGTCGAAACATTTCAAAGGCGGCAGAGGAAGCGTAAGCGGGAATAACCCAGGAGTAAATTTTGCCATAGCAAAAAGCCGAATATTCTTGTTTTCTATAAAGTTACCAAAATGAACGGCTTAAATCCATAGTAATATTATAAATGCGAAAGTTACTCTGTCTGTCTGTTACGCTTTCACGTTAAAACTACTGAACCGATTTAAATAAAATTTGGCACACAGATAATCCAGAGCCTGAGAAAGGACATAGGCTACTTTTTATCCCGGGAAAATTGAAGATCCCCCGGGAACGCGGGCGAAGCCGCGGGGAGCCACTAGTTAGGAATAAAAAGAACTCCCTAACTATCCTTAAATATATTTTTATAGTAGGATTACGAATCTTATTGTATCCATATATATCGAATATGATATTTATATTACTAATTTATGATTAGACCAAAATAAATCTTCCTAAAACGCTCATCGTTCCGCGACTAATATAGTGCTAACTTTACAAAACTTTCCGCACAAGGAATAAGGATTGTGCCCGTTCCTAATTCATTTTACATCTGACAGCAGTTTAAATAATTAGGTGAAAGTTTTGGAAACATTATTTTAGCAAGAGCTATTTCGTTAAGTACCTTAGTGGCTTTGTGGAGAACGAATCGACTCACGATCATAAGAGTACAGATTCAAATCCTCGTGAGTTTAAAATCTTACGTACGGATTCTCAACATTAGCGTAAGGTGAAGGAAAACATCGTGAAGAAACCGAGATGTCACAATTAAAGGCATGTAAAGTCCGCACCGCACTAGACCGTGGTGGCTTAGTCTAAACCTCCTTGTTGTTTGGGCAGGTTTGAGCTCCTATAGTAGAGACTTATATGAGCTGATGATGATTTCCGTAAATTTAACATTGACTATTTAGTGAAGGTTAAATAAACTCTTTGGAGATAAACTTACTGGCGATACACAAACGTAAAAAACTAAAAACGAACAAAAAAAAAACAAAGCGATCGTTAAATGAAATGGCGGCACGCATTAACGCCACGAATGTTTCCAATAAAAATATATCGATACTTATATATAGAGAGGGCAACAAAATATCATTATGATAAATTATCTGTGTACCAAGTGTCATGTTACGTTTAGTCTGACAGGTGACAGTCGGACGTTTGTTATTGTAGGGAAAAGTAAACATTTCAAATATACAGACACTTAATAAATTAGGAAATGGAAATTATATTTACTTGGGGTTAAGTTTAGATTTTTTTTATATCTATTAATGATATATAGTCCCACTACGGACTATAATTTTGTGTGCATGATTATGTATTTATTTTTAAAAGTAGGTATTTTGTAAATGTGAAGCGGACAGTGGCAAAGGCACCGTCTCACGATCATATCTGACCTATATATCTTAGTGATCTTACTTACAGATTTTCATCACTAGCTTTCGATGAAGGAAATCATTGTTAGGTAACCTGCATGCCCAATACTTTTATCTTGAGATACTAAAGATATCCTAGAGACAATATGTACAATCGTAATTATTTTAAGGAATTACTTAGCTATTTCTTTTGTGAACTTTTATACTAAAATAAACAGATTATTTCTGATTTAACTACAAATTTCCTTCACAGTTCAAAAACTATTTCAATTATTACTTAATAACTTTAATAGGTAGATAAGTTTAAATTATTCCAAACTGTAGAGATAGTATTAAAATTCAAATGTGAACCTGAGATTGCATGGAAGCTCCGCTATGGAGCTTTGAGCTTTAATGTTTGAATGTAATATGCAAAATTTCCACGTATTTATTTCAACGGTTGTTAAACTGGATTAATCAAATTTGCATTTATTCTTTATCTAAGGAAATGGTGAGATTTATAAATGAAAACACTCGAATTGTTGAAGAGCCTTTATTTAAAATTCTCTGAGGATTCTCTATTATAAAAGGATTGATCTCTGCGACTGGGGTGGTCACTGTTTAATGGTACATAAATATTCTAGAGATCGCAATATAACATATTCTGGCTAACGTCTTATAATTGATTAAAGAACATTTTTCATTTTCATTTAATTTTCATTACGTTTTTATCATATATTTTATACATAGACCAATTTTTGTATAGCAAAACTATGGGGAAACTTTTAGTTTAAGTATGTTTTTCTGCGTATATTTTTTTCTCTATATTATCGCCATGTAGGTATGAGTATAGCTTTAAATAAGATCGTGACGTATTTTCACTGTAAAAAAGATATTTTCAAATTTAATTAGATAAATGGAAAATCAAAAGTGGTAAAAGCCTTTCTACAACATTGTCAGTTTCACCAAACAGTTATTACCCAGATTTTTCATCTGGATATTTCATATCTTGCTAAGTGTTGAGCTATTTTCATCGCGCGTTACTTTTGTCTGTTTTTCGCACATTTTCATGACATTCTTTGTTTATTTCGTGAACTAAATTAAGCACTCGTCTGACCCTTTGTAATACAGTAAAGGTTGTCGGACTGTATGTAAAATATTTTTTGATTAAATTTTACTTTTATGCTGTTAGTTTTTTTTTAGTGGAAAAGGGCTGGCTTTGTGTTTTCTACACAAACGTTATGAAACTGTAAAAAAGGTCGCATAGGTTTTTTGCTTTACCGGGTAGGTATGTTGTTTTATCCATAGTAATGTTCCAAAAATAGAAATATATAGGATTCTGAGTTGATATATAGTTTTATATTTTTAACGATGTTTTAATTCTGAATACTGTTCATACTTTGAACTTTTAAAGTATATATCCTTAAATTAAAGTTTTCAGAAAAAGGTAATCTGATGTACCTAACACACACAGATTTATGTACCAATTTCCTTCTAATATTTTGAGTACTTTGGACTGAAAAGTCTTAATATAGATCAAAGAAAAACATTAATAAATTGAATTTGTTTTTTTTGAAGTATAATAAATCATGCCTTAAATTACTTTCATAAAATAAATAAATATCCTGGGACATTTTTCACACGCGGCCAATCTGATTCCAAACTAAACAAACCAGATAGCTGATATACTACATTTACTACTTTTAAATACATACTTATATAGATATTTACATCCAGACACAGAACAAACAGATGTATTCATGCATACAAATGTTTGTCCTGGGTGAGATTCGAACCCACGACCCGCGGCTTTAGAGTCAGGGTCACTAACCACAAAGCCAACCGGGCTGTCAAAATGCTTGTGTTATATAAATATGAATGGACATAAGTATTTAGGTATTATTGAAGTATCAAGAATGTTTATTTATTCAATGGCATTTTATATGCAAGAAAATTATGAAACAATATTAAATTTTGTGTCAATTTATAAGAAAGTTAGAAAGTGTTTGTTGCGGGAAAAATAGTTTAGTAAAATTACAATAAAAACTTATTTCTTTCAATTTGTGTGGATTAAACCATTTATATTTATTTTAACTCGGTGGTGACTGTGAAGTTAGTAACCCTGACTTTCAAGTCACAGGTTGTGAATTCGATTTTCATCCGAGACAAACATGTGCGTGAACATAGCTGATCCTGTGTCTGGATGTTAATATCTATATATTTTAAATTGGAACATGTCTATCTGGTTACCAAATACAAGCTCCCGTCACCAAAGTAGTTTTCACCTTCCATAAAACTAAGGTCACTGTATTTTAAACCTTATCTCTAGGTTTTTAAGGATCTATCTATAATGTCACGTCCACCCATATTCTACCATTGTATTTTCACAATAAAACCAATTCTAATGTAACCAAACGTTATTCAAAATTACCCGAAAGCAATAAAAAAAGTTATCGAAAAACCCCGGCCTTTGGAAAAAAGGATAATCTGTCTTGAACCTAGATTTACTTTGGTATGAGAATAGAATGGCGGTGTGGTAATAAATCACTTCATATCTAGCTCGCGAGATAAAAATGTGAAAAATCATCTTTGGAGAGACGATGAAAAAAACTATTCAGTGAATTATTTAGTATCAAATTCTTGTGTTACTTTAAAAGACAGTGTTTTTTCAATATTTTCTAATGTGATATGTTTTGTTCTTCACTTCATTATCATTAAAGTTGTCATCGTTTGTTTCTTTGGATATAAATTCTTACTAACACTACAAGTGTGTATGTGAATTCGTTTGTTACGCTTCCACGCCTAAACCACTAAACTGATATTATTCTTTCACCATTAGAAAGGTACATTCTCACGGAGTAACATAAGCTATATTTAATAATCCCCGTATTCCTACAAATTTTGCTTAGTTTGTAAATAGATTGGCCTTGTGTAAATTGTTCCAAAATATTTATTTATTCAGTTACCGAAAATGCTACGCGGCTTTTATGTACTTTAGTGAAACACTAAACGATAAACTACAATAGATTTAACACCTAACTTTATTGCGTGAAAATAATAGATATCCTGGGACATTTTTCACACACGGCCAATCTGATTCCAAACTAAGCATACCTGATATACTACGTAGGTATACTATTTTTAAATACATACTTATATAGATATTTACATCAAGAACAAGTAACAAACACCTTTATAATATTAGTGGGATACTATGTTAATTAACATTGACATCGCCAGAAAAATCACTAAAATATAGGGTTTAATTCTAGGGAACGCTAAAAGGGCTTTTTTCATAGTAGGGTACTATCATGGGGCATTTAAACTGAAATAGAGCGGATAAAGTGCGTGAGGGTTGGCTTCAGTGACCTAGATTATTTGATACTATAGACTCAGTATATAGTATTTTAAGCCTAACGGTTGATGAGCTAGATTAGACACTGAAGAGCTGAGTAGAAGTTTAGCGGAGTCTGTGTATAGGTTAGAATCTTTTATCTAGTTTTTTATTATTATTAGGTAAAGTTGTTTAGTGTAAAAAGTAACGAATATTTAAAATTTGTAAATAGGTAAAGCTAATATCTAGTTACAAGAGTAGGAATGACGACTACCTAAATGATACAAATGGATTAATTATGTAGTGATTTAAACTTAGTTTACTATTTGAAACAAAAATCTAAATTCAAACCCATTTATTTTCTTCAGGCCCTAGAAGAGCAATTATACAACTCGAATTACTTTTATTAATTCTGAAGAAGCTCATTTAATTCCTCAACTATACGATATACACCATAGAGTTATAGACATTTTAAACAATTCATGTTCATACACACAATGTCTTCGTTAGAATACGGAGCCACGGCCTGGAACCAACAATTCTTTAGCTGTAAAAGAAACCTGTATAGGTAAGTACCTATTGCTTTTTAATTTAATGACATTCTAGTCCATTCTAAAAGTGATACCTGAAATGCGATACTCGTAGGTACAAAGTGACTTGAGAAACAATTGGAATACCGGATCTGGAACAAAATGCCGGACTTGGACTGACATTTCCGTACCATTTCCTTCAAAGTTCAAAGATCGTAATTGGAAATTTTTGTATACGATTTTCTTTATATAGGGGTATTATCTTTTCTTATTTTAGAAAATGAAAATGTTAAGTGTAAAAATATAGATCAATAATAACAATAATATTTTAACACATTATTAATTATATTCTTAATCCAATAAAAGGTTTTTTTCAGTGTAGGTAAGTAAAACTTATAAGTAAGTACGGGCCAGGGATTTGAACCTTCACGTACATCACTAAAGTGAGTCTGCGTTATTACTGAACAGATTTTTATGCGGTTTTCACCAAATTACGGAGTAGGTTTTTATGTAGGTATAATACATAAATTTGGACCCGGTAGGTGGTGCTGGTGGGCAGAACGAAGTCTGCCGTGTCCGCTAGTATTTTATATTTCAATATAAATATTTCTTAAATCACTATTAATTTATTATGAAATGGAAACTATTTATCAGTAAATTAAGCAGCTGAAAGCTCAGAGCGTCTTAATTAATGGCTCCTTGAAATGGCGACAGACGTTAAACGGTCAAGATGCTTATAAATAACTAGCTGCCTCCCCGCGGTTTTACCCGCGTAGTTCCCGTTCCCGTGGGAATACGGGGATAAAATATAGCCTATGTTACTCGGGGATAATGTAGCTTTCCAAAGGTGAAAGAATTTTTGAAATCGGTCCAGGAGTTTCGGAGCCTATTCATTACAAACAAACAAACAAACAAACAAACAAACAAACAAACAAACAAACAAACAAATCTTTCCTCTTTATAATATTAGTATAGAAGTATAGATAATTCTGTTATGATAGCTCTTCTGTAAACTGGTTATTTCGTCGTTACATCTTATATATAAACTTCTCATGTCACAATGTTAGTTCCCATTCCTCCGAAACGGCTTGACCGATTTTAGGTCTTAGGATTAGGTCTGAGAATCGACAACTATCTTTTTTTGATGCCCCTCAGTGATCACGGAGCGTGAACTACGCGGGTGAAACCGCCCGACAGCTAGTTTAAATATATAATTTTAAGCCTAACTTCTAATATTATAAACAAAGAGAGAGTTTGATTCGATTGAAACGTTTATGGAACAATATATATTGAGTTTTTTTATAGCAATAGTTGGAAGTATGGGAAGTAACCGGGAACCTACTGGTATTTTCAAACCATTCTGTCCGGTAGATTTTCAGTTTTCTTTGCTTAGAATATTTCAGTACACGCCCGTTCCAAACTGAATTTGTATAACAAAATAGAGTATACAGAAAAAGGTAAAGGACGCTCAACTATGGAGCTATCGTTAAAAAATATATGTACATTTTACTAACATAGGTTTCTATTTTCATTCAAAACTCCAAACAATTGATAGGTATGTGCGACCTCGAAATATGGATATTCATACCTATACTCTTAAAACAAAACAGACTCACCAAAAAAATATTTATCAACCGTCAAACTATAACATTTTTTCATGTCACATCAATACACGCGACCTACACATAACAGAGCCCGAAATAGATCAATGACTATTTCACGAAAAAACCTCCGCAACATCACTACGCCCGCGGTGGTTTCTCATATCAAAATCTGACCATAAAACCCAAAATACGAGCTCTAGATTCCTTTAACGAAAATCCTTTCGAACCCTGCCCCCGCTGACATTGAATTTTGTGAAGACCTCGATATTGTGAGGGTATAATAGACCCAATCTGTTGTCAGTGGCCGGTGGGCGTCGAACGCGTGATGAATACAAATTTGTGGCGCTACCGTCATACAGCCGTTACAGGGTTGAGGAAAGGACAAATTTTGATGTCGTACCTGTGACCTGATTGTGTCAGGGACTGTGCCGGCAGCGGAGGGTTGAATAAGCGGAGGCTTTTTGTGTGCTACGGAATGTTTTGTATGCTGTCATATTATTTTTAAACGTTATACGCTTGGTTGGCTTTTGTCATTCTATTGCGGAACTAAATAAGATGTGATATTTCTCATAATAGTATATACTGAGAGATTTTATACTCATGGGCAATCTAATTGAGTTAACCTTTACTATGGCAACCAAATATGCTATTTACTAGTTTTATAGATATTTACATCCAGATACAAAACGGACTGATATTTTCATGCACACAAAAGTTTTTCTAGGTTATTCTCCATGTTTAAGTAATAGGTATTAAATTTTTTTGTAATGTAGTAATTTTACTACATCCTCCTAATATTATAAAGCGAAAGCTTGTGAGTAAAGATAGATGGATGTTTGTTACTCTTTCACGCAAAAACTACTAACCGTATTTAGATGAAACATGGAACACAGGTAGTTTATAACCTGTATTTACACATCGGCTATCGGGAATGGGGGACAAACCACGGAGAGCCACTACTGTATTTATTATACATGACTAATTTCCTTTTAGTGTGAGTAGGTAAGCCTCTATTTGTTATATTTATTACTAGTGGCTCCCCACGGCTTCGCCCGCGTTCCCGGGGTTTCTTCAATTTTCCCGAGATAAAAAGTAGCCTATGTCCTTTCTCAGGCTCTGGATTATCTGTGTACCAATTTTCATTAAAATCGGTTCAGTAGTTTTAGCGTGAAAGCGTAACAAACAGACAGACAGAGTTACTTTCGCATTTACAATATTAGTAGGTAAGTATATTGTAAGTAAAGCTTCAATCTGTACAATTTCCAAAATGTCGTCTCTGGCCTCCATCCACATTTACAATATTAGTAGGTAAGTATATTGTAAGTAAAGCTTCAATCTGTACAATTTCCAAAATGTCGTCTCTGGCCTCCATCCAGACGCGTCACTTAGTTTGTAACTTTAACAACTTTACTAACTTCCAAATAGTTGGTGAACTTTCAAAAGCCATCCCTTAACTAGTGGTTTGAGTTTGGTACTCTGATATTATTTTTGATGTATCAATTAGCTTTTATATACGTAGTTGGAATATAAAAAAATGTTTATGAGTAATAGATATTATGTGTAATATGATTAAATTTAAGTGTTGTTCGCAACCAATAATTAGTTTGACATAATCGATTTGTAAAAAGAGTTCACTTCACTACTTTTTGAGTTGGCAACATTGCTTGACAGACTGAACCAAGCCCTTCCATCTTACGAATTGATCGCTTGCGCACGTTATAATTTTGTGAACGTGATTTGTTGCAATTATATAGAATATAGTTTAAGTATTTTGGCTAAGAAAGTGTCTTCAGCCTCCGATATATCAATATTGGTGTTTTGTGGTGGTGCATCATTTTTGTGCGGCAATTTTCCTTCCCATATCCGAATCCTCGTGGTCCCTTAGCTTAGAGTAGGTCCTTACACCGCTTTAGAAGGCTCACCCCCCATCCGAGGTTGAAGGCACAGAGCCGGGACACCCTGATGACCAATCATACCGGAGGTAGCGAGTATCGGACTTGGTAAGTGCAAATATTTTGTAAGGTTATATTGCGTTTGACCAAAACCACTATACGTATATCCAATGCCGTGGATGATATCGCGGCTTGGAGGGGTACTTGTATGGTCCAAGGTTTGATATCAATGCTCATGGCCCCATTGGTTCGATTTTGGTTGTGGCTATACAGGTAGCCTACAAGTGTCAATAAGTAATGTCAAAATAATAGATGTTTGCTATTATGAATATGATTGGAACAGTATAAGTATAGTTATATACATAAAATATAGCCTTTGCCACTCCCTGATAATGTATCCTTTTCATTGGTGATATACTTATTGAGATCGGTTCTGAAGTTTCAGAGCTTTACTACAAACAAAAAATACATTTTTTCCCTTTTATAATATTATTAGCGATATTTATTGACAGCCCGGTTGGCTTTGTGGTTAGTGACCCTGACTTTCAAGCCGCGGGTCGTGGGTTCGATTCCTACCCAGGACAAACATTCGTATGCATGAATATGTCTGTTTGTCCTGTGTCTGGATGTAAATATCTATATAAGTATGTATTTAAAAGTAGTATAATATGTATTATGTTTCACAGCTTCATTCTTTGCGATTTAAGGTTTACATGTTGTAGTAGCGTCCCCACGCGTTAGCCTTGCACGGTTGTTTATAGTATTTTTTTTTTTTTTTTTTTTAGTGGTAGGTATTTCTCATTAAACGGTCCCCATCCCCTACACCGACATTACGTTTGGCGCGCTTACGGGCTTGTTCTCCATTCTGTGTTTCCGTGCTCAAGCCTTCGCACGTCTCACAAGCTCCGAGTGTAGTTTGTTTTTATTACCTACTATTGTTATTTAAAAATGGGTAATAAAAGGAAGATTGAAGACAATGGAAAACAAATTCGTGCCAAAATAAGAAAATTGGAGAACCAGTTGAAATCATCACGCAATCGCAGTAGAGTGATAGTTTATTCGTCGTCTTCCGAGGACGAATCTTCATGTAAGTACTCACTGTGATTTATTTTTAAATAACTAAAAATAAAACGTGCTTTTAACCTCAAAATTGATTACGGTTAAATGTGATGCGCACTACTAAATCTGAGTAATTGCTGTCACGTGTATATTTTTCCGTTTAAAATATGTTCTTGCGATGCGAGCTTCCAACACTGGGTCGTCTCTGTCGCTGAATATAGAACATATTGTCGATTTGTGATGCGAGCAACTAATACCCTGGAGTTGTCTCTGTCACATACATTTCTGTCCACCAGAAATTAATCGATGTCGTCATTTCCCAGCTTCGAGCGTGTCACACGCTTCGGCGTCTGTCGAACGAGGTAGTGCGAGTGGTATGCAGCCGCTAAGCCCAGTTCCTGATGCTTCGCTCGTAGCCCAATCCACTCAAGAGCCAATACCGGGGCCTTCCCAACTGGTACCAGTGGAAGCGCCCGAAGTCGACACCGGTGAGGAAGCTGAGTTGGACGAAGAAATTTTAAATCTCCTGGGCGAGGCCCCAAAGGCAAAACCCTCGTTAGGCAAAAATGTCCACAAGGAGATTGCCTCTAGATGGGAGGAGCTATTGCGTAAGGGGTTATCTAAGGATAATAAAGATAAAATCTATCAAGATTACTTAGTACCGGCTAATTGTGATCTCCTCGTCGCTCCTACCCTCAATCCCGAGGCGAAGGCGGCTTTGACGGACTTCGTGGTTAAAAGAGATCACACGTTGCAACAAAAACAGCAACAAATCGGCATCGCACTGGCCGCACTGTCGCAGGCGACAGAATTATTGATTTCTAAAGAGTGCAAGGAGAAAGTTCTAAAGCCTCTCAGCGACGCCTGCCGGTTACTATGTGATTATCATCACCTAGACTCAAAAACCCGCCGTAATTTTGTTATATCGGCCGTTAAGCCCGAGCTAAAAGATATGCTCGTAAATACTCGCAGGGACCAATATTTATTTGGCGAAAACTTGGGTGAACTTATAAAATCCGCCAAAAATATACAAAAATCAGGCGAAGGTTTAAAGGTCACTCAAAAACAGCCATTTATTGATAAAAATAAATTTATAAAAAATAACGATTCTCCCAAGAATCATTTAAACTACAAGGGCGCCTACCGCAAGGCGGTGCCAGGCCCGTCGCGAGGCGAGGCCTGGCGCGCGCATCCCGAGCGCCGCGCCGCGCCTCGTCGCGCGCCGCCAGCGCCGCCCGCGCCAGCGCAGCGCCGTGCCCGGGATCGGTCGCCGCCGCGGAGGAGCTGCAGGAAGTAGACTCCCAACATGAGGTAAGGTACGCCGGCCGGCTCCGATACTTTTACGACTATTGGTCCGAAATCACTTCCGACCGTACGATTTTGTCGTGGATCCGGGGGTATACGATACCCTTTACTTCACCTCCATCGCGGTATGGTTACCAGATTGCTCGTAACTATCCCGGTACGGAGCATGAAGATTTTTCAAAAAGTATTAATACTCTTTTGAATATCGGTGCGATATCTAAATGTGATCATGTTGATGGTGAATTCTTATCTAATATATTTTTAGTTCCAAAACCTAATGGAGATAAAAGGTTCATATTAAATTTAAAATGCCTAAATAAGTTCATAAATACAATTCATTTTAAAATGGAAGATTACCGCACGGCGTCCAAACTTATAACAAAAAATTGTTATATGGCTTCCATAGACTTAAAGGACGCTTATTTCTTGGTCCCGATTCACGAATCGCAAAGAAAATATTTGCGTTTTGAATATGACTGTCTTTACGAGTTTAATTGTCTCCCTTTTGGTCTTTGCACTGCACCATACGTGTTTACCAAAATTTTAAAACCGGTAATGAAACATTTAAGATTACTCGGCATTATAACCGTGCAGTATCTCGACGATATATTTCTTATAGCTGACTCTTATGAATCGTGCCTCAATAATATCATATATACGAAAAATTTACTAACTAGTTTAGGATTTGTAATTAATTACGAAAAATCTTGTTTAACACCGTCAAATCAATGTCGGTTCTTAGGATTTTTATTTGATTCAAATAAAATGATATTATTACTGCCTGATTCTAAGAAAAAGAAAATAAAAACAAATTTGTTGACAATATTTAAAAAACGAAAATGTAAGTTGAGAGACTTTGCCCGCTTAATTGGTCTTCTAGTGTCAGCTTGCCCAGCGGTACAGTATTCTTGGATGTACACAAAATTACTAGAACGTCATAAGTACTTAGCGTTACTAAAAAATCCATCTTATGAACAAGATATCAAAATCACTGACGAAGTTAAAGATGACATAGTTTGGTGGATTGACCATATAGATATAGGGATTTGCCCTTTTAGATTTAATCAGTTCATAATAGAAATATTTTCCGACGCCTCAACCTCCGGTTGGGGTGCATATTCTGATAATAAAAAATCCTTTGGTTATTGGAAAAAAGATGAGAAATGTTTACACATTAATGAACTAGAGCTAACTGCAGCGTTTTTTGCTTTGAAAATATTTGCTAATGATTATAATAATTGTGAAATACTTCTAAGAATAGACAACATGACCGCAATAGCAAGCATTAATAGAATGGGCAGTGTACAATATCCACACTTAAATAAAATATCACGTAACATTTGGCAATGGTGCGAATCTCGTAAAATAACCATTTATGCATCATATATTAATACTAAGGATAACATTGAAGCAGACTCCTTGTCGAGAAAGAGATTTCAAGACACTGAGTGGGAGTTAGCCGATTACGCATATAATGAATTAAAACACAAGTTAAATAGTCCAGACGTAGATTTATTTGCAAGTCGTTCTAATGCTAAATGTTCCGTTTTTGTTACCTGGAAACGTGACCCAGATGCATGGGCTATAGATGCATTCACTATTTCCTGGGAAAATTTAAATTTTTACGCGTTTCCACCTTTTTCTTTGATTTTAAAAATGTTGCAAAAAATTATATCTGATAGAGCTGAAGGTGTAGTCATCGTACCAAATTGGCCGTCGCAGCCATGGTTTCCCATATTTAGAAGACTTATATGTTCTGAAACTATATATTTTGAACCCAATGTTAATCTATTGAAATCACCTTTCAGATCCGTTCACAACCTTCATCAATCGCTGACGTTGGTTGCCGCGAGACTCTCCGGCAAACTTTACAACAACTGTCCTCGCGAACAGTTCAAATAATGCTATCATCTCTGTCAGACAACACATACAAACAGTACGATGTTTGTATTAAGGCCTGGAGGTCATATTGTACTGACCATAGTTTTGATTATTTAAGCCCAACGGTTCCTATTGTTTTGGATTTTCTATCCTCAGTAGTTGATAAGGGTGCCAAATATGGTACCGTAAATTCATACAAATCTGCTTTGTCGATTTTGATTGGTAGTAAAATTATGAATGATGATCACGTCAAGCGGTTCATGAAGGGCGTATTTAGATTAAGGCCCTCTGCACCGAAATATAATTTTACGTGGGACCCCGCTCCAGTTTTAGAATATTTAGCTCTAAAGTGGCCTCACGAAGGCCTCAGTTTAGAAGTTTTGTCAAAAAAGACTCTTACTCTATTGGCTTTGGTTACGGCTCATCGCGTACAGACCCTTTCGTTAATTAAAATTAGTAACATTGTGATAAGTCAAGGTAATGAAATTACTATCAAAATTACAGACCTGATCAAAACTTCCGGTCCTAATTCATCTCAACCATTTTTACGACTTCCCTTTTTTAACGAAAGATTAAAAATTTGCCCAGCTACTTGTTTAGTATCGTATATGAACAGAACTGATTTTCTACGTTCTTCCACAGATGATTATTTATTTATTAGTTACCGTAAGCCTCACGGCAAGTTGTCGTCTCAACGGTTGAGTCACTGGATCAAAGACACACTGACCAGTAGCGGCATCAACACCAGCGTATTCGGTGCGCACTCTACGCGACACGCTGCCACTTCTAAAGCCAATAGATTAGGCGTTAGTATTGATTTGATTCGAACAACCGCGGGTTGGTCACAAAATTCATTAGTGTTTGCTAAATTTTATAATAAAAACCTGATCACTGATTCAAACGAATTTGCAAGGTCGATTCTTAATAATGAAGATTAAAATAAAGAAATTTTGAATAATTTTATGTTCTTACTTATTACCAATCACTTAATGACAGAAAATAATTCACATTTTATATTAGTCAGATATCTACTCTGAACATCCTACAACATGTAAACCTTAAATCGCAAAGAATGAAGCTGTGAAACATAATTAATGATCAAACGAACTTACCCTTACGTGAAGTTCGATCACAATTATGTGAACAGCTTCATTCGACGCGATTTATTAACACCCTCCCTTAATAAAATTTACCCCCCCCCCCTATATATAAAATGTAAAATATTTGAACAGACTTTAAACATAATGAAGAACAAGCCCGTAAGCGCGCCAAACGTAATGTCGGTGTAGGGGATGGGGACCGTTTAGTGAGAAATACCTACCATTAAAAAAAAAAAAAAAAAAAATACTATAAACAACCGTGCAAGGCTAACGCGTGGGGACGCTACTACAACATGTAAACCTTAAATCGCGTCGAATGAAGCTGTTCACATAATTGTGATCGAACTTCACGTAAGGGTAAGTTCGTTTGATCATTAAGTATATCGCCGCCCCCGGAGAATAAAATGACAACTGATATTACCATAGTTTTAGTGTTATCTCATTTTGGCAATCTATGGTGCCTAATACATCTACCCAATTTTTTTCGTAAATTTCTAGCTATTATTCAAAAAGTTATAAAAAAATGCAATAATATTCGCCTGTTTTTCAAGCACAGAAGATTTCTTGAAAAAAACTATAATATGAAGTTAGTGAAACAGTTTCTTCATTAAAGATACAATAAAAACTTTAGCAATAATATTCTCGGAAAAAAAATCGGCGAAATAATTGTCAATGCTATTATCATTTTGTTCTCCTAAAAGTCCGCTTAGGCGTGACTGTACAATAATCGGTTACAATCGTCTACGTCTAACTGAGGTACATGTGTAAAAGTACCTCAGTTAGACGTAGACGATTGTGATAGTAATTATATAAATAACTCTAAGAATAATAATAAAGATGCATAGAAATGAAAATTAATTGAAAAGATCCAAAAAAATAACATAAATATTCCAGAGGAAGTGCCAACACAAACTTAAACTGCTGTTGGCACCCCAGAAGTTGACGTATCATGTTCAATTGATTCAACGATGAGTATAATTAATACTATGAAATTGAGAAGAAAACGGAATCAAAATGAGAGTGAATGACTAGACCACCTCCCTCCTCGGCTCGTGTACAGAGCGGACGTGTTTTTAAGCGAATTCGTATAAATAGTTTAAAATTTATTTAAATTAATTTATTGTTGGGACTTCGCCCTGATCTTGAAGTGGTGTTTGAAGACGTTAGGGCTGCGCCCCGGGTCTCCTAAGAAGCCCCTCTCGCCACGGACGACGGTGAGTCAAGCGCGGCTTTTTGCATGTTGTTGGACTCGAACCGGCTGTCATCGGGTTGCTGCTCGGGTGTGGACTGACTGGGCCAGAAGGTGCGTGAGCGACCCCGCCGAATTTATTGTACATATTCTACCGAACCTCCACGTATCTGCTACGTGACTCGCTACGAGCTACGAACTCAGCTACGAGCAGTGCCTACGCTACGAGAACGATTTGCTACGCTTGGACCTACAGCGCCTACCGAAGCTTTATTACCTGCTTGCTTGCCTTTCGCTATAACAAGGCGCCTGAACGTGTCATACCAAACAATAATAATACGATTGTAAGGATAATAAGGGAAGATAGTGGAAGTCAAAAATAACCATGTCGGTGCGTCGTTCTCCACCAGACTCAGATAATCTGCTGAAGACACCTCCCGTCATTCACTATGGATCTGATCCGGCAATTAACTTATCTAATAATGAATCTACTTCTTATCTTAATATCACTAAACGCCAAAAGCGCACTATTGATGAGTACTCAATGAGACCGGCATCGGAAATTGGTGAGATAAAGGCCATGTTTGCTGAAATGCAATCCCAACAAGACCTCAAGTTTGACTCTTTGAGCAAGGCTATGGAAATAATAATGTCTCAAAACCAAGATATACATAAAACTGTAGAACACATAAAGTATCAATACGAAGAAATGTCATCCAGAATCAATTTTTTAGAGTGCGAAAATAAACAGTATGTAAGCCAAATTTCTGCTCTAGAAACCAAGGTTGAGCTACTGGAAAAGAAAGCCCGCAGTTCTACGATCGAAATTCGCAACATACCAAAGCAAGAGGGAGAGACTAGGGCTGGAATGATAAAAATTGTTCAGGACGTGGGGTTGGCTGTATCCTTGGAATCTCCAATCGAAAAGTCTGAAGTGCGGGACATTCACCGTTCAATGAAGGGTGCTATAATTGTGGACCTGACCTCCACCTACAGGAGAGATACTCTGGTGTCTGGGTTCAAAAAACTTCAGAAAACCAGACGTAATAGCCAACAGCAGCCTGTAAACACAACTCTGATAAACCTCTCAGGTCCACCGACCAATATATATATATCGGAGTCTCTCACAAACAAAGCGAGCCGCCTCTTCTTCCTTGCCCGAGATAATGTCAAAAACAAAAAGTTATATGCTGCATGGGCAGCTTATGGGAATATCTATGTTAAGAAAAGGGAAGGGACGGCACCACTGCGCATCGACTCAGAAGAGGAGCTGTCTAAAATCATTTCACAACTAGTGGCTCCCCGCGGTTTCACCCGCGTTCCCGGGATAAAAAGTAGCCTATGTGTTATTCCAGAACATATTCTAGCTCTGTGCCAAATTTCAAGCAGATCCCTTCAGCCGTTGGAGCGTGAAAGAGTAACAAACATCCATACAAACTTTCGCATTTATAATATTAGTAGGATGACTAGATTCCAAGGGAATAATCCTTCTTACTTTTAACTTTATAGTAATTATTAATGGTTTTTTGTATAGTTTTTATATCTTCACTACTTTTCATAATATTCTTTCTCAGAGAATGGTTGTCGTATATTACCTTGTTTTCAAATCGATGTTCCGTGACGACATTCTATATACACACACTATAAACACACACACTACACTACACACTACACTCATGAATTACTCAATACATTATATTCAACTTACACGCGATGTTGCTCTAACTCCAGTCCATTCAATTCCAAACCCAGGCAAATACTTAACAAAACTTAAACAGCTTACCTTAATCATCCCTCTTATCAGGGATCCAACCTAAACTTTAATTTAAAATGTTTGACCCCAACAATATAGAATGTATTAGCCTTGGTTTGGATTCCATATCAATCGCAAATTGTGTAAGATGCGACGTCGAAAATATTTATAACCACGTAACAAACGCCAACCTTAAAATAATATCTCAAAACATTAGAAGTATTACTTGCAATATGAATAACTTCGTGTCTCTGGTTATGCGATCAAAGGTGTCTTGGGACATTATAGTTCTCACGGAGTGCTGGCTTTCTGCGGCTAAATTCGTTCCGGAACTTCAGGGCTTTAACCATATCTCCACTATCGCTAATAAAACTCAAAATGAAGGTGTGGTTATCTACTATAACAATAAGCTTTTTACCACATATGAAGAGCCTCAAGTAAACGATGCTAACTGTCTCCTCCTTAAATTGAATTCCGAAACATGCATCCTGGGCATATACAGGTCACCTAGCCAAACAAATATCCAAAACTTTATTACTAGCATTGACTCTCTTTTAACCAAACTTAGCGACTTCAAAAATATTATTCTCTGTGGTGACATTAATATCGATATCTCTATTAACACAAGTGACAATCGGTCCTATAATTACTTAAACGTTTTATCAAGTCATGGCTTACTTCCAGCGCATACTTTGGCAACCCATGGACTAACATGTTTGGATCATATGATGGTAAAAACCAAACTCGAGGCCACCTGTCTTGTCGTTGAGTCATCCATCACTGACCATGAGTGTGTTGCCCTAAGTATTCTTAAACCTAATTTAAAATTCGTCAACAAACCTATTCCTCTTGTTGACTTTCACTGCCTTGATGATGCTATGCGGAAGATTGATTTCCAAGCAATACTAAAATCCAGTGATGTCAACATTGCTACAGACTTATTAATCAATTATTTGGTATCTACCATCGGAAACAGTACTAAGCTAGTTAAAACATCTACACGAAAAAGAATTTATAAGCCATGGATCTCTAAAGGTATGTTGCGTTGCATGAGGAATAGGGATAAACTTTACAAAAAACTTAAAAAGCATCCAGAAAACGAAGTTTTAAAAATGACATACAGAAGGTACAGGAATTATTGCAATAGTCTACTAAAGAAAGCAAAGAGAAATTTTGAAAAGAAAGAAATTGAGGACGCAAAAGGCAACAAAAGGAAGCTATGGGAAGTAATAAGAGACATAAGTGGCCAAAAGAGAACTGCTGATCACTCTTCATGCTTAGTAGCATCCGATAATCCAGTCCAAAGTATTAACGATGTTAATTTATACTTCTCAGAAATTGGAAGGAAACTGGCTGAACCCCTTATAAATTTAAACTCTAGTAATAACCCGAACAAAAAAAGTGTCACTACCATCTCACCCATAAAGTCATTAGCTTTCTTACCAACTGATCTCATAGAAGTTCAACAATTAATAATGGGTCTTAAAAACAAATGTGCCACAGGTTTTGATGGGATCTCGGGAAGCATTATTAAGAGATATGCGGATATTCTAGTGGTCCCTATCGCACACATCTGTAATCTAGCCCTTGCAAATGGTGTTTTCCCAAATGCTTTCAAGGCAGCACTCATTAAGCCTATACACAAGGGTGGGGACAGATACCGGGTAGATAACTATAGGCCCATTTCAATCTTGCCGACTATTTCCAAGGTACTTGAACGACTGATGAATAAGAGGCTTATCGGTTTCTTAGAAAGTAATAACCTGCTCTCATCTGCCCAGTATGGCTTCCGTTCTGAAAAGTCAACAAATGATGCTGTTCATGAGCTAACTGATACCATCATATGCAACTTAGATAGAAGACAGAAGTGTTTGGCCGTATTCTTAGATCTGGCTAAGGCGTTTGACACGGTGTCGATCCCTATCCTTTTGAATAAATTGAGGGAAATGGGGGTTAGAGGAATACCCTTGAAACTGTTTTCTGACTACCTCTCTGGTAGAACACAGCGGGTAAGGATTGACCACCTTACAAGTAAAGAATACCCAGTGTTATTTGGAGTCCCCCAGGGAAGTATTCTAGGGCCTACTCTGTTCCTGGTTTACATTAACCAGCTATGTAACATCCACATTCATAACGGTAGGGTGCTGACCTTTGCTGACGATACAGCGCTTGTCTTTCATGGGGAAAGTTGGGATAATGTATTTTCTGCGGCCCAAAGAGGAGTAACGAAGGTTTGTTCATGGTTGAGGTCCAACGTTCTTACGTTAAATGTAACGAAAACTAATTACGTTGCCTTCGCCTTAAAAACGAATCTCCTTCCTCCCCCAAGTCTCACAATTACCGCTCACAATTGCGACGGTTCAACCCCCATGTGTTCGTGCCCCAATATTCTGCGTGCTGTCACTGTTAAATACCTTGGGATTCTCATAGACCATACACTTACCTTTAAGCAACACATAGGCGCACTGGTTTGCAGAATGCGTAAGCTAATTTACGTTTTCAAATCCATAAAAAATGTAGCCGATCGTAATACCGTCAAGATGGTTTACTTTTCCCTGTGCCAGTCGATTCTGGGGTACTGTGTAACATCTTGGGGAGGCGCAGCCAAGTCTCACCTCATTGAGCTTGAAAGAGCCCAAAGGGTTGTTTTAAAGGTGGGTGCGGGTCTTCCATATCGTTTTCCAACTACTAAAGTCTACAGTACTTGGGGAGTGCTTACGGTTAGGCAGCTCTTTATTCTTCAAACAGTGCTCCACATTCATTCCCGGACCACCTTTGACCCTGAGCTAGTCCAAAACGTTCGGAGGAAGGGTACTGTCTGCCGTTCCCGCATTTGCCATACGAGCTTATCCCACCACTTTGCATGCTTTCTTGGCCCATACTTGTATAACAAGGCAAACAGCCTTCTTACCATTTACCCGCTTCCACGGACCAAATGTAAAGATTCAATAACTAGATGGCTAAGGACTTTGACCTATCAACAGACAGAAGACCTCCTATCCCCCAATATTTGATCGTTTGAATATATTTTTGATACCGCTATTATTTTGAACTCACTATCACACTCATTCATACACTCACACATTTACACACACACGCACACACAGTCACTCACACACACAGTCACACACACACACAGTCACACACTCACACACACTCACACACAGTCACACACACACACAGTCTCACACACACACACAGTCATACATATACACAGTCACATACACTCATCCTTTTTTGTTATCATGGCTTAATATTTATTTTTATTGTAATATCTGCTTGAATATTTTCTTTTTAATTTTTAATTTGGATATAAGTCTGCTTTTACTCTTTTAACTGTCTTTCCTAGTGTCACGTACTTAATTAATAACTAAATGGTACCTACCTAATTTATATGGGAAGTGCAGTGTATTGCAATATCCGTGGAGTCGGGGCCCTGGTGACTTGTAATACAGGTTTATTTAACCTACCACAAGCACCAGGTCTCTCACAAAGCAGGTCTGTAATGTACTGTATGGCATCTACGCATTTTGTTATATTTAATAAGGACCTTTGTGAGAGAAAAATAAATAAATATTTTATTATTATTTTATTGACCAGAGAAGTAAAAAGGTAAATAATTTAGAAGAAGCTTATGTAGAATGCGATAAGGAAAAGTTCGAAAGAAGGACTCTGAAGGCTGAATGTAAGTGTAAAAAGAAATGTGGTGAGAAGATCAAATAAGCACAAAGAGAGGCAATTATGCTGCAATATTATAAACTTGAAGATCACGAGCAACAGTGGCAATACATCGCCCGTTATAGGTACTACAACTGAAGAAGTAAAAAGAATAACACTAGTCCGAAAAAACAATCGTACACAATCTAATAAATACTACATATTTCAAATTAGGCACGGAGAAAGTACAAGTGTGTAAGACATTTTTCATCAATACTTTAAGTAAATCACGTCAAACTGTTTATACATCATTAGACTGTAAAAGGATAAATTGATAACAGATACTGTCATGACAAAATACCACGTAAAATGTCTATCCGACCAGAAGAAAACATCATCCTGCATATTCCAATAGAGTGCAATGGCATGGAACTCTTTCTTGTGTGACAATGACACAAGAAAAGATTCGGCCAGACAATATCTTTCAGAACTGCTCAATATATCTAAAATGTAGCAGCTGTATCAAACCTGGTTTCAGGAGGGAAACTAGAAGATTAAAGAACGGGCACGTCAAATCAAAAAATAGGAAAAGGAATTTCATCAACTCTCAAATACAACTATAGCAATCATTGATCTACAGAAGGTGTTGAACATTCCTCAATCCCATTTAGGAATGTAGAAAAAGTGAATGATGAGAAGTGCAATGTGAAGGAAATGGCGCAGAATGAGTTTATAGATAAAAAACAATTAATTAAAAACAAGAACTGGGCTAAATGTGTAGAAGGAAAGAAAATAGCATAGTCTAAAGCAATGGAAATTAGCGTCTTACATTCACAGGCAACTAATAAACTAATAACTAATTTAAATGTGATTTTGATCTCAATTATTCACAATTAAATGTCGAACCGCATCAAAATATCACGGCAAGAAAAAAGCGAGGCACCAGACAAACAGGAAACAACACTTCAGCTTATTTTAGTGCATCCCAATTGAAACTTGTATACAACAAACCTCTACCAGTAAGCAAGGCTTTATTCGCCGATCTTATGAGTCTTTGTAGGACAGAACACATCCCGGCTTAATATCATAGCTTGTACAATTATTTCACTTCTATGAATAGTTCTGATGACCATTTACATGACAATTATCATGAAAATGAAGAAGATTAGGTTCTTTTTAAAAAGTTTATTTCGACTATGTTACCCTTACAAAATCGATTGGGTACTTAAATATTGTTTACTAGTGGCTCCCCGCGGTTTCACCCGCGTTCTCGGGATAAAAAGTAGCCTATGTGTTATTCCAGAACATATTCTAGCTCTGTGCCAAATTTCAAGCAGATCC
Source organism: Thyatira batis (assembly GCA_905147785.2). Taxonomy (NCBI): domain Eukaryota; kingdom Metazoa; phylum Arthropoda; class Insecta; order Lepidoptera; family Drepanidae; genus Thyatira; species Thyatira batis. The sequence goes on from LR990502.1 coordinate 1,785,148, forward strand.
CTTCAGCCGTTGGAGCGTGAAAGAGTAACAAACATCCATACATACATCCATACTTACAAACTTTCGCCTTTATAATAGTAGTAGGATTATAATAATTTACGAAGATGTTTAGGAACTCTTTTTTTTAATGTTAAATAATTTAGAATTTCAATAAACCAATAGTTGATTACTACAACATTGTTTTACAACAAAACCCGGAATAAAAGTTCAGGGTTCTATTACCGTTTAATGTATTTTCCGTATAAACTAGAATATAATGGTAAGTGATATTGTTTTCCGTTAATTTAGCTTCTATTATACGTTGAATATTATTGTAAACCAGTAATGCAATAATTACAATCTCTGGAAAGTAACGAGAATAAAATGCTAAGTGTTATTAGTAAATTTAAACAAGAGCAGAAATTTAGTATCTTTTAAAATTCTAAATATCTTCAGTTCGGATAACCATAGTGTAACATATTTTAAAGCATTACATAAATCAAAAAATCCGCTATAATTGACCTTATTTTTATTTCTCTGCATCTATCGGTTAGCAAGTTAAAGCAAAAAAACGGTTTTTTATTTTTCCTGAAAAATCGTGTTTTTGCAGTTATCATTTTATTCTCCGGGGGCGGCGATATCAGCTATCGGGGTCGTATTATGAACTTTAAAAGAATCAGGCAAGTTCCAGGCAATTCAGTTCGCGGCCTTAAACTGCCTGGCGATATTTCGTATTATGACGTTCATAAAACTGGCCGACTTCTGAATGGATTCGTTGTCTATAGCCGTCTTGTCCTCGCTTACAGCGACGTTTAGAAACTTGACTAATATTTTATCGGTAAGTTACGGTTTTTATTTTATATCGTTTGAAACTCAAAATATTAATTTTCTAAACACAAAATTAATTAAAACAACGATTTTTTTAGAAAGCTTTAATAAAAGTTAAATAATACGTTCATCTTTTATATTTAAATTTATATAATTTTGGTATGCGTCTATAAATTTTTTGTTATTGCGATATTAAGTTTTCGACCGACATTCATAATGTCGTTGCGCATCATCTGAATTTTATTATTTTTATTAAATAATTGTATGACTTATGGCGTAAGTATTTTTGAAAGTGTTTTGTATGCTATTGTTCTGTTATTTAAATAAGAATGTAATGAAATGAAACTAGGTATCTAAGTTATTTACTCCGGAGAGTGAAACTTACAATCGTCGTCGGCGGGCGACTTGCAGTCAGTTAGAAAAATGTGGGAGTTTCTTAACTCCTTTAGAGAAATAAGTAGCTATGGGATATAACAAAACCGCTCAAGCACGAGACTATTCACGGCGGATGTGGGCACGTGCTACAGCATCCATGAATGTGCAAGGGCAAGGTGCTATAAAGGGGTAGAAATAATGGTCGAGTGTTATTTATTTATTTATTTATTTAGGGACAAAAAACAGTTACACGATATGCACGAATATGTAAAATTAATAGAAACTTCATTACATTTACTTAAATAAAAAAGCTATAAAGAGAACTCATAAAAAACTTAAACTAAGTAGGGCCTTAAATTGTCTTAACGTGGACTACAGTGTAATATGCTTATTGGATATCTGGAGCAGCATTGGTAATTGGTGTCATCATGTATTTTCTTTGGGGATAACCAGATTTTTACTCTTCTCAAATATTCTCAATTGACTTACATCAATGAAATATATTCTTTTCTACATACCCAGTGGACTCTTAAGGGCACATTACTATTGAGATTTTTCATGTGTAATTTTAGGGGATGATTCGCCTTAATAAATGTGTCATGGGTAGCGCCTACATAACTAGCATCCACACAAATTATCTCCATATCAGCATTACTTATTTAGAATATGTTTTTGTTCCAGATTATTGTAAGAAATTAGATATTATACAAGAGCAAAACTTTATTATTAAACCTAATCTTCATAGTGTAAATAGCTAAACTGTTGCACAAAATATTAATAATATATAATTAATAGTCTACAATGGAACTTAATAACACTTTATAGAGTAAACACAAAAATGTACGAAACTTAGTTTCCAGTGATAAACCGTAGATTTCTTAGGCACAGACATATACGGTACAAGGTCCTCACAAAGGTTGTGCACAAAGTCCTTGCTAAGTTGGTATTTTTAATAAATTGACGATCTTCTATTGAAAATGGATCGCTTTGTTGTCGTAGTTTCATTTTCTTATGCATTTGACTAGTTCTAGGCTCCTCGTCGTCACTCTCCAGAAAATTGAACAATTCTAATTCTTCACACATAATTATCACATTTTTATTAATTTTAAACCGAAATAATCACAAAACAATTCAGTTTAGGCAACAATGAGAACGCTTAAACTGAATTGTTTGCACTGTCACTTTTGACACCTAACTTTGGAATATAAATGTCAAATAAGCGCTCATAATACGACTAACGCCAGCCAGTTTTTGAAAAGCCGGGCAGAAGTCGGCTTGGTGTACCACGTGACCTCTGACTGGCTGGAACTTGTATTCATAATACGAATTTGCCAGGCAATTCAATTCACGGCGTGTACTGCCTGGAAATAAGAGTTGATAATACGGCCCCTGGTTGCCATAACACAAGCTCACTATGATGCTTAATTTGGAATCAGATTGGCCGTGTGTGAAAAATGTCCCCGGATATTTATTTATTATTATTATTTATTATTATTATTTATTTATTTTAATAACGATATTAATTTCTATATTTAATAAAAAAAAATTCAGTATATTTTTAATAATAATAATGCATTAAAAGTACTAGAACAAATACCATACAGTAAAATAATAACGTGTTCACACAAAAGCACGGATTCCAATTACTGAATTGCATTTGTGGCAACTTTTTTCATATATGCAATCAAATATTTTACATTGAAAAATGTGTGTGTCATTTATTACACCAATATTATTTCACTAACTTACATCGTTTATTTTTTAACTTTGTAACACTAAGTGCAGTCCCCAACTTTACCTGCATTAATATTGGTCCTTAATTTTCAACTAATTTGTTAACTAGTGGCTCCCCGCGGTTTCACCCGCACTCCCATTAGTCTTAAATTTCCCTGAGATAAAAAGTAGCCATGTGTTATTCCAAAAAATATTCTAACTCTGTGCAAATTTCACCACGATCCCTTCAGCCGTTATGGTGTAAAAAAATTAAACTAACATACATCTATACATTCTTACAAATTTTCGCATTTATAATTTTAGCAGGATCGAGGATCTATCATCGTTCAGCCGTTCTTGCTTGAAAGAGTAACAAACATCCAAAATAACTTTTATATTAATAATATTAGTAGAATAAAATATTATATTCTTGAGCCAACTTTCAATTACATACAAAAACGCGGACAAAACCGCGGGACTAAACAACTACTACCTAACAATAAAATTTAATCGTCCAAGGAATTTTTAATACAGTGCAATATAAATCTAAACTTTATACATAACGTCAAACGAGTTTTCAACTGTAATTCATTATATTCCCATTCACGATTTCCAACCATTACCTGATAAACGGCAGCCATTTTGTTGGAGCATTTCCTTTATTCCTTTTATATTGGCTACCGGTTCCTACCAGTTCTTACTTAATACCTACTATACCATTAACGAAATAAGATCTGCTTCTATCAGCTTAAAACTAGCTCAAACTGGTTTTTGTTTCCGCATTTAGCTGGTTAGATAATAATATAATAATAATAATATCCTGGGACATTTTTCACACACGGCCAATCTGATTCCAAAGTAAGCTTCAAATGAAGTTTGTGTTATGTAACCAGATAGCTGATATACTACATATCATACTTTTTTAATACATACATACATATTAAAGATATTTACATCCAGACACAGAACAAACAGACATACAAATGTTTGTCCTGGGTGGGATTCGAACCCACGACGCGCGGCTTGAGAGTCAGGGTCACTAACCACAAAGCCAACCGGGCTGTCAATATATAGATAGATCTTCATTCCTCGGTTGTTTCCACATTTGGCTGGTTAGATTATAAGATCATCAACCCCCGGCTTCACTTGCGTTGTATCATATTTTTTAACTATTAGTAAGCAAACTAGATAAGCCATACTTAAAGTTTGCGCTTAGAATTACATTTAGCCACATTTTTTATTTCTATGAATTATATTATGTTCCTATCTATAGAGGGACCGGGACCCTTTTTGTACTTTACAAACTTTTGCCTTTTGTCTACAAAACTTTAAACTATCCACGATACATTGATGCATACGACTGGAAACTTTTCCTTCGTTTTGTTGCCAAAAAACTCCGCCAGAGTTTTAAGCATTCCAATTTTAAATTCGTATATTATTCGGAATTGCTTTTCGAATCTAACGGGGACTTTGGATGTGATCCAGCCAGACTTTATGAATGTACCTGCAAGATACTTTATGTTTTAGAACATTGGAAAGGTCCTTGTACTTGAAGGTGGAAGGTAGGTACTTAGTATTGTTTCATGTGGATTTAAGAACATGTCGTTTTATACCGGATTTTTACTAACAATCATTTCAAGAACCTATATGTTAAGGTAAAAGGTAGGTTAGGTTTAAAACCACGTAAGTAGATGCTTAAAATTTAACGTTCCTATGTAATTGTATATATTTGATTTAGTTGTTTTTATTAAAAAGGTGACTTGATTGACATCTGTTGGATTCAAGAATATCTGTTTAAAAAGATCTTAAGCACACTGAACGCTGGGAAGTGACTTTGGTTTATACTATATTAAGATATTTTATTCATCATTCACAACATAATATTAAGGTTCAACACACAACATGTGATTTAAATACTATTACAGTTTATGGTTGAATTGTGTACTTCATTATCGATAGGAATGAAGGAATTTAAAGATTATAGGTACGTCTCGACGTTCCGGCGCCGGCGCCGCGCCATTGGCTGACTGACAACTAAATGTTTGTCGTATGCTAATGTAATAGTTTAGAACATGCTTGAAGGTTAGTGAAGGACTTTAAGTGGATTGAAAGATTTCTTGTTTTAGGGTGAATTCTCTGTGAAACTGATATTATAAAGCTGAAGAGTATTTTTGGTTGAACGAGCTAATATAAGGAACTACTGGTCCGATTAGTTAAATTCTTTCAGTGTTAGATAGTCCATTTACTGAGGAAGACTATAGGTTATATATCATCACGCTAAGGCCAATAGGCGCTGAGCGCCTCTTATGAAGGAAGTCAACATATTTATCCCAATAACAACCTTTGCTACTAGATGTTCCTTTTCAAAATATTTCCGATATTTTTGTGCGTAAAAACATAACTCTTTTAAAGAGAAAAAATGTTATAAACCGGGTGTTCCTTATTACAAGTTATCAAAAGGACAAATTTATAACTTAATCTGTAGCAGGAAGCTTATGGCCCCCACAAGTTGAGACACTAAATAGATAGCATAGAAACGGGTCAACCTCGACATTATTTCAAAAATTTTACCCCAAACACACACATACGCAGTTTATGTTAAGGTCAGTTGGAAGAGATTGGAAAAAAATTGTGAATATAGTACATTTCTATCTAGGTCATCTTCGTTTGCTTTGTAATTTGTGAGTCGTGCAATATTATATTATTTTTATTATATACAGTTTTCGCATTTATTTGAATATTGATGTAATGTATATTTTATTTAAAAATCAACGTTATCAAAAAGTTACTGCACCTTACCCGAGAACAGTAAAAGGGGAAGGCGGAAAATTGTAATGATTGTTTTAAAATGATGTAAGTGAATGTGGATATTAGTAGCGACCGAATGAAATGGAGGAATACCATGTAAATGATATATTTTTCAGCTAAGTTACTGAAATTTACTATAATACAGGTGCATGAATTTGAAGTAATAGTGCATATTGTCAATTGCAATGAGTGGCATGAGCAGGAACATTGTAGGACCTAAAACTGTATTGTAGATTTGTGTATGTGTGTGTATGTAATAGCTGAGCATTATCAAAAAGTGGTCCTTCTGTACCTTTTTTATTCTAGGATTGGTCTTCCCTCCCGTTTCGTCGGCGAAAAATTAGAAAACTTCCGAGTCATTATTCAAGAAGTGTAACTTGACCATAACTTTTGACTTAAAGCCTGTCTTGGATATAAATATTTTTTTTTCAATGTTACAAGAAAATTGTTTTTCAAAATGCGATATTTTAATTTAGTTTGTGGTTCGTGGTTCCATCCATATTAAAATGTTAATAAATAATGAGACTTTGGTGTCGGTTTGTATGTTACAAACATTTTGATCGTCTTCACAATCGTAAGCTTCCATTTCCCTCAGATATTTTTTTCTACTAAACATTCTTAAACAGGGCATGCCAGGGTTGGCATATCGAGGTCCTATAGCGAATTTTATCCACAAAATAGGGTTGAACAAAACGATATCTAAAATATTGTATTCCTTTAACATAGTACTGAAATAATAAAGAACAGGGTAATAATTAACTTTAAATATTGTCTGATCAAACATTCCCTATAGCCTCATGAAGGAGCTTGCTTGCCAACGTTCAGCGAGTAATCGTTCTACGCTCGATCGATAGAGTAAGCAAGCGGAATACAAATGAACTGATATCATAATATATTACTCCATAAAAACATTCTACTCAGCTCGATGTAACGTTGTACAGACTTTTATGCGTGAAGACCATCGATCTATTTTAACTCTAGATCAGCTATGAAGCCTATGAGAGACTCAAATGAAGCATCTTGCTTATATAATAAGTATTAACAGGGTGAAGAAAATTAAGGATAAAAAAGTATAAAGCAGTATTTAAATATTAATTGGTGGTTTTGTGTGCATGGATATATTGGACATGTCTACATCGCTCTGCTTAGTTCGTTTAAAATTTTGTAACTAATGAAATGAATTTTCAGAAAATAGTGTCTTACTGAAATAAATGTAGAGATACAGTACATATAAAAATCAATTAGTAAGTTTTCAGTAGCTATAATATTAATTCATTACAAACGTTTTATTTCGATTTATATCCCATAAAACATAAGATGCATTCTTGTATAAAGAAGCTCTTCCAGCAATTACATAACGTAAGAGATCAGTGGATGTAGGCTACAAAGAAATTTGTAAGATTGTAGCAACAACGACAGTTATAGCTGTGTTTTATTGCCTTGGACGTACGGATCAAAATTGAATAAGCAAAAATGTTGCCAATTTTATATGGAATATTAAAACATATAGAATTACATATGTGCTAGTGAACTATGAGAATAAATTGCCTTTGACTTGACATCAATTAGTACATATCTTTTCTAGATATAATTGTAGCCAAGTTTTTCTTTCATGTCTAGATTCTGAAATTGTTTTATGGATGGCTTACTTTGAGCCATCGAAGATCATTATATTTTTTGTATATAGATATATATTAACTTATGGGTATTTATAGCGTATAATTGCCTTAATAGGCCACGAATCTGTTAATAAATATGCGTTGCGTATAAAACTAGGTATTTCCTCTGTGGTTTGAAGTTTAGAAATATTAAAAATACTGTAAATGTCAACCTATAAAATAAATTTTGTATGCCACTCTTTCGAAATATGTGACACTATGTAATGATATTGTTGTATAAGACCTTTGAACCATTTTTGAAACAAATAACTGAATATTTTTATTATTATTATTTATTCTTAACTATCGGATTTATGCAACTCTCTCTGTCTCGATGCTCCGTTCCTATTGGTCGAATCGGAATGTTATCCTTAATCTGGCTCGATAAATGGGCTATCAAATACAAAAAAAAATGTTCTATATATACCAGAAATTTCTGAGATTACTGCTTTCAAACAAACTCTTTAGCTTTATAATATTTGTTTAGACAAATCGCTTCTTACCCATTTTGCATCCTTTAATAACTACGTATATATATTTATATATTTTTTAATGGACTAGAAGGTGTTAGCTTCAGATGGCTTGGTAATAAGTGTTGCATAGTACAAGCTAAGGTTGCCAATGTATGTATGTATATTGTATTATTATGTTGTGTCCAATAATTGGTTTATTTCTTTCCCCATTTCTTTCCTTCAATTGGAGAAAAGAACGGAAGGAACGTAGTTTGCTTTGCAATAAATATTAGGTTTATAAAGTCAGTCAGCCATGACAAATCTCTTCTCAAAACAGATCTACTTTTCAAGCATTTAACCCCCAAAGCACTCATCCCCTAAAAAACAATGACACCATTTTCAATTCGCATTTTTCCGCATCAAAGCTATTGACATGTAAATTTCATTTAAAGGTCAACACAAACTTGTGTACAATAGGATTTAGCATAAAGTTTTTCAGGTTTTGTTCAAGTGTTTGTCAGATGTTAAAAGTGTTTGAGGTTATGCATAATTTGTACATTAGGTAGCTTAAATGCGTTGAAGCTTAAAGCAGTAATATAGGTTAAAGGGGATGAAAAAGCTGGGTAGATGATATTTTTGTATAGTTACATATATTAATTGTATATAATTAAATTATTATTTATCATACTTATACTATTGGTAATCAAATTATAATTTATCATTACAGATATTAATATATAAGTACACTACAATAAAAATACATAAGGACATGATTATATTTGATAACCTTAATAACCTTTACCTAAGTAACACATAAGAACACAAAATGCAGACAAATTTGGCATTATTTAAGCCATAGAGCAAAAATATCAAACTAATAGAAAGAGATTTCGACCTCTTTTACTACTATATAAAAGCTTTAGCCTAAGTCTGTCTATACCTTTAAACTGTCTATTCCCATATTTATAATCAAACGCGATAAGGTTGCGTTAGCTAAGCGCTGAGGTAATATTATATGTACTTATTTTTTATGTTCATTGTACAAGATAGAAAAACAAATTCCATATTAATATGGTAAAAAAAGATGTAGTTTTATGATTAGGAATGTTAGGTCATTATTTCTTGAATGGTTTACTGTATAGATGAGAAATAATGTAATGGTATATTTCAATAAAATAGGAATATGTATGTCAAATAAATATATTTTTATGTCAGTACTTAGAAGTCTAATTTATTTAGACTAGCAACTCGCTCCGGCTTCGCGTAGTTAGAAGAGCATCATTGCCATTTTTTTTTAAAAGTTACAAAGAACAATAAATGACTATTTTTAAAATCTTCCTCTCGGAACACTTCATCTATTGGGCTAAAAAAAAAACACATTCTTACATATATACATATATATCTACAATCTACCTAAAGCACTAAGACATATTCAGGCATACAAAATCTTTGTCCTGGGTGGGACTTAACCCCACGATCGCTTGAGTGTCCAAAGTATCACAAAAGTATTAACGGGTATAAGTTATATTAAAAGCACTGAAAGCTCCACCTCTCAAGAAGCAAAAATAAGCGTCAAGTGACTTATGAATTGTCACCGGAAATACATTGACGTATAACGGACGCGCAAGTCTACCGGAAATGATGCGCAGACGCTAACTTCCGGCTAAGTTGGACATGTTGTCTTTATGACCAATGGCTCTGTGCCAGCTTTATGATTAATATTTTTATGTTATTTCTTTGTATTACCTAAAACAATAGAGTAGTGAAAGCTTGTTAGAAGTTTTCATATTGTTTAGTTTGTTTAAACCAAATCATAGTAGCTGTGGCAGCAGCGATCTTCTTAGATTGTTAATATATGGGCTTCAATGCGGGTTTCCTTTTCTTATATTGTGCGAGTTTTTATAGGTATCTGATATGCGAGTTTTCTTTCTGTGACATATAATATCTTCGCTTTTCTTTGATCTTGATTCTTTATTTGTCAAATAGAATGTTTATGTCCGCTGCAAAGACTCTTTGATTGATCATCTGTTGTAACTTAATTTCATAAATGTGGTTTGATTTATCACATGCACTTATATAGATATAACTTCAAAATCCACGTCTATTGGCTTGATTGACAACGTGAACCGAAACCATCATCACTTTTTAGGGTTCCGTAGTAAACTACGAACCCTTATAGTTTCGCCATGTCCGTCCGTCCGTCCGTCCGCGGGTAATCTTAGAGACGGTTGATACTATTGAGCTGTAATTTGGATTTGAATTTCGTAACATTGCTTGAAAACTTAAAGAAATCTATATGTACGTAGTATAAAGCAAAGCGAAGTTATACTTTCAGTTATCATATATTGGCGTGCATCCAGAGATGGTATCCCGGACTACGTTCGTACATAAATTACGATTTCTGCGAACGTCCGGGACGGTTGCCATATCACACGAAATGATATATTTTTACATTTAAAAATGATCTAGTGCACTTTGATCTGTAGTTTATGGTGGTAATTTTGCGTTCTATGTTTATTGATGACTAGCTGCCTTCGCACGGTTTTACTCGCATAGTTCCCGTTCCCGTGGGAATATAGGGTTAAACTATAGCCTATGTTACTCGTGGATAATATAGCTTTCGAATGGTGAAAGAATTTTTAAAAACGGTCCAGTAGTTTTTGAGCCTATTCATTACAACGAACCATACAAACAAACAAAATTTTCCGGAGATCCTCCGTTTTCCCGGGATAAAAAGTAGCCCATGTCTTTTCTCAGGCTGTAAACTATCTATGTACCAAGTTACATTTAAATTGAGTTCGTAGTTTTAACGGGATAGACCGACAGAGTTACTTTCGTTACTACATTTATAATATACTAGCGGACCTGGCAGACTTCGATCTGCCCACTAGCGCCACCTACCGGGTCTAAATTGATGTATTATACAAAAAAACCTTCCCCGTGAAATACTCCGTAAATATAAACCGCATGAAAACCTGTTCAGTAGTTTTTATGTTCATCGCGTTCAGACAGACAGAAGCGGTGGGGACTTTGTTTTAAATATATAAGATAAATTGACACATTACTGTAATATAATATTATTAATTCATGAATATATATTATTTATTATTTAACATTTTTATTTTTTTTCCCTTGTTCTCCGTCTCTTGTACTTTTTACTTACTTATAGTTTTGTAGTTTTTACTTACTTATTTAATATTAAGTTTAAAAATATTATGTAACCTTATTATGACTGCAGTGACAACCTATAATTAAGGCAGCACTCCTATTATACACCTTTTTTTGTTTTGTGTAGTTATTATTTGTATATATCAGTGTATGTTTTGTTGGTAGTCCAAATAAAATAAATAAATTTATCACATCTCAACGTATCTTTTGTAAGTTTATAATACCTACCCTGTAATTTATAAATAAAATTTTAAATACACTACCTTATTAAAAATCGATTCAATACGATTATGTGATAAAATAAAATCAAATTGTCAGTTATGTTCAGTTTTTCCCTTCCACAGCTACGCTCCTCCCGCAAGGAGGTTAACGTTATTAGGTAGGATATATTGTACCGGGATAAAGTGGTATTAAGCGACAAGACGCCATCTGGGAATCGGCGCGGGAATAACAATGAGTCGGCCATATTTATCCAACAGGAGATTTTGATAATGAATTAATATTTATTTTATTGGGCAAATGTTTATTGTCTTTATTTCGGGTGTTATTTTTTATTACAATTTATTTAAGCTATATTTTACTACAGTATATGTAACTAGCTGCCTCCGCGCGGTTTTACCCGCGTAGTTCCCGTTCCCGTGGGAATACAGGAATAAAATACAGCCTATGTTACTCAATGATAATATAGCTTTCTAATGAAAAAAGAATTATTAAAATCGGTTTTGTACTTTTTGAGTTTTTTCGTTACATACGAAAATATAAATCTTTCCTCTTTATAATATTAGTGTAGAATCTTCGCTTCCCTTCTTCCGCAGGGTAGCGATTTGGGACATATTCTCTATATATGATCCTTTTATTGTTTGTTTATTTTTTTATTATTATTTAGTTTTAAGTGTATATAATTAAATTTAATAATGTGTGTAGTAAGTGAAAATATTGATGGTTGTAAATAAAATAAATCATTCTTCAAATAAATAACAAATATCCCAAACAGGTAATGAATTAGTATTTGTATTATAAATAACAACATGTTTCGTCTATGCATAATGCATAAATAAATATAGGTACCCTAAACAGAGTTATTCTTTACACAAATAAAAAAAAATAATATATTTCGATATTTGATTTTCTGGCAACAATCTTTTGAGACATGAATCGATACCAATCACTTCAATAAACCAAAGTAAATTATGAAATTGATAATAATCAACTTCAAAAACTCATTTCGTTTATGGAAGTAGACTTGGTGACAAACTTAACCTGTCCAAGTCGTTCTAACTTAGCTAACTTGGCCACATAATCTACTTAAGTTGCTTGATAGATATGCTTAATTATTAAACTGTCAATATCCAGGAGTTAAGGGTCGGAAGCCACGATTAAGGGGTCGTAGGTTCGAATAGAGGCATCACACGGATTACGCCTTGGAGCTTGTTACTAGCGATGATGTTAAAATGAAATGAAAAACCTTTTAAATAATACTAGTTGACCCGCGCAACTTCGTTAGCGTCACTTGCCCGTTTTTGCAACAGTTTTGATTGATGCTCCGCTCCTATTCGTCATAGCGTAATGATTTATAGATAAAAACCTTCATTAAGAATCATTCTATCTATTAAAAACTGCATCAAAATTCGTTGCGTTTTAAAGATCTAAGCATACATAGGGACAGACGGCGGATAACGACTTTGTTTTATACTATGTAGTGATAAAAGTACAAAAACGGGGCTCAACGAAGTTTGTGCCGAAAGTTTGTATTAAAAAATCCTGTCATTACTGAAATTAGTCAGGAATAATAATATTTAAAAAATACGTAGCTTAAACCCAAAATTAATGAAGTATGTTCCAGCAAAAGTTTTATCTCAGATAGACTTTCAGAGTTCAAATTATTTTCAATTAATTTTTTTAGCCTATATAACTAAATATTTATAATATTTGTGTAGATAAACATGTCTTGTTTATTCCCACAAATTGTCCTAGGTGGGTATAGAACCCACATAGTCAGGGTAACCACTAAACCAACCAGCCATTCCGTTCATTGAAAGCTCACAAATTGCTACACTACTTTATAAAAAAGTTAAATTACGTAAGTATATAAAAACTCTAAGCTCTTTATTCCTTGTTAAAAATATTCCAGTCTGTAACGTAGTTTGTAAGATGCCTCGATAAGCGTAGTAGATAGGAAAACTTCCCTCATTTTATGATAACTGCATATTGTACTTGGTTTAATATGACTTTATTTTCCATTTTAATTAGCTTTCACGACGGAAAAGATGTTGTGTGTGGCGTTCTGAGACTTTATAATACAAGCCTTTTTATACTAATTAGGTATTTTGCAGAAATAATGAACGTAAGAAGTTTATTCAGGGTTCAAAATTACCATTATTTATGGTTATTATTACAGTTTGCGAGCCTCGAAAAAGTTATAAATTGTTTAATAGGATGTCAACTATGCAAGGAAAATGATGTTTTATAGAAACAATTAGTATATCGGTTAAATAATTATAATATACATACTTCGCAGTTCGCGAGTTAAATTTATTATCAAGAGCAAAATTTATTTATGTTCCATATCAAATATTCATTTTTAAAATGCGATGTCGTTTTTTGAATAGCATATAATATGCTACATTTTAAATACTGATAACGTATTTATGAATATTGAAATTTGATACAAAACAAGTAAAAGAATATTCAAAATCGTACTCAAACCACTTTGTAGGATTACAAGCGCCATTACGTTCAATCGCATCCTTAAGAAATATAATCTTTCGATATCGGGGATTAGAAATATTCAAACAAAATCTTGAAGAAATAAAATGTAAAAGATTTCATACTTCTATTAGCTTTTCTCTGCGACTTTGCTCGCGTGACATATTTTTTTTAAAGTTGTAATTATCCCTTTCTATGAGACGTCTGAATTAAAATTTAAAATTCAGAATGCATACACCAAAATTCCTTCCCTCTTCCACTTCAAGACAAGAAAGAGAGAGTCTTATAGTTGGGTTCTATCTCAAAGTATCAACTCAAGCAGCCTTGTTTCGGAACAGTGAAACTATCAAAACAAATAGGCCAACGACTGCAAACGATTCCCATGTAATTGGATTACTTCCCAATTTTGCATGTTACTCTACAGGTCCTGAATCCCAAAATGGAATCAATCTCAATCAGAATCGTATACATCATGAGGACGGATCAGTGGATTTGGGAATCAGTGAATATGGGCAAAGCAAAGTTTCTTGGTACTTTGTTTATTGTTCTATTGACAATGTTTATCTAGCATGTTGATTTTGTAAATGGTTTTGTTCCTCGCATTTATTGAAGACTAGCCGCTGTCGCACGGTTTTACCCGCGTAGTTCTCGTTCCCGTAGGAATACGGGGATGAAATATATATATGTTATTTATGAATATCGTAGCTTTCTATTAGTGAAAGAATTGTGCAGATCGGTTTGGTAGTTTCGAAGCCTATTCGTTACAAACAAACAAATCTTTCGTCTTTATAATATTCGTATAGATATAATGGTGAGAAAATATTCAGCATCGTAGGACTATAATTTAGACGTGAAAACTAAACCTGAGCTGGATTACTGAGTGTACTTCAAAATATTTGTTAGCAGAGCAGCGGCAAAAAATTTAATAATTTGGCGCAAATGCAAAAGTTTATTTGGAAGTTGGTCACTATTTTGCGCAGAAGGCTAAATGGGTCCAAAAGAAATAGACGACTACGATAAAATTATGTTATTTTATACTGATTTTGATATTAAACATTACGTTTCAAGCTCTGTGATATTTATAAATTTGTAAACACACCTTAAACACCTATATTTAATTCATATTATTATGTAAACATCACGTTTTGTGCAGTTTTTATTAAATTTCTTAAGCATGCTCATTTATATGCAGTCCAGATAGTTAAGCCTAGAACTTGTTTGAGACCGCTTAGCATAATTTTAGCAGTGGATTTTGGTAGATATTAAGAAAGACTTTAATTTTAAAACAATGTCATAATTTAATGTTTTGTTTAACTTAACATTGGTTCTAAAATTAAAGTTAAACTTTACTTTGGACAGCCAATTAAAGTAGGATTAAATATAATTACTTCGATGTTCTGGCAACACTAAAACGTTTAAAAAATCTCTAATAGTTGGTAACACTGTCTGTAGTATTTAGTACTTACATTTTATCAATGTTTCATGTTTAATTGTATTTTATGTAAATAAAATTAATAGTGTAGGTAAACCTAATAGGATGTCATTAATTCATTAAATACTTCTGAGTTTTTTTGTCGGTTCTACCTAGCAATAGCAACCTTCCAACCGATTTCTTGTCGACGATTTATAATTACTTGCGAAGGCCTATTTTCTAGCTGTAAGAAAGTACTTAGTGACCATTTGAGATAATAAATATAGTAAAGAAAAAAGATCTCTAGATAAAAATATATCTCTCGTACGGTTAATATCTATTTTTGGACTTCAAAAACTGGAAAGTAGCTTGATATAAATAATGAATAAGGAACATAAATAAAGCATATAAGTATATATTTTAATTAAACTACAACTAATCCCAGTGGAACGTACAACTCATTGCAAGTAAAAGCACAGCTGGGTTAATGGTGTAAAGTTGTTCTGTACAATAACATGTTCTACTGCACTCAATAGCTTGTTCTTATTCTATATTGTTTTGTGTTCATATGTTCTGACTGAGTTGATTGAATTTCCAACTTATTTAATTTTAGTTCGGTACCTGTAGCTGTTTATGTATGTATACCTAACAGTTATGTTGACAGCCCAGTTGGCTTTGTGGTTAGTAACCTTGACTCTCAAGTCGCGGGTCGTGGGTTCGAATCCCACCCAGGACAAACATTTGTATGCATGAATATGTCTGTTTGTCCTGTGTCTGGATGTAAATATCTATATAAGTATGTATTTAAAAGTAGTATATGTAGTATATCAGCTATCTGGTTACCATATCACAAGCTCTGCTTAGTTTGGAATCAGATAGGCGTGTGTGAAAAATGTCCCAGGATATTTATTTATTTATTATTTACTAGCTGCCTCCCCGCGGTTTTACCCGCGTAGTTCCCGTTCCCGTGGGAATACAGGGATAAAATATAGCCTATGTTACTCGGGTATAATGTAGCTTCCAAAGGTGAAAGAATTTTTGAAATCGGTCCAGTAGTTTCGGAGCCTATTCATTACAAACAAACAAATCTTTCCTCTTTATAATATTAGTATAGATATTTAAAAGCGGTCTTCTTCTATCAAATCAAATCAAAATATTAGGCCTTTTCAAGCACTTATGAACAGTCTCTTTTAATACTCTGTTCTGAAACTTGCTCTACTTTAAAATTGTGCTTAAAAATATATCGTAAAACCATTTCGCCTATCCGACGTGGGTTTAATTTTTGACGAAAAAAAATGTTGCAATCTCCAAAAAATAACTGATGTTTTTTTTAAACTTTATCCAAGTTAACAGATTGTTCCGCGCACGTTGTACAAAGCCAATTAGAGCCACTCTCCAGGAAAAAGGTCCAAATGAACAATAAACCAGCCACAATATTTTGACTGTTGATTTCACCATTCCACCATAAAAAACCTCCATTCTGTTTACATAATCCAACCCATGGTAGTCCCAGTTTGTTGGGCGCAAAATTAGAAAAGTTCCCTTTCATTTTTAGCCAAAACATGCTCCCGGTTCACTGACAAGTATTTAAATATTAAGTTTGTTTATTAAGTCTTGACCTTATTTTTGACGCCGCTTTTTGTGTAAAGTATATATTTTTTATTGACAAATTTATTTATTAGTTGGTAGTTACTGTTTTACTTGTTCATTTATATTACATATTTTAAAACTAACATAGATTAAATCATATATATGACATATTAAAATAAATTATGAAAATACATTTATTGTAACAAATCCTTGTCAACAGGGAAGAGTGGAGAGCGGGATGGGAGGCCTTTGCCCTGCAGTGGGACAACCCAGGCTTTAAATAATAAATTAATAATAAATAATAACAATTATTTTAAAGACATAATTAACAATTTTTCATTAAAATCGATACAATACGGAAATTATACTTTAAATTGGTCGTGTAAAACACCACTATTTGAAATATTAGAGTAGGTATTCTAATTTGCTTTGTATAGTTCTAGGCATAATATGTTCACATATAACTAAGTAGTATGCAAATTAGTTCCTGAATTGGTGTTAAGTGTCAATGTTGAAGTTGTTCCGTTAAATTGGCTTGTGTGATTTAACAATATTGAGTTAACTTAGTACCGAGAGTAAAGGGAGCTGGTAACTTTCGAGGCGTGGGTGCTCGCCAGAGTGTACGAATGGACGGCCCGGCGAAAGGCTCTCGGGGAGCGCCCCGCCGCGGAAGAGCGGGAGGCCGTGCGGCGGGAGGCGGGGACCGCAATTGTCCAACACTGGACGGAGGACCTTGCCACCGCTGCCTTCGGCCGCCGGACGCTGGACGCGCTCGGGCCGGTCCTGCGGGACTGGCTCGAGCGGTCTCACGGGTTCCTCTCCTTCCGTCTGGTGCAGGTATTATCCGGGCATGGATGCTTCGGATCGTACCTGCACCGGATTCGGAGGGAGGAGAGCCCGGCGTGCCACCACTGCGGCGCGGCGGATGATACGGCGCAGCACACCCTCGAGGTGTGCCCTGCCTGGTCGGAGCAGCGCCGCAGTCTTACCGCGGCGGTCGGGCCGGACCTCTCGCTTCCCAGCGTGATCAGTGGCATGCTGGGAGGCGAGAGCGCCTGGGCGGCAGTAGCCTCCTTCTGCGAGGAAGTGATGTCGCAGAAGGAGGCGGCGGAGCGTGCGCGGGAGGACGACCCTCTCGCGTCACAGCTCCGCAGGCGAAGAAGGGGGGGGAGGCGGCGACAGTACGATCGCCGCAACCTCCCTCCCTAAGCGGTGGTGACCAGCGGGAGAAGTGGCGCGGGGGCGCCCTCTTCCGCATTGCACGGTGCACCACCGTGGCCGGAGGGAATGGCCGAGCACTCGCGGTCATTCCCAAACCCCCCCTCCCACAATGGGAGGGGGGGCACGAAGGGCCCGCCGAGAGGGCGGGCGATCGTCGGGGGGGGACTGGACGCAAGGGCTATGCCAGATTCCCAGTTCCCTCCCACAAAGACGAGGAAGGAATGTCGCTGGGTTGTTTAGTGGGTAGACCGGTTGGCTAGCAACCGGGGAGTCCCACATAACCCTTCCTGTCCCCCGACAGGGAGGGTATGCGTAACGCATTTCTCCCAGCGTAAAAAAAAAAAAAAAAAAAAAGCTGGTAACTTTAGAAATAATAAGGTAAAATATATTATTATTCAGATCAATCTTGTAATTTAAAAGCTTATTCGATACTAATTCAAAAGTAGCGCCAGTGACGGACAAGATGAGAAGTAATAGGTTAGCGTGGTACGGGCATGTAATGCGGAGAGATGATAGTCATGTGACGAGAAGAATGTTAGAATTGGAAGTGGTTGGATATATTAGCAGAGGTAGACCAAAGAAAAGATGGATGGACTGTGTGAAAGATGACATGAGTAAGAAAGGAGTGAGTGCTGAGATGACGACTGACAGAGGAGAATGTGAGAAGAAGACATGTTGTGCCAACCCCACGTAAGGTGGGATAAGGGCAAGACGATGATGATTCGATAATAATTAAAAAACGATATTTTTCTTATTATTATACAGAAACGGTATGGGCGTTTGAAATATTTAATTCATACTCAAAGACATATATGTATTATATTAAACATATTATTATAATATTAGAAAAGATATAATTGTATATCCAAACCAAAGTCTGAAATATAGTAAACTTCCAATAAATATGTCAATAAACGAACACTGTAGTACAAAATAAATAATAATTGAATGAGTAATTAGATCAATTGAACTCATTCCGTTCATGAACGAATTTATTGCGATAACGTTCGCCCTGCGGTGTTATACACGACCAATATCGACTATAATTTACGTATTGTATCTGTATGTGTATTTTACTAATAAGGTAGTGTATTTAAAACTTCATTCATGAATTAATAATATTATAGTACAGTAATGTGTCTATTTATCTATATATTCAAAACAAAGTCCCCGCCGCCTCTGTCTGCCTGAACGCGATGAACACAAAAACTACTAAACAGGTTTTCTTGCGGTTTTTACCAAATTACGGAGTATTTCACGGGGAAGGTTTTTATGTATAACTAGCTGCCTCCCCGCGGTTTTACCCGCGTAGTTCTCGTTCCCGTGGGAATACAGAGATAAAGTATAGCCTATGTTACTCGGGGATAATGTAGCTTTCCAAAGGTGAAAGAATTTTTGAAAACGGTCCAGTAGTTTCGGAGCCTATTCATTACAAACAAACAAACAAACAAACAAACAAACAAACAAACAAACAAACAAACAAACAAACAAACAAACAAACAAACAAACAAACAAATCTTTCCTCTTTATAATATTAGTATAGATATATCAATTTGGACCCGGTAGGTGGCGCTGATAGGCAGAACGCCGGGTCCGCTAGTTTGATATAGATTTGTCAGTTAGCTTGGTGGTTAACTAACTCGTCGATGTGATTTAGATTCCGAAACGTTTTTTATTACACTAAAGGCACAGTTTCTCCCGCCTTCCTGGGAATTTTGCCAAAAAGTATCCAATGTATTAATTCAGTGTTCCAAATTTTATTTAAATCCGTTCAGCAGTTTTTCGTGAATTAGTTATAATCATCTATCTATACTCACAAATTTTTGCATTTATAATATTAGTAGAATGTTGATGAACTATATAATAAGAAATATATAAATATAGTATTTATGAACAAACCCACTAATATGTTTCTGCACCTGCGACCCCGTTCCTTTCTAAGGTTACCACTTCTGACTACATAGCCACTCATATAATTGTGGTCAAACAAGCTTATACAAAAAAGGTTCTGTAATTGATTTACATCACAAGATACAAAATGCAATTATTCTATTTCCATCGCAACCTCCATCTATCTTCCTTATAAATAAATTAATATTGAGATAACCCATGACTGAGCATTAGTTGCAACGAGGAAAGGACGGATATTGTATATATTTTGGGTTCCCTAAACATATTAGTGATTACCAAGTTATGGTAACCTTTAAGGGTTGGCACAAAATTAATTTGTATATATATTTTTTATTTGCCGTTGAACCTCTGAGCTTAAAAACTTACTTCACTGGGCTAATTCAGTGAAAAAAACATCGTGAAATCGCCAGGCATGTGAAGTTGCAAATCCGCACTAGGCTGGCGTGGTTGACTATGACCTAACCCCATCATTGTTCACATCACTGGGAGAAGGAAAACATGGTGAAGTCACCAGACATGTGAAGTCGCCTCCGCACTAGGTCCACGTATGGTGGACTATGGCCTAAACCCCCTCGTTGTAAAGGGAGGCTTGAGCTCCTTTTTGGAGACATTTATGAAGAGAATAGATGATGATGATGAGGACTTTTTTTTATATAATGACGATTCGGAGTTAGAACTCAATTAAGAATCCAAGATAACAAAGATCTTAGAAAGGCCCATTCACCACATACTCAAGTACTTATCGAGACATACAATAAAAGGCCTATAATAAGTTGTTATGAATTTGTTTGGCTCTCGAATACCATTGTAGTGAGATGATGATCCCCATATAAGCCCTCTTGAAGGGTCTATTAGGGACTATGAGGCCCTTTTGACGTCGTTATACTGGAAATTATCGTTTTTATTATTTTTTTGTTAGTTTGCGAAGGCCTCCCTTTATTGACCATCGATATGTCGATAGTCATTTGTCCTTTTTGTAAGGTACTTTAGTTTTAGCACTGCTGTTGTTTATTTTAAGCTGTATTTTGATTCATTAGTGTATATTTTGGAATGGGACAGTTATAATGAAGGATTATAAAAATACGTCCTGATAAATATTTCCTAAAAAATTCATATAGAAATATGAATACACTTTATATCCCTAGAAAACTTATATTCCACTGCTGCAGGAATAGGGGTAAACCGAAGGGTTATAATCAGTAAGCTATAGGTATAACAAATTCGGGCGGGCAGAGAGCCCACGGAGACGTGCCACCACTGCGGGGCCGGCGTCTCGGACACGGCGGTACATACGCGCGAGGAGTGCCCCGCTTGGGCGACTCCTCGCACCGCCTTGTCCGCGACGGTCGGCGCAGACCTCTCGCTGCCGGCCCTCATCAGGGCCATGGTGGGCAGCGAGGAGGCCTGGGAGGCGGCCGCAACCTTCTGCGGCCAAGTCATGTCGCAGAAGGAGGCGGCGGAGCGGGTGAGAGAGGACGACGTCAACTCTCTCCCGCTTCGCCGCCGCAGGCGCGGTAGGCGGCGACAGGCCTTCGCGGGCCGGTTGCCGCCGTAACGCCGGGGACCGGGGCGGCGGATCGGGGGATCCGCCGCCCACGCCAACGGTCCCATGCCGGAGATGCCCATTTGTTCCATGGGCATCTCCGGTGAAGTTGAGAGGGGGGCGGGACTCGCATGCGTTTTCGCATCGTGAGTCCCGCCCCCCCGAGACGGGCTCGGCCTCCAGCAGTATTTTTGGGAGGCCGAGCAGCGCCGGCGGGGCATGCGGTTGTAAGGCTTACGCGTGTCCCGCAGCCCCGCCACACGGCGCCGAGGCGTCAATGGAACCCCAGGGGTTTAGTGGGTAGGCACCGGCACCTTCTGTGCCGGTGAGTCTCCACATAGCCCGGCGGCTCCCCCCGGAGCTGCCGGGTATCCTATGAGGATTCCCCTGGGAAATCAAAAAAAAAAAAAAAAAAAAAAAAAAAAAAAAAAAAAAAAAAAAAAAAAAAAGGTATAACAAATTCTAACTTATATTATAAATGCGAATGTGAGTTTATTTGTTACACTTCAACGCCTTAAACGTTACACCGATTTTCTACATTAACAGGGTGTGCCATAGGCTGTATTTTATCCCCTTTTTCCTACGGCAACAGAAATGACTCTGATAAAACCATGAAGCGGAAACTACTTCACGAACCCTTAACGGATATCTAACAAATGGCGGATACCAAACAGAAATTTGATATAACAAAAACAACTTAGCCGAAGTAAATAAATGCCTTGACCATCTGATAGTTGGTAGAGTAGAGTCATGGTCAACAAATGTGTACGTAATAACCTTATAGCGTATAACCAATCTTGGGCAGAACATGAGGTCACGACGCGAATACAAATAGGACGGGCCGGAAACTTGGAGATACGAAATGGTTGAACTAAGATTTTACAGATACTTAATAGGCTTGACTTAAGTGTTATGTGAAATAGAATTGGCCCGGATTTTTGTGGATTGTATGTCCTAAGTGGTATTATAAAACCCTGATAATAATTATATTACTTGTGGCTCCCTGCGTTTTCATTTGTCTTCCCCGGGGACCATCAATTCATCCAGAATATCGGAGATCCCTTGAGCCGTTTTGGCGTGAAAAAGTAACAAACATTCATCCATCCATTCATCCAAACTTTCAAATTTATAATATAAATAATGATAAATATATCCTGGGACATAACATTAGTAGTAGTTAGTTGGATGGTTATTTACCCTCATCACAATCCCTACTGCCGACACATAAACCTATCAGTGCATAAAAGCTCTAATCCACGCTACCGAAATTCCAGTATAAAGTGAGAAATGTAAGCTTAAACGCTAAAACACAGGTCAGAAATTTGTATTTCTGATTACGTGTAGTTTTGTTTAGTTTCCAACAGTTAGGTATACAGCCATCTTAATTGTGTACATTCTTATTACTATAAAAATTCCTTGCCAAGTTGAAAATGAGAACTATTTTAGTATGAAATTTCTAGTCGCTACGTTGACTCATGACGTTCGCTTTATTGTGTTGAAAAATGCTCTTTTTAAATAATGAAGTCTGTAAGGCTTAGGCCTTAGAAATTTTGATGTAATAGGTTTTAGTTGGGTTTTCTGTAGTTTTTAAGGTTAGACATTAGTTTAATTGTATATTTAAATAAAAAATGTAGGATATTTATAAATTATATGTGTGTTTTTTTTGTGTTTATGTGAATCTGTACTGATACCCACACCTACATACATATTTGGTCCTACCTCACTTATACATAATTACTTAAATAATTAAAACTGTGGTTAAAATATCCTTTTTATTCTTAGTGATTACTATAAACATACTTTTCTTACTTTGGACAACAAATTTGAAGTGTGAATTGAATTGTGTGAATTGTGAGTTTGAGTACCTACTTCAAACTCACAATTCACAGTTATAGTATACTAGCTGCCTCCGCGCGGTTTTACCCGCGTAGTTCCCGTTCCCGTGGGAATACAGGGATAAAATATAGCTTATGTTACTCGGGGATAATGTAGCTTTCCAAAAGTGAAAGAATTTTTGAAATCGGTCCAGTAGTTTCGGAGCCTATTCATTACAAACAAACAAACAAATCTTTCCTCTTTATAATATTAGTATAAATATTAATTATAGGATTTTTTCTAGAGATATAAAAAACTGACGCCGTAAACTACTCAGAATATTTATATTTATAAATACTACATACTTTGATTCTGCAAACTTTAGCCTAGTTATCAGAAATGTTAGCGCATCCACAAAGTAACTAACTCTGGTCGGATTCGATCAATGACTTATGCTTGCCTCCACGGTCCACTCAATTATTCATGAGTTTACCAACGTCGGTGGAACATATTTTTGTATCAGAACATTTTTTTCCGGACACATTTTACATATTTCCTTGACCGCTAAATAAGTAACGGACTGAAACACGGTTATGACTGAGATTTTTATTTTCACTCGCCATGGAATAATAAGTTTATAATATTTGGTAGAATTAAATATAACTAATATCTAGAAATAGAAGTACAATTTTTTCATATAGAATCGTAGAGATATTTTTGCTTTACGAAGTACTTATTAATAAATATTGACTACGATGACCCACCCAACTTCATTAGCGTCACTTCCCCGTTTCTGCAAATTTTTCATTGATTCTACACTACTTATTGCCTGTAGCGTAATAATATTTAAAACTTATAGCTTCCTTGATAAATGGGCTATCTAATACTGTAATGAATCAAATCGGACCAGTAGTTCTTGAGATTAGCGCGTTCAAGTAAACAAAGAAACTCGTCAGCTTTATATGAATACTAGTTACCCTGCGGTTTCACCCGTGTTACCGGGTATCTACAATTTTCCCGGGATAAAAAGTATTCTATGTCCGTCTCCTGGCTCTAAGCTACCTCCCCACCAATTTTCAGCCATATGGGTTCAGCCGTTCTTGAGTTATGAATAGTGTAACTAACACGACTTTCTTTTATATATATATATATATAAAAGAAAGAATAAAGATAGATAAAGATAAAAATAGATTTTAAAGATTAACAAATGGTAAAGTTTACTGTAGGTATTTGATGTAAATTTTTTGCAAAACATTAAAAACCCAACTTTTCATAATCACTTATCTATACTAATATTATAAAGAGGAAAGATTTGTTTGTTTGTTTGTTTGTTTGTAACGAATAGGCTCCGAAACTACTGGACCGATTTCAAAAATTCTTTCACCTTTGGAAAGCTACATTATCCCCGAGTAACATAGGCTATATTTTATCCCTGTATTCCCACGGGAACGGGAACTACGCGGGTAAAACCGCGGGGAGGCAGCTAGTGATATATAAAGACCCACTAGAATACAAATACCTTCACGTTTGTGTATTATAAACCACAGACAAAACTGTTTAAAATATTATTATGCACTTCTCTATTTACTCGTATAATATCCGAACATAATTTCATTTTATTTCGAGCATAATATTTTCATGCCAGCTTTTGACTCGAGGGATGTGTTTTAAAACTTATTGCACACAGACGCGCTGAAAAATATAGCGGAACTGCTGCACTGAATAGTATTATTTTTAATTTACAACTGTCAGTGAAACTTTTAAATGAATGAATGATACTTTGTTTGCAATTATGTTGTATGTTCATTTTAAATAAATATCGTCAAAAATATAAATAACTGAAGATTAAATTTATTTTGACACGAAATATATTTTGTTCTTAGATACCTAAAAACGTTTAAAAACTCTACTCAGATGTAATACGCAATGAGAAATTTCATTTTTGCTATAGTAAGTTATATCCCACAAAGGTAGCAAACAGGCATGCGGTTCCACATGATGGGAAGCGCTTACCGTAGCCTATGGGCGCCACTCATGCGTTGCCGACCCTGAAAAAATCTCTTCACTCCCTTCTTAATGAACCCCATTTATCATTATTATTATTATTTTGTCAGATAAGCGGTTCTGCTCAAACGCTCAAAATATAGTGTGCAACAACATTTCATAGCACTTATATAACGAGGATATACCTTGAGAGCTTTTCGTCTAATTGCTGACAAAAACTTTGTCACAGTACGAGTAGAACTTTTTTAGCTTTTTTTCTCAACTGTTTCAAAGAAATGTTTGCTGTTTTATTTCTGTTACGAGCTTTGAAAAATTTTGTAGCCCGAAAATATTTGTAAAACTTTAACTTGTTAGTTTTAATTTGACGTATTTATATATATAATATATTTGTATATAATGTGTTTTCTATAGGTACGTATAAAAAATACTAGCTAAACTTTCCCCGCGGTTTTACCCGCGTACAATTTGCCTACGATATGTTTGACTCATTTAATGACAAAGTAATAGACAATGAAGGTCAAAGCACTACGTGAAAAAAAATTTACTTTCACTAAAACAAGTTAATTTTTTAATAGAAAAACTCACATGAGTTCAATGAACCACATTGAAATTCAAAAGAAAATATCAGACAATATGCCATTAAACTTTAAAATAGTGGATATTCCTTCCACGAAATACTGAAGATAAACGCTTAAAATCATGGAAATTGCTTTTCTTAACTCGGTATCAATAGCAATGAGTCATTAGGATGGAGTGGAACTTCAAGCGGCGAAGAGACGAAAATGTCTTTAATTTTGAATTATATTATGTAAGTTAATATTTGTATGTAAAGATTAAGGAAAAGGTTAAATTTTGTTTTTTATTAATATGTGCTTGTAAAGGCTTTTTAGATGTTTTTAAATGGTAAATAAACCACAAAACATGGTGTATGTTTTGTGGTTTAAAATGAAAGCGTATAAGTAGTTATAGAGTATTTAAATACTTTTTTCATTATAGACTTATGATATACCAACTTAAAACCAAATTAGGTATATAAAAACCTTCCCCTTGAATCGTTATCTATGAAAACGCCACTAAAATCCATTGCGTATTTTAAAAGAGCGTACAGACAACAGGAAGCGTCTTTTTTATACTATGTAAACAATCACAAAAACGCTTACACTACCGCCACACATAAAACAAATAAAACTACCATAACAATGTGATAAAAACGCAGACGAATTTACTGTGGAAACGATAAAACCTGCGAATTAAACTGTTATTACTTTCCTGAGAGACATTTTTAACAAGGAGCTTACAAGAAATCCGTATGTTTTCAGTTATTGTATGGATCTATAAAAGTTAAAGTTAACATCGTTATATGCCTGCTCAGTACCCAACTGTTTAGGTTTGTGGCATTGTGTTTGTATTTTTTGTTATCCTGCTAGATACATCTATAAGTACTAAACATGGCTGACCTGCGCATCTTCCCCGTTTTTGCAACATGTTTCATTGATACTCCGCTCGTAATGGTCCTAGCGTGATGTAATATAGTCCAAAATCTTTCTCGGTAAATGGGCTATATCACACTGAAATATTTTTTAATTCGAAACTGTGGTTTCATAGTAAATTCTCTACAAACAAAACAATATCTTTCGTCTTTATAATATAAGTGTAGATTAGATATAAAATTTACTTTGTTACCACATTAAAGGATTGATTTTTCTTTATACAAATTGTCTGCGGTTAACCAGTATCAATATTAATTTTCTTTACAAACAAATGTTGAAGAGAGAAATATTGCAACGATAAATTTATTTTCTATTAGTATTAAGAAAACACCACATTAAAAAGTGGACTAACAAAAGCGTCCAATTATCTCCGTTCTATTAAAAGTGTTCGAGCTAATATAAAAATGGCTCAGAAGAAAAATACAGTGGATAATATATTTCCACCATAGTGTTGCATAAAATGTTATATTGTATTAAAATTTAAACAATACAGTGCCAGATGGTGTAAGATGTTTCGTTACCCTTCGCCTTTTCAATATTGTAACTTCACTAGCTTCCGTTCTGCAATTTTTCTCGCCTTTTATATTAGTATATTTCAATTTAAATAGTTCGTTGTATTGTGAGTATTATTTATTGAAAAAAGGGATTCTTAACTAATATTTTAACCTATCGCTCTTCCACACGCGGCTCCAAGGGCACTTTATAATTTTTTATCATTTATTATCAGACTCGCTGAGACGCTTCAATGAAATAGTTTTAGGCAAAAAATTTCCTTCTAATGAAAAAAACATTTTAGTCATTCACTTTTAACCGTGTACAGATATTATTTATTGATAACTTTCATGTGGAAATGCTATTCCTAACTAATATTAATGCGACCGTATGCGGGTAAAATCGCAGGGAGCCACTAGTATTATATAAACAACTTGCACCAACCAATCTAACCAATATTGGTTCCTACAGTCTCTGAATTTAAACAATTTTATGTTACAACTAGAGTAAAAACAGACCTCTGATTTACAGAGACATAGAACATTGAACTCAACATGTCTTACACAGACAAAATAATGAGTTCAAATCCATAATACACAATTACTATGGAAATGTATTCGACATAATAAAAAGAAAACGAATTTCCAGATTTCAAATATCGTATGCTTCAGTGATTCTATTGAGAACTATAAACTGAAATACTAACTAATATTAAATGCGAATGTAAATCTGTCTGTCTGTTTTGCTTTCACGCTAAAGCAAATGAAATTTTCTAAACATTAAAGTAGTATAGAGCCTGAGAAAGGACATAGGCTACTTTTTATTGCGGGAAAATGGAAGATCTCTCGGGTACGCAAGTGAAACCGCAGGGGGCCACTAGTAATAATATAAACGTACCTTTGTGAGTTATTACTATGCAAATGATTGTATTTGAATAAATATAAAGCGAAATCAATATATACAAAATGAGTTGACTTTTCTGACTGGGCGGTTGGCTTTGTAGTTAGCGTGGCTTTCAAGCTCCCGGTCGTGGGTTCAAACTTTTTGAGATTCGCGTTCGGACAAACATTTATGCATAAACATGCCTGTTTGGATGTTAAAATAAATATAAGTACCTATGTATTTTTAAGGTACTACCTTGATATATGCTGCCTTTTGTTCCTGTAAAAGATTGAGTTTCCCGGGAACGTGGGTGAAACGTCGGGGCGGCAGTTAGTCCTACTAATAAATTTATTATAAATCCGAAAGTTTGTGAGTACTTATAGATGGATGTTTATTACTCTGTCACGCAAAAACTAATTAACAGATTTGGATAAAATTTGGAACACAAATAATTTATAACCTGGATTAACACAGGCTTCTTTTTATCCCGGGAATACCGATGATCCCTCGGGAACGCGGGTGAAACAGCAGGGAGCCACTAGTTTGCAATATTAGTAGGGATAGAACGGAATCGCGTATAAAAGCTAGTGCAGAAACAAAATTAATAGAAGCAATGTAAATTGAAACCTGAGTAATTGTTTGCATTTAATTAAATAGTGAAAAGGTTCTTTGGAAACTCTATCCGCATGACTCATGTTAAACTAGTTAAGTGAGGTGTAAATGGCGGAATGTGGAATAGTATACCTGAATATTCATATTTCTTTTGTGAGTAGCTTTAGCGTTTCTGGCTTTATGAACTACAATTTGTGATAGATTTGGGTATATAGTTTTATAGTGTTCTTTGAGTTTAATGTAATGTATAGTTAAAGATTTTATGTAAAATACATTATGATAGATTGATTGTAAATAAGTGTAGGTATCCATTATTTAAAGGAGTAAGTTTTCTAATTAATTTATATATATTCACAAACGATTTATATATATAACACAAAAGTTTTTCGTGAAAATAGTACCGCAACTATTAATTATATAGATTAATTTTTAGACATTCTAAGTTTAAATAAAAATCATAATATACAACTAAATCAAGCCTTTAAGAAAGCTAAGACATTTCACTAATAAGAGTGTCTCCCAGGGACTAATTTAGATACTAAATAAATACACTGTTCAAAAACCAAATGATAAGCTTAAAGAATAACAACAAATTTCAGAATCCCCTTTTAAACTCAAAAGTTATGATTCAGCTAAGCTATTAAACCCTTAAATTATCACCATCAATCTGCCTATAAAATGAAGAGTTCACTAATCTTACAACACGGCTTCGGCTTTGTCGCATTAATTGCATTAAAAAGTTACAGCGCTCATCACCTGTTTATAGTATATAAAATTCCAACCTCGGCAAAAGCATTAAATACTAAAACAAGAGGATTCTTAATTTATGCTATCGTAAACAATTTATTCATAAGAATCTTTTGTCTTGTCTCATTCCTGTTGAAATTGTTGTAATAAAATTTATTATTATACTGCCAAGGAGAATTATTAGCAACAAAAATGGACGTAGGACGTGGTTGGGTAATCTTTTTGATATACGGCGCCTCCATTTTGCGTCGTTATTCAAACTGCATTATACTGGATTTTGAGGCTTGTTTAAAATATTGCACTCGTATGATGGTGGAACGGTAAAACTGGGTCGTAGGTACGCCTATAAGATTCGAGAAGATAAATAAATATACTTGGACAAATTGCACACAGTGCTAATCTGATTCTAAAATAAAAACAGCTGTGTACTATAAATAGAATTTATATTTATATAGCAATAATTTACGGTAATATATGAAACAGGGCAAAAATATTTTTTTAATAGAAGGAGATAAATTCTACAGTTAAATTGTTATATAAATTGATGGCTTCTTATTTTATACATTCTACCTAAATAAATTAATTTTAAATACACATATTCGTAAACAACAATTTATTATTTGTAGATTATGATTTTCGAAAAGTACCTACTTTAATATTAAAAAAATTATATTATTAAAATATCAGATATCAACAAAACAAATTCTTCGAAGCACTCCTTTCATCTTAACCATACCGATTCGCAATTACAACAGTAATTATAATTGACCTCGTTACTGTAATATTCAGAAATTATTGCTTCAAATTGGCTGAATGCCGTACAGTGGCTGTAAACAAGACTCCGCGGTTAAACCGTTTCTACCGACACCGGCGGAAACCGCGAAGGCTCTTTATAAGCTTTATAATGGAGTAGACAGTACAACTTTTTTGTTGTCAAAACAGTTCTTGTATTATTTGTGGTAGTGAGGTAAAATGACATGACTCGAACTTTAATAAATGATCTTTCAATGAAGGAAAGTGACGTATCACTTAGCGCTTGCTTAAAAAAGTATGAATATGGAAGACCAATGTAAAGTTGACTTATTTCATAACATTTGCATTTGTGTACTCAAAACTACTGAGCCAATTTCGAAAATAATTTTACTATTGGAAAGCTACATTATCGGGGTGTACCATAAGCTATGTTTTATCCCTGTATTCCCACGAGAGCGGGAACTACGCGGGTAGAACCGCGCGGAGGCAGCTAGTAATGAATAAACTCAAAGCGATTAGGCCGATTTCAAAAAATATTTTACCATTGGAAAGCTACATTATCGAGGAGTAACATAGGCTATGTCTTATCCCTGTATTCCCACGAAAACGGGAACTACGCGGGTAAAACCGCGCGGAGGCAGCTAGTAATGAATAAACTCAAAGCGATTAGGCCGATTTCAAAAAATATTTTACTATTGGAAAGCTACATTATCGGGGTGTACCATAAGCTATGTTTTATCCCTGTATTCCCACGGGAACGGGAACTACGCGGGTAAAACCGCGCGGAGGCAGCTAGTAATGAATAAACTCAAAGCTATTAGGCCGATTTCAAAAAATATTTTACTATTGGAAAGCTACATTATCGGGGAGTAAAATAGGCTATGTTTTATCCCTGTATTCCCACGGGAACGGGAACTACATGGGTGAGACCGCGCGGAGGCAGGTAGTTTAATATAAAGGTATAATTTGTAATACCATATCCAAAACATTATTTACTTTAAACTCGTCCCCGCGATACAGGCCGAGGTTACGACGCCACTTCCTGCCATTATTACGGCGCTCCAGCAATTTGCTTTAATAAATCATGATGCATTCTCCCTATTGTTTCATGTAACGTACTATATTGATTGAGTATCTAACTGGTGTTGCCAATTATTGCAGTATTAATGTATCATCATCATCATTGACAGACCGGTTGGCTTTGTGGTTAGTGACCATGACTCTCAGGCACCGGTAGTAGTTTCGAAAACCACCCAGGACATTTTATGCATGAATATGTTTGTTTGTTCTGTGTCTGGCTGTAAAGAGCGACGATCTTCTTAGCATTCCATGGATTCACCGTGCGGGTGCCGGGTCCATCGTGTGACAGAGAGAGAAACTTCGAGCAGATCCCGAGACTTGTGACACGGGTGTAGGTTTAAGGGGCCCCTTTCCGACGTACATCAACACTCACCTTCACTACTCATGTTTCTCTCCCTGCTAGACAAATCTGGTATGAACCTGCTAATGCTGCTTTAGATGCTCGTTCTAGTATAGAACTTACTGCAGTTCTGGCCAGGCCAAGATCTTTCAGCAGGTTATAGAGAGATTTTGCTGGTATACCTCTCGCTCCAACCTCCACAGCATATAGATTAACTACATAACCGTTTTTTGTTAATTCGTTTACGAGGTCATAATATTTATTTTGTTTTATTGCGTGGTCTTTAGGTATGTTAGTTTATAATATTAGTATTTAAAAGTATTATAAGTAGTATATCAGCTATCTGGTAACCATAACTTGTGTAACTTTGAAGCTTACTTTGGAATCAGATTGGCCGTGTGTGAAAAATATCCCAGGATACGAGTGGTACCAGACATACGACCCGCAAAGCAGGTGGTTTAATATTGATATATCGAGGACCCAAAAGCTGAGACAGCGTCTTATACGGCTGAAAGGTAGAAACCCACTTTCAGATGTTGTTTATCTTTGTCTGTTTGTTTGAGTTAAAGCTTGTTTGTGGAGGTGGACGAACTTTTGAGAGGACATTGTTTACTTCTAATTGAAAGAATGCCTATGTGTAGTAAAGTGGTTTTGTGGACTAGTGTTTCCCCACAGTTTCACTCGCGTACCCGGGGGTCTTCCATTTTCCCGGGATAATATGCCTATGTCCTTTCTCAGGCTCTAGACTATCTGTATAGCAAATTTCATTTAAATCGGTTCAGTAGTTTTAGCGTTAAAGCGAGACAGACAGATAGAGTTACTTACTCATTTATAATATAACAAGTATAAATATTTTTATATCATAATTATTATTTTATTTCTTGGGTTAATAAATTAATTAAGATATTCTAAATGTGTAAAGTGAAAACTAAAGTTTATAATCCTTAGTCATATTAGATTTATTATTATATCTTAAGACATCTTTCCTATAACACTTTTCGTAGAAAAAAATATTGTTAGTAAGTATGTAGGTATGTAATCGGTAAACTCAGAAAATACTCATCCGATTTCAAAAATTCTTTCACCGACAGTTAGCTATATTATTCCCCAGTCATTTACTATACTTCTATTATCAAAGAACGCAAGCGACGACGCAGTACGGTAGCTAGTTAATAATATTAGAAAGACACATTTTCAACAAAGCCATCCAGAATCCCGATCCGTCAAACATGTCGACCCAAACGAGAAAGTGCCACATAAACACGCCGCGAGCAATTCCCGACTTTTGCCGCCGCTGCCTTTTTTACAGCGTGTCGGAAATAAAGCCGTCGAGTATACCCATGGAGGCGCAAGCGATGGGAGATTCATTTGCAACAAAGTTTTAGCATTGCTTGATTCCTCGAATCATGTTCTATGCCAGGAATGAACCAATCTCTACTGAATATTATATGCGAAAGTAACTCTGGCTGTGACGCTTTCACGTATACGAGTGTATGGCTTTATTATGAAATTTAGTACAGATATTGACAAGAGCTTAGGTAAGGACAAAAGCTACTTTTAATTCTGAGAAAGCTAAGGTGGTGAAAGCTAGTAATGTCATGCTTATAAAGGTAGGCCATATAATGGTAACCAGATAACTGATATACTGCTGCTTAGATACATGCTTAGATAAATATATTCATCAAGACAGGACAAATAGATCACGCTCACAAAAGTTGATCCTATGTGAGCATCAAAGCCACGAACGGCAGCATGATAGTCAAGGTCACAAAGCCCTATGATATTTACTTCAAAATTTCATACACACAAAAGTTTGTCCTGGGTTAGCTTCAAATCCACGAATGGCGGCAGAAATGTCAAGGTCAGCAACCACAAAGCCCCAGGATATTTAAAACTAAAACTTGTACCTATTTTTACATATTTACAAACTGTCTTAACATGGACCAAACAACCCTTCACGGTACTATTGTCACTAGAATCACGGGATGGTTCCGTTGCTCTGTATTATAGGAGATTGCTGTCGAGGTTGTGTCACAAAAAATTCCAGCACAACAGTATTTTGGAATTAAGCGACATTCTTTACTTTGGATACACTTTACGGGGGTAAAATATTATAGCTTACTCTTAATTTAATCTAGTAAATAAATATGTTTATATAAGGTGTTGGAATCATGGTAAAATCTTACTAAAATTATAAATGTCAATGTTTCGATTTGGCTTTGACAGGTTGGATGGCTTTTTGGTAAGTGATATTGACTTTCAAGTCGCTGGTTGCGGGTTCAAACTCCACCTAGGATAAACATTTGTACAAATAGTTAAACAATATTTTATCAAAATATTGGATAAATATACGAAATTTAATATAGCAATGTCATAATTGTTTCTATGATATAAAAAGTGTTTGTATAAATCAATAGGTACGTCTGTTTGACCTGTCTAGATGTGCATTTCTACATATTATATAAGTAGGCATAAGTATACAAGTAGGCATTTAGTAGTAGATAGATAGAAAAAAATGTGCCGAGATATTTATTAGGTATATATAGATTTTGAAGTTTATTAAACTAATGTTTGCTATTTTCGTTTGAATATTATTATAGATAAGTATTACTCTTGGGAAATATGAGGACGATGTTGTGCGATTACATTGTTATGCCTATTAGGTTGTTATCCAATTTATATAATGAGGTTTGTTACATATTTTCCAGTAGCTTCTGTCCCGTGGTTTCACCTATATATTGGAAGAAAATGTTGGTATTAGAACGGTAATTCTGAAAAATTATTTTTTCCCTAAGTATTTAATGTTGATTTTCATAATACTTACCTATATTGGAATTTAAAATTATATTATGAAATTGTTGATCCTTACAATACAAACATAGACAAATTAATAACAAAAATATCCAAGTAAATAAGGAATAGGATTACCTAAGCAGCATTTCCTATGTAGGTGCATTAATGAAAATAATCAATACCTCATATTGATAGTCAGCCAAACCCTTAACTACATACTATTAACTTTCAAACACGAATATGAAATATCATGTAAATTTTTCTCTCCATCATTATTATAAATCAAGCAATATTTTCTTTAAAACGGCATAAAAAATCGAATAAATCACACATGAAATCATAAATCTAAAAGTATTTCAATAAAATCTTTATTGTGCGCCATGATACATTGTTAACTTAGTAACGTATTCCATAACATAAGAACCTTCATAAACTTTATTATATTATAATTTCGCAAGAAACTTTACGACGTATCATAATTATTAATAATGTTATGTTGTCATTATTTTATATATATATATCTACACTAGTGATATACCATGAGTTCGATTATAATAGTTTTTAAGCGTCACCTTCAACTAAATAGTTTCTTTATGTGAATTGAACAACTATGTATATCTAATAACTATATAATTATTCTTAAAGAATTAGATACCTACTAAATAATTCGATTTTAATTCTTATGTGATAACTGGTTTGTTGGCTTATTTTAAAGTAACCTAAGTCAGATGTATATTTTTTGTTTCAACTAACGAAAGAAAAACACTAAAAAAACTCACTGAACACCTTTTCAATTTGCCATTTGAGAGCTAGCTTCCTTATAGGTATTGTGTTTATCACACACAATATCACCCATAACCAATCTATCAAATAAATTAAAGACAAATAAATCACGTAGCTATTAAAATAGTCGTAAAAATAAAACAAAACAATCACATACCAATACACTGGTTACCATTCATACATAATACATAACAATTTGATTTGTAAACACTATTAAAAAGGTACATAAAATCCAGTGACAATATATTAGGCAATTTAACCCTATATTTTACAATGTGACGTGACATAAATAAAACTATGCCCCGAGGGGGTGTAAACGACCGCAAAGTACTGTCAAGGTTACAAGGTTAAGATGGATTGGCTGTTAACACCATTTTCTTACTCCATAAAAACTAATTGAATAAATAAATAACGTAGTTTATTTTCTCTCCAATTAGTTATACTGTGGTAGGTATAGATATATTTTTGAAAAGTGTAATTGCTGAGTTTATTGTCGGCTCTTCTCAGCAAAACCAACCTTCCGAACCGAGCGTTAGAGTCTGACTATTCATAAGTGTCTGTGAAGGCCTATTTGAATAAAAATAATTTTAATTTTATACTATACTAGCTTTTGTCCGCGACTTCGTCTACGAGGAATAGTTACTTTGATCTAACCCAGATTTTGAAACATTATTTATTAGTGCTCCGCTCCTATACGTTGATCGGTGAGATTAACGCGTTAAACCAAACAAACTTTCGGCTTTATTATAATAGTATAGATTATTAGTAAATGTAGTGTAGTGATTAATTAGTATATTTGAACTGCGCCTACCCGTCATCTTCACGCCCATTATCCCAAATGAAGCTAGAAAATTCAAGTCTAAAATACACTGAGTTTTATCTCCTACTATAAAGATATTTAAAACTTTATGTGACATAATGGTAAGCACTCTTGCCTTTTGGCAAAGTACCAATTCCGTAACAGTGAAACTAAAACAAAGAATATTGTAGTAAAAATAATAAAACTTAAAATACTGTTTAAAAAATGTAGAATAAATAGTTTGGATATCTATATAAATCTACCAATTTATTTGTAAATAATTAAAATTTCTAGCATGTATGCGACCATACAAATAATGAATTAGTACTAAAACAAGGTCCCTGCTAGCGTCTATTTTACCGCATACTTATACAAAACCACTCTATGAATATCAAACCGTTTTTACTAAAATAAATTATGATATAATATGTATAAGAGATAGGATATTTCTTGTAAATATGACATCGATACTTGCAACCGCTTGAAGTATAGTAAATTTTGTTAATTCATTGAAAAAAATCATCAAAAATGATTTTTAATAGGTAGATAATAATGCTTTTATTTTTACACCACATATAAAACATAAAATTAACAGAAAAGATAAAGACAAGAGTGTTACAATGGGCGGCCTTATCACTTATAGTGATCTATTATGATATTCATATGTTTATTAAATGAATGTTTGAATGTTTATTTCTAAATCACGTCTAAACATATGTATGAATTAATGTAGAACACAGTATACATATATATTTTGTGGATTAACACGTTGGACAATTTCATCAGCGAAAACCCTTAGATCCTTCTCAACATGAGTAAACATTAGTACCTACCTAAGAACGGCGTGACCTATTTCAAAATCAAAAGCTTTTACTAAAAGTTCCGTGTCAGATGCGGAAGTTGGCAATCTTAAAAGCCATTTAATTGTTTTAACTTTGAGTGAGAAACACGAAGACAACGCAAAATATTTAAAATAAATTCCATGTTGTTAGCAACTAATGCCTCAAAATAAACGATTAGCATTCCAATAATATCAAACGATTTTGAACTCAAACAATTTGGTGTAAGGTTTATAATTTCTTGATTAAAATTCACAGGTATTTTCACAATCAAAATACTCGAGGGTATACCTATCTCAATAATTTCAATGACTTAGGTTGAAATGCTATTTCAAATGTACAGTCCATCCAAGTTAGCTAGTTTGTTGAAACGCCAAGCAGATTTTAAACCCTGAACAGACGGGATAAGGTGAAAAATGGAATGGTTTCTTAACATAAATTTTTATGCGGAGAATTGTACCAATAAATCTTGCTTCAGATAAAGAAAGGGGTTTTTACTTAAAGCCTTCGAGATGACGGTTGGCCGACTCGGTTTTTATGATAGTGAAGGAGTGCTAGATATTTTCTGGGACACTGTCATCGTAAATGTTAGCAAGTTTATTTAAGTTTTATAATCATACTTAATAATCGTACTTCCTACTAATATTTTAAATGCGAAAGTTTGTGAGTATAGATGTATCTTTGTTACTCTTTCACGCCAGAACGGCTGAAGGGGTTGGGATGAAATTTGGTACAGAGTTAAAATATGTTTTATCCCAGTAAAATTGAAGATCTTGAATAGTAAAGTGGGTGAAACTACGGGGATCCAATAGTAGACATGATTTTTTTCTTATTTATTCCTTACTTTTTTTTCAATTACTTATAAGTATAACATAATTCTTTAAGTTAAGGAACTTAAGAATTAAATATTGTAAAATGAATTAAACATTTTTACAAATCCAGGTAAGGAATAAAAATATCGTTCCCGTGTTACTAGTCATATTTAAAAAAGTTTTGATTTTAGAATGGCCCAAAATAAAATGTTGCCATGTGAACTGCGTGACGGTGTGTCTCACATACATATGGCAACACTTCATATCTGTCTAAAATAGCTATGTAGTTTCCTACTTAGATGTGCAACCGAGTGTGAGCTGCCAACAGATAAAGCAAGTCCTTGACAAGTAGGTACCTACTTGGCTGATACATGTAAGTTTTATTGAAATAATTTGGATGCATGCCTATTGTTATGCTGTCATGGAAACCGGAAAAAGTATTTTTATGTTAAGTTTAAAAAAAATGGTAATTTAGTTCGTTACGTCATAAAAAGCGTAAGAAATCCTATCGCTTCACCAAAATATATATTTAGAACGCAAAAAAAATTATAAAAATACATATGTTTTTTTGCTTATCCCTTTAAACTCATATGAATCTATTGTATACTTAAAATACTAGAAAAATGTACGACACAGAAATAGAATAACGTGTATATATGAAATCTATACTAATACAGAAAGCTGAAGAGTTTGTTTGTTTGCTTGAACGCGGTAATTTTAGAAACTACTGATCCAATTTGAAAGATTATTTTAGTGTTAGATAGCCCATTTGTTGAGAAAGGCTATATGCTATAAATCATCACGCTACAACGAAGAGAAGCGGAGCATCAATGAAAATGTTGCACAAACGGGCAAGTGACGCTAACGAAGTTGCGCGGGTGAACTAGTACCTACTTAAAATATATATAAAAATGCAAAGCCTTTTTACCACAGATAGTAATATAAGAAAAAAGCACAACATAACTTATTGGGTTATGGAATAAATATTTGTACATATCTTTCACCGTTCTAACCCTAATTTCCTCAGTCAATATTCTGAGAAAATAATTTTATCCTATGTAAATGAAGCGTAAACGATTTTTTAAGCCCGCGAATAATACTTGAGCCTAAATAAATAGGGCTAATACTATATGTAGGTACTTGGCATACAAAATGGAAGGGATTTTAATTCACTCATATGTTTTGTGGCCTCATACTTATCTAGAGGAAGATTTTAGATAAACGGTTTCCTTATATTAGGAATAAGTTTCTGTCTCGAGGTTTTACTTGGGTTCCTATGAAAGTAGGCTGTCGCAAAGTAGGCTATGGTACGTGCACACATTTTGGTATATTATATTTTTTTGTAAAAACTATCCTACATACTATTTTAGAACATATTTTAACTGTTTCAAATTTTGCTTACATCCCTTCAGCCGTTATCGCGTGACAGAGTACCAAACATGTGGTCTTCCATCTAAACTTCGCATTTTTAATATTAGCAAGACTACCTTCTGCCCCGTGGATCTTACCAGGAATCTATAGGCTACGGTCACCGCTTCCCTTCAGGAATAAAAAAGAGATATAAAAAAAAATTATAATAGTCCATTTTCCCAAAATATCTATAACACAAAAGTACACAAAACTTAAGTAATACCAAAATATATTCTAACTCTCCACAAAAAATCATTCAAATTCCTTTAGTAGCTCCAGCGAAATTGACTGACAAACATCCATACATTTAAGCAAACTTTCGCATTTATAATATTAGTAAGATAAGTAGGGTTTTCATAGCAACTAGGCTTCTTTGAGAAAGTATATTTACCTTATACGGTAAGTGGGAGTAGAGTGGATACATTTGTGTGAAGCTTTATTATAATACGAGTGAGCAGGATAGAAGATAACATATAGAATGGAATAAAAACTAAGCAAGTGCGAGTCGGACTTGCGCAAAAAAGTTCCATATTATAACATTTGATTCAATATAATATCCTATAGTACTTATATTAAATTTTTAATGCGAATGTTTGTAACTCTTTCACGGAAAAACTACTGAACGAATTTTAATGTAATTTGAAACACAGATTGTTTATAACCTGGATTAAACATAATCTCTTTTTGTCACAAAAAAATTGAAGATCCCCCGGAAACGCGAGTGAAACCGCGGGTAGCCACTAGTACCTAGATCATACAAAATAATATTATATATTACGTAGATCAAATACACCTTTAGATACAAATATTCTGTTAATATTTCAAGCGTCCACAATTATTA
Organism: Thyatira batis; assembly: GCA_905147785.2. Lineage (NCBI taxonomy): Eukaryota > Metazoa > Arthropoda > Insecta > Lepidoptera > Drepanidae > Thyatira > Thyatira batis. The sequence continues at coordinate 1,825,003 of LR990502.1, forward strand.
TTATAGCGCAAAAAACTGCATCTGAATCACATTTCTTGTATGGATGTATTAAAAGTAGTATTTCATTTACCTGAGGTGGTCGCCATACTACAAGCTTTGCTGAGAATAAACACAGATTGGCCGTGAGTGACAAAAAATACTTCCAAATTATATTGTTATCTTTAATCCCATACGCGATGGTCACCCACTTACTATCAGGTACCTGCTTATACTACCCCAGCTTGTACAAACCATATAGAAACTAGAAATGGACGAAAAACATTCATTTCACTAAGAAAACAAGAGTTGATTAACTCATGGGAAAAAAATACAATTCCATCATATTATTCCACATTTGGTTATTTCCTCTTCATCCATCGATGGGTAAAGAAAATGTTTCTTCTTATTTTTTTTCATTGTATCAACTTTGTGGAAAGGACCATTTCCGCTGTTCAATCGAGCACATATTGGAGATCATTTTGGTAAATGACTATATATAAGGTCTTAGAAAAACTAGTTTTTTTATTAAGAAGTTGCTTCAGCGCTTATAATTTCGGTTCCTCATGTCTCTAACCCTTGAAATAGGTTATCTTGTATCTCACTCACTTTAGTTCTCTCCATTTAAGTGTCATTAGGACAGACCGGTTGGCTTTGTGGTTAGTGATTCTGACTGTCACGCTCGGTTCGAATCCCACACAGGACAAATATTTGTATGCATGAATATGTCTGTTTGGTCTGTGCCTGGATGTAAATATCTATAAACTTATGTATTTTAAACGTATATGTAGTAAATCAGCTATCTGGTTACCATAACACAAGCTCACTTTGAAGCTTACTTTGAAATCTGATTGGTCGTGTGTGAAAATGTCCCATGATATTTATTTACTTCGGTCTTTAAATTCAAATTAACTGTATTTAATGATATCTGCTTATATAAGCATTTGGTTTTCCTTAAGCATTCAAGCATATCATCTATGCTTATGCTTATATAGCAGCAAAGCTAATTCAAAATGCTGTGACTAGATTGACTAATGTCTTAAGTCATTAGGTTTTCCTTATTTTATATGAAAAGGAAATACCGGTCTTGGCCATCAGCCAACGTAAGTAATATGTAGTCATGAGAAATTATCCTGTACCTACATTATAATACTCGTTACTACGCGATAGCAAATTTTCACATTAATCAACCTCTTAATGACTTTCAAGCTATAACTTACTATTGTAGTATAGATATTTTTCAAAAAACTCCTTAAAAATAGGTCATCCAATCGGTAATTCTCCTGGTATTGCAAATTTCCATAAGTGGTGACCACTTACCATAAGGTGGACTGTCTGTCAATATATTAATTTGTTGATATATAAAAATATTTTGATGATCCATTGTGACGCCTTTAATAGATAAACTTTCGAATTTCTATTATTTGTTGAGATTAGTAAATTTCTTTATTATGCAGTGATTAAATTATTCTTTTACTCCAAGTTCAAACTCGCGACCTTCCACAAAGATCCCCTAGTTACCGCTGAGCTATCACCACCCCAAGCAGAAACCTTGAACTTTTAACCCAAACAAATAAAGTGTATATACCCATAATTCATGAAAGAAAAAGGGAGCGCCGAAACAAGAATTAATTTTGTGCAAACGTGAAAATATATGAAGAGAACATTCACAGAGTAATTTGAATGTACAATACATTTGGAATACTCTTTATGGTGTTACATGACAATTATATAACCAAAGAACGACTTTAGGTAATAACACCAAATAAGTAATTTATACTTATAACTAGCTGCCGCCACGCGGTTTCACCCGCGTAGTTCCCGTGATCACTTAAAGGTATCAAAAATAGATAGTAGCCGATTCTCAGACCTACTAAATATGCATATAAAATTTCGAAAAAATCGGTCAAGCCGTTTCGGAGGAGTATGGTAACTAACATTGTGACTCACGTACAAATGAATTATTCATATATTTTAAGATTAATAAGAGTTCGCAATAGAAAAGAAAAGTTACAATAAAATTAGTATCACAATATTTGTCAAGAACTTTAAAGAGTTAATGATCCCCTTATCCCAAGGATTTATCTCGGACTAGCTTCCGCCCCGCGGTTTCACTCGCATTCCCTCGGAACGATACATTTTCCCGGGATAAAAGGTAGCCTGCGTCCTTTCCCGATATACAGTCTATCTCTCTACCAAATTTCATAGAAATCAGTTTGGTTGTTTAGACGTAAAAGTGTAACAGAAAGACAGATTGAGTTACTTTGGTATTAATAATATTATTAGAGATTCCATCACGAACTAAGATTTCTAAGAATGCTGTCTTCATTGCTCGCTCGATCTAAATTATCTTCACAACTAGGTTAAGGGTTAAAGTGTTAGTTTCTCCTCAAAATAGGGCTGATAAAAATATCTTTGCATTTAAAATAGAAAATTTCCTTTCGAATGTTAGTTTAGGATATTACAAACAACCCCCCCGACGTTGTCGCCACCTTGTCGTGGTGGGGGGGCTTGCGTGTCCCAATGATCCACTGAGGCTATACCGGATAGGTCCAACCATACCGGGCAGGCTCGTGGTGAGGGGCATTACCAAGAGCGGCACATCCCACCCTTTCCCATTCCTTCCCTCTATCCCTCCCCTCCAAACACCCCTTCCCATCAGGCCAGGCCGCTCGGTACCGCTCTTTAAGTAGAGTGGACTGGATGCGGCTTGTCCTGAATCCTTTCCCAATTCCTTCCCTTCCCACCCTTCATTTCCCTTCCCCGAATCCCAAGTTTGGCCGCCCGGCGATGGGATGCATGGCCGGGGGGAACCCGGTCCCAAGGGCGGCACCCACGAGGGACCTCACCCTCCAAAAAAAGGAACAAAAAATGGACATCACAACACGGCAAATATCTACCCAGGAGGGTCCCGGCCAATCGGCCGGGGAATCCCTCAATGCATCTGATGCATTCAGCCCCGTCGTATCTGGGAGGGGCACCTGTTGTGCGGAGCTCGGGGAGCGAGCGGAGTTATCGGGCGTGGGCACAGGCGTGCCACGTCCAACGGTGGAGGAAGGTGCGCTCAGCGCACAGGAGTCTGGCACAGGTGTGCCACTCCGTAGGTCGTCGCGTCTGGCTACACGCGTGCCAAACGCGACAGTGGGAGTGGGAGCGGGAGTCGGCGCAGGCGCGCCATTCCCCCAACAGAGGTTGCTGGACGTGGGCACAGGCGTGTCACGTCTTTCGTCGGAGGGGGAGGCATCAGACGTGGGCACAGGCGTGCCATGTCTAATGCGGGAGTTGCGGATAAAGGTCACCCGGCTGTCGGAGTCGGACTCCGACTGCAGCAGCCTGGTGTTGGTGACACCACCAGCAACTCCAATGGAGGAGGACGTTCTCGGTCGATTGTGGCGTAAGCGATCGGCCGAGGAAGAGGAGGATGGTGTGTTTTGTGGGCTATCCAAAGGGGTAGCCCACAAAACGAAGCGCGGGCGAAGCCGCCCTGCTTCAGCCGCCGAATGTGCGGGCCTGTTGGAGGCCAGGGCGCAGCTGTCCGCCGCCAAGGCGGAGCAGCTGCTCCTTGATGCCGAGGAGAGCGTGGCGGTGAGGTCGAGAGCCCTGAAGGAGTCTCGACACAATTGCCGCCGCGCTCTGAACCCGCCGGCGAAGGGGGAAGACACAGCGCAGTCTCTGGCTGCGCTGTTCAACCTGATGGTGGACGCCGCGGCCACGGTGGAGCACGTGGCCGCGACGTCCAAAAACCTGAAGGGGACCTCGGTGCGGACCCTCAGGGATGCGGCCGGCCTCGTCAAGGAGGCCGCAGCCAGCATGAGGGTCCGTACGATAACGGAGGAGGTGGCCCACCTGGAGGCCGCCAACCGGCAGTTGTCCGCCAAGTTGACGGACCTGAGCCGGGAAGTGGCGGAGCTCCGGCAGCAGCAGCCGGCACCGGCTGCCACCCCTGATGCCTCCCTCAAGGCTCTCCTGGAGGAGACCTCGCGGGCGAGCGTCGCGCAGTTCAGCGCGATGCTCAACGCGAGGTTCGACGGCATCAGGGACCGCCTGCTGCCGGAGCCAATCCTTCGGCCGCCACTAGCGGCCGACAAGAGAAGGGCGGAGGCTGCGGCAACGACATCGCCGCAGCCGTCGAGTTCGGGGACCCAAAAGGTTCCCCCAAAGCCCGCTGTGGCTGCCGGGCCAGCGCCGAAAGGCAAGCCAGCCCCAGCACCCCCCGCTGCCCAGCCCCAACCCACCACGGGTAAGGGCAAAGGCAAGGGGAAAGGCAAGGGCAAGGCGGTGGCCTCGGAGCCGGCACCCCTGCGGGAGCCGAGCCCGATCCGGCCCGCCCCTCCACCGGCTCCGCTTACGGAGGGGTGGAACGTGGTGGCCGCAAGAGGTGCCCGAAACGCAACCCAGGGGAGGCCAAAGGCGCCGGCAACGGCGCCTAAAGAGCAGAAGAAGGCGGCGGCCAGACTGCGGGCCCCAAGAGCGGCGGCGGTGACCATCACCCTGCTTCCAGGGGCGGCAGAAAAGGGCGCCACCTATTACTCCGTGATGACCGAGGCCAGGGACAGGCTCAAGGACAAGTTCCCAGGCCTTGGCATCACGAACATGCGCTGCAGGACAACTGTCACAGGCGCCCGCATGTTCGAGATTTTCGACGAAGCGGGCGCCGAAAAGACTCCCTAGCTGCTGAGCTACGGGAGGTCCTCAGCGCAGAGGTGGCGCGCGTCTCCCGCCCCGAGAAGCGGGCGGAGATCAGGGTGACGGAGCTGGACGACTCCGTCACCCCCGCCGAGGTGGTCACAGCCGTGGCCGAGAAGGGAGGCTGCCGGGCCGAATGTATTCGGCCCGGCCAGATGGGCCCGAGGGGGTCGCTGTGGCTTAGCTGCCCGATGGCCGCAGCCAAAGTGGTCGTCGACGCGGGCCGACTAAGGGTGGGTTGGGTGTCAGCCAAGGTGACACTGCTTGACGCCCGCCCACTGAGGTGCTTCAAGTGCCTCGAGGTCGGCCACGTCGGCGCCATTTGCAAGGCGGGGGTGGACCGCAGCGGTTTGTGTTACCGCTGCGGGAAACCCGATCATCGGGCGCGAGATTGCCGGGCCGAGCCGAGCTGCGCAGTCTGCGCAGCAACGGCTGGCAGACCGGCAGGCCACCCCCTCGGGGGAGCGGGCTGCCCCGCGGGGAGCAAGAAAGGCTCCCCGAAGCCGGGGCAGAAGAAAAGAAAGAGGAGGAAGAGGAAGAAGGCTCGGGGCGTCAGTGCCGCCGAGCCGGAAGCCTCCTCGCGACCAGGGATCGCGATGGAGACGGAGCCCGTCGAGACCGCCCAGTAAATGGCTGGGAGAGTCTCGCTACTGCAGGCCAACATCAACCACTGTGCCAGGGCACAGGACTTGCTAGTCCAGACCCTGGTACAGTGGGGGATACAGGTGGCCGTGGTTGCCGAGCCGTATTTTGTTCCCGCCCGGACTGACTGGGTCGGGGACCACGACGGCTTGGTGGCCATAGCCGCCCCGACCGCCACCGGCGCCCCGCCCTTCGAACGAATCGTGAAGGGCAGAGGGTGCGTTTTGGCGGTCACGGGCGGCATTGCAGTAGTAGGGGTGTATTTCTCGCCCAACCGGAGCCTTGCCGACTTCGAGCAATTGCTCGTCGAGGTCGGCGCGCTGGTTGGGCAGGTATACCCCTGCCCCGTGCTAGTCGCTGGAGACTTCAACGCCAAATCCACGTTGTGGGGGTCTCGAGCGACGGATGCGCGGGGTGAGACGTTGGAGGATTGGGCGGTCTCTGCGGGGCTGTCCCTCCTCAACACGGGGTCGGTGGACACGTGCGTGCGGCAACAGGGCGGCTCTATAGTCGACGTGTCTTTCGCGTCGCCCGCCCTGGCGCGCCGTGTCCAAAGCTGGAGGGTGGTGGAGAACGTGGAGACGCTATCGGATCATCGGTATATTCGATTCGATGTCTCCGCGCACTCCACCACGACGGTCCCCCTCACGTCGAGGGGGACTGGCCGGCCCCGTGTTGGGGACGGACCGAGGTGGGTGGTGTCCCGTCTAGACCCAGAGGTCGCACGGGAAGCCGCAGTCTTCGAAGACTGGGTGTCCGGCTCTGAGATCGGAGCCGACGTGGATGGGGAAGCGGAGCGCCTCGGCGTTGCCCTGACTCGCATATGCGATAGGGCAATGCCGAAGGCTAGACCGCTCCCTCCACGGCGTCGGGTGTACTGGTGGAGCATGGAGCTCCGCCAAATGCGGGTAGCGTGCGGGAGAGCGCGCCGCCGGTACACCCGATGCAGACGGCGAAGAGTCCGTGACACCCAGGAGGAGGAAACCCTCTACGCCGCCTACAGGGCCGCGCGTGCCGCCTTCAAGGTGGCGATAGCGCAGGCCAAGGAGGCGGCGTGGCAGGAGTGGCTGCGGCTTCTCGACGGCGACCCGTGGGGGAGGCCCTACAGGGCCGTACGTAACAAACTACGGCCCTGGGCTCCCCCGCTGACGGTCAGTCTAGACGGGGCACTGGTGGACGAAGTGGTCGGCACCCTATTCCCCGCTCGGGGTACATGGGTGCCGCCGGCGATGACCTCCGCCTCCTCCTCCAGCCAGTCGCGAACGGACACTTCCCCGGCACCGGTGTCGGAGGGCGAATTCGGGGCGGCGATTCTCAGACTCAAGTCTAAGAGAACCGCCCCGGGCCCCGACGGTGTGCCAGGGGTCGTCCTAGCGATTGCGCTGGAGGAGCTCGGCGAAAGGGTGAGGTCCCTGTTCTCCGCGTGCATGGGGCAGGGTCGATTCCCCCGGCGGTGGAAAACGGGCAGACTCGTCCTTCTGCAGAAGGACGGTCGCCCGGCCGGACAGGCGTCGTCGTATCGCCCGGTGGTGGTAATCGACGAGGTGCCCAAGTTGTTCGAGCGTGTGCTCGCTGGGCGCCTCGTCGAGTCCATGGATCCGGGACTGGACGACGCGCAGTTCGGCTTCCGCCGGGGTCGGTCGACCGTGGATGCCGTGGCGCGGGTCAGGGACCTCGCCGAGGGGGCCGTCTCCCAGGGGGGCGTGTTGTTTGCGGTGTCATTAGACATCCGCAACGCATTTAACACGCTACCCTGGGAGACGATCAAAGAGGGACTGCGGTACCACGGCGTACCGCAGTACCTCCAGGAGGTCATCGCCGACTACTTCGTCGGTCGGGACGTAGTGTTCCC